>CM065591.1:73717287-74317287 GCA_033119425.1 Bufotes viridis
GGAGTGCAGAGATAAATTCTTTCCATAGCCTGAACCTACACTAACAAGGGCCAATATGTCCGTCCCAGTTAAAGAGGAAAATAGAAAAACAAATGAATGCAAACTTTAAAACTGCTCCCCAAAGGTCTCTAATGACCCTATGGGGGCACACTGGGAATAGAAAAAAATGCATCTATGCCCAATAACTAAAGGGGTTGTCAACTTTATTTATACTGATGACCCATCCTATTATATTGACATTGAAAGAGAAAGCAGCGCTCATAGGAGCGCTGCCTTCCCTTCATTCCCTTCCCTGCTCGCCGTTGTATACACGCAAGCTGTCCCATTCACTTCAATGGGACGGCTCTGTAGCATTCATGTGTATAGAAAGGAGCCGTCCCATAGAAGTGAAAGGGACGGCTTATGTGTAATTACACCTGCCCACCGCTGCGGTAGTGACAGCGAGCAGGTAAACAGTAAAGAGAAGACAGCACTCGTAGGGGAGTAGAGGATAGGTCATCAATATAAATAAAGCGGTCAACCCCTTTAAGAGGGGAGAATTGCCTGGTGCTGAAGTTACAGGGATTAGTTACTACTACAAGTTAAAGTGAATCCATCAGGTCATTTCTGCCAGACTATCAGTGCATGATATGATAGAGGGCTCTGGAATACAATATATATGAATATTAGTTTTATATGATTTGTGGCAGGATTTCTGAGTAAATCCTAGCAGGACTTCTAGGAAAGAGGATGAGAGTCCAGGTTGCCCGGCCCACAAATGACAGCTCTCCCTGTATCCGGGTGTGTGTATAGAGAAGGCTGGCAGTCACTGCGTCAGTGGGTATTTCAGGACTCTCAGTGTATCTCCTAGGAGTCCTGTCAGGATTTACCCTACTTCTTAGGCAGAAATCCTGCTCCAAAGAAAAAAAACCTATAAATCCCAGAGCTTCTCTCCCTCTCATTTCCTGCCAGCAGAAATCGCCTGACTTGTTCTTTTCTTCCAAAAACAGCATCACACATGTCCATGGGTTGTAACTGGCATTGCAGCTCTCCGCCATTGAAGTGAATGGAGCTGAAGTGCAATCACAACCCATGGACATGTGTGGCAGTGTGGCTGGGAGAGAGCAGCCATGTTTATTCAATTTTGGACCACCCCTTTAAAATGAAACCTGTCCACCCTAGCAGGAGACTTTAGAGAAGTCTGGCTATCCCAACAAACATATCCCCACGAGATTGTCCATGGATTCCATCTAAACTGGTGGAAACTTCAGATAAATATCTTATGTAACCAATACAGAAACTAGACCAGGGATGGGCAAACTGCGGCTCTCCAGCTGTTGTAAAACTACAATTCCCACCATGCCCTGCTGTAGGCTAATAGCTGTAAGCAGTCTTTGCATGCTGGGAGTTGTAGTTTTGCAACAGCTGGAGAGCCGCAGTTTGCCCATCCCTGACCTAGACTATTGGCAAGCTCTCAACTTTTTGAGTTGCTGAATACAGGACATCAAAACGTCAATTTGGCTCCTGGTGTATGAGTCCCATGGATGGACAAAGTACAGTAGACGGTGGGAGCAGAGTCCAGAATATATATTAGGAAGACAACTGATCAGCCATAAGCTTGTGAAGAACATACTTGACCTCTTCCCTACATTCTGCCCCGGAGAAAAGTCATTAGCTATATGACGTATGTACAGATCATTGCAGCTATGTGGACTGTCATATAAAATTAACGTCTAGGCATGCTATGTACAAGCGTGACGCCTGTGGTTACCAGCATAAACACTGGTAGCCAAGTAACGGCAAGTACAAGAAGAGTCTCGAAGAAGCCAGGCTCCAGTAAGTGGGCGATAAACGGAGGAAAGTTCCATTATAACCTTGGCTACAACAACAAACCATAAACCTACCTACAGTCTAATAAAAACATCTTCTAGATACCTACAAGGAAACAGTCTTCCCAAGTGAAGACGCCACAAGCCATAAAACCAGGATTACTTCTTGATTTAAAGGGAACTTGTACTATCCCTGTGATGGCTGTGGGAAAACTACGACTCCCAAGATGCACACTTGCTTGGCTGTTCTCAGAACTCCCCAGAAATGAATGGAGCATGCCGAGAGTCATAGTTTCACCTGGAGTGCCGGAGGTTAGCCATCACTGGTCTATGCTGTCCTCACTAAGGCTAGTTGCACGCCATTGTTTAGGATCCGGCAGGCTGTACGGGAAGGAACGTCTTGCGGCCAGATCTCTCTGCATTGCGGAACGCTTGAATGGCCCCATCAACTATAATGAGGACCGGCGGAGATCCAGCCGCAACGTGGTAAATCCTTGCCGGTGTTCCATTATATTTCCCTACCTGTGAAATTTCCCTACCCTCGTCACTTCCTGTTGTGACGCGGCCACACAGGACATGACGTTCCCAGGTTTGGAAGGAGGTGTGTCTCGCCGATCAGGCGCACAACGACATCGTAGGGAAATTTCCCACCAGAGTTGTTGAGAAGGGGCCACCTGCAGTTAGAGGGTAGGGAAAAATTACGGGCCAGTGCGCAAGCGTGGCTAACTACTCCCCGACCGTGAGCCTTTTCTGTAGCTAGTCTCATCTGCGCTGGTTCTTGGTTGATCTCTTACAGCATGGTTGGGGAGTAGCTAGTCACGCTTGCGCACTGGCCCGTAATTTTTCCCTACCCTCACTGCTGCTGAGGCTCCCGGCGCATTTGCAGTATCGACTGGTGTCCAGCTGAGAGGTAAGGCATAAGCGCATTAGGTGGCCCCTTCTCAACAACTCTGGTGTGAAATTTCCCTACCCCGTTGTTGTGCGCCTGGGTGGCGAGACACACCTCCTTCCAATCCTCGGAACGTCATGTCCGATGCGGCCGCGTCACAACAGGAAGTGATGAGGGTAGGGAAATTTCACGGGTAGGGAAATATAACGGAACACCAGAACTGCCTGGTGGATCCTAAATGCTAGGGTGTAACTGGCGTTGGTGAGGACGGCATAGTACAGGTGACAGGTTCCCTTTAAAGGGGATGTCCCACAAAAAATATTCTACAGTTTTCAAACAAGCACCTGGATCCAAATACGTTTGTAATTGCAAGTAATTAAACATTTTGTATAGCCACTGAGTTATTCAATAAAATGTCTCTGTATAGCGCCACTTGTTGTTCACTGAAGGCCGCACATGCTCAGTTTCATCCTTCAACTGCCTCTTGAGTTGTGATAGGGAGAGCGCTCCAGCAGAAAGGACACACCGCCTGAGCTGCAGCAGAAGAGACGCTCCCCTGGGCTGCCAGTATGAAATAAATGTTGCAGAGCAATGAATTGTGAGATCTCTGGATCCATGTGAGGTACAGGGCTGGATCTAGGCTAGTTAGAAAGAGATTGTGCATGATGTCAGATTTTAATTTTTGACATTAATCATGGGATAACCCCTTTAAGTCAACTTTAGGATGCTTCCACACTAGGTATTCTGCAACCAACCTGCACACCATAGGAAAGAGTGTAGACCTCTCTGGTGGCCGGGACCGTGGGAGCACTCATAGGCACGCATGCGCAGCAGCTTCCATCCTGCTCACCTCATATCTGCGCTGCAGTGGTGGCTGTAACCCCTGGATAGGAGCGGTGTATAATGAGATAGAAGAATGAATCCAGTCCGCAAAGGAGGCAATATGGACAATCACAATACATTAGTAAGTGTCTTGTATCAACTTTCTCTACATGATGAATGCCATTTGCTGAAGTGAGACAACCCCTTTAAGAGGCCACAGCCCTCCACTGACTGCAGATAGGTGGGGGGCCCACTGATCAGGCATATCTTACTTTGCAGTGTACTTCGCCTCATAATTAAAAAACACATGACTATCTATACTGACAGCTATAAGCCACCGGCAGGGCAGGTACAACACACTGTCAGGTCCTATGTGTGTCATAAAGCAAAGCAAACAGGCCGCAGTTAGCCGCAGGTCAACAGCAATAATACGTACAGCCCAACGACCTCTGTCACTGATATATTTATCCAAAAGAGGGTGTGTGCCGATACGCTCAGCCCCACTCACCCAAAACAAACAGACGCCCCCGCCTGCAAAACCAGACAAGTCCAGCCTGTATGCAAAGAGGAAGCGAACAAAGAGTGACAGGTGCGCTGACAACCTGCCCGTGACATCACAACGGACAGACAGGGCTTAAAGTGACAGCTGCAAGAACTAGGGACTAGGTACAGTACAGGTGCGAGCGCCGCTCCTTAATTCAGAGGAATAAAAGTTTTACTAACTTTCCCCATAAAAAACTTTATATCGCTCCGCTCGCTCTATACCACGACGCCTGCAGACCGCACTCCACTTTCATGGCTCCAGGTTCCACACTGCACAAAACATCACCTTCATACATTCTGGCTGCCTGCAGCCGCCACTAATAGGAGTTTACCGCATACAGGTTTATTATCAAGTCAATGGGAGCCGTGCTAGCACCCCCTTTCTCCCCCCCCCCCCTTAATTCCTCCATTACTCCCGCTAGAAGTTATGAATGAATTGATAGCAGTTTGCAATGAAGGTCCAAGATGGGTGGCACCAGTTGGGGATGTGACCCTGCACAGTGTGACACTATCTAAACAGTGCTGCCTGTGACAGACTGCAGGGACACACCCCCAACTGGTAAAACCCATATGGACCTTCAATGCAAACTACTAACAGTTTATGCATAACGGCCCATGCACACGAACGTATGGGTTCTGTTTCCGTATTGCAGACCCGCAATAAACGGACACCGCCCCGTGTGCATTCCGCATCACGGATACAGACCAATTCACTTCAATGGGTCCGCAAATCAGGAGATGCGGAACGGAAGCAAGGAACGCAACCCTACGGAAGCACTACGGAGTGCTTCTTTGGGGTTCTGTTCCATACTTTCATACCGCAAAAAGATAGAACACGTCCTATCTTTTTGCGGAACGGAGGGATGCGGACCCATTCAAGTTGAATGAGTCTGGATCCGTCCTGGAGGCCTCACGAACGTTCTCCGTGCATTGGAGACCGCAAATTGCGGCGCCAATGCATGGAACGGAACACATACTTTCGTGTGCATGAGCCCTAACTTCTAGCAGAGGTCATACAGAAATGGCACAGCAAAGAGTAATAAGAATTGATGCTCCAGAATTATTATTACAAGGGGAATGCAAGTAGTTGCCAAAACAGACCTGTCAGGAGCAGTGACAGCTCCTCTTTAAACAAAAAGATAAAAAGCTTGACAAATATTTCTACAAATAAATAAATAAATCAATCAACATCTTAAAGGGGTTGTCCAGTCATCAATATCAGATCGGCAGTGGTCCGACACCTGGCACCCCCACTGATCAGCCGTTTCGGGAGACGGCGCACACAATGGCCCTTCCAGCCCTTTGCTGTATGTCTATGGGCAGCGGACAGGAAGGGAGAAGGCACGTTCTTGCTGCGTGCGCCATCTCCTCAAACAGCTGATCGGGGTGGGGGTAGGGGGTGCCAGACCCCCGCCGATCTGATATTGATGACCTATCCTTATGATAGTTCATCAATAGAAAAAGTCCCGACAACCCCATCAGATGGAAATTCACGTTTTATGATAAAATAGGAAAAGGAATACCCACTAATCTGGAGCGGCGACAAAAGGGAGAATGCTGTAATTATAAGTACAAATCACAGTAACCAAAACAACATAACATGTTCTATAAATGTAAAGTGCTCAGCAATAAGATGAGCGCGCAGGAAGCATGCCAGATTACGGATCACCATCCGCACAATTTCTAACCACTGGCCGTGCGCATCACTCGCTTTCTTAATCCTTAAAACCTTTCCACTTTCTCAGCATCCGATAATCTAGTTAAAACTTTCTCATCCTCTATCCAGCCCCCTCCAGCCACCTGTCTTGCCTACCCCGCTATGACAAAGCAGTAAAGCAGATGGTCTGGGACAATACAAAACGGTTAGCTATTCACAACTGGTGACGTGCTGTGAACGCTTTTAAGAATATTTTGCGTCTTTGTGTCTTGATGATTTTTTATGTGTTTTCTTATGCTGATATGAGTGCTTTAAGTAACACGATTTCATTCCCTATAAAATAACAGTCCTGGAGCAGATTTTCTGATTTGTGCAGTTGCTATATTAATCCTCTTGGAAATATTAGAATAAGCTTTAGCATTCCCCTAGTCTTTGGGACATGATCCTACACAATCGGACACCATTCAATCAGTGGCGGCAGTGTCACACCCTACTGAAATGGCGAGCAGTAATATCCAGCTGTCAAGTCATAAAGTAGGAATAACAGAGGAACATCACAATGCAGAGTGCTAAGGAAAAGATGTCCTAAAACGGTGATTTCATGGGGAGCACAATTATTTAAACGGACAATTCAGGAGATGTGAAGAGAAATGGTCATTAGATTTTAGGGCACTTTACCACCATAAGCGCTCATGCACACGAACGAGTGCCAGCCGGGCCTGTGCTGTGGACCGCAAATTGCGGTCCACAATGCATGGGCACCTACCGTAGGGCCTCCATATTTGGACCTGAATGAGGTCCACCATCTGCATCCCAAAAAAGTAGTGTATGCACTGTTTTTTGCGGTGCAGAGGCACATGCAGAAAACCCTGGAAGCACTCCGTAGTGCTTCTGTTCCGCACCACACCTTCCATATTGCGGATACATTCAAGTTAATGAGTACACATCCGTGATGCAGTGCACAAACAGCAGATGCCCGTATTTTGCGTACCTGATGTTTGCGGGCCGCAATACGGGTTCCAGCCAACAACGGTCGAGCGCATGAGCCAATACTGCTGGAGTTTCGTATTTTATCTTCCTCCTCTCAAAACTGTCCCTTTTAGCATTTTATCTATAAAGAGGTCATAATACTGTGCAGGTTTTAGGTAAATTACTAGAGAAGAGACAAAAAAGATTCTCGGCTGCATCTGGTGCATGCGCAGTAAAGTGAGGTGTGCCGGCCATGGCCTCATTTGCAACAGATGCTGACGGACTCTTCTCTGGCAATTTACAGACTGCATGCACTGCAGCAGCATAATGATGCTCTAAAATCTAGTGACAGCATCCCTTTAAATATACCTGCAAGGGAAAATGATCGTAAAACAACCGGAATCCTCCATTACCCATGGCTCACTAAGGCTAGGTTCACATCCGAGGCGAAGGATCAATTAGGAGACCGTCACAGATGGCGGCGAAACACCAGGACAAAATACCACTGCACGCAGCATTACTAGTGTGCAGAATTACGAGAATCGTAACAGAAACCTGACCGTCCCCAAATCGGATCAGTCGAAGGTCAGAATTTTTTGGCCCTAACCCAGAATAGAAAAATAGGAAAGCGCCTCTCAGATGTGAACCTTGCCTAACATTTATAAAATGCTGCATGGCCAGGTCTGTCAGCTCACACACTAAAACAATGGTCTGGTAGAGAACCTCACCCACAAGGAATCCCCACGTCCTGTCACTTGGGGCTCAAAAGGCTCACGCCCAATAACAACGCCGTGGAGCTAGTTTAGAACGTAGGAGACTGGAGGTGCAAGCATTGATGGCCTTAAGGCTGTATTACACTGGACGATATCTCGGCAGATAATGGCTAATGGGCGGTCGCATGAACGCTAGTTAGCGATGATCTTGCAGTATTAGGGCTCATGCACACAAACGTATTTTCTTTCCGTGTCCTGTCCATTTTTTTGCGGACCATAAGCCGTACCATTCATTTCAATGGGTCCACAAAAAAATAAAACGGAAGTTACTCCATGTGCATTCCCTTTACGCATGTCTGTTCCGCAAAAAAAAAAAAAAAAAAACATGTCCTAAATATTGTCTGCATTACAGACAAGGGTAGGACTGTTCTATTAAGGGCCAGTTCGGTTCCGCAACATACGGAATGCACACAGACGTCATCCGTATTTTTTGCACATCGGCTTTTGCAGACCCCAAAATACATACGGTCGTGTGCATGAGCCCTAATACTGTCACCAATTGTCTGAGGACTGTTCATCGAGCAATTCTGATTTTTAAGCAGATGGTATGTGAAAGAGCGATGTCATAGCGATCCCTTCTCCGCAGCAAGGGACTACATGCAATAGTAGCGGTCTCCTCCGCTAGCTAGCAAGCGATTGCCAGGAGGGAACACTTCCCTCCCGACAACCGCTTGCTGATCTGCCTGTCCAATACAGGCCTACAGGTCTTTGGTGCGATTTTTGTGCGTTTTTTGGTGCAGATTGTCAGTTTATGTTGACTGACCACCCCATTGCAGTCAATTAACAACAGACAATCAGCAAGTAAACGCAAAAATCTGTGGTCAGCCTGTACACATCTCACCCCTCCATTCTAGAAGCTAAAGGTGGATTTGGACGGTCAGATAATCGGGCTGATTATTGGGAATGAACGTTCCGGTGAACACTCGCTCTCGACAATCTGCCCATCTAAATGTAGTGGCGATCACCCAGTGAACGAGTGAGGCACCGAAATTATCATTTCTGGCCACCAGATCATGAGTCTAAACAGTGATCTGCTGCCCAGAAACAGTGCAGCTGTATGAGGACGAATGATTGCAATAGCGACCGCTCGTCCTCATACTGTGGAGGTGATCACTGCAACTAAATGCAGTGCTGCACCTCCACCGAACGAACAGCCGACTGTCAAAAAGGAAAATTCCTTCCTGACAATCTGCTGCTCATTGGACCGTCTAAATCCACCTTAAGGCCTCATTCATACATACGTGGATTTTCACAGACCATGGTCCATGAAAACCCAGCCTGCCGGCCTGCTGAGTGCACGAGCGAACGGCCTCTGTCCGACGCTGTAAGGTTATCCACTCGTATGATCTATAATATGGACTGTAATATGGCCTATATAGGGTATCTGCTGTGAAAAGCGTCAGAAGAGAACAAGTGTCATTGAAATACACCAAAATGGGGAGCGGCAGCTGCAATCAAAAATACTTGGTTTTCCAAAATGGTAGGATGTGTACAGACTGATCGCTGCTACTGCATAAGGATTGCTGAGGCATTCACCTCAAGTTTCTAATACTGCACAATGGCTCCAAGATGACTTGTAATTTGCTACGTGCTGACAACCTGACAACGCCGACCACACGGATGACGCTCTACCATGTGACCCACAGAACTTCTACCTACAGAAGCACTGATATAACTGCATTATAATAGATCTGCTCACAGGGATAAGGGGGTTTGAAGGGGTTGTCTCACTTCAGCAAATAGCATTTCTCATGTAGAGATAGTTAATACGAGGCACTTCCTAATGTATTGTGATTGTCCATATTGCCTCCTTTGCTGGCTGGATTCATTTTTCCATCGGATTATACATTGCTCGTATCTAGGGATTACGACCACCCTACAATCCAGCAGTGGTGGTCGTGCTTGGACGCTATAGGAGAAGGCATCAGTCTCTCTGGTGCAGTGATCCCGGGAGTGCGCACAAGTCAGCGCTTTTTCCTATAGTGTGCAGGCACGACCACCGCCGCTGGATTGCAGGGTGGTCGTAACCCCTGGAAACAAGCAGGTCTTTCACCTCCCATTCATACGTGATTATCCCTTTCCAAAGCAAAGATTATAGGTTATCATGTATTTTTTTTTTTCAGTAATTCACTTGGTTCTTTCCTGCACAGCTCACAACACAATCGCTTAGAATAGTGTTTCCCAACCAGTGTGCCACCAGCTGTTGCAAAACTACAACTCCCAGCATGCCCGCACAGCCAAAGGCTGTCCGGGCATGCTGGGAGTTGTAGTTTTGCAACAGCTCGAGGCACACTGGTTGGGAAACACTGGCTTAGAAAAACGATAAAAGATTTATTGCTGTGCAAGTGGCTGTCGTCCTGTAATGCGGACAACAATGCGATGCTCAAAGCAAAAGACAAAAGGAATGGAGTTCACCAATTTGTAAGGGTCTATTCACACTGCAGTGCACATGCTGTTCTCCTGATGCATAGCTCCAGGCTACACAGCAGCTGGATACAACAGAACACCATACGACTGCACAGGTCACCTACAAACTGCCTCTTAAAACACCTGTATACCGCGAGGAATACTATTCCATTGGTAGGGGTTTTCTTTCTCGATGATGTTCCTATTCATTGACCGCAAACTGACCTTAAAGGGATTTTCCATGACCTAGCAACTTACCTTATCAAACATATCTTACTTGCAGAAGAAAGTTACCAAAATACCTACCGTATGAAAATTGAGTGAATCAGCCGCTCTAGAACCCGGCCACGTGAAGCTCCTTTTTGGAAAATCCTTCATCAGGATATCTGGATTCCAGTCTGGTCTAGAGGTGTGGATAAGGTAGATTCAGGAGATACATCAGGGACAAAAAAACTTCCGGCCCCATCCACATCTCTGTCGTCCTGGGCTAATGTGACGACCTGATGCCGACGAATGAAGGGTTCTCATAAGAGAACGGTCACCTGACGGTAAGAAAATTGGAAGCTTTCTTCTGCAGACAAGCTATGGTGAATTAAGGTGGGTGCCTCTGGGTCCAGAAAACCCTTTTCAAAATGATAAGAAATGGAAAAAGCAATGCAGGTATGTTGGGCTATGTTCACATCAGGGTTACGGTATTCTGGCAGTCTGTTCCAGCAGAGGAGCAGACTCCCAGAACTCTCGTATCCAGCTTAGCCGTACAAGGTCGGGGCTCTCCAGATCCCCATGCACTATAATGGGATCCATTAGGCGGCCAGCACACAGCGGGTTTGGTTTTTGTGATGGCAAAAAGCCAGCGTTCTTGCCTGACACCTGACGGAGGCAGAGGGATCCTACCGTAGTGAACAGATATCTGTTGGGCCTGACAGCATCCAGGATACGGTAAGTCCGATAGTCTGATTCTCCGCCAGAACACCGTAAGGCAGTTGTGAACATAACCTAAGACTGGTTTTATTATACAGCGGTTATGGTTTATTTACTAGCGATGCCAAGAAATAGGAAAAATCTACTAATACAAAACACCTCACTAAAATACAACCGGTTCGTCTTCCATGCTATAATTTCTCAACCCCCCAAAAAAAAAAAAAAATAATTTGATTTCCAGTATTTCTTCCAGTTACTCACATAGTACGTACATGATGGTCTGCAGCCAACGCTTGGTGCTGGTGCTCAACAGCAACACAGCGGCCATCCTTCTGGGGACAGGTGCCACATGTGGCCCACAAGTCACTGGTTGGGAACAATGCCCTATATTATAGTTCTTGGTTTCTATGAGGTCAAGGATATAAACTATAGATTCCCCCAAGGAGAAAGGATAGCTTCAATGGCAAACTTCTAACAATAGGCGATGGGGAAGCAAAGAACATACTGGTCAGGAATGATCACTACTGATTCACAACGAATTACAATACCAAGATAAGGAGAAACTGGGGCAGATTTACGGATCCTACTGTGTGCACCTTAAGGCCTTATTAGACTACAAGATTTGGAGCCAATTATTGGGGACATGAATGGTCGTTGACCGGATGACTGGCATCTTTCATCAGGATAAAAGACGCCCGACTATCGGCCTGTGCTGCCGATCATCTACCGAAGAGAACGAGGGAGGGGTGACTGTGGTAGTTTTCATTGGTCTGTGTAATCATTAACATTAGGCTTGAGCGAATCGAGCTTCGGATTACAGATCTGAAGTCGATTCGTTCAAAAACTAAGTTTTTCATGCCGTTTCCATACAGCATTAAAATGTATGCAAAGTTCTCTGAGCATGCAAAGTTCGTATCGCCCGAAATCACGTAAGAGTTCGGTATCCAAAGTCAGCTTGGGATCTGGCTGGTACCTTGGCACCAAAGCCCACTTCGGATTCCTATTTTAAAATGTTTTTAAAGATGCAGATAGGAATATCGAAGTCATTCACCGACGTGACTTAGGGCGATACGAACCTGCCGATATGCGCCAGATTTACCACAGCGGCTCTGGCTGGATCTGGGACAGACACTTTGTCTTACTTCATCCCACCTATTGTGCCAAAATTCTGGTGCAAAAAATGTTGCCTCAGGCCACACCACTTTTTTTATTTTCTATTTTTTTATTCCCTTCTTTTCTTAATTGACTAAAGGATGTATTCGATAGGTAGCTTTGGAAACGATAACGATTGACGACCAAATAGTTGACGAGTCGTTATTGTTTGTAACTGGTCATTATTACACAAGACAATGATCGCAGATGGAATCGTTACTGCGATCGCTCTAAAGTGGAGAATCGTTCATGATAAATGCATCTATTACATACAAGGATTTTAGCCCTTGGAGGTTCCTCTCCTCTACTATGATGTCCTGACCATCAGGTGACGACTTATTACACGCTGAGACGTCACGTCGACGGACTATCATTTTTTGACAATTTGAGGTTTGTGGTTGAACGAGAATTGAACGGTTTTCCCGATTGTTAGTAACTATTATACATTACGAAAATCGGTGTTTAGGGAACGATATTCCGATGTTTAGGACTATTACTGATTCATCTAATGCCCCCTTCAGTCATGCCCCCTAGGAGCTAGGTGCAATAGATTTTACTAAAACTAGATGTGCCAAATTGCACCAAGTTTTGGCGTCTTTTACGACTAGGTCTACGCGCAATCACATTAGTAAATGGGGGATCTACCTTTTAAGTCATTACTTTGATTTGGACATGTGTCAGTAATAACACCGAAAAGAACCAGCGCTTGAGTGGAAGGGTTTAGCCTTGACCACTGGCTAAATGGTTCTTCTTTCCTTTGAAAGTAATCTTAATATAGACACAGTAAAAAAACATAGGCAAAAAAAAAATCAGCTGAAGTCTTGCTTAAAAAGACTATGCAGTCTATGCTAATGCGTATACCTACGTACATTGGTACCATTTAAGAGCTCTGTATCTTCACACTGGCAGCAGAACACTTCAGTCTCACTTTCTTCCAACTGTGAACTCTGTAACGTAAATGGAATAATGTCACTTTTCAGGTGTCTGGTTAAATGGCAGGAAAGTGGCTAAGGGAGGCCCAAAAGCAGAGAGAAGAAGCATCATTTCATCAGCAGGAGGGAAGCAAGTCCCAGGAGCAAGCCGGGGCCAAAGTCGCCAGGTTAGAAGGTGGCTCTCTGAGCAGCGCGCCAAATCGGTCGTGTTAATTGGCATGTAAGCAGATACCGGGTATACGCAGCGTAGGGTAAATTCTGTTAGGGACCATTAACACGGTATCCTCTATGACACAAGCTACATACAGGTCATGTCGTTTTCAGAGCCAAAAGATGCGATTATAATCCAGGAAAGCTCCGGGTTACATTCACTTTGCTTTGCACCTTGGTTATGATGGTGGCAACATGAGGCAGTTCAGTGGGTACAGACCACCAGGTGCTATGATTATATGGCCACAGTGCACGTCTAACCCAAATGTAAAGGGTTTTCACCATGTAATAAAGTGATGGATTATCTCCTGGAGACACACTGTGCACACTGGAGATACCCAATGTCTGTGGGCTGTACCTGCGTAGTCAGACAGCCTTTAAAGGGGCTCTCAGGGATTATAATATTGATGACCTATCTTCAAGGTAGGTCATCAATATCAGATCGGTGGGGGTCCGACAGCCAGCACCCGATCAGCAGTATGAAGGGAAGGTGCGCACACAGTGCTCGTGTGCCATCTCCCTTCTCTCTTCTCTCTTCCTGCTTGCCATAGACATAGTATAGGGCAGTGATGGCGAACCTTCTACAGACAGAGTGCCCAAACTGCAACCCAAAACCCACTTATGTATCCCAAAGTGCCAACACGGCAAGTTACCCTGAATACGAATACAGTATATCTTCCATGTACTTTATCATTTAGCTATAATATCCTGCCTGCATTCAGTGCGCTGCCTGCGCTGTACATAGTGCCCCCAGGGCTGATGAATGGCAGGAACAGTCTAAGGCATATTGGTACATCATAAACTTTCTCCAGGGTGCGGGTGCCCACAGAGAGGGCTCCGAGTGCTGCCTCTAGCACCTGTGCCATAGGTTCACCACCACTGGCATAGGGGGTGCCGGGTGTCGGACTCCCGCCGATCTGATAATGATGAACTATTCTAGGTCATCAATATTAAAAACCTGTAGCACCCCCTTAACTTCCCTTACATGGGTTGTCCAGGATTTTTTTTTTATCTGCCCCCCACCTGAAATACCTGTGAAGAAACCCATACTTACCCGTTTCCTGCCTTTCTTCACTGCACTTCTGGTCCCCATTTGTCAACTTCTGCAGGGACAGGGTCACGTGGGCTGCTGAAGCCAATAGCTGGCCTCAGCGGTGATGGGTGTCCCCATGTGGCATATCGCTGCTGGGATATGTGCTATTTGGGGACATCATTGGCTGCGGTGGCACACATGACCCCGTCGGTGCAGAAGTCGATAGGCGGGGACCAGAAAACCGGTGAAGACAGCGGGGAGCCTCAACAGGGCAGCAGGAGCAGACAAGTATGGATTTCTCCAGAGGCTGGGTGCAGATGTTAAAGAAATTTAAAAATCCTGGACAACCCCTTTAAGTGCAGCATGTCACCTGCATTCTAACAGCGTCATTGTGATGGAACGGAAGTCAGTCTTTCTAGCCGTTCCTATGAGAGTCACACTAAGAACACAGGAGAGAATTTAAGAAGCCTCGTACTCCAATTTTCTGGCGTAAAGAAAATAGCAAATATTGGCGCACTGATGACTGTTGGGGGCGCGGTTAGCTTCAGCCCAATTTCCTCATGTGTAGACCGATTTTACACAGGAAGAAGCTCTGTACGACCCTGTGAGAAAGCGGGTTGTGGAGCCAGCGTGACCGATGCAAATCCGCCTGTAAAATGCAAGATATCCTTTGTGTGGTCAGAGAAAATGACAGCAATATCTGCCGCTCAGGAACAGTAAGCGCCCTGTGCGTCTTACGTGGAAATCCATTCCAGGATGAAGCCACATAAGCCAGGAAGCTTTCGTGGCAGAGGAATGAAGTTCAAATGTCTACGGATTAGCATCCTGTCTCTGCAGCAAGAACGATACAAATGAAAGGACTGTCTGGGATTCAAGGACCTGTCTGGTACTGCAGCATGTTCTCATGTAAAGTATTAAAGTTATCCCCTATCCACACAATTAACTGATTGCAGGGGGGTCCAACCGCTGGCACCCCCACTGATCCACAGAACGAATGTCCCATGTCCCCATCCTGATAGAGCGGCAGGACGAGCTTGTGCTCTGCTGCTCTATTCATTCTCTATGGGACTAACGGGGATAGCGAAGCACAGCACCCAGGACGCATGGGACTACAGGAGATAGTGGACGGGGATACAGGACCCCTGTTCTTGGGATCTGCTGCTGAGAAAAATGATGTTTTAATACATGCAACTGAGCCTCTAGGAGCAATAAATAGGGTGCTGTCATTACACTTGGAGGCTCTGCTCTCTCTGCAACTACTGCGCCCTCCCTCTGTACTTACTTGACGTTTTCACTGCCTGGTCCTGTCAAACTGCAGAGGCGCAGCAGTTGCAGAGAGAGCAGAGTCTCTCAGTGCAATGACAACGCCCGTTGCTCCTAGAGGCTCATTTGCATATATTAAAACTTTATTTTTCTCAGCAATGCGGGCACATATGAACATGGGACCAACACAGATGCCTTCTGCTGCCAAGAGCACATGTAACAGGTCAGCCGGTGTCATAGGGACAAATCTGCTGACAGATGCCCTTTAAGTGAATGGATCAAACCTACAATACCAGACACAGTCTAAGACCCAAAGAAACCAGAACCCGGCAGCAGGGGGAAGGTAAGTATATTTCCCGTTGCAGAAGCGGCGACACGGGGAGTCTGACCGAAGGTGGACACCCCCTCAGAGGTACTGCCACATAAACCAATGCAGGACTACATAAACCTTCCATCCGTTATACACGGTTATGATAAGGAACCGCTCCACTGGGCTCATATCTTGCTTTCTGATAATCTGTCCCATTGTAATCTACTAAATTCTTTCAGTTACCTCTTTGACTATTCTTATTGAATGCAGTGACAGCGGCGGTGACATGGATGTGTAAAATGACTGCGCTTCTAATGTCCTCGAAATATTACTGTCAAAAAATGAAAAGAAAAAAAGTAAACGGCGCACCCGGGTTATTATCAACATCAAAAGCGATAGCTGCCGTCTGGTAATCTTTGCACACTCCGGGCATGTAATTACATAAAACCTGTACACACAATGACATCATGCACAGGCTATATATAACAGCCGGCACCGCAGGTGCGCGCTGCGCAGGAACAGTCCCGTCTTACATTACTGTATTAATCATTTACCTTCACAAGTAGATACCAGGGAACATATGCACTCAGAGCTGCCTCGGAAAATGGAGGGGTCTTATCAGTAGATTAAGATAATGCCTATCTAAGGGACTCAATGATGGGGAGGGGGCAGATAATGGAAAAAAAATATATCACACCATAAACCTATCTTTTGTAGATGTTACATGTGCTCAGAGGAATCATACATAAAGCCTGTATTAGGGTCCTTTCACACTTGCGTTCTGAGGATCCGGCAGGCACTTCCGTCCTGCCGGATCCGTCAGAACGCAAGTCACCTGAAGCATTAGAAGACTGATCAGGATCCTGATCAGTCTTCGAATTGCTTTCAGGTTACTATGGCAGCCAGGACGCTACTAGCGCCCTGGTTGCCATAGTAGGAGCGGCATAGCTACATTCGCAGCGGCCTCGGGCGCTCTGAATGACGCCAGAGCGCTCCCATGCGCATGGATCACGTGATCCATGCGATCACGTGATTCATGCACTGGGGCGCCCTGACGTCATCCTGAGCGCCCCGGAGCCGCACGGAATGTAAGTATGCCGCTCCCCGCTCCCTGTTACATTTTACCATGGCAACCAGGACTTTAGCGTCCTGGCTGCCATGGTAACTCAGTCAGAAAAGCTAAATGTCGGATCCGGCAATGCGCCGAAACGACGTTAGCTTAAGGTCGGATCCGGATTAATGCCTTTCAATGGGCATTAATTCCGATCCGGCCTTGCGGCAAGTGTTCCGGATTTTTGACGGAATAAAAAGCGCAGCATGCTGCGGTATTTGCTGCGTCCAAAAAACGTTCCGGTCCTGAACTGAAGTCATCCTGATGCATCCTGAACGGATTTCTCTCCATTCAGAATGCATGGGGATGATCCTGATCAGGATTTTTCCGGCATAGAGACCCGACGACGGATCTCTATGCCGGAAAAGAAGAACGCAGGTGTGAAAGGGGCCTTAGACAGGCAGATTCTGCAGGCGACTGTCGGGAGGGAAGCGTTCCTGCTCGTCAGTGGAGGAGACCACTGCTATAACATGCTATGACGATGGGGTCGAGTGATCGCTAATGCCATTGCTTGTCCCCATACGGAATCACTGTTTGCCGGCAGCACAGCGCGATTAGACGGCACAATCTGCTGCCAGCAAACGATCAACCTGTTGAAAGATTGGGATTGCCCGATGAATGAGCGTTTGCTAGTCTGGTAGAATATCTGCCAGTCTAATACACCCTCAAGACTATAGTAAGGAAAAGTTCCATTTTTAAAATAAGCTTCACAAAAGCCAGCCATATATAAGGCGACATCCACTAGGGTTGTCACGATACCAAAGTTTTTATTAGATTTCGACACCATAAATAAGTACTGCGATACTCGATACCATGCGAAAAAAAAACACCAAAAAAGCCGCGTGCATTCCATGGAACGAACAGTCCTATCCTATTTTTGGGCGACAGGGTGACTAAAAATGCCGAATCGTGCGTTTTTTTTTCCTGTTATGGTATTCACCGCATAGGAAATATTTTTTTAATATTTTAATAGTTTGGACTTTCTCGGACGTGGCGATTAGGGATGAGCGAATAGACGTCAGATGATAGTCGATTCGCATAATACTTTGTTTGAATACTGTACGGAGCGAGCGCTCCGTACAGTATTAGAATGTATTGGCTCCTATGAGCCGATATTATTAGTTCGCAAAGTCTCACGAGACTTCGCATAATAACGTCATAAATCAATTTCTACTGTAAAAAAAAAAAACATTTCCCGAACTCAGGTTTGGTGCCAACTTTTACAGTATTCAAACAGTTCGGGAAATGGGTTTTACAGTATTGAAACAAAGTATTATGCGAATCGACTTCGGATGTTTCATCCGAAGTCGATTCGCTCATCCCTAGTGGCCATATGTAATATGTTTATTTTTTTTATTGTAAAATTGGGAAAGGGGGTGATTTAAACAGTTATTTTGGTATTTTTATTTATTTATTTTTTTACTTTTTATTTAATAACCGATTCCTTTAAGGGACTACAACCCTTGTCCCGTTTACCCTAATAGAGCTCTATCAGGGTGAATAGAACTTCCCACTCTCCCTGCTGCCCTGGGCTGTGCACACAGCAGCAGGGAGCTTACCATGGCAGCCAGGGCTTCAGTAGCATCCTGGCTGCCATGGTAATCGATTAGAGCCCCACGACTTCACTGCTGGGGCTCTGATCGGAAGCTGCCACCAATGAGGAGGAGAGGAGGGGACCCTGTGGCCACTTCCATCAATTATTATAATACTGGGGTTGGGGGGGGGGGGGGCGCACACTGAGCCAATGACTACAATACAATACAATGTACATACCCAGCCTCTATGCGATGGTGCTGTGATAACCCGTCAATGAACACCCCCGGTGCAGCACCTGAGGGGTTAAGTCCCACAGTTCGGCAGATCGCAGTGCCTGTCATTAAGGCGGGTGTTTAATTATTTAATTACACTCATTGGTGGCGCAGTGCGCAGTCATCCCCTTCCCCACTCGTCAGTGCCATCTCTTCATTGGTGGCCACATCACAGTAGGGAGGGAGGGGCTGCTTCCTTCTCCACTGTGTCAGCTGAGGAGAACATGGTGCACGGCGAGGGCGGTGCATGCCCTGTTCTGTATCAGATACTAAGGCAGGAACTTACATCAGGGGCCCGATCCACCTATGTAAAAGAAGATGGGTGGAAAGGACAGTATAATAGTGCAAGGACAGACACATTAGACACGGGTCTTCCGGGACCTAAATATTATACTGTTACTCCGGTTAAAAAGGTTAAGTTTTTTTAGATCAATTATGACATTAATTGTTAGATTAATTCTAACCATCAAAGCTGTTTTCTATTAGATAAGCATCTTTTGTTATGTATCTGCCATTACTTCCACTTGGGATAGCACAGTCTGCCTGCTCTAACTGTAAAGAATCCTTTCCTGTACTGATGTCTAACTCCACTTTCCTTCACATGTAGTGAATGTGTCCTGGTCCTTGGAAGTCATGTGCCAGTTCTCTGTACTGACCAGACACGACACATACATGTAAGGTCACCTCTTATGGTCCATTCACACGTCTGCAACTGTTTTGCGGATCCGCAAAACACAGACACCGGGCGAGTGCTTTCTGCATTTTGCAGACCGCACATGGCCGGCCCAAGATAGAACTGCCTATTCTTGTCCGTGATGTGTGGATGTGGACAGCACACGGTGATCTCCTGCCTTTTAACCCTTTCTAGTGCTTCTATATACTTTGTAGTATACGGAGCCCAAAACTAAATCCCATATTCATGATGCTGCCTTACAAGGGCTTTATAGAGGGGTCATTTTATACTGGGCACAGGTGACCGCTGCGACCGCCTTGCAGTGACATGCCCTTCAAGCACATGTGACTGCTGTGGCCAGTGACTGGTTCATGGGAACAAGCCATTTCCAGTCCTCCTGGGACCAGAAGTGGTCAGAAACGGAGACGTGATGCTGGAAAGTCAGGTGTTTTTTTTTGTTTTGTTTTTTTAAGGGGCACAACTTCCAATAACTGGGGCTGCCAGGACAACCCCTTTAAATTAGCCTGAGATAGGGTTCATTCAGATGGCCGAATGCTGTCCGCAAAAATGCGGATCCGTTTTTTTGCGGACAGTTCAGCATGTCTGCAAAAAAACGGATTGCATTCTGTTTTTTTGCTGATCCATAGACTTCAATAGGGCAGTGTCCTGATTTTCACTAACAAGTATAGGACATGTTTAATTTTTTTTGCCGAGCCGTGCAATGGAAGAAAAGGGCCGCATAGAAGTGAATGGGACAGCATCTAATCCGCAAAAAACGGATCCGCATTTTTGCAGACAGCATACGGCCGTCTGAATGAGCCCTTAGCTATAGATTTTGACTGGGAGTTTACTCGCCCCTAAATTATTTAATACCTATTCTGCCAATCATACAAACTCGACATCCACACGAGGGGAAGACCTAAAGTTCTTAAATATTGAAGTTCTTGATCTGAGGTCTCCCAGCTGTCCTACTTTTTGGAGGAATCTCTATAATCTAAGAACTGTTTATAAAAATAAGACCGGACATAAGACAACGATCGGCAATAGCTGGCACTACTCACTTCAATGGAGGCACATCTATTGTGCGACAACCTGACCCCGTTTCTGGATTTACTGGCCAAATTCAAGAAGGCAAATAGAAATCAAAGTGTCTCGGTTCCTATATTGTTAATTTAGCTGCTTGCTAAGCGTTTAATCGAGATGAACGGAGCCCGTCTTATGCCTGATCCAGCACAATACAGACAGTAACACAGCTCTGGGTGCCCTCCATTATAATACAGCCCCCAGAAGGGCAGACAGCCGAAAGAATAAATGGGGAGTTTACAGCAATTATAATAAAGGGTTTTCATTGTCCGGCCTATATTTACGGTTATCTGCTCCATTCTCCAGGCGTGCACTGGAGCAAAGGACTATTGTGTCTATGGTGACTCCGGAGCCAGCAACACTTGTCATCAGGAGTCCAGACATGAAAACGAGGCATCTATCTACCAGAAATAAACCGCAACAAACCCATTATCAGACAATATAAAGACGATCACACTGCTCTCCCTGTGGTTTCTAAAGGTGGGGCGTCGTCTTGGCACAGACAGCGACATTTCTCTAATTTGCCAGCTGACAGCTGCATTACTGCACTCCGAGGACCGGCTTCTGATACCAGATCTCTCCCCATACTACGAATACAAGCTAAACACAACTCTGGAGACTTTATCAGCCGGTAACCCCATTCAAGGAGTCAATGGGGGGGGTCAATTACTAAATACCAATATTTCAGACTCGAGTCTTAGCAAAAATTCCGCTGGTGGACGTTATGACCACTTTATTGAAGGGTTGGTCCATCTCAGACATTGGTGGGATATTGCTAGGTTAAGCCACAAATGTTTGACAGGTGCAGATACCCGAGACCTGCACTAGTGTTGAGCGAATCGTTCAGAAATTTCGGGGAAATTTTTGAATACTTGGCTCATCTCTAACCTGCACCTATCTCTAGAACGGAGCCCGCAGAGTAAGGGCTCATGCACATGGCCGTAGGTGGTCCGTTCCGTGCATTGGGGACCGCAATTTGCCGTCCCCAATGCACGGGCAACCTCCGTACGGCCTCCGGGATGAATCCAGACCCATTCAACTTGAACGGGTCTGCATTCGTCCGTTCCGCAAAAAGATAGGAAGGAAAAAAAAAAAAAAACGCCACAAAACACCTGTTTGTTTTCAGCCACTCAACCATCAATACAACTAGGCCCATGTGAAATACATGTAGGTCATTAGTAGTAATGCAATGCCGCCATATAACCAAGTGCGCACGGCCATAGACGTTTCGTGTGCATTCCGGCCCATAATAGTACTCTACTATCCTTGTCCGTAATGAGGGCAAGTGAAGGACATGTTCCATATTTTTGCAGGTGCCACCGACTACTAACGAGCCTGTGATTGATGGGAAGGAACGCTTCCATGGCGACAAATCGCCAGTGTGATCTGCCCGTCGAATATAAACAAAGGCACGTCAATTCTTTGTGCGGACTTTCAGTGCAGGTCGGGTGAGATCTGGAACAAATCCGCATCAAAACCCTCAAGTAAGACGAGTGGAAACAAAGCAAAACTACATGAAAATCGTCGCAAGCCGTTATGTGCATACACCCTTCAGGTCTTCTCACACCGCCATTGGAGATATAGGTTAGGAGGATTTCTCAACGGATAGTCCTGCAGCGGCATCCGCCGCCCATAGGCTCCCACTGCAATATCGGTTTTCATTTTACTGGACACCATACCTTTTTTCTCTATAGAAAAGAAATATGTATAAAAAAAAAAGCGAGAAGATAGAGGCTAAAAGAACACTCTTTGGCCTCCATCAGATGAATGGGCACCTATGGATCCATATTAGCCGGAGATTTCCTGGTTTTCGGCACATACGGTAAGCAGATGCTGCAAAACGCAGTGTGAGTCCACCATTACTGAAGCTCCAGAATAGAAGGCTCCCGCTCGGAGCTAACATTTCTGGTCGCCTGAGGTAACCTTTCATCCTTGGAAACTTTGCTCAGTGATGCCAAGACAGCGAAATCCAAAAGCAACAAGAGTTCAGCCATAAATGCTGCTCATGAGAATCCACGCTTCCTTCCAGCTGGATCCCTGCACCAGTTTTCGGTGGAATTCCACAAAAATATCACACGGGCCGAGCACAGAACACAGTCCTCATGTGACCATACACGCGGTAGGCCATGTTTGAACATCACAGGGTGTCAAACCGCAGCGTCCAGACCGTAATGATAGCTCCTCTGTCTCTACGCGAGTTCCCCGCGCCAGACATGCCAAGCTTATGAGACAGCTTTACCAGTAATTATATACCCCGGAGCTGAACTCTTCTGCCATGCTGTAAGAATGTATATTCATCAGTTTCTTTAGGTGTCACACTTTATACGACTAAAAGGCAAGCAGCTATCTATTCGGTGGGGGAGAGTCCCAGGCAAACACCTCTTGTAATGGCTTATCTCCTGCGGGAAACAAAGGATAGGCGCCTCTTTCCCATCGGAGGACGGTTGGATTGCACCTATACTCGTTAGTAGCATTAAGACGGAAGATTAATCTAATGTTCATGGCCGTTTTCAGTGTCACAGACCCTGGTTTTTGTTGCTGGGCCTTTCCATGCAAAAAATAAAAATCTTCCCAATCTACTGTTTTTGAAACCGTCAATTTAGTCAACTACATCTTATGAAATTTGGGATGGCAAAAAAATAAAAAATAAAAAAAATATATATGTTCTCCCAGATTTTCCAGACCAATGGATAATAATTATTTTGCTTTTTTCTGTAGAGACATAAGAGAATGGAATGTGCCTGTCAATCATCCTGTGTGGGCGGGGCAATCAGGACCCTCATTGTCTCTCCTAGGAGTCCGGAGCAGGGCTTGGTACTCTTTCACGCAGCATCCGCTGATGTGAAAGAGCCCTAACTCCAGTAAAGGGTGTAAAAAGTGGAGTAACATCTCAAGACCGAAGTTTTAGACTTAAGATGCTTTTAGTGCATTATTTTACGTAACTTTTTAGATTTAAGATACCCCAAATTTATCAAACATTGGGCGGAATTGGACATATTTGCCGCAAGTTATGGCAATACAGGCTCCTGCACAACTGACTTTAAAAAATACCCCTCATGATAGATCTCCTCCAATATATGCAAAACGCTAAAAACTGGATGACAGAAGCTAATCGGTAGTTATGACACATGCCAAACATATTGTAGATATTCCAGCCCTTCAGATACAAGTGCAGAACATATGGGATGACCACAGCGACCAGACCCTCCCAAACATTTTTTTTTCTGCGGTTGTAAATTCCAGTCATTTTGGCAAGTGGTTAGGATTCGTTTATAAATCCATAAACGAGCGAAACGCAGCAGAGGTTAACAAGTGGCCGTGCATGCCGAGGGGAAGAGCCAGAGGAAATATTTATGGGTCCCAGGCGTTCTGTAATGAGAACACACATGCTGCACATTCGGAATCTAAATCCCGGACTCCATACATACGATGACATCTGTACTATAAGAAATGTGATACGTACGTACAGCATAATAACGCTACCAAGGGAGCCTTACAAGAAGCAAACACAATATGTCCTGTAACAGTACCGATATAAGGAGACAGCCCAAAAACATTTCTCTGTTGATCAGTTGTCCTACCCTCAGGACTAAGGAACAACGAATCACTTCGTACTAACTGATTAGTTCATCAAAGGCCCCATTCACACGTCCGTGGTGAGTTGCAAATTGCGGATCCGCAACACACCATGCCGGCACTCCCCATGGAGATGCCTATTCTTGTCCGCAGGCTGTGGACAAAAATAGGACATGCTCTATCTTTTGCGGAGCCTCGGCCGGATGTTTCGGGGCCGAAACTCGGAAGCTCAGGCCGCGGCTCCGCAAATGCGGAAGCGGAGAGCACATAGTGTGCTCTCCGCATCACGTCCAGCCCCATTCACAATGAATGGGTCCGCATCTATTCCGCAGAATTGCGGAATAGATGCGGACTAAAATGCGGACGTGTGAATGAGGCCAAATAGCGTTCTTCAGCTGCAAGGAGTTGCTCCCGCTCCCCTACCGGCAATCCTGATCGACAGGTATAAACATGAGGCCCTGCTCTGAGTGGTAGCATGTGCACAGAAGCTCTTCTGCTGATAATGGAGCAGCGACTGTGCATTCTCCACTGCACTTCCTGGCAGCGGCGCATGAACAGTTCATTTTCCAGTACAAGAAGTAGAGCTTCTGCACTTGTGCCACTACTGAAAGCCGCGGCGCAGGTGCGAGATTGTTAAGACTGGGCGAGATGTTCGGCATCTTTAGCAGCAAGGAAGGATAGCCTCTCGCAGCTGAAGAACAAAGCCATTCATACAAATCAATTCACCGATCCCTACTCCGGAACTTTCGTTGTAGTGGCAGAGATGCAACCTTTGACACAGAGCCCAAACTTATGTATCATTTACAGTATGGGTCTCTTCTTGTGTCAGCTAGACCATATGTGCCCCCCCGAGATGTCATAGCCTGGTGCAACTGCAACCTCTGCACCCCCAATATAGTTGCAAAAAAAGGAAGTGAACCTTTTGGAATTACTCCGATTTCTGCATTGATTACTAATGAATGGTGGCCTGACTGTTATCCAATACAAACTAAACCTAACTAAACTAATAACACACAGAGCTGGATCGTTCATGTCTTTAAAGGGGCTGTCTGGGCTTTTTCCATTGATGACCTATCCTATTGATGGCCGATCAGCAGTGCGCTTGTGCCATCTCCCTTCTTGCTCGCTGCAGTATGTCTATGGGACAGCAGCAGCGGACAGGAAAGAACCACCATTCGAGGCAATTACAACGGCAAGTATTTTGGGGTATGTCTCTACCAGGTGTAACAATCTAGAGGCTGAAATTTTGCCCATTCTTCTTTGCAAAATAGCTTTGGATGGAGAGTGTCTGAACAGTGATTTTCAAGTCTTGCCTCAGATTCTTAATGGGATTTAGGAGGTCTGGTCTGGACTTTGACTGGGCCATTCTAACACATGAATATGCTTTGATCTAAACCATTCCATTGTAGATCTGGCTGTATGTCCAGGGTCATTGTCCTGCTGGAAGGTGAACCTCCGCCTCAGTCTCAAGTCTTTTTCAGCCTCCAACTAGGTTTTCCTTCAGGGTTGCCCTGTTTTTAGCTCCATCCATCTTCCCATCAACTCTGACCAGCTTCCCCGTCCCTGCTGAAGAAAAGCATCCCCACAGCATGATGCTGCCACCACCATGTTTAATGGTGGGGATGGTGCGCTGAGGGTGATGTGCAGTGTTAGTTTTCCGCCACATCTAGCGTTTTGCATTTAGACCAAAACGTTAAACTTTGATCTCATCTGACCACACCATCTTCTTCCACATGTTTGCTGTGTCCCCTACATGGTTTGTGTCAAACTGCAAACGGGACTTCTTATTGCTTGCTTTCAAAAATGGCTTACTTCTTGCCATTTTTTCATAAAGGCCAGATTTGTGGAGTACACGACTAATAGATGTCCTGTGGACAGATTCTCCACCTGAGCTGTGGATTTCTGCATCTCCTCCAGTGACCAGGGGCCTCTTGGCTGCTTCTCTAATTAATGCTCTCCTTGCCTGGGCTATCAGTTTAGGTGGACGGCCATGTCTTGGTCGGTTTGCAGTTGTGCCATACTCCTTCCATTTTCAGATGATGGATTGAACAGTGCTCCGTGAGATGTTCAGAGGCTGGGATATTTTTTTTAATAACCTAACCCTGCTTTAGGCCCCTTGCAGACGAGCGTCATGGATTAGGTCCGGATGCGTTCAGTTAAAAATGCGCGGTTTCGCAAGCAAGGTCATTCAGTTTTGTCTGCAAATGCGTTCAGTTGTTTTCGTGTGGGTGCAATGTGCATTGATGTGTTTTACGCGAGTGATAAAAAAAACTGAAGATTTACAAACAATATCTCCTAGCATTCATGAGTGAAAAACATAGCGCATCCGCACTTGCCTGCAGATGCGATTTTCACGCAGCCCCATTCACTTCTATAGAGTCAGCGTTGTGTGGAAAAACGCAGAATATAGAACATGCTGCGATTTTCATGCAACGCACAAGTGATGCGTGAAAAACAACGCTCATGTACACGCTCCGGTATTTATCTTTTTTTCACACATTTAAAAGGTCTGCACATGCACAGACTGGGAAACTGGTTCCATTTTTCCGGAACACTTGGTACTGGATCCAGTATTAATACATTTTAATGGAAATGAATGCCGGATCCGGCATTCCGGCAAGTGTTTTGGTATTTTTTCCGGCCAAATACCGTAAAGGGACTGAACTAAAGACATCCTGATGCATACTGAATGGAATGCTTTCTATTCAGAATGCATTAGGATAAAACGGAAGCGTTTTTCTCTGGTCTTGAGCCCCTGTGACAGAACTAAATACCAGAAAACTTTAACGCTAGTGTGAAAGTACCCTTATACTTCTCCACAACTTTATCTCTGACCTGTCTGGTGTGTTCCTTGGTTTTCATGATGATGTTCTTTAAGAAACCTCTGAGGCGTTCACAGAACTGCGGTAGTTATACTGTGAATAAATTACACACAGATGGACTCTATTTACCAATTAGGTGACTTCAGAAGGCATACGGTTACACTGGATTTTATTTAGGGATATCAGAGTACAGGGGGCCTGAATACAAATGCAGATCACACTTCTCAGACTTTTATTTATTTAAAATTTGAAAACCATGCACAATTTTCTTTTCACTTCACACATACTTTGTGTTGGTCTATCACATAACATCCCAATAAAAGAAATTTAGTTTTGTGGGTATAATGTGAACAATGTGGAAAAGTTCAAAGGGTGTGAATACTTTTTCAAGGCACTGTACTTGTGTACTTTGAGTCTTGCTGCATCATCCAACGTCTCCTCAGCTTGAAGTCATGGACCTATGGCCTTACATTCTAGTGTAAAGTGCCTTTATACATCTTAGAATTAATTGTTTCCTCAATGATAGCAAGGCATCCAGACCCTGAGGCAGCAAAGCAGCTCCAAGCCATGATGTGGTTTTTCCTCTAAACATACGATTATACATTTGTGCTAGAAAAAAGTTCCACTTCTGTCTCATCTGTATAGAGAACATTTTGCCAGAAGCACTGTGGAACATCCAGGCAGGTCTTGGACAAACTTGAGACGAGTCACAATTTTTTTTGGAACGCAGCGGCTTTCTTCTTGTTGTCCTTCCATCATTCATGGCGTGATCTTACCAGGACGCCCACTCAAGTTTTCTCCAGTTGCAGAACGTTTGTCTAACCGTGGACTGATGTACACCCAGCTTTTGTAGCTTGCTTTTGCAGCTTCAAGCATCTCTGTAGCACATCGTCTGAAAGCTGATTGCCTCAAAATATACCGTAGTTCACTCTACTAGAGAAGAACAGATTTATCAGTAACCGGGCTTTGTGTGCCTTTATATAATGGGCAATGCCCCAGTGGGACCCAAGCTTCAAATCTCATTTCCTTGATTGAAGAACCGTTTGTCAATTATCTCTTGGAGGAGTCATTACCGGAGGTTCACTTTTTCTCCATGTGTTAAATAAAAGACAATAACAATACTTCTGGTGTATTAGTTTCAGTTGGATTGTGTTTGTCTATAATTGTGACTTGGATAACAATCAGATCACATTTTATCAGTAACCAATGCAGAAATTCAGCTAATTCCAAAGGGTTCACTTACTTTTTCTTGCAACTGTTAGCCACCCTTACGAAGCATATATTACATTGTAGGTTAAAAAGAAAAATTATAAATTTCCTGTGTTTCACTTTTATTACAGGGGTGTCCTCAAAAGAAAACATTGCTTTTAAGGGTTCCCTTCACACGTCCGTAGGATGGGTCCGCATCCGTTCCGCAATTCTGCGGAACAGATGCGGACCCATTCATTCTCAATGGGGACGGAAAGGATGTAGACAGCACACATTCTGCTGTCCGCATCCGCATTTCCCCCCCAAAAAAATAGAACATGTCCTATTCTTGTTCGCAATAGCGGACAAGAATAGGCATTTCGATAGGGGTGCTGGCCCAGTGTATTGCGGATCCGCAATACACTACGGACGTGTGAATGGACCCTAAGGGAAGGAAATATCTCCACGGGTTTTCCGCACGGGTGCAATGCGAGACGTGAACGCGTAGTACCCGCACTGAATCCTGACTCATTCATTTCAATAGCTCAGAGAGTTTTTTTCACGCATCTGTTCTGCATTGCGTGAAAAACGCAGAATGTTCTATATTCTGCGTATTTTCACGCAGCCCTGGCCACACAGAAGTGAAAGGGGCTTCAGTGAAAAACGCATTGCATCTGCAAGCAAGTGCGGATGCAATGCGTTTTTCACTGATGGTTGCTAGGAGATGTTGTTTGTAAACCTTCAGTTTTTTATCAAGCGCATGAAGAATGCATCAAAACGCATTGCAAAACACTGAACGCACCCTGAACGCATCCGGAGCCAATCCGTCACTCTCACGTGAAAGAGGCCTAAGGCTACTTTAACACTTGCGTTGTTAATTCTGGTATTGAGATCCGGCAATACTGGAATCAAACGGATCAGTTTTGATTTTGCACATCAGGATGCATCCGTTCCGTTAGGATGCGGTTGTGTGAAACCAAAACGGAAAAGAAAGAATCAGTCACTAAATACAGTACATTGAAAGTCAATGGATGACAGATCCGGTCACAAAATGAAATGCCGACATCCTGATGCATCCTGAACAGATCCCTTTCTATTCAGAACGCATGAGGACTAAACGGAAACATTTTTTTCCAGTATTGAGATCCGGCAGAGAAATCAACAATGAGTGGGAAAAAAAATGTGTGAAAGTAGCCCAACATGGGTTGCACAGAAAAATGAAATATAGGTAGGCAAACCTCAGGAGGCAATACATGCGTAGACACTACTACTACTTTAGTACCCAACTATGGGACTATGGGAACAACCTAATTTTAGATACATTTTGGATTCACTTTACTGCGCAGCAACAAATGGAATGCCTTGGTAATGGAGTACATCTCAACTTAAAGGGGTCTCACTGACCTCAGCAGCCATGTGCCACACAATATAGAGTCACCACTGGGGTCAGTGATGGGCTTCTGTGGTCATGTAAATGCACGGCAGGGCATCACTCCAAGAAAATAAAGTCCACTGGCGCCTCAGGGGATTTAGTAGGGGAGTAAAATCAGATTTTTTAATTTTATAACATTTCCTGCACCCAGGTTAATTTCTTAAAGTCCCCTTTAATTTTAGCGAAGCAAGGGGACAGAACGCGATACGTGACCAGAACTACAGCATGGACGAAGCTAAAAATACAATTCCATAGGGAGCAGACTGGTCCCGTCCTTCTGTAGTCAGGCTATTTCTGTTAATCTCTTTCCCTGCATAATTATATTTCTGGGGAAAGATGTCGCTTTACTTGTCTGGCAGGGGAACCTCAAAGGATTGTAACATCAGATTAGGATGAGACAAGCCGAGCACTTTCAAGGCAATCCCTATATCTGAGGGCATTTTATCCTGCGAGGAGCAGACTGGTTATTAGAGGCTCAGACGGCGAGCGCTCCGCCGGTTGATAACATGAAATTTTTAATCAAGATGCACGAGGCTGACGTCACGCTGATCGCTCACAATTCATTCTCCTGCTGCAGTGAAAATGACTGTTTCATGGAAATATTTATGTCACATTGCAGTAGAGGTCACACTCAAGAACTTTCAATATATCCAGGGTATAACCCGAAAAGGAAAACGACTCCCAAATACTACTCTAATGCCAAAATATACACCAATCTGTCTGTCTCCTCCATCTAGGATCGTATGGGACAACTATACCGAACACAAAAGTTGAGGGCGAGGATGATGGGCTCTTGTGTCATCCGTATATCTACGAGCCGCCATCAGCATTGTAATACTTTACTGATAAATAGTGTGGAGCGAACTTCTGTTTCAAGTTCGTCAGGCAAGGTTCGGGTTTGGGTTATCTAAGCATTCAATTATGGATTCTGCTACCATGGACCATAAGTTACGGTCCGTGGTAGCGGAATCCATAACAGAATTCTTAGATAACCCGAACCTTGTACGTCAAACGTGAAACACAAGTTCGCTCATCACTACTGATAAAGCCAAAAAGGATTGGTTTGGCAATCTGTCACTTCAACTCACCAGATGAACGTGCCGCCAGAATTTGCCACAAATTTGTGAAAAATTGTGAAAACTAAAGATGGGGACAGTTATTCCTGCCGATTCCCCTCATAGACATGGCCGAAGGTGAATATTATGGTTAACTGAGAGAAGGGGGCAAATCATTTTTTAGACCCTTCTCGAGGTGGCTCTTTTCTGCAAGAGGAACAAAGGAAAGCCGATGCCTTGGTGGGTCCTTCCAGAGATTGAGAAGTTATTGAAAGAAAAGATTTTCAGAACGAACACTAAAGTCCAATATATCCAACCCCTCGCGGATGAAAGAGTCTGATGGCCGCAATACATAGTCAACTGATCCCATCAAAATTGGGTTCTGTCACATTTCCTCTAATGTGTGTGGGCACCTAAAGGAGTATTCCCACCTCAGACACTGAAATCACTAGGATCTTCTTCACTTTGGAGGGCCCCATTCTGGACCGATCACACTTTCATCAATTTTTTTATCATATATTAACAAAAACGAGTGGACCAAGTATTCTACGTCCCATCCGGTCTTAAACTTCCTGTGTTCAGACTTTTAGCTTTGTGGCTCTAGCCCCTCATTATAGCGATGAATGGGGCACCCTTATAAGACCGCCACGATCAGTAAGTGATGGCATTTCCTAGCGATATGCCGTGCTATAATGGGAAAACCCTTCAATCACCATTCAGTTATGTGGAGCGGCATCCATCTTGCCACTCTAACAGGAAGTACTGAGACTTGTAAGTGTAAGTGTGAGTGACAACATCAAGATTTCCACCAGTGAATCTCCGGCTGCCCACAGGTTGCATTACTAAGAAGTGGACAGGCATTCAGGCCGCTGATAACCAAACAGTTATTCATTAGGGTGACCAATAAATATAATTACAGTAGATAACTTAATCATCACCAAAATTCCTGTTTTAGGCCCCATTTAGACGACTGTTTCCATTTTGCAAACCTCGGATCCTGGCCGCGTGCACCTTGATTGGCAGTGAGGACTCATTGACTTCAATGGCTACGCAATCCGCAAAATACAGCCAAAGATTGCCCTACCTTTCGCGGTGCGGCCACATGCACCTGAAAGCGCACAGAAGGGCTTTCGTGGTTTGTGATCCGCAAAACTGACACGGTTTTGTGAATAGGGCCTATAACATGAGTGGGACCGGCTGCTAATTTGAAAATACCACCAGACAGGTTATCTATTAACGATAACCAATTACCGTATTTTTCGCTCTATAAGACGCATTTTCCCCGCATTTGCGTCTTATGGGGCAAATACTAATGAGCGCTTCCATTATGGAAGCGCTCATTAGTACCGGAGACGGTGAAGGCTCTGTACTCACCGCTTGCTGGTCCTCGGCTGTGCAATGGCTACGCACAGCGTGAGGAAACTCTGTGACCGCACACTGTGCGCGCTGGTTCACAGCACAGCCGACAGCAGGAGGAAGAAGAGGGCGGGCGGGGGGGGAGGAGCGACGGCGTCCAAGGAGCTGGAGAGGCGAGTGGTTTATATATTTTATTAAACATGAGGCAATAGGGGCTGATCTGAGACAATGGGGGCTGCTCGGGGCTACGGTGACAGGCAATGGGGGCTGCTGGGGGCCAATATGAGAGGCAATGTGGGATACTGAGGACTGATATGAGAGGCAGTGCGGGCTGATATAAAGTCTGAGGTATGATGGGGGGGGGGTCATTCACATTGGGGTCTAAGCGGAGGTCTGATCGAGGTTTTGTGTGGGGATTTTATTAACATTGGGGGTCTGATTGGGGCTGTTAGCTGAGGTCTGATCTGAGGTCTAATGAAAAATATTTTTTTTAATTGTCCTCCTCTAAAACCTAGGTGCGTCTTATGGGCCGGGCAAAAAATATGGTACTTAAAAGGTTTAATAGGAGGGTAACATTCAATTACGACAGTCAATTATAATGGGATAAACATTCACAGGATTCCTGAAATTCAGTAAAGCCAGTTTCTCCATCTAATTAATTAAGTATGCAAATCAAATTACTATTAGGGCTGCTTAACAAGAGCGAGTCCATTGCGGGAATCACGCTCAGTGTGCGAGAGTGATCCTCCGTTCTAGACGCGCAGGATGGCAGGGCATTATCATGATTTATAATGCTGTGTGCCTCTGACCTTACTTCTACAGAATAATATTTTATGTCACTATGATTTTGTATCTGTAAAGACATGCAGAGGCACACAGCATTATAAATCAGTATAATGCCCTGCGCTCCTGCAAGTCCATAACAGAGGATCACGCTCACACACGGAGCGTGATAACTGCAATGGACTCACTCCTGTGAAACAGTCCTTAATCCTTGCTTTCATATCAGGGCGTATTTACACAAGGCAGTCCCGTGGGTCTTTTACCAACTCATGACAAAAAAAATAAAAAATACATAAGCCATGTATGGATTACCGTATATGCAAGATAAAATATATTTGCAGCTACAGGGGAAACTTAAAGGGATTTTGCCGGTTCTAGATATTGGTGGCCTGTCCTCAGGATTGGTCATAAATATCGGATTGGTGGGGGCCCTGATACCCAGCACCCCCACTAATCAGTTGTCTTCAGCTGTTACAAGCTCTGAAAGTGCCCTATATGTAGAGGCGGTGCCAGATTACTGCCGCTCACCTCCCATTCAATTGAATGGCACATCCTGCGTCTGAAGACACGACTTTTACCCGCTAGGCTGCACACCCTAGTCAAGTGAGACATAAAAGTGTCAAAGGGCGAGTTCACATCAGCGTTATGTATTCCGTTATGGCATGGTTTGAACGAGGAAAATACCAGGAGTACATAAGACGGAAGTCAAAACGTTTTTATCCTTCATAATACAAGTCTATGGGCAGCATAACTGAAACCAGGACGGATCCGTTATGCTGCCCATAGACTTGTATTATGGCGGAATGCAAAATCGAAGCTTTTAAAAGGCATTCCGTTTTGCTTTCCATTATAATCGAAGTCTATGGGAATCATAACGGATGCGTCTGGTTCCCGTTATGCAGAACGGACAAAAAAGTCCTGTCGACAGGACTTTGTTTTCCATCTTGCATAACAGGAATCAGACGGATCCGTTATAATTCCCATAGACTTCCATTATGCCTCTTACAGGCTTCCGTTTTGACTTCTGTCTTATGTATTCCATTATAACCATAACGCTGATGTGATGTAAGACATTTATTAAATGTCTTACACAGCACATGATCCACAATTTTGCTGCATACACAGATAGAGATATATATATATATATATATATATATATATATATATATATCTATCTCTATCTATCAGGGACGTATGGCAGGCAACAGCTTTAACCTCAACTCAAAGATTTGCGGCAGGGCTTAATAGGAAGACATCACAATCACCATAGACTGAGATAGTAAAATACTGCAGTGTATGGTATAAATGATTCAACCATCGCATCGCCACGTCTGAAAATGTCAATTAAAATAAAAGTATTTATCCTGCATGGTAAATGCCAAAACTGGAAGAGAAAAAAAAAAAAACAGTGAATCTCCACTTTTGTTCATCCGGCCCTCAAAAAAAATTAAAAAAAATAAAAGTAAATTAATAATAAATAATAATTCAAAAAGTTGAAGACACCCCAAAATGGTACGAATAAAAGCTACCGCTCGGCCCACAAAAAAAAACAAGCCCTCATACAGATCTATAGACAACTTGTACTACAAAACAAATGTTTTTTGTGTAAAGTGAAAAAAGTGACGGCTCTTGGAAGGCAAAAAAAATAAATTTGATATCAACCCAACAATCACTAGCTGATCAATGGGGGTCCACCACCCCGCCGATCGGCTGGTCTGTGTAGCATCTTTTACAGAAATCACTGCAGGAGGTACACAGCACCAGTGACATTGTATGGACAGGAGCTCGCTGCTATTGTGCTGCTCCCATTGAAGTCAATGGGAGGAGTGCCGAAGTACAAGGCTCCTGCAGTCGACTCCTTGTGTTGGTCCCCCACTGATCAGCTAGTGATGGTTTATCCTAAGGACAGGCTGTCACTTAAAGCCTGGACAACCCCTTTAATGATCCTCACTTTGAGTCATTCCTCCGCAACAGCGCCTCGGTTGTATGGGGGAAGTGTCTGGTATTACATCTGAGCTATGAAGTTATAAATACAGTAGCGGCCATTGTGTATTGCTAGGTTTTCTGTCCTTTTATACTTGGTGGGGAAGCAGTTTGTAGTTGGGTGAAAAGTTGGATCTCTGTACAAATTATGGTGCAATTTTTCCAAAATGAGGGACAGCGTAATGATGCAGAAATGAGTGAACAAAACATTGCAGATCTGAATGCCATTAAAAGGACTCGTTGTTTTTCTAGACTGGAAAGAACGTCTCATCTGATGCCCAGAATTCAGGAAGTTTAATTGGAGAGGAATAAAAATAAGAGCCAACTGTATGTGCTCTCACATGCTTCCATCATAAGACCCACATGCCAAGCCGGGGGCAGCAGAGACATCTACTTAACGCCAGATAACCCAGATAGTCTACTGAGAGTAAGAACATCTGAGGTCAGACATACCGCAATCTACATACTGAAACAGTATAAACTGTACGTAACCACCACAATGTCCATGGTGGGTACTGTGCACAGCTGGAGCAGCCAGCATGCCACGGGGCACCGCTGCACCACAAGTGCACCAAAATACTGGTGAAGGCTTAGAACCAGAGGGTTTTTTATTTTTAGGAAAATTTTGGGAAATTCTCTATGAACATGGATCCTCTATTGAGCTACTTTCACATGTCTGTGATGACATCCATGACAAGATGGTCAGTGGTTCATCCGTGAAGTGTCTGCGTTTGGACCATGTGTCCGTTTTTTTTGCCCTCCATGTGCACTGCTAGACTGAAAATTAGTTTTCACAGCATCTGCTACCGAGGGTCTGTGAAAACCGCTAGCCAAACACGGATGGCATCAGTGTTGTGCCCGTGGTTTTCATGCGCCCGTGGTTTTCATGCACCCGTAGTCTATCACGTGAGAGAGGGATCCGCACTCATGGACAAAACAAAGGGCATGCTTTCGTGGTGTCACCCCAGAACCACGGTCTGTGGAAAACCACGGATGTGTGACCGGTGGATACGTGAATGGAGACCACAGACAGCACACGTCCGCGATTCACTGGCCCACACTTGGACCTCGTCATTAAAGGTTTTCTGTCACCAGATTTGGGCATCATAAGCTGTCTGACATTAGCTATGTGCCAATGTCAGACCATCCTAATGATGTTAATCATATGCCCCTCTGACCTTTTATAAGGCAAAAAAAGTCTTTATATTATATGCAAATTAGCCTCTAGGAGCAGGGAGGGCGTTGCCCCTGCTCCTAGAGGCTCCGTGTTCCCACCTGCGGCCACGCCCCTCTTCTTGTGATTGACAGGCCGGGCAGCGCAGCTCTCCTGCCTCCGAACACCGGCACCGTCTGCTTGTGTATTCAGCACAGCTGTCCTCAGCTCACTGCGCCTGCGCCGAATACACAAGCGGACGGCGCAGGCACGGGATTTCGGCCGGAGACAGGAGAGCTGAGCTGCCCAGCAGTGTCAATCAACAGAAGAGGGGCGTGGCCACAGGTGGGAACACGGAGCCTCTAGGAGCAGGAGCAACGCCCTCCCTGCTCCTAGAGGCTAATTTGCATATAATATAAAGACTTTTTTTGCCTTATGAATGGTCAGAGGGGCATATGATTAACATCATCAGGATGGTCTGACATTGGCACATAGCTAATGTCAGACAGCTTATGATGCCCAAATCTGCTGACAGAAACAGAAAAATGTGGGGCCTAATAAAATCCACTACACAAAGATGGCCAAACGGGGTGTGGCTTATTGGGAAAGGGCACGGCCTAGGAAGCACCATTTTGCACCAAAATTTTGGCACTAAATTCTGTTGCAAAGTAAGCCAACCAACAGGCGGTATAGACAAACAAATGCGTCCAACGTTACATCAAACTCATCAATAAGCCTGAGCCACTGTGATGAATTTGGTGCATCTGTAGACTGGATTAGTGAATCTGCCCCAATATGTGCTGCTGTACGAGCGAAAATAACTCCACAATATGGCACGTGTAGCAGGTTACTATTTTTCCTTCCCTCACAAGTGCATCCATATAAAATCAGAGGCATGTAAGTGACTTACTAGAGCTTTATACAACCCGCATCAATTGCTGTGTGCAAACATCCTAAAACTTCCTCTCTAGGAAAGTGTAGGTCTCCTCTCCACTGAATTTTGGTTAGTATTTTACGTCAGCATTTGAAAGCCCAAAAAGGAGCAAAGCTTTCATTAAAGGGGTTTCCCAGGATTTACGCAAGTTTTAGAGGAGGAAAATTAAAAACAAAAAAAAAAAACATTTTTCATCAGTCCTCAGATCAGACCCTCCCCCCATCTTCATGAGACCTCAGATCAGACCCCACCCCCCAATGAGCTCCCCAAACTTTATTAGACCTTCAATCAGACCACCAATAGTTATCAGACGTCAGATCAGACATAAAACAAACTTACCTCTCCTACTCCGGACAGCACTCTATTCCTACACTGACCGCTCCCTGGTCTTCTTCCAGGCCTACGCTGCACCTGAAGACCCACAGCATCAGATCCAGATCAAAGTGCACGCCTACATGCACTATGTCCTGACACTGTACGTAGTCAGGACGCAGTATCGCCCGAGGTCTGGAAGAAGACCAGGGAGCGGTGAGTAGAGCATGGGCTAGATTCACCATTCCCCGAGCCTCCTGCATACTAATGAGTACTTACATAATGGAAGAGCTTATTAGTATTCACTTTATAAGACCGGGGAAAAAGTGTGTCTTATAAAGCGAAAAATATGGTACTTAGGCCTCATGCACACAACCGTATGTGTTTTGTGGTCCGCAAACTGCGGATTCACAAAACACGAAAGCTGCGCCGCGTTCTTAAATTTGCGGAACAGAACGCGGCACATTGTAGAAATGGCTATTCTTGTCCGCAAAACGGACAAGAATAGGACATGCTCTATTTTTTTTTGCGGGGCCACAGAACGGAGCAAAGGACGCGGACAGCACATGGAGTGCTGTCCGCATCTTTTGCGGCGCCCCATTGGAGTGAATGGGTCCGCGCCCGAGCCGCAAAATATGCGGCTCGGACGCGGACCACAACAACGGTGTGGAAGGGAACCAGTCAGCACTCGTATAGTTAGCCCTGCTCGCGACTAGGGATGGCATCCCGTAGTCAATGTCTTCGAAAACACCGACACTTAGTTTTGATTTATTCCACAAGTCACATCAGTACATACACACGACCCGTTTCAGCACTGGCAAGAACTATATATGTTTGAAACACGTCACGTGCATATACTTCTGTGACTTATGGAATAAATAAAGACCAAGAAGCTGAATACCTTAGTGTCAGTCATCACTACCAGGCTGGCAGGGGTCTGACTCCGAGGACCCCTGCGGATCAGCAGTTTTCACAAGCTCCGATGCCAGAACTACATACCTCCATACACGGTGTAGCGCCTGGGTCTGGTTACAGCAGCGCTGCTCCCATTCATGGGAAATGCAAAAAATGCTAAATGTCATGGAAAATGTACACCCGTGAACAAGTGTGTGAACCAGATCCCGCTCGCTAACATGTAACATCTGTCTGCTGCAGCCATACACCACAGCTGCCGGAAGGGAAATCCAGCATGAAAACCTGGCCTCAAAACGTGACATTTCTTTCTAACAAAATTTCAGTTTCATGCGATTGTACATAAAAAGGTACCGTTCAAAGCCTTAATGTCAGTTTGATTTTTTTTTACGTTGTTTTCTCGTCCATATTCACAGCCACTTCTAAAGTTCAGCCTGTTCTAAGCAATAGACAGAAATTTTTTGCACCGTCAGACATGACATAACAGCTCAGCCGTCATCTAAGGGTACTTTCACACTTGCGTTATTCTTTTCCGGCATACAGTTCCGTCAAAAGGGCTCTATGCCGGAAAAGAACTGATCAGGCATATCCCAATGCAATCTGAATGGATAGAAATCCGTTCAGTTTGCATCAGTATGCCTTCTGTTCAGTCACTGTCAGGCGTTTTGGCCGGACATAATACCGCAGCATGCTGCGGTATTATGTCCGTCCAAAATGCCTGATCAGTCGCCGGAATGCCGGATCCGGCATTAATTTACATTGACTTGTATTAGTGCTGGATCCGGCATTGTGAAAAAAACTGAAGGACGGATTCGTCCTTCCGGTCTGTGCATGCGCAGACCGGGAAAACTGTGAAAAAGACTGCAGGACGGATCCGTCCATCCGCATGACAAGCGGAGGGACGGATCCGTTCTTGCAATGCATTTGTAGACGGATCTGCACCCGAATCAGTCTACAAATGCTGTCAGTTGTCACACTGATCGGCGGATCCGGCAAGCAGCTCAGACGACGGAACTGCCTGCCAGTTCACACTAACGCAAGTGTGAAAGTACCCTTAGTTCCCCTAAAGTCATGCTCTGTTAGCAGCAAATGAGCAGGATTCACGATTTGGCGTCAGGCTACCTGCACACGTCGTAGATTACGTGCGGTTTTTCCGTGTGGATTCTTGTGCCGCAGCGTAATACAGTGCCAGCAACGTGTATGAGATTAGACAAATCTCATGGAGACTTTGCATCTTTGTTCCACAAATGGACCTGTTGTGTGGATCAAAAAAATCTGCCTCATGCAAAGCCGTATCAAATCTGCACCTGAAACCACAGGTAACAGAAATGCACAGAAATTTACGGATTCTTACAGCCACTCTTTTTGGCAGGCTATACCCCATACTTGGCCGCAAAATGTGGACCACAGACCAAATTCAATGGCCCGCAAATAAATGCAACAAAATTCATACGTTATGTGCATGAGGCCTTAAAGGGGTTTTCCGAGAGTTTTTTCCCCCCTCTGGATAGGTCATTAGTATCTGATCGGTAGGGGTCAGACACCCAGGACCCCGCCGATCAGCTGTTTGAGAAGGCACCGGCGCTTGCAGTAGTGCCACGACCTTTCCCAGCGTTCCCTAGGCCTGTGACGATCATCATATGGCCTAGGCGCAGCTCAGCCTCATAGAAGTGAACGGGGCTGAGCTGCGATACCAAGTACGGCTGCTATAAAATGTACGGCGCTGTGCTTGGTAAGCACCACGAAAGCCACGGCGTTCACAGGTGCACCACTGCCTTCTCAAACAGCTGATTGACGGCAGTTCTGGGTGTCAGACCCCACTGATCAGACACTGATGACCTATCCAGACGATAGGTCTCCAGTTTAAAAAACAAAAAAAACACCCAAATATACGCCTTGTGAATTAACGCTTTGCTGAAAAATTTTGGGTTATTTTTTTAGGATTGGTTACAGAAAACTAGCACTGTGATACTCAATGTCAGCTAGGAACCCAAAACTTTCCTTCTGTGGACTTTCCATACTGTCAGACCGGCTCGGATGAGGCAAAATTGACTGGTTATTTATCAGCTAAGTGCACAATGTACTCCTTTCATCATAATCAGCCAGCAGGTCTGATACAGCTCTATCATGAGAGGGTCAATGGCTTCCTGCCTTTATTCCATTACCACGTGCAAAAATCTATAATGCCCTTTGTATGGATTGCAACACGAGGGGTTACAGGTGCTGGCAATAAAGGGGTATCCCGAATGGCTAATGACAGAGATTAGACCTGTGCCAACATAACTCACCTTTTTCTTTTATAAACCGCACCAGTGACCACATGAAAATACACAATGATCAGTTAAAAAGAGAAAAGACGCCACAAAACCAAAATCAATCCCAACTACAACCCTAATCAGCCTCCGAACATTCTCAGTTTTAGGGCTCATGCACACAAACGCTGTTTTTTTTGCTGTGTGAACATAGCCTAAGGCTACCTGCACACAAACGTATGCGTTTTGCAGACCCCCTCCCCTCCCAAAAAAAAAACGGATGGCATCCATTTGTTTTGCGGATCCATTGTAACAATGCCTGTCCTTGTCCGCAAAACGGACAAGAATAAGACATGCTTTTTTTTTTTTTTTCGGGGCTACGAAACTGACATACTGATGCGGATAGTACACGGTGTGCTGTCAGCATTTTTTGCGGACCCATTGAAATGAATGGGTCTGCATCCTATCCGCAAAAGAAAAATGGAACGGACACGGAAACAAAATAAGTTTGTGTGCATGTAGCCTAAGGGAGGTGTTGCAGGGATATTTTTTTTTATGCATTTTCTATGTGAAGGCCAGGTTTGCACATACCTGCTCATCTGTTTAACTCTCTCCGGCGTGGTATAGAAAGGCCGAAGCTAACCTGATGCAAGAATGGATCCAACAGTTTTCTATGAGACCATCCATCGCATCTTTTGCATCAGTTTTAACATTGGATTTCTCCTAGCGATGGACAGAAAAACATAGCTTGCGGTGTTTTTCTGTCCAGAGCTTTCAATCCTTGAGCGCCAAACTGTGTACTAAAGTGCACATACATCGGCAATATCCGGCTCCTGCCGTAAACAACTGGCCGGACACAGCGGATATAAGCAAGCCCTGCCTACACATACCTTTAAAGTACAAAAAAAAAGCCACACAAACAGGATATGAATACACATTCAAATTACACCCAAATCTAGAACAATAAAAAAAAGCCTCAAATTCCAGCAATAATCACGCTATTAAAAAGCAGCCGACATGCCCGAGAGGCAGTGATGAGGCGACTATTCAAGCATGATGAACGGTGACATCACAGGGCCTGAATCACGACGCTGCAGGTCCTAAGTCGATTGATTGAGTGCATGATTACCAGTTCAGTACATTAAACGGCATTTTAGAGCAGACAAGAAAAAATTCTTGCCAAAAGATTGGGCGCCCACGATATGTGCCAGACCTACCACCTCCATTATTTTAGTTCTGCTCCTCTAACAGATCAGAAGCATGGAAATACCGTAACTAGCGCTGATGTGAACACGCCCTTAAAGCCATATCTGACTGTGAAGGGCAATGTGCTCATAGATAAAGGAGAGATTTGGGCTTCATGCACATAGTATGATGCCATTTTGCATGGAGCTGTAATAGAGCTGCCACAGAGGTCCACAGAGTCGCCACTGAAGCATCGTATACTCTGATTCCATATGGTGGCTTCTTCTGCAAGTTTCACATCTTAGAGTCCTTTCACACTTGCGTTCTGAGGATCTGGCAGGCACTTCCGTCCCGCCGGATCCGTCAGAACGCAAGTCGCCTGAAAGCATTAGAAGATTGATCAGGATCCTAATCAGTCTTCGAAATGCTTTGAGGTTACTATGGCAGCCAGGATGCTATTAAAGTCCTGGTTGCCATAGTAGGAGCAGGGAGCGGGGGAGCGGTATATTTACAGTCCGTGCGGCTCCCGATGCGCTCCAGAATGATGTCAGAGCGCCCCATGCCCATGGATCACGTGATCCATGCGTGTAGGGCGCCCTGACGTCACTCTGGAGCGCCCCAGGAGCCGCACAGATGGTAAGTATACCGCTTCCCCGCTACATTTTACCATGGCAACCAGGACTTTAGCGTCCTGGCTGCCATGGTAACAATTGAGAAAAAGCTAAACGTCGGATCCGGCGATGCGCCGAAACGACGTTTAGCTTAAGGCCGGATCCGGATTGATGCACTTCAATGGGCATTAATTCCGGATCCGGCCTTGCGGCAAGTGTTCCGGATTTTTGGACGGAACAAAAAGCGCAGCATGCTGCGGTATTTGCTGCGTCCAAAAAACTTTCCGGTCCTGAACTGAAGACATCCTGATGCATCCTGAACGTATTTCTCTCCATTCAGAATGCATGGGGATGATCCTGATCAGGATTTTTCCGGCATAGAGACCCGACGACAGAACTCTATGCCGGAAAAGAAAAACGCCAGTGTGAAAGGACCCTTACACAGGTATTCTCCTCTGGAAGCAGTGCACCCACCGAGTCCGACAGCACCTGTATGACAGCCTCGTGCACTGATGTGAAGGCTCTGGCAAGGCAATGAGCCCTTACCAATAGGACACTTTGGCCGAGACCCATTATTTGGAAATACGGTGGTCATATAGCAATAAATATACAGTGCCAGAATCACTGCAAGATGGGGAGCGTGACATCCAGCGCCACTGTCATTTGAACGCTCAGGACATAGTTTTTTTTATTTTTATTTAAAATAAAAAAAGTTTTAAAAACACCATAGACTCTATAACCATGGACACCTAGAGGAGCTCTATAATTCGTAGAGCTTCATAGTAAAACAAGATGGGGCCAAAACCACCAAGTGAAAATTAAAACAGCAGCAAAAATGATAGGTATGTATAGTAGTACCATATAACAGAAAACCCACACTATAGCAAAAAGACACCATATTGCTATCCCCCACGAAAAGGTTTGGGCCCCATAGCAGGTGCTACAGCTGCCATTTTTCACAGCGTGCCCTAACCTATCCCAAAGTCCACGGCTAGCCAAAACGATACTGGAATAGCGTCAATGTCAACTTTTGCGCGACATCTACATTCTCCAAGACCATCTACAATGGGACAGATTTCTCAGTGCCCTTACAGATATAGCATCTGGGCTGTGCACCTGTATTTAAGAAGCCCTTGCGCCAATACCGACATATAAAGGCGTCCGAAGAAGTGGACGCCGTGCACCCGCTTGCATCCGAGAGAGGGATTGGGGCACCCCGCAGACAACGAGCTGCTCTCTCTCTCCCACCGAGTCATCTGTACATAGAAGTTTCATGGGATTTTCGTGCACCTGTCACGCCCCATCACCCAGCTGTGTACAGGTCACTGTAGTCGGAGTGCGGCCACAAAATCTGTATCTGTAATATCAGAGCAGATACCAGGACGTTAGGAGGTAAGACGAGGGATTCTTGGCTCGGCTGTCTAATTCCTCCATGTAAAAAAAAAAAAAAAAAAAAAAAAAAAAAAAAGACGGAAAATCCAGGACACGCGCCAAGAGTACTACTGGCTGGCATGAGTCATAAAGCATTCATTCTACATCTTTAGCAACTGAATTGGCTGCTATAGTACGTGTAATTAATGAACACATATAGTGACAGCTTTACGCCATTATAAAAAATATGCAATTAATGATTCAGCATTTTCCATCACGCAGAACACTCAGTGCTACCAAGAGACGCGCTTCTTTCTATACGGCACCTACGGGTGGTGCCGGGGACAGGTCAGACACAACAGACCCAAGATCTGCGGGTCTACGTAGCTCTGGCACCCGAAGACCAAATCATGGAGGGCAGCTGTGTCTGATCAAATGGTCTAGATCAGGGATCAGCAACCGTCTGCGCTCCAGCTGCTGTGAAACTACAACTCCCAGCATGCAAACATGCTCGGCTGTTCTCAAAACTCCCATAGAAGTGAATGGAGCATGCTGGGAGTTGCAGTTTCTGAACATCTGGAGCGCCGGAGGTTGCAGATCCCTGGTCCATATACTTGCCGATGGTTCTTCCAGCAAAGGGGGCAAATTTGTATTAAAGGGGGTTGTCCAAGACTACAAAAAGATGGCTGCTTTATTCCAAACACATGGGAAGCGCCTAGTACTGCAGCTCAGCGCCATTGACGTGGATAGAGCTGAGTTGTAATACCACACACGACCTGTGGACAGGAGGGGTGCTGATTTTTGGAAGAGACCAGCCATTGTTTTCTAGTCCTAGACAACCCCTTAAAATGTTTCATCAAAGGTTGGTAAGTACGGACTATGGTTTTAAAAGTCGCCCATTTAAATTAATAGATTTTCAAAAAAGGACAAGCCCTTTAAGCTAGCTATACATATGCAATAGCAAGTGAACAGCAGTTCAGTCTATTCACTTGAAAACAGCCCAGGGGAAACACCAGACACAACCCACGACCAGGCGTGGCGCTCTTGGAAGAGATCAGCCATGCTTTTCTAATCCTGTACAACACTATGGGGGACATTTGGCTCAGATTCAATTTTTTTGGTTGCTATAGACAACTAGGTCAGTTCTCCTTTATACCAGTTTAAAAGACTTTCCCCTTATGGAAATAAAAAATGTTTCTGGATTTTCTGGGAGTCAAAAAACAAAAAACAAAAAAAAAAAACACAGGAACCAAAAGCAGCTCCGTTTGCACAACAGACTGCCACTCCTCTATGCCACACAATCCACAAAGAGGTCATTTACTATGATGAACAAGATTCCATCCCCGAGTCGCACTCTGGTGTGAAGGAAAACTGGCTTAGTGGCCCAGAGCAACCAATCAGATTCCACCTTTCATTTTTCAAAGGAGCGCCGGTAAATGAAAGGTAGAAGCTGATTGGTTGCTATGGGCAACTAAGCCAGTTTTCCTTTACACCAGTTTTGATAAATCTTCCCCCCGTGTCTTGACGGCTCCCCCCATGAGGGAAGCCATTGTCCATGGCAGATGGCACGTGTGAGCCGGGCCAGACTGATCAGACGCGCTGGAGCTGTAATATAATGCAGAGGTTTTAGAAATGGCTGCATCAGATGAGGCTCCGCATCTGATGAGGCCTGTAATTGTCTGAATAGGCCATAACTCAGAGCTGCGACAGTGAAATGGCCTCGGCCTTGAGAAGCAGTCTGGCAGCACAGACGAGACCAAACGGTTATTGCTGCCAGCCCAGGGTTCAAATGATACGTGAATAATTGAAGGCGATGAATCTGTGAGGACACAGGGATCACGTCCCCCTCTCCTCATAGCGCATGACCCGAGAAGGAGACGACTATATAACACACAGGAGGAGATTTAGCAAAGTGGTGGAAAGGAAAACTGGCTTAGTTGCCCATAGCAACCAATCAGATTCCAACTTTCATTTTCCAAAGGAGCTCTGAAAAATAAAAGGCGGAATCTGATTGGTTTCGATGGACAACTAAGCCAGTTCTACTTTACACCAGTTTTAATAAATCTCCCCCCCAGGCTTCTTTATGGCTCTGCTCACAGCAGCACAACTGGCTTAGGCCCCATGCACACGACCGTATTCTTGGTCCGCATCAGATAGGGACCCATGCATTTTAACGGGGCCACAAAAAATCTGTATGTCCGTTCCACCGTCCTGTAAAAAAGATAGAACATGTCCTATTCTTGTCCGTTTTGCAGACTAGAATAGGCATTATCTTAACACAGGGCAGGACATGCGGAATGGGAAAAATGCAGGACGCACACGGCCAGTTTGTGTTTTTGGGGGTTCAACCATTTGCGTAAAACGCTTTAACTCACAATCTACTTGTGCGAGAGGCAGGGGGACGTAAAGATAATACGGTACAGGCTCAGCGCAGTAAAGAAGACCGCGGAGCCACCTTTTAGGTACCTATGGGATCTTGGCCTCATTCATAAAGCTGGCTACATATTGGAGATTTTAGGCTGCATTCACACGGGCGAGTTTTCCGCGCGGGTGCAATGCGTGATGTGAATGCATTGCACCCACCCTGAATCCTGACCCATTAATTTCAACGGGGCTGTGTACATGAGCATTTTTTTTTCACGAATCACTTGTACGTTGCGTGAAAATCGCAGCATGTTCTGTATTCTGCGTTTTTCACGCAGCCCTAGCCCCATAGAAGTGAATGGGGCTGCATGAAAAATTCATTGCATCCGCAAGCAAGTGCGTTGTGTTTTTCACTGATAGTTGCTAGGAGATGTTGTTTGTAAACCTTCAGTTTTTATCACGCGCGTGAAAAACGCATCAAAACGCATTGCGCCTTCGCGGAAAAAACTGAACAACTGAACGCAATCGCAGGCAAAACTGAATGGCTTTGCCTGTGAAATCGCACAGTTTTCACTGAACGCATCCGCAACGCATCCGGACTCGCTCGTGTGAACTCAGCCTTAGACGTCCAATAAAAGCCAGTTTACACCATTTTCTGTCCACACCTTTAGGGACCAGCTACACTGGTCAACAGGCAGGTAATCCCATAGAAAGGAATGAAATTGCAAAAAAATAAATATATATATCTAATAATTATATATATATACACTCTTTGCAACTTGCTGCTTTTTAACAGCTGTCACAGAAAAGGCTCAGGAAAGTTGCACGCGATTTACATTAAAATCAATGGAGTAAAAGTTGCATGCTTTTGTGGTTTGATCCCGCCCTCAGTGCACTTAACCGCACATTTGCATATGGATTAAAAGTACTTTTTCTCCAGAATGAAGCAACAGATCACTAAGGCCTCATGCAGACGACTGCGTGTGTGAGAATCCCGTATTGCGGTGCGGACGCATTGATTTGAATAGGTCTGCAATCTGCAAAATACGGCAAAAGATAGGACATGTCCCATCTTTTGCAGAGCAGAGGCGCAGATCGGAAGCACACTGAAACAGTCGAAAAGCGCTTCCATAGGCTTTCGGGTCTGTGCCTACGAACTGCAAAAGATAGGACATTTCCTATCTTTTGCTGTATCTTGCGGATCGCAGACCGAGTCAAGTCAATGGGTCCGCACCACAGCATGGACACGGAGCAGTCCGCAACACGGGCATGGAGCTTGACGTTCGTGTGAATGAGCCCTAACTGAAAGGTATCATTACAGTCAGCTAAGCTAGCCCCGGGAGGCATTGAGCCTGATCTAACACTGAACTACCTGCTGACAGACTCCCTTTAATTATGTCAATGAACAGCTGCAGGCTCACATAGTTCATTGTAGATCTGCTGAATTTGACTGTGTTCACATCCTGTTTTAGCCTGTTTATATAGAATGTTGTGCTAAATTTACTTCAAGCTCTCAACTCATGGGGCGTATCCTTTCTTGGGGGAGTGTCCTTTCTGCTGGAGCCCTCTACGTGAACTTTCTGCTGCAGCTCTCTCCTTGTAACTGTCACAGCTTCTAACAGTTGATAGGAGTTGAAGGATTGGACCGAGACATGTGCGACCACCTCAGTTATGTTAATAAGGTGGACAGAGATAAGGAAAAGAACAGTCAGCAGGTGGCGCTATTCAAATACATTTCATAGCTCAGTGGCGATGCTAAACTTTTAATCACATGCAATTAGAAAACCATTTAGACCCGAGTGCCGAACTTTGAAAAACAGAATAATTTTCAAGGGACAACCCCTTATGTATATACCATAATGGTAACAAGATGGCACAGTGAAATACGCCGTTTCACCAGCTCCTATTCATTTCTACAGGCTTTACGGAAACAGCGCGGCACATGTCCGTAATTCGCATCGGTCAGGTATTCTAATCTCCGCCTTGAATGGTTGACATGGGAATAACCCTTTAAATAAAGTTTACCCTTTTTAACCCCATCCTTTTCCCTTTAGATCAGGCCTCCTCAAACTGCGGCCCTCCAGCTGTTGTAAAACTACAACTCCCACAATGCCCTGCTGTAGGCTGATACCTGTAGGCCAGGCATGCTCAACCTGCGGCCCTCCAGCTGTTGCAAAACTACAATTCCCATCATTCCCTGACAGCCCACAGCTATCATTCTACAGAAGGGCATCGTGGGAGTTGTAGTTTTACAACAGCTGGAGGGCCGCAGGTTGAGCATCCCTGCTGTAGGCTGTTCGGGCATGCTGGGAGTTGTAGTTTTGCAACAGCTGGAGGGCCGCAGTTTGAGGATGCCTGATTTAGATAAAAGAAATTCTAGTGTAAGGTGAATGGTTTGAAGGCTTATATTTACAGCATAGACTCACTCAAGATGAAGACAAGAAACTGAAATCTGACTAATTGGACTGATTTATAGCAAAAAACAGATGGCATAGAATAAAAAAAGCGTACACGTGCGAACACTTGGTTGTACACAAACCGCACAAGGTTATTAATCCTAGAAATAAATCTAGGAGTCAACAGGACGCGCGCTAATCAATTTACTACTCGTAATTGGTTGTCATGGTAACACAGTCACGTCAAAAAAGCGTAATGGGCCGAGTCATACATCAAGCACGGCGTTAACGGCCGTGTCTTCTACAAAGCGCCAAATCAGCCGCCACCTGCATAATACATTACCATTATTACGCCTTTTTATAAAGCGTCGAGACTGAACGCAGCACTTTCCCTTAACTCGCGTCTTCCTTTAGGAAAAACACAGAAGTACGTTTACTCCTCATAAATGATGCATGCTTCTCGCCAGCGCGCGGCACTATATAAGCAGCTGTGCGCCCAAATGCCAATGAAGGTTTAGGCGCAACCAGCTGCATGGCACCGGACTGTAGAAGAGATGATGCAGGATTACCTTGGACGACTCGCCAGCGAGAATGCTATAAGGCTACGTTCACACACACCTGTTCGTGCGCCAAATTCGCAGCGTTGTAGAACACCAGCAATGTGGATGAGATGTTAAGAAATTTCACACGTGGCGTAAACAAACCACAGAGTAAACTGATCCACGGGGGGATGTGAAATCTCCTGCTGCGGTTCTCATCTGCGGATATCATCCTTTGCACAGGAGAGTATGAAATTCACCGCCATTTCTGAGGTAAAAATTGTAGCAGACTTTTCCACTGAGTTTTCAGGCACGTGTGGACATAACCCTAATGCCTCATTCACACATCAGTGTTTCTCGGACGTGTGCGGTACGTGTTCTCCGCGGACAGCACACGTCCCCATTCATTTGAATGTGTGTATTCACACATCAGTCTTTTAGCACGGTCCGTGGGTCCGTGTTTTCAGCACGGATGAATGTCCTATCTTGTCCGTGTTCCCGGATCCCTCACGCCCATTATAGTCAATGAGTCCGTGAAAAACACGGATGCAACGCAGATACCATCCGTGTTTCACGGACCGTTAAAAAGAGATTGTTTGAAAATAGTTTTCCAGCTGCTCAGTGTCAGTAAAAAACGGATGGCACACAGTCAGCAAAAAACAGATCCACGGACCCAACACGGATCTGTAAGGGGAGGAAACACGGATTGAACACTGTCCGTGTTACCACTGATCCAAAACTGACACTGATGTGTGCATGAGGCATAAGGCTTCATGCAGCCTGACCCACTGCTTTCTATGGGGCCATGCACATATCTGTTTCTTCGTGTAGACGTTCCACAAATAAGATTTTTTAACGGGTTGTCTTATTTTAGACATTGGTGGCATATCGCTAGTATATGCCACCAATGTCAGATGGAATTGGGTCCCACCTATAGGACCCGCACCTATCTCTAGAAAAGGTAAAGTGAACAAGGGCGCACTTCGCAAGCGCAGCCACCCTCCAGTCACTTTTATGGGAGCGCCGAAAATAGCCGAGTGTTGTTTTGGCTATTTCCAAACGGAGAGGTGTCTGCGCCTGTGTGGTGCGCTCTCCATTCACTTCTAAGGGAGTCCTGGAAATAGCTCTTTTCAGAAGTCCCATGGATATGAATGGAGAGCATGCAGCGCGGGCACTCTCCTTCGTTTTTGTCTAGAGATGGGACCCACCCCTGGCATTGGTGGCATATCCTAACTATAAGTACCCCAACCCCTTTAACTGTACGGAGGGTGAGACCAGCCCTTTAAACTGATGGGAACGAGATAAATGTAGAATGTGCATGGAAGCCATCTGCATTTAGCGTATCCGCTGTTTACGAGCCCAGGTTCGGACACGGCAGTGTGCATGAAGCCTTACCCAAACCACATAAAGGCAATAGTGGTTGGTGCTGTCCTGGCACGCAAGGGGTTACAGTACAAAGGCAATTAAAGTTTAATAAATGTTCCGACTTCAATGGGCTGTTTCCGGCGGCGTGCACGGATTTAGGTTGGTGTGGGTGCTCACCAACAGGCTGGTAAAGCAGTGTGCCAGCCGAATAATTATACGGGAAGTCACTCATTCCAGCACAAAAGGAGAAACTAATCAAAGGGGATTATTTATATATATTTTTTTTTTGGTACAGAATTACTAAATAACATGTTCCATAGATTAAATAAAATAAATAATATATATATTAGGGTTTTTTGCATGTCTACTACAATAATTCACGTGAAATGCCCTATTAATTACATATTAATATTTTTTGTGGAATGGCCCCATTAACCAACCAGCCATAGACGGTTTTCCCGGACCGCACACTTACACGCACAGCATTACCATATTGCATGAGGCTGCAAAAAATGTAAAAAAAAAATCTGAGCCCAAGCTATTCCACAGGCCTGAGGTGTAAACGCGCGGTCATACATATTAAAAGTGTGTTGGCCAATCCTGCCAGTCTCCGCCAGGTACGGGGGAGTCCCAACACTGCAAATAATAGGTCGTCAGTATCAGATCTGTGGGGTCCGACTCTCGAGACCGCTGACAATCAGCTGATAAGGCGCTTGCACGAGCGCTGCGTCCCCTTCAGTGATTACCAGATCGCCATCTACACCGCAGCAGCGTAGCGGTGTAATTACAGCTACAGTGGACTGACTGGTAACCACAGCGCTGCAGCCACAAGCAGAGGACGGGCCATCGATATTAAAATTCTGGACAACCCCTTTAAGGCGGCTATACACACCACATGAATGACAGCCAAAGCGTCCGATTGCTGCACGGCTGTCAGCAAATGTCAGGGTAAGAAATCAGGCAATGTTGGATTTCAACATGTCCAATCCTTTGGTCCCCAAGAGGTTTCTGGCAGCGGCTCACTTCCTTCTCCCTATTAAGAACGCATGTACAGGGGCTGAACTGTCGTGGGGGGGAGCTACAGAACCCCCGTTTTCATGATCAGTGGGGGTCCAAGCGGTAGGAACCCCACCAATCTTACAGTTCCTGTGTAACTACAGTTCCTAACTGGAATACCCCTTTAAATGGGATTCACACAGAAATAATTTTATGCAAATGAAAGATAAACCACACATTTCCTAGAATGGTTTTCTGTTAAAAAATAAAATGAAAAGATAATAAAATCGAATAAAAGGACAAGTACAGGCTTAGAAGCGGTGGTTTTGGTGTCAGAGACATGAGCCGCTGTGATCTGGGCCACTTTCACACAGCAGGATTTAGGTCAGTATTTGTAAGCCAAAACCCGGAGTGGGTTCAAAACCTAGAAGAGGAGCAAATCTTTCCAGTTTGTTACTGGTTTTGGCTTACAAGTACTGCTGCAAAATACCAACTAGAATACGCCAGTGTGACCGCGTCCAGTTTCAGACAGCGCTTCGTATCACCTCTGCAGCGCTTGGGCCCTTATGGGCCTTTATGACAGCAATGAAGTGAGGACAGTAAAGGGGTTTTCCTGTGCATCCGTTCCATGCATTGGGGACTGCAATTTGCAGCGTCCGAGCGGCGGCCGGGACGGCTTGAGACCCATTCCACTTGAATGGGTCCGTGATCCGTCCGCACCACGGTGCGGAGGCACAGACAGGAACACTATGGAAGCACTCCATAGTGCTTCCGTGGGGTTCCAATCCGTGATTCCGTTCCGCCTCTCCGTGATTGCAGACCCATTCAAGCGAATGGGTCCACATCCGTGATGCGGAGTGCACACAGGCCGGTGCCCGTGTCATGCGTACCCGCCGTATGCAGGCAGCAATATGGCTACAGGCACACAACGGCCATGTGCAAAAGGCCTTATCCTCGGGCTGGGTTATCAATATCAGATCAGTGCGGGTCCGACAACCAGGACCCCGCCGATCAGCTAAGGGTACTTTTACACTTGCGGCAGGACGGATCCGCCCTGCCGTGCTGCCGCTCCATCCCCATTGACTATAATGGAGCGGGGGGCGGAGCTACGGTGCAGCACGGCAAAGATCGCCGGACTGAAAAGTCGGACATGCAAGACTTTTAGTCCGGAGATCTCCGGCCGTGCACTGCCATGCAGTGCCGTAGCTTCGCCCCCCACTCCATTATAGTCAATGGAGACGGAGCGGCAGCGCACGGGCACTTACGGCAGGACGGATCCGGCAGGCTGCCGCAAGTGTAAAAGTACCCTTACCAAACACAGCACCGTTCAACTTAAATGGGACTGAGCTGCGCCCCCTAGGCCATGTGACTGATGTACGTGGTGACATCACTGGCCTAGGAAGAGGGAGCAGCACTCACATCGGAGTACCGCACCCTCTTCAATCAGCTTATCACTGGGGGTGTGGGGGGTCTGACCCCCACTAATCAGATATTGATGTCCTATGCTCAGGATAGGTCATAAATATTCTACTCCCAGAAAACCCCTTTTAAATGTGGCCACATTTCAGCCATCTTAGGGCTCATGCTTACTAACACTTTCTTTCTGGGTCCGTTCCGTTTTTTTTTTTGCGGAACCATTCATTTCAATGGGTCCGCAAAAAATCCTCAAGTTACTCCGTGTGCATTCTGTTTCCATATGTCCGTATTTTCGTTCTGCCAAAAAACAGAACATGTCCTATTATTGTCCACATTACTGACAAGCATAGTACTGTTCTATTAGGGGCTGGCTGTTCCGTTCCGAAAAATACGGAATGCACACGGACGTCATCCATATTTTTTGCAGACCCCAAAACACATACAGTCGTGTGCCTGGGCCCTTATGCCTCACTTACATGTCAGTGTTTGGTCAGTGATTTTGAGCCAAAACCAGGTGCGGATCTCTCCCTTACACCTCATGTCTGTGGAGGCTCCACTTCTAGTTTCGGCTCACAATTACCGACGTGTGAACGAGGCTTTAAAACCAGCTTTCTGCAGCGGTGAGCCTGCCCAACAATCGCTGTGCTCCCCTCCATAGGGCACCATAATACACTGGTGTGGCTTATGATGTAGACGCTCTAAGGATCTGCTCACATTAGCATCATGGCTTCCATGTATAACACAGTGCTAGATCCAACATAAAATGGTCCCCACCAGCAGCGCCCGGCAAACCCCACTGACTTATAAGGGGGTCTATTGGTTTCCTGTTGGGCGTTCGTCGCTTTGCCCCAAAAAATAAACTGCCTTCACCAGACGCGTTGTATTAAGCCTCCATACAACGTAAAAATTATACGGGGTAAAGGACAACCCTTTGAATCCGCCGGTGACCCCCATTGTAGCCCTTTATAGATAGAATTCACAAAGACACAAAAGTTTGGCTTTGCCTCAACCACGCCACGTGGGGCGTTCTCATTTTGGGGCCATTTGTAATTATTTTACAGATTTCTAAATTCATCCACCTTACAAGACATCTTCGGTCACCAGCTATTGACCCCTGTGGACAAGTCCCAGCGCCTGGACTGAAGTCACACCGTGACCGACTATTGCCGGACAACGCGCACTATGGGAGACGCTGGCAGCCAACGTGCGCCATTGGTTTGGAGACGCAAGCCTCCTGTGGCCCAACCAACTGCGCCTGTCGCCACTGACCAGCAGGATGGACTGGATGGAGGCAGGGACACATCCTGCCAGAGCAGCACAGAGGATATCAGCCTATTCACAATGAGAGCACACAGCCACACCGAGAACACCACCCCTGCTAAGTGGCCGGCCAGCAGGGGGCGCCCCTGAGAGGTGGGGGGGAGGCAGAAGGACAGAGTGAGGCCCCCGCACATCAAGGAAGGAAGCAGAAGGATGGCGAGGAGACAGCAGCAGCCAGCCCCCGCGCATGCGCACTGAGGCGCCGGTGGACACTAGAAGGCAGGAAGAGCTGGCAGCAGCAGACAATGGGAGAAAACACTTGGACCCTCATCATCCTCATCACTCACCGACACGCAGGGGCTGGAGGTCGTGCTGGGGGTGGGGGAGCGCTGCACCGTAACCAAAGCCATCTAGTAGCTGAAGAAGGAGCGCTGTAGTCGCGACCGGGCTGTCATTATTATCCCATGGAATAACGGAGGGAGAGCGCTTGTCCCGCTCAGGAGAAGGATTCCTGGGAAGTACTCCAACGCCCAATATCCTGCGGCTACTGCCTGAAAGCCCCTCACACCCGCCACCTATCCCCACACTGAGAGGAGAGGCAGCAGCGCTGTGTGTGTGTGTATGTCCCGACCGCGCGTGCGCAGACTGTCAGCCGTCACTTGGCCACACCCGTTTAACCCCTCCAGCGCCGGAGCCCGGCTTATTCCTCTTGTATAATCGTCAGACGCTACACATAGGGCCTCTCTCCATGTTATTACCGTACTCCCGACGTCCGCCTTTCCGAAAAAACTACTTGTTTATCCGAAATAAAGGGAGGCCGCCGCTTAGCCCCCGGCGACGAAAGGGTGCTTAACCCCTCCGCTTCCGCGGCCGTCCTGGTCTCCGAGCTGCAAGCTGTAGTGCTGCCAGGCGGAATATGTCAGATCATTACACATCCCATCAGCGCCCCGTGGGAATGGAGATGATGGTGATGAGGAGGAGGAATCATTTTTATAGATTGGAAATTTATGACTGAGGGGAAGGCCATGGCTGGCTGCGGATAAATGTCAGAATGTGGCAGGAATCCGTGTCAGTCAATGTCAGAGATGGTGTTTGAAAACCTTTAGATTTTTTTTATCACGCGCTTGAAAAACGCATCCAAGCGCATTGCACCTGCGTGAAAAAACTGAACGCAACGGCAGGAAAAACTGACTGAACTTGCTTGCAAAATGATGCGAGTTTCACTGAACGCACCCTGAACGCATCTGAAGCCAATCCGTATCGTTCGTCTGAAAGAGGCCTTAGGGTACATGAGACACATTTTGATCGCTTTTTATTCCATTTTTTTGTGGTGAATAAACAAGAAATAGCAAATCTGCCACCATGGATGATGAAGAGTGTTCATTGCTTTGTCTTAATTAAGGCGTAATGCACATGTAGCGATAACGGGCACAGTCAAAAAATGTAACCAGACTGGCCATAGACCCTGCAGGGAAATTCCCCAGGGGCCACAGGAGCCCTCCTCATGGGGTACATATCCATCTGATGCCACCGGAGCCCTCCTCATGGGGTACATATCCATCTGACGGCACCATAGCCCTCCTCATGGGGTACATATCCATCTGATGCCACCGGAGCCCACCTCATGGGGTACATATCCATCTGATGCCACCGGAGCCCACCTCATGGGGTACATATCCATCTGATGCCACCGGAACCCTCCTCATGGGGTACATATCCATCTGATGCCACCGGAGCGCTCCTCATGGGGTACATATCCCTCTGATGCCACCAGAGCCCTCCTCATGGGGTACATATCCCTCTGATGCCACCGGAGCCCTCCTCATGGGGTACATATCCCTCTGATGCTACCGGAGCCCTCCTCATGGGGTACATATCTATCTGATGCCACCGGAGCCATCCTCATGGGGTATATATCCCTCTGATGCCATCGGAGCCCTCCTCATGGGGTACATATCCATCTGATGCCACCGGAGCCTTCCTCATGGGGTACATATCCATCTGATGCCATCGGAGCCCTCCTCATGGGGTACATCTCCCTCTGATGCCACCGGAGCCCTCCTCATGGGGTACATATCTATCTGATGCCATCGGAGCCCTCCTCATGGGGTTCATATCCATCTGATGCCACCAGAGCCCTCCTCATGGGGTATGTATCCATCTGATGCCACCGGAGCCCTCCTCATGGGGTACATATCCCTCTGATGCCACCGGAGCCCTCCTCATGGGGTACATATCCCTCTGATGCCATCGGAGCCCTCCTCATGGGGTACATATCTATCTGATGTCACCGGAGCCCTCCTCATGGGGTACATATCCCTCTGATGTCACCGGAGCCCTCCTCATGGGGTACGTATCCATTTGATGCGATCGGAACCCTCCTCATGGGGTACATATCCCTCTGATGCCACCGGAGCCCTCCTCATGGGGTACGTATCCATTTGATGCCATCAGGGCCCTCCTCATGGGGTACGTATCCATTTGATGCCATCGGAGCCCTCCTCATGGGGTACGTATCCATTTGATGCCATCGGAGCCCTCCTCATGGGTTACATATCCCTCTGATGCCACCGGAGCCCTCCTCATGGGGTACATATCCATCTGATGCCATCGGAACCCTCCTCATGGGGTACGTATCCCTCTGATGCCACCGAAGCCCTCCTCATGGGGTACATCTCCCTCTGATGCCACCAGAGCCCTCCTCATGGGGTACATATCCCTCTGATGCCACCGGAGCCCTCCTCATGGGGTACATATCCATCTGATGCCATCGGAACCCTCCTCATGGGGTACATATCCATCTGATGCCACCGGAGCCCGCCTCATGGGGTACATATCCATCTGATGCCACCGGAGCCCTCCTCATGGAGTACATATCCATCTGATGCCACCGGAGCCCACCTCATGGGGTACATATCCCTCTGATGCCACCGGAGCCCTCCTCATGGGGTATGTATCCATCTGATGCCACCGGAGCCCTCCTCATGGGGTACATATCTATCTGATGCCACCGGAGCTCTATTCATGGGGTACATATCCCTCTGATGCCACCAGAGCCCTCCTCATGGGGTACATATCCCTCTGATGCCACCGGAGCCCTCCTCATGGGGTACATATCCCTCTGATGCCACCGGAGCCCTCCTCATGGGGTACGTATCCATCTGATGCCACTGGAGCCCGCCTCATGGGGTACATATCCCTCTGATGCCACCGGAGCCCTCCTCATGAGGTACATATCCATCTGATGCCACCGGAGCCCGCCTCATGGGGTACATATCCATCTGATCCTCTTAGCTTTAAAGGGGTTTTCTGAGAGTATAACTCTAGATAGGTCATTAGGATCTGATCAGTGGGGGTCCAATACCCAGGACTCCCACAGCCACTACACAATGCTTGCCGAGCAGAGAGAAGGCTGCAGCGCCAGTGCCTTCTCAGACCCCCACCGATCAGATACCCACATAGGCCACTATATGAGGCAGTTAGTGATGAGCGAATCGAAGTCCACAAAGCCGAATTTCCTCACGCTTCATGATAGTGAATCAATTTAACCTGAAATAGTGTAAAAAAAATCATACTTACCAGATCTATTTGCTCGTGATGAGCTGGCCGGTGCCATCTTGCTTTAAGATCTCGGCCGAAATCCCGTGTGCGTGATGTCGTCACCTTGGGCAGCACAAGATTTCATGCCAGATCTTCAAGCGAGCAAATAGGTCAAGTAAGGCCTCATGCACACGACCGTTGGTGTTTTGCGGTCTGCAAACTGCGGATCCGCAAAACACGGAAGCTGCTCCGCGAATTGCGGGACGGAACACGGCCCATTGTAGAAATGCCTATTCTTGTCCGCAAAATGGACAAGAATAGGACATGCTCTATTTATTTTACGGGGGCACGGAACGGAGCAAAGGACGCGGACAGCAAACGGAGTGCTGTCCGCATCTTTTGCGACCCCATTGAAGTGAATAGGTCCACGCTCGAGCCGCAAAACATGCGGCTCGGATGCGGACCACAACAACGGTCGTGTGCATGAGGCCTAAGTATGATATTTTTTTTAAATGTTTTTTATTTTACACCGTATTATTTGTATCAGATGCCGTGATCATGTAAGAACGCGGCATCTAAGGGATACAATGACGGGGAGCCGCATGACGGGGAGCCTGGTATTGCTGACCCCGCCTACTTGTGTTGCCCCGCCACTTTAAGTTCCCAGTCCACCCCTATCTGTAGCGTTCATTCATCCAAGTCCGCACGGAATCCAGACCCATTCATTTCAATGGGTCTGTGAGTGTTTTTTTTTTCACGCATCAGTTCTGCGTTGCGTGAAAAACACAGCATGTTCTATATTCTGCGTTTTTCACGCAGCCCAGGCCCCATAGAAGTAAATGGGGCTTCAGTGAAGTGCGGATGCAATGATGGTTGCTAAGAGATGGTGTTTGTAAACCTTTAGATTTTTTATCACACGCTTGAAAAACGCATCCAAACGCATTGCATCTGCGTGGAAAAAACTGAACACAATCGCAGGCAAAACTGACAGAGCTTTCTTGCAAAATGGTGCGAGTTTCACTGAACGCATCCGGAGCCAACCCGTATCGTTCGTCTGAAAGAGGCCTTAGGGTACATGAGACATTTTGATCGCTTTTTATTAATTTTTTTTGTGGTGAATAAACAAGAAATAGCAAATCTGCCATTTTTTTATGTCATTTTTTTTTACAGGGGTCACGATACTAGATAAATGATCTAATCATTGTATAGTTCAGCTTGTTACAATATGGTGATACCAAATACATTTTTTTTTTAAGTATAACCTTATTTCTTATTTTCACCACGTAATGGTCCCACAAGGGGGTTTGAAATGCAGTCATTTGATCGCTTCTTATTTCCATGCAAAACGGGCATAAATACCAGTGTGGGAAATCCAGATAAAACTCAAATTGCAGGAAAGTTCCAAAGAAGTCCTAGAGGCACTGAACACACATGCTGTAGTGACGTTTTGGGGGCCATTCTTCGTGGTGGAGTGTAGGAGGTCTCTGCCCTTAGTGGAACTCTGCTGCTTCGCTAACTTTTGCCATAACGCCACAATCATCCGAGCGCTGTGTCTAGTATAGAAGATTAGTTGTTTCTTAGCCCTATTTACTCAGCACTGCCTTCATTCTTGTGGTCGCTTGGCATCGCAGCCATCAGAACCATACTGATCACACAATGATGGCATATCCTAACCATAGGCCATCGATATATGATAAGTAACCCCTTTAAAGGACATCAGTCAGCAGATTTGTACCTATGACACTGTCTGACCTGTTACATGTGCACTTGGCAGCTGAAGGCATCTGTGTTGGTCCCATGTTCACATGTGCCCACATTGCTGAGAAAAATGAAGTTTTAAGGCTACTTTCACACTTGCGCTTTTGCTGGATCCAGCAGGTTTCAGCAAAAACGCTTCCGTTACTGATAATACAACCATCTGCATCCGTTATGAACGGATCCGCATTAAAACGCTTTGGACTCGCTCGGAAAAATCACGCATTTTCCCGCAACGCACCTGCATCTTTTCCCGCAACGCCCGTATGAACCCAGCCTAAGTGTAACCAAACCCTGATCCTCCATTCACATTTTGTAGGCTCCACAGATCAGACGTCATCCATGAGCTTGAACTGACCTAAAAATTGCTATGAGATTAGAAGAGAAGGGTCTGGGTTCTTCCTGAAACAGGGCCACTCTTCTCTATTCTACACCTTTAAAGGGTAATATGCAAAATAAATGTGGAGGGTTCTGCAGTCATTTTAAACTGATAATCTATCCTCTGGATAGATCATCAGCATCTGATCGGCGGGAGTCTGACACCCGGGACCCCCGCCGATCAGCTGTTTGAGAAGGCAGCGGCACTGGCAGTAGCGCCGAGGCCTTCTCGCTGTTTACCTCAGGCCCAGTGACGTCACGACTTGTATCACTGGCCTTAGAAGCTTAGCCCCACCCAGGCCAGTGATACAAGTTGTGACGTCACTGAGGTAAACAGCGAGTAATGCCCTCTATGCACTGTGCCCCCTCCATAGTAGAAATGCCCATTGTGCCCCCTTCACATTAGCAATGTCCATTGTGCCCCCTCCAGAGTAGAAATGCCCATTGTGCCTCCTCCAGAGTAGAAATGTCCATTGTGCCCCCTTCACATTTGCAATACCCATTGTGCCCCCTCTGTGTTAAAAACACAGTAACTACTCACCTTGTCCCGTTCCTGAAGCTCACAGTCCTCTCCTCCCTGCAGGCACAGATCGCTCTGCAGCACGGTGTGGGCGGAGCCTATGCAGATTACGGGGCTGCAGGCCCCACCCACACAGGCTGGCAGTGCGATCTGTGCCTGCAGGCTGAATGGTGGAGCGGGGAGAAGTCTTCCTGGCTAACCATTCTGTGCGCCGCCGGCCTGAAGGAGGAGAGGAGCGTGGGGAGCTGAGCGGTAAGTGACAGGACCCAGCTCCCTGCGCTCCAGCAATGAGCGCTTCCATCTGTATTGATGGAAGTGCTCATTGCTTCTGGACTCTGGCACCCCCTGAGAGCGGGCACCCGGGGCGTACCGACCCCCCACTTAGCACGCCACTGCGCAGGGGTCCAGAAAGCTGGAAACTGCAGTCCGGATTCGGACCGCGGTCCACCAGTTGAGTACCCCTGTTCTAGTCCGTCTAGCTTATCACCTGCTAGGAGACAAGTGTGCGGGGGCACATCTCTGCTGGACGTGCCCAAGCCAGCCAGAGCACCCTCAGCTCTCCTGGCCATGGAGGTCAAAGCTTAGAGCCTCAGGATCCAGGAGGAAAGTTCCCTGGCCTAATCTAAAGACAGACCATACAAAGAGAAGTGCAGCATACAAGAAGAAGCAAAGTCATACAGTACAGCAGAGCCAGAGAGAAATAGATGTAGCAGAGTCGAGTTTGCATGCCAGTTTTAATCCTGAAGCCTGCTGGAACCAAGACAGGTCTGTAAACCGTTTTGGAGAACGTTTATGCAAAGTAAAGCTGCTGTTCAACTACATACAAGGTCTGGACTCAATCTTTCTTTGAAATCCCTCAATTATTCCCCCTATTTATTGCTTCGGAGCCAAAGCCTGGGGTCCAGCCATATCCAGGTAGGAGCACCGTGACACACATAAAGAGACATTTTAGGCCGCACTACACCACTCTGCATTTCCTAAACCTGGGATGCGCGCTCTTTATATAGAGGGCCTTAGGGGGAGGTGCCCGTTGCACTAGGTTGGTTCATTAGATCCTGCCAGGTTCCATGTATGTGTGTAGAGCAGAACTGAGATGTAGATGAGTGAGTAGATTGAGGAGAGGTCTTTTGAAAACTAGACATGTAAGCTTTGAAAAAACTTTTTATGGACTAACTTATACCATAAGTGATTATTCCGTCAATCACCTACCTGAACCAGACACGTCTTGTCTTGAAAAGCAATTAAAATGACTGAGATTGCATGACTCGCCTGATTTCAATGGGAGCAGCACTGTAGTAATGAGTTCCCTCCACTACAAGGATGACGGAGCTGTACTGTCCTAGTGCCAACTTCTGGCGATGGAGCTGCACCCGAACAGCTGATCAGCTAGTGATGGCCTGTTCTGAGGATAGGCCATCACTTTAGGCTGCTTTCACACTTGCATTGTTGTGTTCCCAGTACTGAGATCCGGCAGAGCATCTGAATACCCGGAAAAAAAAAACGCTTCAGTTTAGTCCTCATGCATTCTGAATGGAAAGGTATCCGTTCAGGATGTCTTCCATCCGTCAGCATTCCGTTTTGTGACCGCACACAAAACCGCTGCAAGCTGCGCTTTTGTGTCTGGTCATAAACACGGATCCGTGAAAACAATGCAAGTCAATGGTGACGCATCCGTTTTTTTTTAGGGGCTTAAAAACTGGATCAGTGACCCATTGACTTTCAATTTATTTATTTCCGTTTTCATTTCACACAACCGCATCCTAACGAAACAGATATATCCTGATGTGCAAAATCAAAATCCTCTGCCGGATTTCAATACCGGTATTAACAACGCAAATGTGAAAGTAGCCTAAAACGGTTATATCATGATTGATGTAAAAATGAGGTGACTTTTCTGCTGCAGCTCTTTCCCTGTAGCAGTCACAGCTTCTAACAGAAGATATGCCTGGTGGCAGTTGAAGATTTAAACTGAGCGTTTGTGACCACCTCCATGAGGTGGACAGAGAAATAAGGAAAAGAACAAACAGCAGGTGGCGCTATACAGATATATTTTATTGAATAGCTCAGCGGTTGTACACAATTTTTAATTAAATACAATTACAAAAGTATTAAGATCCAGGTGCTGGTTTGAAAAATGTAGACTATTTTTCGTGGGACTGAACAACCCCTGTAAACTTGCGAAAGGCGATGCAATTGCTTATGAATATAATTAGCTCACTAGTTCCCCAAAATTCATCAGAAAGACGTCTGACAGATCTTTATAGGCATATTTAATAAACCACAGTCAGTTTCGCCAGTTTATGTAATCATATTTACTGCATTATATTGTGTAAAGGTCATGAAGTAGCGCACAGTTTCCATTATCATCCGATGCTCGGCTCCCTCGCAATTAATTCCTGCCCTCGTTAAAGTGTAACGAAAGCATGAGTCAATGTCAAAAGGAAATGGCTGGAATAATTTTTACGGCTTAATGCATTTAAGAAGATATAACTGATTTATACTTAAGTTAGGCTACTTTCACACTTGCGTTTCTATTTTGCGGTATTGAGATCCGTCATAGGATCTCAATACCGGAGAAAAATGCTTCCATTTTGTCCCCATTCATTGTCAATGGGGACAAAACGTAACTGAACAGAACGGAATGCACCAAAAAACATTCCATTCCGTTTGGTTGCGTTCCCATACCGGAGAGCAAGCCGCAGCTTCCGCCATGGGATGCGGAGCAAGATCCGTTTAACTCTGACACAATAGAAAACGGATCCGTCTCTCACTGACTTTCAATGGAGTTCATGATTGATCCGTCTTGGCTATGTTAGGCTACTTTCACACTCGCGTTTGGTGCGGAACAGTCATGGATCTGCACAAACGGATCCGTTCAGATAATACAACCACATGTATCCGTTCAGAACGGATCCGTTTGTATTAGGGCTGCACGATATGGGAATTTTGTGCGATTGCGATAAGGGCCCTAATTGCGATAACGATATGCAATGCGATATTTTAAGGGAATTGTGCTAGAGGTCTATCTGCTTGGATTTTCAAGGTAAAAGCACACACAGATGACTGATAATGTGAAATGTAGTTATGCTGAACTCAAGAACTGAAATGCAGAGTGTTTTTCAAAATAAAACATCTTTTACTAAATTAAATAACATATTTGTATTACTGCAAATGTACAAAATACAGAACTATTTTCTTAATATCCCTGCACAGAACAGATAAATAAAATAGATATAAGAACATGTGTTCATTAAAATAACGACTTTCCACCAGCCCCTCCTCTCCCCGCACTGTAACTGATGTATCGCTGGCCGCGCTGTGCAGCATAACGGCCGGTGATACATCAGTGTCAGCCACGTAAAAAGTCAACCATCGCTTTATAAGACGCACTGCCATTTCCCAGCATTTTTGGGTCGGGCAATTGGCGATTGTGATATGGCGATTTATCACGATACCGATTGCTTTGGCCATATATTGTGTAGGCCTAGTCATGGTACTGATACTGATACTGGCCGGCTAAATTTCCATTTAAAATGTAAGGTCCCTTAGGACCTCAGCGCAGGCAGTTCACCGCCGCAGCCCGCTTTTCCCTGATCGGCACTGGGCAGTGTACTGTGTACGTCACGTGAAATAACCAATTGCAAAGCTCCATACAGTAAGGAGCTTTGCTATTGGTCAGTTTGGGCGGGCGGGCGCGCAATACAGCTCCCTGCAGCAGGGGAGCCGGCGGTGGCGGGAGCTGGAAGGGCCGGCTCCACCATGTATGAAGAGAGCAGGGTGGGCAGCCGGCGTGGAGCTGAAGAGGAATGGAGTCCTGGTGTCCAGTGGAGTCTAGTGCAGAGGAGCCCAGACATCCAGTGTGTGTGACAAGGTGAAAGTGCACCAATCATGTATCCATATGTGTAATGTATGTATTGCAGTGTGTGATCTACACACTGCAGTACATATATCACACATCTCACACTGATGTATGTGCTGCAGAGTGTAGTAAATGCACAGGTGGCTATTATAGCCAAGAGATAATGTCCAGGGAAGATCCGCCATATTGGACTGTGCATTTACTACACACTGCACCACATACATCACACACCCTGCTTTACATACATCACACACTGATATATGTAGTACACTGTGTGTGATGTATATGGTGCAGTGTGTAGTATATGCACAGGTGGTTATTATAGCCAAGAGATAATGTCCAAGGAAGATCTGCGATATTGGACTGGACTTGGCTATAATGACCACCTGTGCATTTACTACACTCTGCACCATATACATCACACACAGTGTACTACATATATCAGTGTAAGATGTGTGTGATGTATATGGTGCCCCCCCCCCCCAGATTTTTGGGGGTTCCTACACACCCATGGGCCTAGTTTGTATTATCTTTAACATAGCCAAAACTGATCCGTCTTGAACACCATTAAAAATCAAAGGGGGACGGATCCATTTTCTATTGTGCTGTATTGTGTCAGTTAAAACTGATCCGTCCCCATTGACTTAGGCCTCTTGCACACGAACGCAAATTATGGCCCGCAATGCACGGGCACCGACCGACCGTGGGGCAGCCGCAGTGGATCGCGGACCCATTCACTTGAATGGGTCCGTGATCTGCCCGTTCCGCAAAAAGATAGGACATGTTCTATCTTTTTGCGGGACGGAAGTACGGAACGGAACACCACGGAAGCACTCCGTAGTGCTTCCGTAGTGTTCCGTTCCGTCATTCCGTTCTGCACCGTTTCGCATCTGCGGATTTGCGGACCCATTGAAATAAATAGGTCCGCATCCGTGATGCGGAATGGCCACGGAATGGAGCCCGTGTATTGCGGATCCGCAAATGCGGTCCGCAATACTGGCACAGGGCGCACACCTTCGTGTGCAAGAGGCCTTACATTGTATGTCAGGACGGATCCGTTTGGCTCAGTTTTGTCAGACGGACACCAAAACAAAATGGAGGCGGAACGGAGCCAAACTGATGCATTCTGAGCGGATCCTTATCCATTCAGAATGCATTGGGGCTTAACTGATCTATTTTGGAACGTTTGTGAGAGCCCTGAAACGGATCTCACAAACGGAAACCAAAACACCAGTGTGAAAGTAGAGATAATACAACCGGATCTGTTCATAACGGATGCAGATGGTTGTTTTATCAGTAACGTAAGCGTTTTTGCTAAGCCCTGCAGGATCCAGTAAAAACGCTAGTGTGAAAGTAGCCTAAAGTTACTTCAAGGAGCGCCAAGCCTAATGCATGAAGCTTGAAAAGACATCTATAAGAAAATAAGCTGCTAATATTCTTCACAAATCTGTACGCAGAGCAGACCGGAAGAGCATGTTCACTTTGCAGACAAATATAGCAGACAGACACTCTTCAATCAGTGCAGGGACAGAATGGTAATACCCAGCTGGACCTTCACTGCAGATTGCTGGCAATTCATTCATACGTTTCTAGTGGGAATAAAAGAGTTATATGAAAAGATGCTCCAGAATTGTTATTACATGGCGAATGCAAATCCTTACTAAAACAGACATGTCAGGGGAGGTGACAGTTTCACCTATTAAGAGAATAGGGGTACCTTGGCTTCTCTTCAAACTGGAGGAGACTGAATGAAGAAGTGGCTATGCATGTGAGCCTATCTCTCCAATGAAGTCTAACAAAGTTACAGAAAGTTCTGTGATAAAAAGGATGCGCAGTAGTGGTGTAACGATGCTTCTAAAATCCCTTTCCCATTGTCTAATATCAGTATGATAGTTTACACCTTGATGGTGTAGCACACTCTCCATACATGGGACATGCTCATGTACATGGCCGCGGTTTCCCTCAATGTGCTATCCATTTTTTTCATGGATCACACACTGACCCATTCATTCTAATCAGGTCATGCACCCATCCGTGTTTCTGATCTGCAAAATCTCTGCGCGGGTCCTGTTCCTGTCCGTATTTACGGAGGAGAATAGCCCTTTGTATTGATGGGAGTGAGACAAAGCCATGAGGAAGCTATCCGTATGTCGCAGATCGCATATAGACACGGCTGTGCGCATGAAGCCTAATGATGACAACGTCTTTGGCCCCCACTACTTTACAGTTCCTCTGTGGTTCACCACAGCTTTGCTCAGCTGTCCCAGGCTTCAGCTACAGTGGAGTAGACAGCAGGGGATCTCCAGAACAGCAGTATGCAGAGAAGGCTAGGTTCACATTTCCGTTTAACCCCATAATGCATTTGGTTTTACATGTGCATCCAAATTCTCAGGCAAAGCGTTCAGGCCCCAGGAGGGTTAGAAGGAAGTCCGACTGTAACATACGTTTCAACTCACTCATCTAGTATAAGGCACTCCACCCAGAGACAGGCGGTTGATCATTCAGTCAGATGGCTATAGTCAGCAGCATACACGCAGAAGCTCAGGTTCTTAAACATGGATGACCTAGCTACCCACCCAGGGATAGGTGCTCACTCACCTGTCCAGACACCCAGGCCTAGTGTTCAAAATGATACCCGTGGGTTAGGTGGGCACTCACTGCCCAGAGCAAAATGTTTAATCCAGAGTCAGTGGGCTGTTTAGTTGCCCAGATACCAAAGCCAAGGCACTCACTTATCCAGAAACCTAGGCCTGTCATGCATGGATCGGTCCAGACTCCCAGGACCAGGTTTTTACTCATTCAGGTTTAGGGGTCAATCACTTGCTAAGTTGACTTTGCTCGGTGAATGTCTCCCAGTATCCCATGACTCCTTACACCTACTAGGTGCTCTCCTCAAGGAGAGATAGTACTCCTGGATCTCCAGCAAAGGTCTCTCACCCAGTTCGATATCTGGAGTTCCTTGGTATTTGTAAAAGTTGTCTTATTTATGCCCCCACCACATTCCAAATGAGCCATCAGCCGCTTTCTACAGGTGGCTTCCAGGGTTTCATAGATGAAAGTAAGTGACAGGAAGCAGTGACTATTTCCTGTCAATGCCGGGAACGTTGAAAGTATCTGATGGCTCTTACACTTTGGATGTAGCAGGGGTGGGATGGAGGGAAAGGTGCAACAGAATGAACAGAAAAAGAAAGGGGATTTCAGAAAAATCTGTTCTTGTCTTGCGCGATGCCCTGAGATCAGCTCCACACAATGGACGGTGTGTGTAGTAAAAACCACGTCACGCTGTAAGAAGTAAATCTCAATACAGAATCCAGCTCTTTGTCCATAAAAAATTCAAAAATGTATTCTGTTATATAAAAAATATACAGCAGTACACCTACACGTTTCAGGCAGACTTTTGCCGTCCTTAGTAATGGCAAGAGTAAGAACGACAAAAGTCTATCTGAAACGTGTAGGCGTTAAACGTGCACTTTTTGTACTGCTAAAGGTTTTAAATTTGACTAAATATATTTTTGGAGTGCTGGAACTTGTATTGTTTAAAGGAAATCTGCCAGCGTGGTCTATTATCTACAGTAATTTTTCTACTGACCCCTGTTTCCCCACTGTCACCACTCAAAGTTGCACTGAAATACAGATTCCAGACTGCTGTGCTGTGCTACCATAATAGAGAGGACTCCTCTGCGCATGCGCGGCAGTCCAGACAATGTATTGCAGCACAGCTTTAAATGCTGGGAAGGGAGGGCAGTAGAAAAATGAAAAAATGGTTCTGGACTCCATATCTGCAGGATTACTCATGTAATACTATAGATAATAGTCCAAGATCTGGTGAAAGATTTCCTGCAGCAGGAGTTGCTGTCAAACCTGTGTCCCCTGGAGACTGGAGGCAGGGAAAGAAAGGAGGCAGAAAACTGGACTGGCTTGGAAGACCTGAAGCAGATGGCATCTATACTATTATCTCTGTTTGGGAGGGGGGGTTGTGAAATGATACCCAAATATCAGAACCTTATGTAAAATGGCTTTACACCCAAAGAACAAATCTTAGAGGTATTCAAGAATATTAATTTCCTCTTAGTCTTCATTTTAATAATTATAGTCTGTGAAACGCGTTGTTCTTCTATTAATAGACAACATTTTTATTGATCCTTGGTGTCCTGGAATAGAGCAGTGCTGCTACATATCATCACTACACAGATCCTTACTTCCACCAGGCCCATCGTGGCCCCAGGACATGGCGAGCAGCAGCCTTCTGGACACCTACTGATAAGCCCTTCATAGCATTGTGCCTCCAGCACAACCAGGATAGGAGGACACCCAATTGGCAACCCCTTTCTCTAGTCTTTTTACAGTCCTATCCATAGTACACTTCTCCCTCTTTGCAAAAAAAAAAAAAAGGCATGGCACAACCTCTGGCATTTTCCAGACACATCTTTTCTCCCAAAGGATTAGATGGGTTAAAATCATCAAATCTGTCTAATTCTTTCCTCTGATGGCTTAATGTCCGGAGCCCATTAGACAGGCACCACAGATACGAGATTGTCAGTGATTTGGCTATGAATTACTCCTGTCTGTGGCTAGTTTAATCCCTAAAGCTGCCCTGTACAGCACAATTCAATTAAATTAATTGTGAGTATCTTGTAATTATGAAAATTGAAAGACATTTGCCCACATTTATCAAAAGTGACATTGTTTTAGTTAATGTCTCAGTTAAAGGCGTTGTCCAATGTTGGACTTTCATGGTCGATAGTGATGAGCGAAGTGAGCTTCGGATGCTACATCCGAAGTCGCTTTTCTCAAAACTTTGGAATAATGCTGTACGGAGATTATTTAATTTGTAAAGTGGAAATCCACCTGGAACCAAACTCGGCTTTGGTTCAGAGGTAGCATACTGAAGTTATTCAACGAAGTCTCGTGCAACTTTGAGAATAACTAACTTTGCCTCATCGGAGGCCGTATATTTTAATTCTGTACGGAGACAGATCTCTGTACAGCATTAGTGTCCATTCTCGCGTCCGCATTCAGTGACCGCACCCGTTCTGCAATTATAGGGACAGAATAGATGCGGAGAGCACATAGTGTGCTCTTTGCATCCGCTTTTCCGGAGCGCGCCGCCGAACTTCCGATCCGCGGCTCCAGAAAAAAACATGTCCCTAAGAATAGGCTGTTCTATGGGGGTGCCGGCTGGGTGTATTGCGGATCCGCAATACACCATGGACGTGTGAATGGACCCTAAATCTGAAGTTTTGAGCGAAGCGACTTCGGATGTAGTATCCGAAGCACGCTCTGCTCATCCCTAATGGTTGACAAAGGAATAACCACAGTAAGTGCCCGGAAAGCCCGAGATACTGTACCTTGCTGCAGTGTCGGACTGGAGTATCTAGGGCCCATCATAAAATTTTATTTGGGGGGCCTATTTACAGCTACATGGAAATATTACCTGCTCACACAGTGGCAGGAAGCAGCAAGGTGCTCAAGATGACTGATTATGGGGGTCCTGCAAAAACTTGGTAATTGGATACTGGATGGCCTGCCTCTGCACCTAGAACTGACCTTAACTGCCTAATGTGTCTATAATAATAAATTGGGTAGTTTGTTAAATGATGTGCCCATTTTTCTATATGCATATACAGTAGTCTGGCTGAGATGCTGTGCTGGGGTACTGGGGCCCACCTTTTCAGGGGCCCATCCGAGGATTCACCTGTTCCTCTGTGGGCCATTCCGAGCCTGCCTTGCTGTGCTATGGGAATTACAGAAACAGAAGAGAGACGGATATTTTCGTAACTCTAGCCTCCCCGATCCGGCGCTTGATGTGGGTTATTCCCATCTCGGTCATGAAAGGAAGAAAGGGCGAGATTGGAAAACCCCTTTAAAGCTAGGGTACTTATCTGACATATGTTCTGGCAAATTTGTGACTGCATGTGCCTTCTTTGATAAATCTGTTACAAAATACATCACGTATTGAAAATGATGGTAGTTTTGCTACACTGTGGTCTGTGCGGAGAAGATAAGCATCTTTTTTATTTGTGACTTGTGTTTTTTAAGTCTTATTTCATAAATGCATTGAAATCCGGACCCTAGAGGCAAGCCCACAAAGTGTCCTGGATGGCACAAAGGGCTCTATATTCAGGCGCTAATGGTAAAATGCAACCCAAAAAGGTGCAAATGTTTTATTTTAGACTGTCTTGTTTAAAATATATATTTGTGATGAATGATTATGTTGCAAGATAAAAGGCTTGAAACCATCTGGTCAGCATTTTTTTTATAATTATATATGTGGTGATTCAATATTAATGCATGAATCACTGGCGCTAGACTTCACTGAGATTCACTGAGATTACATGTTTGGCAGTACAGTGTTGTTAAAATTAAAGGGGTTGGCCACTTTCTGGTTACTGCTCATCAATGTGTTTGTCTGGTGACTATATGGCACTTACTAACATAGGTTTTGTTAGTATTCTTCCCCATTTCTATATTTCATGAGATATGCATCCTTGTTTGCCAAGTCTTTTGTGCTGTTCACATAGAGGTATTGTCCATAAAATGGCTGCCGATGAAGGGTCATGTGACGAGGCAGATCACCTCCATGTGATGTCTACTCCATTCATATACACTTCTGCCATCTGCACTTGTACTGTAGTGCAGTGGAGGAGGCTGAGGGATGTGTCTGGACACATGACCCTCCTAGAGCGTCCATCTTATGGACAGGACCTCTAGCCGGACACCAGAGAAGATGTGCCTAGGGGACATGGCTTATAAAATATAGCAAACACAGAATATCAACCTAAGGTCTATTAGTAAGTGCCATATATTCATCTTATATGCTGTAAGAGATCGCTCTCTCCCAGGAGGTCAATCACAGACTTCTCCTCTGACAACAGGATTCAGGTCAAAAAGGTGCTTTATTTTGGCACTTCAGCACCATCACACACATAAACATCGAAAATAAACACCTGCCCGTCTGGGCTCTACCTAATACACGTGTGGATGACACTGGATGGGGGGAATCTGTGGATGACACTGAGAAGGGGGAATCTGTGGATGCACTGGATGGGGGAATCTGTGGATGACACTGAGAGGGGGAATCTGTGGATGACACTGAGAGGGGGAATCTGTGGATGACACTGAGAGGGGGAATCTGTGGATGACACTGAGGGGGGAATCTGTGGATGACACTGAGAAGGGGGAATCTGTGGATGACACTGAATGGGAGGGGATCTGTGGATGACACTGAGAAGGGGGGAATCTGTGGATGACACTGAGAGGGGGAATCTGTGGATGACACTGAGAGGGGGAATCTGTGGATGACACTGATGGGGAATCTGTGGATGGCACTTAAGGGAGGATCTGTGGATGGCACTTAAGGGGGATCTGTGGATGGCACTTAAGGGAGGGATCTGTGGATGGCACTTAGGGGGTCTGTGGATGGCACTTAAGGGGGATCTGTGGATGGCACTTAAGGGGGTTTGTGGGTTGTCGCTACCTCACCTATAGAGTGCCGTTCACATACGAGATTAGATCCAGCTTTCTCAGCCATACACAGTCCAGCACGTGACCACGCCAGCACCCTTGAGGAAGGATGGTCCAGAAATCCTCCCGACTCTGACCGTGCGACCCTCTTTCCGTAGGCGTCGCTGGGTCCCCCAAACTTTAGGCTTTACAAAGTTTCGTGGCTCCTCAGCCCTCCTGACTGAGACCACACAGAGCCTCTCAGGCTTTCTCAGCCTTTCTCCCTCACAGTCATACACAGAGGGTTGCCTATCCCTCCTTGAGTACAGCAGCAGGCCTCACCTGCGATCACCTCCAGCAAAAGACAATACATGTAGTGGAAGGATGTGGACTGGCAGATCCCACTACCAAACCTATCCCCCAGTCCACATGAAATCCAGCCTAGAACAACATCTAGACAAAACTGTCTCGATAAACTACACTTTGCTGAAACTACTGCAGCCTTCAGGATTTCAGTTATCCCACCTAGCTGAGGTCTCTGGGTGGGATATACACACCTCCCAGTACTTATACTGTACACATCACCACAATGCGCATTGGTTAAGAGTAACCAGAAAGTGTCCAACCCCCTTTATATTGTTCATCAGATTTTCCACCATTGCATACATTGAATGCTCTTGTCATGGCCTCGGTGTTGTGCACGTGACACTTTGCCGCACATGCGGCTTGCCAGGAGCAAAGCGTTGTTGTGGCTTGTATGTGCTTTTCTCCCCTTCTAGTTCCTTCCCTGTCGGGTGCTTGAGGGGTTAACTTCCTGGCTGGGTGTGGCCACTAGGGTTTTATTACCTGTGGCTCCCTGGCTGGAGTGAGTTGTACTTCAGCTGTGGTTAGTGCTGGAGCTTTGCTTCAGTCCTGGGCATTTCCAGCTGCCCAGTCCTTGAGGGTCACCTAGTGGGACATTGATGTCTCCAGCGATGTCTTCCTTATCTATCTTCCATGTTCCTCTACCTTACCTTTGTTGATGTTTGGTGTGGGTTTATGTTCAGGGTGTGGTGTACGTCTTAAGGTTGTTTCATGTCTGATCAGTTAGTGTGTTATGTCCGGCTTGAATGCAAGGCTTTTTCCGGTGTGTTGTGCCTGTGGAAGTGGACTCCATGGTTTCCCGGAGGGGTGAACCAGAAGGCAAGTCAGTGAGCAGTTGCTGGAGTGCTGGTTCCTATGTGTGTCAGTACGTACTGAGTCCGGCATGGTGTTCGGATGTCAGTACATTTGCATGGGTTCCAGTTCACCTTGGTGTGGTCTTTTGTTTCCTTGCAGCTAGGCCGGTGGAGACTCCTGTCCATCCATGTCTGGGATGAATAGGTTGTCTCTTACTCCTATTTCAGGGATTGTTAGGGTCAGAAGGATCCAGGTTTTAGAGTATGAGCCCCCCTACCATCGAGGCCGGCTCATACAGTTAAGAGGTCGGGGATAGGATGAAGCTGGCGTAAGGAGGTGACCTGCTCCCCTTTTCCCAGTGTCCTGGCTTAGCTGCTTCCCCATTTTCCTATGTTATACGGTAGGGAGTTTCCCCCCACTCCGCACCGTGACAGCTCTTTAGGCAAAATGTTATATTGAACAAAGGGAACTTGAATTAAAGGGGTTGTCCCAAGCTTTAAACATATCCCCTGTCCAGATGATAGGGAATGTGTCTAATTAGTGGTTGTCTGACCACTGGGAGACCCACTGTTCACAAGAGCTGGAGTCCTGTGTCCTTCATATGAATGTAGCATGTCTATATGGGGCTGCCAGAGAGACCAAGCTCTTTACTTGGCTTCTCCTGCAGAGTTGAATGGGGAGGCCATGCACGTACGTGCTTGACCACCACTACATTCAGATGGGGAGCTCAGGACCCACTTTCTTGTGATTATTCGGAGTCCCCACCGATCACATACATCTCCTATGCTGTGGATAGAGAATATGATTCAATCTTGGGACAATGCCTTCAACAATTACTGATCCTGTTGTCAGATCGCCTTCCGTCTGTCTCCTAATTCTTGCTAACCAATCAAATATACATTAGTAATTATGAGGGAAGGTGATACAGCAAGACTGCAGAGTACAAAGGGTCTGATTGTTACTATGTACTGTATGTCTGTATAGGAGCTGTAGGCGCAAAACTGTAGGAAAATTCTAGTGAAGACAATTTAAAAAGTTGCTTCTTTTTTATTGCTGAAATTTGTTTCGAAGGTTGCTATAGTCTTCCTAGAAGGACACTGTGCCACAATCAGAGGAAGTTACAGAACAGATGACGAATTGGTTTCTAAAATATATCTATTTGAAGCCTTTCAACCACAGTGAGAACCCATGGAGAAACTTGGCACTGAGGCATGGAGAAGACTTGGCACCAATACTGACCTGCCAACATTACACCAAAAGACAGCGACAAATCTTCTAAAAGAACATCCGAAGAACTGCCTCTCTTGTATCAGATAAGCCGGCCATATGTTTTAGATAACTGTTGGTTGAACACTCATTTGGGTAGTGCTTTTAGATTCAGCAGGCTGTTTCGGCTATGTTGGGGTGAAATTATTTTTACGGTGTCTGACAGATGCTTTACCACAGGACACTGTCAAAATCCGACCTGTATTCCAATGCAGAAAATGGCATCCCAATGGCATTTTTGGCATGGAATCTGCACCAACATTCTGGTGGCAAAAGACATGTGAATGAGACCTTATGGTGGTTTACAATGTGTCTTATTCTGAAAAATGAAGTTGTTTTCATTTTTTTATTGGAGCAAAAACACCACCTCCAGACGTTACTTGTTTGCCAATAGGAAATTATAAAATGCCCTACAAACTCTTTTTTAGCATTTATTGCCCCCTTGTTTTTTTTTTGTTTTTTTTTAAATCACATTTTGCTTTGCGTGTGGTATTTATTTCATCATTTTTTTTTCCTATAGACTCCTCTATAGCAAAATAAATAAATAAATGAAATCAAAAGAAAAAACATACAAATGAAAAACGCCTCCCAAAAAAAGGTTGTAAAAACACTAGAACTTCTTGTAATTTTTAAATATTTTATTTATTTATTATTTATTTTTTACAAGAAAAAGACATATGGGGGAGTTTATTATGAGGTTAACATTTCAAGTCAGCTTTGCTTGAGTTTGCATTTATGTACACTGTTTGTTAAATTTAATCTTTAAACCTAACAATTTTGTCTATGAATGTAGTTTTGTTTCTTTATGCTTTCCCTTCCAGAGAGTCTTTACGACTTTTTTTTGTGTGACTTTTTTAAAAAGTCTTAGCGATAAATCTAGATACATGTGATAATGGAGTCAGCTCACCCCTTGCAGACTTTTCCCAGCGGGCACACAGCAGCTTGAGGTAGCCAGTGTTCGAACAATACAAGGAGAAGATGCCTGCACCTCCAATGGGTCGATTAACATTCTTCAGCATCATTATAGATTCCAAACAGGTTACAACATGGCAATAAACCTGCTTATGCGTTTCAATCCAACTGATCTTAATATTACCATGTATAATAGGAAGACCAGTTGCTAAATACTACCCAAGGGGTCAAAACCGGCAATAATATTGTATGGCAGATAATCAGTGGTGTAACTAGAGTTCTGTGGGCCCCAGGGCAAACTTTGGATCGGGACCTCCCCTCCCGCTTGTCGCACCCTCTGTAACAGCGATCGTTAAACCCCTGGTCTATGGTAATAATAATATCCCCCCACTACCACCAGTAATGTCCCTATAGAGCCCACAGTAATGTTCCTATACTGCCCCTAGTAATGTCCTTCCACTGCCCCCAGTAATGTCCTTCCACTGCCCCCAGTAATGTCCTTCCACTGCCCCCAGTAATATCCTTCCACTGCCCCCAGTAATATACTTCTACTGCTCCCAGTAATATCTTTCCACTGCCCCAGTAATGTTCATTCCTTCAATGCCCCCATTAATCTCTGTATAGTGCCCCAGTAATATCCTTCTAATGCTCCTAGTGATATCCTTCCACTGCCCCCAGTAATATCCTTCCACTGCCCCCAGTAATATACTTCTACTGCTCCCAGTAATATCTTTCCACTGCCCCAGTAATGTTCATTCCTTCAATGCCCCCATTAATCTCTGTATAGTGCCCCAGTAATATCCTTCTAATGCTCCTAGTGATATCCTTCCACTGCCCCCAGTAATATCCTTCCACTGCCCTCAGTCATATCCTTTCACTGCCCCCAGTAATATCCTTCTGCTTGAAAAAGACTCTACGGCAGGGTTGCACAACCTTTTCTGGTTGGGGGCCACATTGTCAGCCTGAACCAATTCCAAGGGCCAGAAATAAAACTTTAAGGGGTATTACCAACTGAAATACTGTTTTTTTGGCATATTGAACATACAGTATCTATTATAAATGTCTAGTTACAGTTCTAAGACTCCCATCTAATTTGAGAATACATGAAAGATACATGTAAGAAGCCATAAGACATAGACCTACATGTCTTTTACTAGATGTTTGGGGGCCGCACAGAAGGGTATCGAGGGCCGCATGTGGCCCCCGGGCCGCAGGTTGTGCACCCCTGCACTAAGGAGTCGAAATGTCGCATTCTGGGGCAATAAAGAGGAGTTAAAGACCAACTACAGGAGTGCTGTGGTACAATCTTTTTGACCCAGTAATATCCTTCCACTGCCCCCAGTAATATCCTTCCACTGCCTCCAGTAATGCCCTTCCACTTCCTCCAGTAATATCCTTCCATTGCCCCCAGTAATATCCTTCCAGTGCCCCAGTAATGTTCATTCCTTCAATGCCCCCATTAATCTCTGTATAGTGCCCCAGTAATATCCTTCTAATGCTCCCAGTGATATCCTTCCACTGCCCCCAGTAATATCCTTCCACTGCCCCCAGTAATATCCTTCCACTGCCCCAGTAATGTTTATTCCTTAAATGCTCCCAGTAATTTCTGTATAGTGCCCCAGTAATATCCTCCTAATGCTCCCAGTCATATCCTTTCACTGCCCCAGTAATATCCTTCTACTGCCCCAGTAATATTCTTCCACTGCTTCCAGTAATGTTCATTCCATCAATGCCCCCAGTAATCTCTCTATAATGCCCCCAGTAATTTTCCCCCAGTCTTCATTTAAATGTAACGGGGCCCAGCACTGTCCCTGTACTTCATGCTGGGCCCCGTCAGAGTGCTCGCCACAGCAGCATTACGTGCGGTCGTTCCAGCATCTATTAGGTCCCAGCACTGCCCTACTAGTAGTATTCACGCATGACTTGGGTGGGCAGAGCCTGATCAATGTTAGTCAGACTCCACTTACCTGCTTAGTTTGTGAATACTACCAGTAGGGCAGCACTGGGGCCTGATAGATGCCCAACAACCACATGTGATACTGCTGTGATGAGCACTCTGACACTGTCACTGTACTTTATGACGGGCCTCGTCTGGGTGCCTATCACATTAACATCACATGTGGTCGGGCATCTATCAGGCCTCAGCACTGCCCTACTAGTAACATTCACAAACTAAGGTCATGCTCCACCTACCCAAGTCATACATGAATACTACTAGTAGGGCAGTGCTGGGGCCTTATAGATGCTGGACCGGCCGCATGTAATGCTGATGTGATGAGCACTCTGGCAGGGCCTGGCATAAAGTACAGTGCTGGACCCCGTTACATGTGAGCGTAGTGGGCCACCCGCCCCTACGACCGCAATCATTACGCCCCTGCAGCTTATTATTTGTTACACATATGTATACATAACAGCATTTAAATATATTATTTAAACACAAGATTTTCTTGCTTGTATATGCTGTTTTGTATACATATCTGTAAAACATGTTTGGCTGAGTTCGGCACATAACTGAGCTGAACTGAGTCCACGGGCCCCAAAGACTATTGTAGGATCCATTAGGTTTCCTGCATTCATGAACTTTGTCTTCAAAAATCTTCCTTCGAGCAGAAACCTAATGGACCCCATTATAGTCTATGGGGCCCGTGGACTCAGTTCGGCTCAGTTATGTGCCGAATCCGTCCTATCCGTTCTCCTGCTCCTATAACGGAGCAGAAGAACGGAAAGGCTGAACGGTGATGTGAACTCAGCCTTAAAGGGTTTCTGTCACCAGATTTAACCCTATGAAGTTAGCTGACATTAGCGATGTGCTAATCTCAGCTAAACCTAACTAGCCTATTCTTACTTTTCTCAGTGCCTGCATTAACCTAAAAATCGAACTTTTATAATATGCTAATGAGGCTCTAGGAGCAGGGGGGGGGGGGCGTTGTTCCTGCTCCTAGAGCCTCCATTCTCCCACCTTGGTCTCCTCCCTCCAAGTCTTGATTGACAGGTCCAGGCAGCGCTTGCGTCCATCTGCCAGCCATGTGCTCGGATGAAATCTCACCCCATTCTGAACTCAGCGCAGGCACGGTAAGGGGAAAGACACTCGCCGGCTGCCAGCTTCCTAACCGCGCCTGCGCTGAGTTCAGAACGGCGCGAGACTACATCCGAGCACAGGTCTGGCAGACGGACGCAAGCGCTGCCTGGCCCTGTCAATCAAGACTTGGAGGGAGGAGACCAAGGTGGGAGAACGGAGGCTCTAGGAGCAGGAACAACGTCGTTGTCGCCCCCCCCCCGCCCCTAGAGCCTCATTAGCATATTATAAAAGTTCGATTTTTAGGTTAATGCAGGCACTGAGAAAAGTAAGAATAGGCTAGTTAGGTTTAGCTGAGATTAGCACATCGCTTATGTCAGCTAGCTTCATAGGGTTAAATCTGGTGACAGAAACCCTTAAACTCTCCGCCGTCCAGTATCATTGGCAGTTTTGACTCCTTGGGCAGTATTCAGCAGCAGGTCTTCTGATTGTATACATGTGGTGATTACGATCACTTACATTGAAAAACATTAGCAGTTTCATTGCCATTTTGTAACCTGGCTGAAGAATTTTAGTCAATCCATTCTTCTAGCTTTACATCCACTTATAGGTTTTTTTTTAAATGTGGAGCTCCCCTTTCTTTATAGTACATTCAGGAAAAGGTATCCAGGTATAATTTTGACACATATATGTGCCAAGGGCTGGACTGGCCCACCAGAGTACCAGAGGATCCTCATCTAATACAGGCTCCTCTGCCTCATGCACACAACCGTTTCTCGGTTTCTGTATTGTGGTCTGCAAACCATGCAAAAAATACAGATACCTTCAATGTCCAATCCACATTTTCTTTCATTCCCATCACTGGAAATCACTATACTTTTCTGCAACACGGACAAGAATAGGACATGTTCAGTAATTTGCACAATAAACATCCAAATGCAGATGGCACATGGATGACATCCATTTGGTATCAATGCAGAAATCAATGTGTCCTTGTTCTAGCCTCAAAAAATGCAGATCGTACACGGATGCAAAATATAGTCGTGTGCATGAGCCCTTGAACAGGGCCCCTAAGGTTCGAAGAAGACAATTTCATTCTGCACTGACCTTAGTGCAAGAACAGAACTTGCTCTTCTCTTCCCTGAGTGAAAATAATGCATTTAACGCAGCGGCCACTAGGGAGATCTGAATTCAAAGAGATTGTTACAGCTTCCTTGGTAGTTGTATTAATTCCTATTCACGGAGCTCCCCCTAGTGGTGGCTGCAGGCAGCCAGTCAGCTCTGTAATAGAAGAGAAGCAAGAGATCTATGTATTTTTGACAGGTTTCTGATGTAAATACAATGAAAAATATGGTGTTCAGAATGAGTACCGTATATTTGAACGACCTTTTCCACTTTTTCCGACATAAAAGTGGGTGAGGTCAATGGCAACTTTTTTTTTTTATTGCATTTTTTATTTAATGAATATTTCTTCCACTTGATTAAAACAACGTAAATTTGTCAGAAATCTGGGGCATTGTGCATGTTCTGGGAATGGCTGATGCACGTACACTGGGAAACTAGGTGTAGGGGCCCATGCTAAGTTTTGCTATGGGGCCCTGTGAGATCTGTGTATGGTTCTGGCGCTAATCTTAACCTTATTTCAGCATTTCTATTGTAGTTTTCCGCCACTATACACAAAAACAGGCAGAGGCTTTTGGGATGAAGCTGGTACTGAGTCTAATAATTTTAACACTCTAATCAAATACATGTAAACCATCAGGACCATTTAAATGGCATTTTACAGTCTGCACGGATTACTGTGCTGTCATTTACAAGGGTATATAATGGCTTTTCAGACTAAGTATTCATTTCCATTATAGTAATGTACCGATGGCCTGTAGCCTATCTCCAACAGGAATCGGGAGCATCTGCTTTATCTATGCATTAGAAAGCAGATCTATCGCCTTCGATTAAGACTATCTGACATTACAGTAGAAATCACTTTCTTTAATCACTGCCCTAGGGAAGCTGTAATGCGCCGTTCATTTATAAATTTAGTTTAGTTTCTTCTCTTGATAACATCATTATACAGCAGGCTGCAGGGAGACTTTATGGGAAAAGCTTGCCCCCTGCAGGTAAGTATGGAGAACAGCAGTGAAATAGTACTGGCATAATTGAACATTATTATATAATAATAGCATAAAATCAACTTATTGCATAGCACAAAGGAAAGAGGATTTAACTACAATAACAGACGATACAAAGACATGAACTTTGGTTAGCTTTCATGTGTCTGCACCAGACTGATCCCTCAAGAATCTAAGCTTGTCATTAAAGGGGTGTTCCCATCTCATACAATGGGGGCATGTCCCAGCAGGAGGGCCCCGCACCTATATCAAGAACGGAGCGGAGAGAGCTGTGGCAGGAGGACCCCAGACTTACCGGGGTCCATCCACCACCAAGCTCTGGGAGCGTACCAAGCATGCGCGGCCCATGCTCCTATTTATTTTTATGGGGGCCGACAGAAATAGTCGCTATATTCGCCGGCCCAATAGAAAATGAATGGAGGGCGGCTGCGCATGTGCGGTGCGCCCTCCTTCACTTTCGGGGCTCCGTTCTCGATATAGGTGCAGGTCCCAGCGGTGGGACCCGCACCTATCAGACAATGGGGGCATATCCTAGCGACATGCCCCCATTGTCTGAGATGGGACAACTCCTTTAAGACAAATGGGTAGTTGATCCAATTTATGAGTGCAGAGAGTAGATAAAATAAAATACATAACACAGAACGGGTGTCGGCCGGGCCCATGCTGCGGACTGCAAATTGTGATCTGCAATGCACGGGCACCAACCGTAGGGCCGCCACATGCGAATCGCAGACCTATTCACTTGCATGCACTACTTTTTTGCGGTGCGGAGGCACGGACAGAAACCCCATAGGAGCACGCTGGAGTTCCACACTGACCTACTGGTGAATGGGTCCACATCTGTGATGCGGGGTACATACGGCCGGTACTCGTGTATTTAGGACTCACTGTGGGCCGCAATACGGGCCTCTTTCACATGAACGTGTCCGGATGAGGTGCGGATGCGTTGCGGATGCGTTCAGTGAAAACTGTGCGATTTCACAGGCAAAGCCATTCAGTTTTGCCTGCAATTGCGTTTAGTTGTTCAGTTTTTATCGCGCGGGTGCAATGCGTTTTTCACCCGCAAAAACTCAAGGTTTACAAACAACATCTCCTAGCAACCATCAGTGAAAAACGCATCGCATCTGCACTTGCCTGAGGATGCAATGCGTTTTTTACGCAGCCCCATTCACTTCTATGGGGCCAGAGCTGCGTGAAAAACAAAGAATTTTAGAACATGCTACGATTTTAACGCAACGCAGAAGTGATGCGTGAAAAACAACGCTCATGTAGACAGACCCATTGAAATGTATGGGTCAGGATTCAGTGGGGGGCCTATGCGTTCACGTCACGCATTGCACCCGCGCGGAAAACTCGCTCGTGTGAAAGGGGCTTAAGGGTCACCTGTAGGATTAAGCAGAACTGTGTCTGGAAGGAAACCAGTTGGTACCTGAAGGTTTGTGGTATGGTGCTCATGAGTAGGTAAAGCGTCCCAAATCCAACACGTATGTCTGCAATAGAAATCCAGGCTATATCCTCAGATTTCTGTCATGGCTTTATTGCAGAAGGTTCATTTGAAGATTAGCTCCAAGTTCATTCAATGAGCTACTTCTATGCATTTCCACCCAAAATAAGCGGCATGCTACTTATTTGCAGTGCGGATTTTTTTATTCTGCTGCGTAGCCACAGAGATTTTTGTTGCATTTGTATGGAGTTGTAGACACCACATTCACATGCATGCCACTAGCTGCATCTACTGTTATAAACTGACAGTTACAGGGACAGAGCTGTAGCACAAAGGACACGCTCCCTGAGCTGCTCGGCTGAAATAAATGTAGCAGAAAAATTGGAGCAATGAATGGGATCTGTTTGAAACAGCAGAAATCTGACGGCTATGGTGCCTGCTGCACGAGCAAGCAGGTGCCATTTTTAAAGTGATGACTTCTGCCGTACATGTACAGCCAGGGTCGCCAAGGGGGTTAAAAGATGGCCTACATATTCAGATAGGAGGGGTCTGACTCTCAGTACCCTGCAGATCAGCTTTTTGAAGGGCGAGCACTGAGGCTCCACATTGTTCACGTTGTTCTGTACTGCCCATAGTACTTCTAGTAAGGGTTGTGCTGGATACTGAAGCTTTGTCCCATTCACATGAAACAGAAAAATGACTTGTCCATCACATAAGTATTGGGAGAAGCACAATATGGGGAGGGTATATAGTGAATGATCCTATTATATGTATTTTGAGTAATTTGGATATGGCTGTAACAAATAGGGAGTCAAAGGGGAGATTTATCAAAACTGGTGTAAAGTAGGACTGGCTTAGTTGCCCATAGCAACCAATCAGATTCCACCTTTCATTTTCCAAAGGAGCTGTGAAAAATGAAAGGTGGAATCTGATTGGTTGCTATAGTGGGTGGGTTCACATGTGCGTTGTATATTCCTTTATACAGTTCCATTATAATGGTTTTAACGGAATATCACAGAATTTAGGCTACATTCACACGTCCGCAAGTGTTTTGCGGATCCACGGAGCCTCGGATCCGCAAAACACGGACACACCGGCAATGTGCATTCCGCATTTTTGCGGACCGCACATTGCCCGAACTCCATAGAAAATGCCTCTTCTTGTCCGCAATTGCGGACAAGAATAGGACATGCTCTATTTTTTTTGCGGAGCCACGGACCGGAAGATCGGCGGCGCGCTCCGCAAAATCGGATGCGGAGAGCACAGTGTGTGCTCTCCGCATCGTTCCCGGCCCCATTCACAGTCAATGGGTCTGCATGTATTCCGCAAAATTGCGGAATACATGCGGACTACATTGTGGACGTGTGAATAGGGCCTTAAGGACGAAAAGCAAAACAAAACCTTTAGAGACATTCGGTTTTGATCCGTCTTAGGCTACTTTCACACTCGCGTTTTTGCTCGATCCGTCAGGCTTCAGCAAAAACGCTTCCGTTACTGATACCACCATCTGCATCCATTATGAATGGATCCAGTTGTATTATCTTTAACATTGTCAAGATGGATCCGTCATGAACTCCACTGAAAGTCAATGGGGGACTGATCCGTTTTTTTATTGCGTCAGAGAAAATGGATCCGTCCCCATTGACTTGCATTGTGAGTCATGATGGATCCCAGCATGCTGCGGTTTGCTCTCCGGTATGAGAACGGAACGGAATGCATTCCCTTCTGATCAGTTACGTTTTGTCCTTATTGACAATGAATGGGGACAAAACTGAAGCGTTTTATTTTCAGGTATTGAGACCCTATGACTGATCTCAATACTGGAAAATATTAACGCTAGTGTGAAAGTAGCCTAAATAGAGTTCTATGGGCACAAATAATGGTTCTGTCTTGTTTCGTTATGTAAGACGAAAAATAAAGTCCTGTGGACAATTTTGTTACGGCCCGTATTTACTGGCTGTTAAAAAAACGCCCATGTGAATAGCCCCGTAGACTGCAATGGTTCTGAAAATGCCCGTGTGACACGGCCATTTTTCACTAGCTACACGGTGACATGTGTTGCGCTACTTCTTGTCCAAAGTCGCACAACATTTTTTGTAATGATAGCCTATGGTGTTGACGTGTAAAATGCTGCGACAGGACAATCGCCAGAAATCCATCCATGCCGGAATTTTGTGCGACTGTCGCAGTCGCAGCATGTCGCATGTCGTTGTGGGACACCATTGACTATCGTTACCAAAACTGTAGCATGACATTGGTGCAGCATAATTGTCACGCGGTACATGTCGCAAGGTAGTTGCATCTTTTTGTCATGTGATTTATTGTTGCACGACACATGTCATCTTGTAACCCTAGCCTAAATCGCGAGTGAAGCTCATTAACATAGCTAACCACACGCACTTCCGCTCCCACTTTCCAAATATGTGTAAAAGCCCAAAAAGTCGAAAAGCCCTATTTTGCAACATTTTCAAGCCAGAATTCTGAAGGGCTCGATAAACCCCACCGTGTGATGGCAGCCTAACGTTTTAGTAAGGATAACGAGGCTTTTTCCTCAGAATTTTGCCAGGAATACACTGCTCTTATTTGCCATGAAAGTTTTTGGCGGGATTTAAGTATTTCTTTTCCTTTCGACCCCATGGCTGACCTATGAGTCCTGCCATGTATTCCTTTATTTGGCCACATTTTGCGATACGATTCTGGCTCGTTTTGCCTCTGGACTCTTCTGAAGGGCCATGTTCACACAATGTGCAGTTCTCACAGATTGTAAACCATTGCAGAACGTCTCTCACATGTTGAGCAGGGGGGGGCGCCCATTACTGAAAGCAGCCACTTCCTGATTCGTCGCTTAGCAACCGAGGCAAGCCAAACACAGAGGAGGCTGCAGGATCCCGGCCGGCAGCGCAGGCCTTTCTATGGGGAGAACCTCTGTGATATCATAGCAGTCCACACTCCATATTATCTCCCTGCTCCACCTTCGCTATACAGGTACTGCAAAAATCATCACTCTTCTATGTATGTATTTGCTTTTAAAGGGCGACTGACACCAGGAAGGGGTTAACCCATAAAAATTGTTTATCACCTACCCACAAGATAAGGCCTCATGCACACGACCGTTGATTGTTTCCGTGTCCGTTGCTCCGTTTTTCGTGATTTTCTGCGGACCCATTGGTTTTCAATGGGTCCGTGGAAACCTCGGCAAATGCACCGTTTGTCCTCCGTGTCCGTGGTCCGTGATTCCAGTCCGTCAAAAAAATATAACCTGTCCTATTCTTGTCCGTGAAAAACGGTTCACGGACCCATTCAAGTCAATGGGTCCGTGAAAAATGCGGATGGCCATCCGTGTGTCATCCGTGTTCCGTGTCCGTTTTTTTTGCGGATCCCTTGGCAGGCACTTGGGAAACATTGTCAGCCTGTCTTTTGGTAAAATTTTTTGGGTCATGTCCGCTAAAAAAACGGAAGACACACGGAAGCACAACGGAAGGCAAAAACGGACACGGATCACTGAACAACGGAACCCCTTTTTGCGGACAGCATAAAAAAACGGTCGTGTGCATGAGGCCTAAGTGACAAACACTGGATTGAGTGTGGGGGGGCAGAGATGACCGCTGGGACCCCTATGATAAGAAGAAGGCAGGGTCCCCTGTCCCCTCTCTAATTTCAGTGGTAGTGCACCCTTTTATGAGACTGACGGTGCGCCGTCTATGTGGTCAGATACCCCACGATCCAATATTTATCACCGATCCTGTGCATTGGTGATAAATAGTTTTTGTGGGATAACCCCTTTATTTTAAGATTTATTAAAAACCTGTTAGGCTACATGCACACAGTTCCTATTATGAAATGTTTTTTTTTAAATCCGCAGCGTAGTACTGTATCAGGTGAGTAGATGAAATGTTAATTGTGCGGATTTGCAATGCCAAGGGTGAGCTCTGGGGGCAAATACATGTCAGAATCTGTAAGTATTTGCTATGGAACCACTGTGTGCATGTACCCCTAGGCCACCTGCACATAAGTGCGAGTGAACGCACGTAAGACCCGCACAAACTTTTGTGTGGATTTATGTGCGTTTCTGCAGCATATCCCCACCATTTCCGTAATTTCTAATTGCAGTTTTTGGTGTGGATTTGATACCGTTTTGCCGCAGATGTCACCCTTCCATCGAAAAGTGTTAAATCCATAGCTAAAACCGCAAACATAGTTGACATGCTAATTAATTCGAAATCCACGCAGCAGGTCAATTTCCGCACGTAAAAAATCCACAAAGTGTACATGAGATTAGTGTAATCTCATACACTTTGCTGGTACTGTATTACGCTGCGTTTTTTCCTCATGGGAAAAAACGCCCATATTCCACAATGTGTGCAGGTGGCCTTAATGTCCATTGGGAAAATATCAAGAAAGTAACACTATGTAGATCATGCCATGTTTCTAAATAAAAAAAAACAAAACACTACTGACCACAAAAATGCTAAAAAACTAAACAACGAAAATACTGTGGAGGGGATTTGTTAAAGTATATGTAGATCACTTGCAATTATTTTTTTGTGTGTGTTGGACACATTTTAACACATCCTTAGACAGGTTTAATTGGAGCGGTAAAATGTGCTAAATTTATTAACATCATGCACAGTGGCGTAACTAGAAATGACTGGGCCCCACAGCAAATTTTTGAATGGGGCCCCCCCCCCCCCCAGTAAGTTTTTCACAACCCCTTCCTTTCATGCCGCCCCCTTTCCTGTGGCTAGTAAAGATCGCTCTCTCAGACCAGGCCCGGCAGCTGTTCCATCCGTTTTCTAATAATTTCATTGTGTAATACTGTTGAGGGGCCCTGACAAAATATTTTAGTACTTCTCCTCCTCTTGGATGGGCCCCTTCTGGGTCAGGACCCCAAAGCAGCCGCTTCCCCTGCTTCCCCTATAGTTATGCCCCTGATCATGCACCACTTTTGCAGCAAAATACATGTCAGTAGGGGATGTAACAAAAATTGGCATCATTTGTGCAATTTTATTGATAAATGAACACCACCATAAGAGATTTATCAATATCTAGTTATTCACATGCATTTTTAAGGCATATTAAAAACATCATGCTGTATTTTGAAAAAATGCCACAGAACACCAAAATTCTAAAAAAATAATAATAAATAAATTTAAAAAGCGGCACACATATGGGGTCCTTTATCAAACTGGTGTAAAGTAGAACTGGCCTAGTTGTCCATAGCAACCAATCAGATTCCAACTTTCATTTTCCGGAGGAGCTGTAAAAAATGAAAGGTGGAATCTGATTGGTTGCTATGGGCAACTAAGCCAGTTCTACTTTACATTAGTTTGATAAATGACCCAAATAGGTTTTTCCCTCACATTTTTCTGCACTTGCGCATTTTCAGTGGGGGTTTTTGTGCCTGCTTTTTAGGTGCATTTTTTTTTCTGTGTGGTAAAAATGCCAGCTTTAGAAGTTAGCTGAAGATCTATGGGAAATATGAAAAGCAGGACACAAAAGCATTTATTTTATTTTTTTGCTATATGAATTTATTTTTCATTAGGTGGCTTTTTTACCCCCTAGCTTCTATTCTAAAATGCAGCCTGCTGTGGACTTTGGTGTTTTTTAAGCGCTTTTATATCATCAAGGAAAAACCAAAAAAACATGTAAAAAAAAATGTATGTGGTTATTTTGGAGTTTTTACAACCCCCCCTAAAACTGCCAGTGCCATATGCATGTGTATATTGACCCTTAGAAAAACACCACCACGTGTGTCCAAGGATGATTCTCACATTGCTACTCGACTTTACTAAAAGCGAGGCTGAGCTATAATAGCACGCACAACCTGTGGACATTTGTGGTGCTGTTTTTGTAAGACAGCAGCCATGTTTTTCAAACCCTAGGCAACAAAAAACATGCAGATGGTGGGCATCACATTTATTATGTGTTTTAGAAACATTTTATATCGCCCTCCACAGTTGTAAAGTGTGTCAAGTGGAGTTGTAAAAAATGCCAAATTTAGTTGGCGGTCACATCCGTAGGGGGTCACATCTTATATTTGCTGCCTTCAGTAAGAATGGAATCCAGGCTGTTATTTAATTGTATTTTAGGATAAATTGTGACCTAATACACATTCATTATATTGTTTACCCTGCAGACCTAAAGAAGTAAGGTTCGGTTGTGACTCCATGGAGAACCGTGATTCAGTAAGAAATGGCTTTACAGATATTTCGAAAGACAGTTGTTTCCGTGCTGTTGAGACGGAGGCTGGATATAAAAAGATATTTACAGATAAAATGCAAGAAAGAGGATTAAAAGTGCAACAGAAAACACTGAGCACCATAAAGATACAAAGAGAGCAGAGGGAGAAAGTGGAGAAGGAAGCTCCGGCTGACGTACTGGCGAGGGAGTGGTTCAGCCCGGACAAGTCTTCTGTAGACACAAGAACTTATCTTCTTGACCACTTGATGCCTTCAGTTGTGCACGGTGTTGAGTCCCTTCTCATGGAGCTGGAAAAGAAAAAGGTTCTCGAAGATGATTCTGTTAAGTTTGACCCAGTTAACTATCTTGGAGAGTTCCTTATGAGACAAAATCCTGACTTCTTTTCTGGCAAAGACAAGTCGGCCTACGTTCGCGGCTTGGAGCAAGTAGTTGCTGATCTGAAAAACAATGTTTTTGATTTAGAATTCAACAGGTGAGAGCGAATATACATGTATGACATGTTTTTCATGATATTTGCCGATATCTTCAATGTTTTTTTTTTATTATTAATTTGTCTACATAATGCTGCTTTCAGAGCTAATCATATTTAATAATTGTTCATAAATGCCCTATTCCTAGGGTGTATTGCCCAGTTAGCACATGTACCCAGTTTAGGGTCATAATTCCCAGATCACTAAACTAAATACTAAAACTGTCTGGATAAAGAATTCTACTAAAGTACCTTCCACGCAACAATGTCAGCTCTGCTACTCATGAAAAGTTATATGCTGGCCATACGCTCTGAAAACTGTTACAGGGTCGCATGGGCATTTTTTTAACGGCCAGTAAATAGCGACCATCAAAAAATAAAACATATTTTTGGTCGTTTTCATGGCCAGACGGACCCCATTGAAATGCATGGAACCTTTTGTAATGGCTGTTTAGACAAAAGTGCACCCGTCTAACAGCTGTTAAAAATGCGTACACCAAAAAACATTCAGGGGTTAAAATAAAATAAAAATACCCTATCCACTTGCACACAAGGGAACACTTGCTTCTTACTGCAGGCCTTAGGACCTGACACTCCAAGCATGGTGACGTCACATAATGTGGTGGGAGTGCGGGTCCTGCTGCCTACAGTGAGGAGCAAGTGTTCCATCCATGTGCTGGTGGACAAGGTAAGAATTTTTTATTTTTATTGGATCTGTCGCGACACTACCAGGACTGTATGGTCATTATATATACTGGGGGTACAACGAGGCACAAAATATATATATATATATATATATATATATATATAGAGGCACTAAGAGGCAATTATTTGCACTGAAGGGGCACTAAGCGGACAATTATTCATACTGGGGAGCACTATGGGGCCATTATACATACTGGGGGACATCATGTGGTCATTATTCATACTGGTGGCATTGTGGGGCCATTAGTTATACTGAGGGGACACTATGGGGCTGTTGTTCATACTGGGGAGCATTAGGGGTCCAGTATTCATACCGGGGGACACAATGGGGCTATTTTTCATACTGGGGGCACTATGGAGCCATTATTTATACTGGGGGACACTATGGGGCCATTATTCATACTGGGGGCACTGAGGGGGGGCAATTGATGTCCAGGGGGCACTGTGGGGGGACATATAATATTAGTAGGGCACTGCAGGGGTTGAGATGTAAAAAATTATAATAATAAATCAAATGAACTACATCCATTTTCCTGTAAATGTAGCCTGAACCATCATGGCTGAGAGACAGAGCTCATTGACTTCTGATATTATAGATACTGCTTCATATAGTATTGGTCATGACTTTGTTGTCGGCAGGCTTGGTCAACTAAAAGAGGAACTGAAGGAGTACCAACATAATAGATCACAAGTGGAAAGCATCCAGAGCCAGGTGATGGAGAAAAGGAAAGAAGCCTTGTCCTTGCAGTTTCAAGAATGGACCCTGGATGTTAGCGGCAGGATTCCTCTTGCGCTGGTAAGTGGAAATATACAAGGATACATACAGTATGTATCTGTGTCACACAGTATAATTTCTCCCTTCCGCTTTAAATTGGTAATTAGGCATAATGGATGAAAATCTGCACTTGTTGCATAGGGAAAGTTGCAGAGATCTGCACAATGAAAATCACTAACTGCATAGAGTTTTTTATGTTTGAAAAAGTTGTGATAGAGATGCTATCCCTTAAGGATATTATTACATTTTCTTCCTTAATTATTTCTTGTGTTCTACCTCAAATTTAGGTACAGAGTGCCTTAAAATCCTTTACTGAGCTCATCTCTCAATATGCATTGGATAACAAACCAGGTAAGATTAACTAACAGCAATTTTAAAGGGGGTTAGGGTGGGTTCACACTAGCGTTATGGTTTCCGTTATGGCCTTCCTTTATAACGTGGTTATAACGGAACATAACAGAATCCATAAGACGGAAGGACGGATCCGTTCTTTTGCCCATAGACTTCTATCATAACGGAATGCAAAATGGAAGCCTTTAACCTCTTAAGGACGAAGGGCGTACATGTACGCCCTTCGTCCGCACTTTAAAGATGGCGCCCGCTCCCGCACGGAGCGGGCGCCCGAGCTGCGGGTAAAAGCTTGATTCATCAAGCTGACACCCGCAGCTCATGTCCGCGACCGGCAGCGATGCCGATCGCGGACATTTAACCCCTCAGATGCCGTGGTCAATCCTGACCACGGCATCTGATCGCGCAAAACCCGAAAGTTTCACTTTCGGTTTTTGCTCCGGCTCCCCTGATGGCCACAAGGGGGAGCCGGAGCATGCATGTAGTACCCTAGGTTTCTGTGAATGAAACCTAGGGTACTACACAGTATTCCTATGGAGCCTATGACTGTAATAGGCTCCATAGGAAATATGCGATTTTCTCATATATTCCAATGCTATTGCATTGGAATATATGAGAATAGCAATCTGATGATTGCATCTTATAGTTTCCTATGGGAACTATAAGAAAGTGGTAAAAAAAAAAAAAAAGTTTAAAAAATAAAAATTAAATAAAAAAATATAAAAATTCAAATCACCCCCTTTCCCCAAAATGAAAATAAAATAAATAAAAAAATAAAAAATTACACATAATGGGTGTCGCAATGTGCGAAAACGCCCATACTATAATAATATTAAAAATATTCACCATACGGTAAACATAAAAACGGAAAGAAAGCGTCCAAATGGCTAATTCGCCATTTTTGGACGCTTCATTTCCTAAAAAAATGAATAAAAAGTGATCAAAACATCATACGCACCCCATAATGATATCAATTAAAAGTTCAGATTGCCCCGCAAAAAATGAGCCCCTACACTGCTCCATACGCATAATTACAAAAAAGTTATAGGGGTCAAAACATGGCGACAAAAAAATAAAATAAAAAAATTCCCACTTTTAATTTTTTTTCACTATCAAAACGCAAGAAAAACTATACATATTAGGTATTGCCGGATTCGTACTGACCTGAAGAATAAAATTAACCAGTCAGTTTTATCGCAAATCGAACGTTGTAATTTAAAAACCCGTAAAACTGTGGTGAAATTGCTTTTTTTTTGCAATTTCACCCCATTTGGAATTTTTTTCCCGTTTCCCACTACATCACATGCAAAAATAAATGGTAGCGTTAAAAAGTACAACTTGTCCCGCAAAAAATAAGCCGTCATATGGCTATGTGAGCGGAAATATAAAAATGTTGTGGCTTTTGGAAGGCAGGGAGCGCAAAACAAAAACGCAAAAATCCCAAAACCCCCGGTCCTTAAGGGGTTAAAAGGCATTCCGTTTGCTTTCTGTCATAATACAAGTCTATGGGAAAGCATAACGGATCCGTCTTGTTCCCGTTATGCAAGTCGGAAAACAAAGTCCTGTAGACAGGCCTTTGTTTTCCGTTTTGCATAACGGGACCCTTTTAAAGGCTGGGCATTCCGTTATAACCATGTTATAACCGAAAGCAATAACGGAATACCTAACGCTAGTGTGAACCCACCCTTATCCTGGTAAATATAAGGATAGGTCATCATTATAACATAGGCGGGCGTACGAGTCCGGGCACCCACAGTGATCAGCTGTTACAAGAAGCCGCCATGCTTACCGGACCTTTCACCATTCACTTCAATGATGCTGAGGCGCAACTTGGTCATATGACCGATGTACGGTGATGTCACATGGCTTAGGAAGAGGCCGCGGTGCACACAGAGCGCTCAACATCTTCTAACAGCTGGGAACCCTGAAAATCCGATATTGATGACCTATCTTGAGTATAGGTCATCAATATAATTTACCGGATAACCTCTTTAATATACTTCCTCAGTGGCCATTATTTAAAGGGAACTTGGCGCACAAAGAAACAGGCAGTATGTTATAGAGCAGAAGGAGCTGAGCAGATTGATATATAGTTTTATAGGAAAATATAACTTGTCATTTATCAATGTAAATCTCTGCTCGTTTTGTACTTGGGAGTCAAGTGGGCGGTCCTACTCAATGATTGTCTTCCCTACATAGTGCATATAGAGGTAGCTGTCAATCACTGAGTAGGACTGCTCACTGGATTCCTAAGCCAAGAATGAGCAGGAATTGACATCGATAAATTATAAGATATACTGAAAGTACACATCAATCTGCTCAACTCCACCCGCTCTATAACATGCTGCCTGCAGATCGGACTGCATGATCAACATGACAGGTTCCCTTTAACAAGAATGAATGATATACTGGCTTACACATATTTATAATCAATCATAATAACATTTTATTTTTGCAGCATACAGTAAAGACCTGGTGACTGCAGACACAATGGAGCAGAAGTTAAATGAGGAAGAATTTGTAGAGGTGAAAAAATAATCCCATCTGTCTGATCTTTTTGATATTCCATATACTATATACAGTAAAAGTGAATGAAGAAAAGAGAAATCTAAATCCAATAATCCACCTTTTGCATTCAACACTGCATCAGTTCTAGGCACATTTGCACACAGGTTTTGAAGGAAACAGGTTGTTACAAACATCTTAGAGAACTAACCACACATCTTCTGTGGATGTAGGCTTGCCCAAATCCTTCTCCCTCTTCATGTAATCCCAGACAGACTGGATGATGTTGAGATCACGTCTCCGTGGGGGCCATATTATCACTTTCAGGTCTTCTTTACGCTGAAGATAGTTCTTAATGACATTGACTGTATGTTTGGGGTGGTTTTCCTGCTGCAGAATATATTTGGAGCCAATCTGAAGCCTTCCTGATTGTATTGCATGATGGATATGTATATGCCTGTATTTCTTAGCATCAGGGGCGTATAGATCTCATAGGGCCCCATAACAAAACGTAGTATTGGCCCCCTGCCCCACCTACTTTCATTGCTTGGCGTCAATCACTGCCAGACAATGCAGAACATGGAAGAAATTTTAATTAAATACAAACTATTATTTAAAAAGTTGCCTTTTATCTCACCCTCTTTATCTGACTTTATTGTCAAAAAAGTGGAAGAGGTGCTTCAAAAATATATCACTCATTCTGAACGACATATTTAACAGGGAAGAGAAGTTTAGTGTTTGGCCTCTCATCGCCCAGTCCCTGTAGCAGTCGCATGGTCTGCCTCTATTGCAGGTACGCCACTGCTCAGCACTAAGAAATATGAGGACCATAGATGAAGTGGTCAGTCATGGAAACTTAGAGCAGCAGATGAAAGAAACACCATGCTTGCTTCCATGGGCGTAGCTATAGGGGGTGCAGAGGTAGCAGTCGCTATCGGGCCCAGAAGCCTCAGAACTGGTAGAAACTAGTGGGACTCGGTTTACCCGTTTACTTTTTAGAGAAGTCTGGCCAAAAGTGGTCCATATACAAAGCCAAGCGACTCGACTATATAAGAAAACATAGGAACTGATGAGTCAAAATTCAAAATATTTGGCTATAATGGAAGGCAGTTTGTTCACCGAAGGGCTGGACAGCGGTACAATAATGAGTGTGCAGACAACAGTGACGCATGGTGGAGGGTCCCTGCAAGTATGGGGCTGAATTTCAGCAAATGGAGTTGGGAATTTGGTCAGGATTAATGGTGTCCTCAATGCTGAGACATACAGGCAGATACTTATCCATCATGCAATACCATCAGGGAGGCGTCTGATCGGCTCCACATTTATTCTGCAGCAGGACAACGACCCCAAACATACACTTAATGTCATGAAGGACTATCTTCAGTGTAAAGAAGAACAAAGAAGAGTCCTGGAAGTGATGACATGGCCCCCACAGAGACCTGATCTCAACATCATTGTGTCTGTCTGGGATTACATGAAGAGACCAATGGATTTGAGCATGCCTACATCCAAAAAAGATTCTCCAAGTTCTCCAAGATGTTTGGAGCAACCTCCCTGCTGAGTTCCTTCAGAAACTGTGTGCAAGTATACCAAGAAGAACTGATGATGTTTTGAAGTGATTTAGATTTCTGTTTTGCTCATTCACTTTGCATTTTGTTAATTGACAAATATTAACACAGCTATTTTTGAAAGCATTCTTACTTTGCAGCATTTTTCAACACCTGCCTAAAACATGTGCACAGTACAGTATATGCTGTAACTTATTTACATGTTTTAAGCCACTTAAGTAAAACTTGTTCATCTGCTGAGGTACAGGCTATTAATGGCCTATCCTCAGGGTACAGCATCCATATTAGATTGGTGGTGGGTGGATGTCTGACTCTTGGCATCTGTGCTGCCCAGCTGTTTTAGGAGGCACTGTGCTAAAGCTTCTTCATTGTTTAACTTGGTCTATTTACCTGCACGCAGGGTTGGATTTGCCCACCAAAGTACCAGAGGATCCACTGGTGGGCCCAGTCTCGGAAGCCATATTGGGCCCCAAATGTCCAGGATAGAAAAAAAACACATTAGGGGCTGCTTTTGGAGCTAATGACTTGACACTACAGTCTATTAGACTTTACTGATGATCTACGGTTTGGGCCCCGAGAATAATTTCCTCTGGTGGACCCAAGGAACCCCAGCGTGACACTGCCTGCATCCCATGTATTTCGTAGCAGTAGTGCAGGGTACTGCAGTTTGTCCTATTCACTTTAATGGGCTGAAGTTGTCATATTGTAGGTGACGGGCAGTAGACAGCCCCGCATCATTGGCACCCATGCTGTGACCCCTTCAAAAAACTGATCGTTGTGGGTACTGAGAGTTGGACCTCGAACGATCTGATATTAATACTCTTCCATGGCATTCAATATCCTGAACCTGGCAAACCCCTTTCAGGGTATATTCAGATGTGGTGTAAAGTTAAAGCTGCAGCGTTTTACAGTAGCAGCCAAGTAAATGAGATATGAAGACATCTCATCCACATACTGCAGAAAAAACTGCTGGGTAAATTGACCTGTGGTGCCGATTTGAAATCCTCAGCATGTCAATTTCAGCTGTAGATTTCCATCACATATTTCACCCTTTTCAATGCAGGGGATAAAATGCGCAGCAGAAATTCTGCCCCGTGTAGCCGGACCCCTTAACAAGACTAGTGAAAACAAAATTAGGTTTATAAGGAAGTCCTCCTGGAACTGTATGAACCATGCTTGCCGCTGTACACTGACCATTCATGCGACTTCGTCGTGAGTCCTCAATCTTTATAAATTAATGTATCTTTCAAATGCAATGCCTCCTGGAGTCATTTGTTATAATTAATTCTTGAAGACTTATATTCTAACTAATGACTCATGCATACGAACGCGTCTGTATTGCGGGCCGCAAACTACGGACATCTTCCGTGTAATTTCCAGTTTTTCTCACTCCCATTACTAGAAATTACTATTCTCGTCTACAATACAATATAGGACATATTCTATATTTACAGAACAGACACAGATGCAGACAGTACACAGATGACATGTAGAAAAATCCAGTGCAGGTCATAAAATCTATGGGTTTTTTATTGAAGATCCAAATCAATACATGCTCCTGTTAACACGTTTTGGATATATTAAACCTCCTTAGTCATAATAACTGCTATGACATCCATGTGCTGTCCATTTAGATTTTTTTGCAGACCCATAAAAAAGAATATGTCTGTGTGCAATCCGCAGAAAATGCGGATCGGACTTGGATACAAAATACGGCCGTGTGCATGAGGCTTATGGGTACGGCCACACATAACTTTTTCTTATGCTGTAAGAGGAAGCAGAGTGAAATATAGTTTTGTGGGAAAAGATTCAGCAAAACTTATAATTTTAAACATTTAAATCTATGCTCTTTCTGTCCAAGCTTTAATTGACGATGGATAGCATTCTCTTTGTAAGGCCTCTTTCACGTGTCAGTAAATGGTGCACATGTGCTGCTTACTCCATAGACAGCACACATATCCTTTGATTTTAATGTGTTTATTCACACATCCTTGACTACTTTGGTCCCTGATGCAGACCAGACATTCACATGAAGTCTACGGGTCCATAAAAACCACTGACATAACACGGATAGCATCAGTGTTCTCTCAGTGGTTTTCCCTGACTATTGGTAGGTGATACTCTGTAAATCCCTTTCTCAGCCTAGCAGTGTACGTGGAATACAAATGACACACACAGAGGGCAAAAAATGGGCACACAAACAGACCAACAAAGGACCCTTTACAGACAAATTCAAGGATGAAACACTGACCGCATTGTCATGGTCATCATACTGGACACAGATGTGTAGGGCTTATGCACACAACTGTGATGGGCCTCAGAGACATGGTCCGTGTGTCTACCGGATCTCCCAGGCCCACCATGGCTCCACTGTACTAAACTGACTGTACTGGATCTTAGTGTTTTATGATGCAGTCAGTTCATATCTGGTCACAGATCTCTTCTACTGAACTCAGTTCAGTACAGGAGATCCACCTTCAGATATGGTCATCTCAGGATAGGTCATCATTATCACATCAGCCCTACCGATCAGTTGTTTCATGGAGCCACTGTGCTCATTGGAGCACTACGAGCACAGCTGGCTCCCGGCAGCTTTCCAAGCAGAGCACCGTACATAGTATAGCAGCTGTGCTTGGTCTTGCAGCTCATTCCCTTTCACTTCTTTGGGGCTGAGCGGCAACTAGGCCATGTCACCGATGTATGGCGACATCACACGGCCTAGGAAGAGGCTGAAGCGCTCATTGAGTGCCCAACCTCTTCTAAACAGCTGATCAGCGGCTGTCCTGGATGTCGGACCACCAGCGATCTGATATTGATGACCGATCTTGAGGAATGAGGATAGGTCATCAATATCTATGGTTCAATCTCTTTTTTATTGAAACATTTTTAAACAATAAAGCGTTACAAACGTTTGAATGTTTTGTGATGAACGAGTACAAAAGTCAGAAAAAAGTATAGTACAATGCAATACAGATATACAAAAAAGAAATACTTCCAATTAGCGAGAAAGTCTATCTTCTAACCCATTATGTGATACCGAACTTTCCTAACAGGGTATGTAAATGTAACAAAATACTTTTAGAAAAGTGTGAGGAGCATTGATTAGCAAGGTCATCAATATCTATAACCAGATAACCCCTTTAAATGTGTAAATTTCAAGTTTTACCGAATCTTCTCCTACAACACTATATATCGATCTGCTCAGCTTTTCCTGCTCTATAACCTGCTGCCTGCCAACTACACTGCATTTTGTGGTGTCAGCTTCAGGTATATCTAATGTATCATTTACCAATACTATAGTTTATTTTCTTTCTCTGCAGTATGTACATCCATTTATCAGTCACCTCAGCACAGATTTATTCCAGGAATTCTTGCACCACATGGCACAGTGCGCTGACATGTTCCGTGAGACCATTCGCCATGATATTTGGAGGCAGAAGTTTTCTCATCTCTTTCTGGCATGTGATTCAGGAAAGGTAGGCTCAGTGTATTTTATGTATATACTTATTAATGTTCTTTAAAGGCTATGTACATCTTCGGAGGCAATTTTTTTATGATTGCACATCACTTATTTTGGGCTAAAAATAATTTTTTTCACTTGGCCTTTATTAAAAATATTGAGCCGTTCTGTCACAAAGGGTTAACTGTCTTTCTACCCATGTGACTGGTACTTTCACTTTGTGCCTGTCATCTAATAAACCTCATCTCTATACCACTGAGAGGTCATAAACACTTATTTAAGCCACATTCTTATAGTAAAAGAGGTTTTTAGGAGGTCAGAGAGTAGCGATAAGGAGTACGTCAGCTCCTGGTCTGATGGAAAAGACAGCAAATCCAGAGTGCTACTAGAGTATCTCAGCTCTGTACAGAAAAAAGAACTCCATATTTTGTAATAGAATTTAAAAAATTATTTTTAACTCAAAATTAGAGATGAGCGAACATTTAAAAAAAGTCCGTTGTTCGGGGTTCGGGTGGTGGTTAATTGCGCATCCCGTTATGGATTCCACAATAGCGCATATGGAATCCATAAGGGGCGGCTGCCACCAACCCGAACTGTAGAACAGCTGAAGGACCTGGCGTGACGTCACTGTCATGTGATCAGTGCATGGGGGCATGGCTCAGCACGGATTTGATCCCGTGCTGAGCCACGCCCCCTGCACTGATCACATGACAGTGACGTCACGCCAGGTCCTTCAGCTGTTCTACAGTTCGGGTTGGTGGCAGCCGCCCCTTATGGATTCCATATGCGCTATTGTGGAATCCATAACGGGATGCGCAATTAACCACCACCCGAACCCCGAACAACGGACTTTTTTTAAATGTTCGCTCATCTCTACTCAAAATGAGTACAATGCAGTAATAAAAAAAATAGTCCCCAAAGGTGTACATAGCCTATAAAGCTCTGTTCACACACATGTTCTGGCTTCCATTCATAATGATGCAGTGCTGTGCCAGATCTGTCATACAACTGATCCCAATGGCTATTGGAACTGCATTGACCTTTCTGTTGTGGTTTTCCATAGTTTACAAATCAAGAATAGCACTGCTTGAAGTGCCAGGCCATGAGATCTACAGCTTTGTCATGCGTTGTTAGCATCTGCTGGTTCAATATTAGGGTAGAGTTTTGTGGTAGTTTTTTGAGCCAAAACAATAAGTGGGTTGGAAGAGAATGAAAAAAGCTAAATGAAAGGCTCTTAAATCTCCTGTTGGTTGGACCCACAGGCTCAAGTAACTGCCATAAAACCTGTGTGTAAACCCACCTTAAAGCGGCCATACATATTAGATGTATGTCAGCAAATGTTGGGGAAGAGAATGATTGGGCATGTTGGATCGCAACATGATGCCTAGCTTTAGGGCCCTTGGGCAGTTTTCTGCCCATTAATGAGTGCCAACTTACTGTGCAGCAAGTTGGTTGACTTTCATTAAGTGCCATTTACATACATGGAAAAAAAGACAATGCAACAGCACTCTCCAAACACAAATAAAGTACAATAATGCCATAATTATAGAAAACATTCTGGTGCTAATGCACTGCTTGTTTTGCAAATTTGAGATTCTTGGCAAATACATTTTGTACAAAATTATTTGGGCCCGTCTGCCAAACGTCAAGGCGATCTCTGTAAGACGTGAACCTAACACTAAATACTACCTGTGTTATGTGCCAAAATGGCCACCATATAATTCAGGAAGTGCAGATTCCACATGCATGCTGGGTCCACTCTTACATACATGGGGCAGCTCAGTGGTTAGCACTGGTGCCTTGCAGCACTGTGGTCTTAGGTTTGAATCTGACCATGGAGAACATCTGCATGGTGTTTGTATGTTCTCCCCATGTTGTGTGGGTTTCCTCTGGGTACTCTAGTTTCTCGAAAAAAATTCAAACAGGCAAATTGGCTTTCTACAACATTAACCCTTGTGTGTATTGGAGTTGAGCGCCTACTTGGCAGCCACTGACTTCCTTCAGCCACACAACTATCTCTGCGCTTTGAGTCCCTTTAAGAAATGCTCATTACATATGACAATCATCTTGAATTTGGGGACAAGCAGTTGTTAATACAATTTTATTTATTTCTTGGGAACAAATCCCTGTTTACACGGAGCGATATGCTGCCAACAAACAATGATTTTTCACGCTGGATAAAAGATGCAATGACCTGAACAAAAATTTGCTCGTTTGTCAGGTAATTGTCAGGGCAACGATTGGGAACTAGTGTTCTGATCATTGGGCTGTGTAAATGGGGCCCTTAGGGCTGTTAGACCACAACAACTTGAAAACATACTTAACTGGTGCTTTCTCTTTTGGCATTTAGATGCAGTTCTGTGGCCAATTTTCATGCCAAAAGTAGGAGTGGCGTGTACAAAAGAACAAAAGTAGAATATTTTCTAAATATTTCCTTTAGTTTTATGATGCCTAGTTCCTGGCATTAGCTTATAAAACGGCACGAAAATACAGCATTAAAGAGGCATCTGCGAAAGCTCCAAGATGCTACTTAGATAATATATAGGGTCTCGTTCAGTCTACTTTTATGATATTAAGAGATTAATAACAGAAAAGAAATCTGTAAATTAGTTATTTTGAGAGGTTGTATTAACTCTGTGTATCCTTTGTGTTTCTAGGTTGGCTTCCTAGACAGGCAGAGAGTCCTTTCTCTCTTGGAAAAATTTTATGACATTATGAGTTCAAAGGCAGAGACTTGGCAGCCACGCAACCCTCGACAATGTGAGACTATGGGGGAATTTATTACACTTTGCACTCTTTCTGAATTTCAGCTACAAAGAGTCGCAAAATAGAGCTGTGTGCCTTTTTGGAATTGCACAAAATTTTGCGACATTTTGCATTTTTACACTCCTGACTCCAGTTTTAAAAAGTATGTGGGAAATTGGTATTGGTTAGCCTGTCGAGTAAATTTAAAGGGCTTCTGTCACCCCCGATTTAGCAATTTTGAGTAGTGGACATTAGCTATTTGCTAATGTCCCCTGAGTTCATACATATTACTATTACCTCTCTCTGTGCTCTAAATTCTGTAAAAATCGTACTTTTATGTTATGCTAATTTATTCACTACCAGCAAGTTGGGCGGTTACTTGCTGGTAGCCGCCGCATCCTCGGACTATAAACACGCCCCCTCTCCACTTGATAGACAAGGTCAGCGAGCGCTCTTTTCCTCCCGCTGGCCCTGTCTTCCCATGAAATCCCGCGCCTGCGCCGTAACGGTCTTCATTCGGCGCAGGCGTTCTGAGTGAAGGACGGACACTTGCTAAATCGGGGGTGACAGAAGCCCTTTAAGCTAGATTTATCAATTGAACTAAAAGTTGTCGCAATCTTTACTCCAGTAAAGGGGTGACGTAGAAAGTGGAGTAACATCTTAAGGCCTCTTGCACACGAACGTTGTGTATCCGTTCTGTGTGGCGGCCGGGACAGATCGAGACCCATTCAAGTTGAATGGGTCCGGGATCCGTCCGCACCGCAAAAAAATTGAACAAGTTCTATTTTTTTGCAGTGCGGAGGCACGAACAGAAACACCACGGAAGCACCGTAGTGCTTCCGTGGAGTTCCGATCTGTGCTTCCGTTGCCGCATCTTTGTGATCGCGGACTCATTCAAGTGAATGGGTCCGCATCCATGATGCGAAGTGCACACGGGCCGGTGTCCGTGTATTGCGGACCTGCCGAATGCGGGCTGCAACACGGCCATGGGCACACAACGTTCGTGTGCAAGAAGATAGAAGTTTAAAGAGCCTCTGTCAGCATGATCAACCCCATTAAACCAGGCACCCTGCCTGGAAGGGTTGATCATGTTGATTAAAACCATAAAACCTTTCTTTTTGTTTGTCAAACATTTTGGGGGAGATTTATCAAGACCAGTGTTTTATGCGCTGGTCTTCTTATCCCCAGTCCTGCCGGAGGATGCGCCTAAGGCCTCTTTCACAAGAGCGAGTTTTCCGGACGGGTGCGATGTGTGAAGCACACATAATTTCTGCGTTCAGGTAAAATCGCAGCAGGTTCCTTGTCATAAATTAGGCTTATCCTCCGGCAGTCCGTGCGCCTACAGAAAAATCTGCAGTCTGTCTATAATTCAAAGTTTTTTTTTTCCTGAGCTGGTGGGTAGAGGCTAGCTGAATTCATGTATGCCCAGACACAGGACATAGATAAATAGGAGATCCTGCTTTCTAACTTTCTATAGCACACTCTCAGAAGGAGCAGCAGTAATGGAGGACATTACACAGTAGTATAGAGTAGAGCCTCATTCACACGTCAGTGTTTTGTCAGTGATTTCCATCAGTGATTGTGAGCCAAAACCAGGATTGGAGCCTCCACAGTCATAAGGTAAAGATCTACACCTGTTCTGTGTTTAGAGCCGCACCTGGTTTTGGCTCACAGTCACTGATGTAAATCATGGACCAAACACTGACCCTAGGTACACACCTAAGCGTTTTACAGCGCGTTCAAACGCGCTGTAAAACGCACAACATGTGAAAAGCCATGCTTCCCTATGGGCATGGTTCACATTTGGGCGTTTTACAGCACGTTTGAACGCGCTGAAAAACGCCAAACGCTGTCGCTTCAGCATGAGCTTCTTTGGGGCGTTTTAACGCGCCTATGGGCCATGCTAAAATAGTGGTGAATCACTGAATCGCGCGTATGATGCGCGTTTCTTAATTGCAAAAACGCGCATACAAAAACGCGCGTAAAACGTGCATCATACGCGCGATTCAGAAACGCCTAGGTGTGTTCCCAGCCTGACTGTGTGAATGAGGAATAAGGGTCCATTCACACGTCTGTAAGTGTTTTGTGGTCTGCAAATTGCGGATCCGCAAAACACGGACACCGGCCATATGCACTCCGCATTGTGCGAACCGCACATGGCCGGCCCTGTGATAGAAATGCCTATTCTTGTCCGTGGCTGCAGACAAGAATAGGATATGCTCTATGTTTTTGTGCGGGGCCACGGTACGGAACTACGGATGAAATTAATGGGTCCACACCCATTTAGCAAAATTGCGGAACGGATGTGGATGCATTCATACAGACTTGTGAATGGACCCTAAATCCCATACAAACCAGCAGCAATTTCTGTATCAGTCTCTCTGCCTCTACCTGTGTCCAGCAGCCCCCCCCCCCTTTTCCTCCTCCTCCCCTCTCTATAGACTGCTATGTAATCTGATCCTTAAGTGAGCAGGCAGCCTTAGAGAAGGGGAGAAGGAAAGGGGTCTGGTAAGAGAAGAAGGAAGCGTCTTAATCTGATATATTGCAAAGTTTTTTTGTATTCAGACAGTTACCCCGTAAGATGGCTATAAACATTAGACTTAGTCTAACGTTCTTATTTCTCTGTAGCTGTTCACATAACACCTGAATCTGTTCCTCATAGGGTTTTTTTGGCCACATTTCTTTATACCTGATTTGATTTTTGATTTTTTTTACATTTAGGGCCAATAATTGAATTAGGGGAGATGGATCCAGCTGATTTCTGGGCTGAGTTCCAAGAAGGAGATAATCAACCAGAAGACAAAGGAGAAAACCTTGCTTCTACAGTTTCAACTATAGTCAATAGTTCTGGAGAGGAAGAACAGAAGGAAGCACAGTCAGAGGACACTGGAAAAGGTAGAACACAAAAAGACAATGATGAAATGTGAAGTATACAGATGCTCATAGAAATCTGTGGCTGTGATGACCTGTTATACTATATTAAGGCTAGGGCTACACAATTACATTTGTCACGTAACTATTTGTCGCAGTAAGTTTGCATTTTTATAATGACAGTCTATTGGTGCACTGCGCCATGCTGTGAATGCAACATGACAGTCGCACAAAAATCCACCCATCCAATATAATAAAGGGAGAAGAAGTCATTTTTAAACTTACCGTATTTTTCACCCTATAAGACACTCCGGGCCATAAGACGCACCTAGGTTTGAGAGGGGGACAATAAGAAAAAAATATTTTTCATTACACCCCAGACCACCAATCAGATCCCTAATGTTAATTAGACCTCAGCTGACACCCCCAATCAGACCCACAGTGATAAGACCCCAATCAGACCTCAGCTCGGACCCTAATGTGAATGACCACCAATCAGACCTCAGATAAGATCCCCAGTGCCTCATATCAGCCCCCAGTGCCTCATATCGGCCCCCTGTGCCTCATATCAGCCCCTAGTGCCTCTCATCCCCCAATGCCCCTCTTTAGCCCCCCCAATGCCCCTCTTTAGCCCCGCCAGTGCCTCTCTTCAGCCCGCCAGTGCCTTATATGAGCCCCCAGTGTCCCCATCAGCCCCCAAATAAAATTTTAAAAACACTTACCGTTCCTGCTCCGGATGCCACCGCTCCTCACCGCCTGTGCTCTGTAATCCTCTTGTACAGTCTGCTCTGTGGGCGCGCACAGTGTGAGATCACAGCGCGGCCTCATACTGTGCGCATCCTTCATAGTGGAGCTCCGAGGACCAGAAAGAAGTGAGTATAGCGCTTTTAGCGCTTCCCGGCCCTCCGGTACTAATCAGTGCTTCCATAATGGAAGCGCTTGATTAGTATTCGCCCCATAAGACGCAGGGGAAATAAACATCTTATCGAGTGAAAAAGTGCAGCACGGAGGTGACAGAACCAGTGTTCCCTCTAAGCCTTGGCAGCTGCTGAGCGGGGTCGGCTCAGAGCTGGGCACAGCGCCATCAAAGGTGGGCGATAGGAAAATATAAGATAATTGTCGCATCAAAGAGCATACAGTGTAACCCCTTTACCATCCCATACAATACAGTATAACCCCTGCACCATCCCATACAATACAGTATAACCCCTGCACCATCCCATACAATATACAGTATAACCCCTGCACCATCCCGTACAATACAGTATAACCCCTGCACCCTCCCATACAATATACAGTATAGTCCTCTCTGTGATCACTGGACATTGCGCTCCATATATAAAACATATGGGGGAAAAAAATCTCATTGAACCAGAGAACTTACATAGAAAAACTAATAACCAAGAGGCTAAACAAAACCCTGTTTCTGACCCTTACAGTATGTTAAAACAGCAGGTTTTTTAAATTCTTTTTTTTCCCTTTAGGTGTTAGAGCAGTCAAATGAAAGTTATGTTTTAACACCTAAAGGAAAAAAATAATTTTAAAAAGCTGCTGTTTCTCTAGATGACCTTATGTTGATAGTAGTGGTAATAGAGTCTCAAGGGTCTATAAAAGCAGCTACACTATTTTTACAGACCTTCGAGAATCTACTAACACTACTATCAACATAAGGTCATCTAGAGAGACAGTAGGTTTTTAAAATATTTTTTTTTCCTTTAGGTGTTAAAACAACTTTTATTTGATTGCTCTAACACCTAAACACCTAAAGGAAAAAGAGAATTTTAAAAACCTGATGTTTCTCTAGATTACCTTATGTTGATAGTAGTGTTAATAGATTCCCAAAGGTCTGTAAAAATAGTGTAGCTGCTTTTATAGACCCTTGAAACTCTATTACCACTACTATAAACATAAGGTCATCTAGAGAAACAAAAGCTTTTTTAAGCATTTTTCCATTCATAAAGCTGCACATTGAGCTCCCAGCAGTAAATAGAAGCCTGCTGGACACTTCTGTTGTCACATCACCTGGGCACATGGTGATGGCTCCATTCCTATGCTGTCCCGGGCACTTCATCAGCAGCCGGTGTTCTGAGAAAAAACCTTACCCTGAAAAATAACCTTACCCCACATGACTTCCGGGTGTGTGTCGGGGGGTGTGCGCCTCCGTGCTTGCGCAGTACAACTGGCGGCAAGCGCAGCCCCAGGAACTTAGTAAAGATACAGTGCGCGATTTCACGGTATTTGTACATGTAAAATCTCCTTACCCTGCCACTGCGCACGCGCGGATTTTCGATTCTCCCTCACTACACAGCGCTTTAGATTTTAGATTAATTGCTGGCTGGCTTCTGTCAGGATCAGGTCGGTCTCTCCCTGCTCCTAGCAAGGGGTTGGTTGCAGCATATTGGGTGGCATTGTTTAATGCAGGTGGTGTGTGCAGCGATTTGGGGGTGGGGGGGATATAGGAGCAGGGAGAGATCGACCTGATCCTGATAGAAGACAGAGGCCTATTTAAAGGGTTAACCAGTGACTTACAGGATAGCTGCTTTACATCTGGTGGCATCAGGCATCCTTTTCTTCCCAGAATTCCAGAGGAGCATGTATGGCCTATAAGTTTCCTACGCTGACTAAGGCTGCTTTCACACTGGCGTTTTGGATTCCGTTTGTGAGATCCATTTCAGGGCTCTCACAAACGGTCCAAAACGGATCAGTTCAGCCCCAATGCATTCTGAATGGATAAGGATCCGCTCAAAATGCATCAGTTCGGCTCCGTTAAGTCTCTATTCCGTTCTCGAGGCGGACACCAAAACGCAGCTTGCACCCCATATGACCCAATATGGTGCATTTGAAAATGGATCCGTTCCCCATTGACTTTCAATATAATTCAAAACGGATCCGTTTTGACTTTGACATCTTTCATTAAAGCTAATGCAAACGGATCCGTTCTGAACGGATACAAACGTTTGCATTATAGGTGCGGATCATAGGGGCTCATTACCGGAAAAAACGCTTCCGTTTTGTCCCCATTCATTGTCAATGGGGACAAAATTGAACTGAACAGAGCGGAATGCTCCAAAATGCATTCCATTCCATTTAGTTGCGTTCCCATACCGGAGAGCAAACCGTAACATGTTTTAGTTTGCTTTCCGTCCTGGGATGCGGAGCAAGACGGATCCGGCATGACCCCAAATGCCAGTCAATGGGGACGGATCCGTTTTCTCTGCCACAATAGAAAACGGATCTGTCCCCCATTGACTTTCAGTGGAGTTCATGACGGATCCGTCTTGGCAATGTTAAAGATAATACAACCGGATCCGTTCATAACAGATGCAGAGGGTTGTATTATCAGAAATGGAAGCCTTTTAGCTGAACCCTGTCGGATCCATAAAAATGCAAGTGTGAAGGTAGCCATAGTAGTTTTCCAAGGATATATTCTCTAATAAAATTGTTTGCTTTTTTTTTTATTACTGGGAAATATCCTTTCTGTGTTTAAAACATGTACCAAGTACATGGCAAAACCACAGCAAAAACAACTGATGACAAAAATGACTCAATGTTCCACGGAAATAATAATAATCAATATATTTTAATTATTCTGTAACTGTACAGGTGCAGCACATAGAGAAGAGGAGCCAAGAGACCATCAGGCTGAAGACACTAGAAGCAGAGATGCACACTTTATTGAGGGCGAACCCTGGTCAGGTACATTTTTACAAACTTTACCAGTACCAAATGGCTTAAAAAAAGAAAAAGTAATAGATGAAGTAATCTGCAGTAGGTAAAGTTAAAACATGCCAGACATGTATATACACTTTTAGGCTCCATTCACACGACCGTATGTTGTCCGCAAAAAAACGGATCCGTTTTTTTGCGGACAGTTCAGCATGTCCGCAAAAAAACTGATTGCATTCCGTTTTTTTGCTGATCCATAGACTACAATAGGGTCATGTCCTGATTTTCACTGACAAGTATAGGACATGTTTATTTTTTTTGCTGAGCTGTGCAATGGAAGAAAAGGGCCCCATAGAAGTGAATGGGACAGCATCTAATCCGCAAAAAAACGGATCCGTTTTTTTGCAGACAACATACGGTCGTGTGAATGGAGCCTAAATCTCATCCGCTTTGCTGATACTGTGAAAAATTGCACACAAATCCGTCTAAGGAAATCTGCAGTGTGGACGTACCCTAAGGCTCCGTAATAAGAACCAGCTCTAGAATTATCTTTAGCTGTACATGACTGTTACTATAGGTTAAAAAGGACAAAAAATTTAAGGCAATAAAAATATAAAATTAGATATGATATTCTAGTCTAAACTACATTGGGGGGATACAAAAGGAAATTCTCTCAACCCACTGCACCCATTGTTTTACGTTTGGTGGTTGTACATTGGTTTACCTGTGCCTCAATCTGTGTGGAAAAACATAATCAATTACAATTTTCAATTCAGAATAAGATGTTACATTTTTTTTGGAGTAAATGGCAGACATATTCTGGGATATACCTGTATATCGTACATCTTGGCCATGCGTTCAGAACATTGCAAGTGGACCTGCCAATAGTAATGGCCAAACCTAATTCAACTTTTTAGGAATTAAATTTACCGCAGTTCTCTCATTTGTTAGAATTCTTTCATTCTGTCAATGTCTACTAGTGTTGGGCGCGAATATTTGGATTGGGAATACTAATCACAGTGTCATTGCTGTGCTCTGTGCTTTGCTGTATATATTAGACAGTTAACTTATATATATATATAATTCAGATAGTTAGGGGGAGATGGTCAGGGTAGGGCAGGCATGCTCAACCTGCGGCCCTCCAGCTGTTGCAAAACTACAACTCCCAGCATGCCCAAACAGCCTACAGCTATCAGTCTACAGCAGGGCATGGTGGGAGTTGTAGTTTTACAACAGCTGGAGGGCCGCAGGTTGAGCATGCCTGGTGTAGGGTGTTAGGTTCTGCTGTCCATACACATACATGCTACAGACATAGTGCTGTGATGTCACCAGTTGCACGTATTGCGCCAAAATATGCGCATCATTAATTGCCGATTTTTGCAATCGCGAATATATTGGAGCACTCTATCTGCATATAAAGCTATTGTAATGTTCTGCCGTGCCAACCATTTTCTGCAGTCTCAGGAAACCTCTATCAGCTTGAATAATGTACCCAAAGTGACCCACGCCTGTATTGTGTGCGCAATACGCGAATATTACACTGCCGATTTTTCGCAATCAAGAAAATAACCGCGAATTCGCCAGTAGCTGTCATATTGGGAGGAGCAATTCTTTGCCTCTCTTATCTACCAGGTGGCTTTAGCTACAGTATAATACACTGATATCTAGCTACTGGAGTCTGCATACTGTTCTGGAGGGTTTGCAGGGTAGCAAAGGCAAATTTGGTCATCCCATTCCTGGTGCTCTGACAACCTTATTATTATAGAGAATTTCAAGTACTACAGGTACATTTTTTTTCCCCATTTTATTCAGATTCCATCACTGAACATCAAGCAACCAAATCTTATAGTATTACTAAGGAAAATATAAAAAATAAAATACTGAAGGCAAATGTTAGAAAGTTGTAATTTATGACTGGATGATTACAGCAGGCAGAAGGCTCTTTTTCATTATTCTTTATTATTACATGTGATATGATTGTCTAGTTGGTTTATGAGATTTACATCTCTGTAGCTATAATTTGTCCCTCGGTATCTCTGTAGGTGACTTGCTGACTTCAGATCTGGCTATCAGGTATAGTTCATATGGAGAAAGAAATGAAGAAGAATGTCGGGATGCTGCTACTAAATTCACAGGTAATAAGGGTCTATCTCTTCTTTCTGCAGTATACAGGTTACACATGCAATGCTTATTATCCTGAATGTACAAGATTTTTCCTGGAACTGATGAATTTCCTAGTATAGGCAGGAAGAGGACTAGACAGTCAGTATATTGTACAGTATACACCTATGTGGTGGTCACTCGTTTGGAAGTCCAGTGGTTTCATGGTGCGGTAACTACCAGAAAGAGAAAAATATTCATGGATATGTGCTGCTTTAGGCTGTTATACTGTTTCTCAATATGTCAAACTAATGTTACACTTATAGGGTGCCTCATGAAGTCACCAAACAATGTATACGGAAGACGTAATAAGGGCACCCATGCACATATGATAAATAAAGTGAAGTCGTTTTTAAAGTCAAGTCTTTACGTCACATTGTTTAAAACATAAAAAGTACATTCCAGGATATTGACTTATGCGTTCATAGCTAGGAATAAGAACCAAGCACAACTTTGAAACGCATAAGTGATGTAGACGATGTGCTTATCTGTGCCACACTTCCAGTATTTTGTTTCAGCATAGAAAAAGAATACTAAAACCGCGAAATCTGGCATATGCAGGACGCTGTCAGTGGCCGACAGATCGTATTTATTTTATTGGCAGAACCTCCACTGCGGAAGGGAACCCAGCCTTATTCCAAGATGTACATTTTATGGTTTTACACAATGTGAGAAAAGATCTGGTTTGCTGGAGAAAAAGCTATACTGCTGCATTTCTTAAGGGGCATCTCCTTCTCCCTGGCTGTGAGCTGCCCAATCGCAGCGGAGAACGTCACAGCCCGGGAGAAGGCAATACCCTTGAGAGCCTTTTACTTGGGCTGAGGATTGGGGCAATTATCTGGGATGCGCATTTGTACAGATGCTCGTTCCCCTTAATTGCCCTGTGTCAATGTGCTGCCGATCACCCAATGAGTGAAGAAATGCTTGTTCATTGGGTGATCACCTTTTAGGCGGCACATAAAATCATGGTTTGTCGGCAGCAAGATTTGATGCCAGTGCTCCTCTTTTGTAAATCTAGAGATCATGTTCCCTTTAATATTTTATGCTACAGGCCAGGTTTATAACATATAAACTGCAGTGACGTCAGCTCTGGCCTTTAAAAATATTACATTACATTATTACACTTATTATCCTCATCTGTGCAGGTGGGCCACAACAATAAGATCTATTCATAAAATCTGCTAGCCCTTTATGCTGTATGCCATGTGAAATTAGTGTGTGCACCCTCTGACATTTACTTTGAAGTGGTCATTCACTGATACTCTTCTGCTTCATTAGTAACAGGATAAAAGGAAGCGTCTGGCAGAGTGAATGTAAATATAATATCTCCATTTTAGAAGAAAATGGATTCTCAGAAATATACTGCTTCACAACATAAAGATCCCAGAGCCTTTAAAATGAAACTTTTTTATTATGTGCAAACTGGCACAAGACAGATAATCTGTTCTTGCTCTAAAACGTTTGTGTTACTTGCAGTTTTTGGTGCAGATTTGATGCCGATCCCACCCATTAATTCAAAAGGGTGAAAAAAAAAAAATCACACAAACAATTGACTTGCTGCGGGTTTCTAAATCCGCAAGGCAGGTCAATTTCCACAAAATGTACATGAGATTTGTCTAATCCCATATACTTTGCAGGTACTCTAATAATCTGTGGCTTTTCCACACGTAAATCCATGAAGGGAAAAAACGCGCATAATCTGGAATGTTTCTCTGGTACCCTAAAGTCTCCATAGTCCCAGCTTGTTTTGAAGTTTTCTGTTCAGACAAATAAAATGTTGCATATTTCTATAAAAAAATTCAACTTTTCTCTCTGTGTTGGAAGGATGAGGGACAGTATTGACATCCGTTTAGTCCTCATGCATTCTGAATGGAAAGAGATCCGTTCAGGATGCATTAGGATGTCTTCCGTTCCGGCAGCATTCCATTTTTTGACCAGACACAAAACTGTTTCAAGCTTCGGTTTTGTGTCGGGTCATAAAAACGGGAAAAAAATGGATCATGGCACTGAAAACAATGTAAGTCAATGGTGACGGGTCCTTTTTTTAGGAGCCTAAAAACCGGATCCATCACCAATTGACTTTCAATATATTTAGTGATGGATGTGTTTTTTTTACGTTTTGATTTCACACACCCACATCCTAACAGAACGGATGCATCCTGATGTGCAAAATCAAAACGGATCCTTTTAATTCCAGTATTGAGATCCTCTGCCGGATCTTAATACCGGAATTAACAACTCAAGTCTATAAGTAGGCTAACTCCACAGCCAATATTCCAAAAATATTTTTTTTTAAATTCCCTCTTATAATGTTTCAATGTTTTAACTCCAATGACTGGATGATAGACAATCATCTAATACAAGTCTAGTTTGCCCCCCCCCCCCCCCGTAGGTGGAGGGGTGTGAAGATAGAGTAGAAGATAGGAGTGGTGACAGCAGCAATGAGGGTGATTGTATTCCTTACAGTGGCTAAACCTGCTCCAGTGCCCTCCCTGGGCCACAGGTGCAGTAGCTGGAGGGGTGCAACCCTTTTTACCCTCGGGTCACACATGGTAGAGGCTGGGGTATCCTTGGTGTTAAGTGTTCAGGTAGTGGGGTGGAAAGCAGGAAAACAGGGGCCCAGGTATGAATAGATGATAGGGGTCATAGTGTAAATACAAACAGTATGAAGTATATGACAGAGTATAGGGGATGGCTATTATGAATGGCTTGATCCCAATAATAGCCTGCTGTGTCGGCTCATTAACCGCTACAGGACCGCCGCACGCAGGATTGCGTCCTGGCGGCGGCCCTGTAGCTCTGATCGGACGCATCGGCGCGTCATCTCGCGAGACGCGAGATGACGCGAGGACGCGCCCGCACATGCGCAATGCGCGCCATCGGCGCGCTCGCATGTAGTTATACTACAGCCTGCCAGCGCCGATCGTGCGCTGGCAGGCTGTATATGGCAGAAAAATCGCAGATCAGACGTTGTTCTGTGAACAGCGCCTGATCTGCTTGCTGCTCGCTTCTCTGGTGGTCCCTTGCTTGGGACCACCAGAGAAAAAATATCAAAGTGCACCAATCACCACACAAACCCCCCACCGCCCCCACCACCCACCCACCCACCACCCCCTGTCACTGATTAACCCCTGATCTCCCATGTCACCCCCTGATCACCCCCTGTCACCCCCTGTCACTGATCACCCCCTGTAAGGCTCATTCAGATGTCCGCATGTGTTTTGCGGATCCACGGATCCGCAAATCCGCGGATCCGCAAAACACGGACACCAGCAATGTGCTTTCCGTATTTTGCGGATCCGCACATTGCCAGAACTATATAGAAAATGCCTTTTCTTGTCCGCAACTGCGGACAAGAATAGGACATGTTCTATACTTTTATGGATCTTCAATTACGGATCCGCAATTACGGATCCGAGCGGGACAAAGTCTGTCCCCATAGAATTGAATGTATCCACATTTCTGTTCCGCAAAATTTTGCGGAACAGAATTGCGGACGCTTGAATGAGGCCTTAGGGTCCCTTAGCGATCGCAGCTTTATAGCTTTTCCTCTTTTTTTTGCAATATTTTTTAGAGATTTTTTCATCCACATTGATCAATGTGAATGGAAAAATCTAGACGTTCATTTTTTTCTTTCAGCCCAGAGGCTGAACGGAAAAATTCTCATTACCCGTATGGTCAATATAAGGAGAATAGCAGAAACTCCTAATTCTGGCCATACGTGTAATGATTATGGAGACCCCTAAAATGCCAGAGCAGTACAAACACCTCACATGTGACCCCATTTTAGAAAGAAGACACCCCAAGGTATTCCGTGAGGGTATGGTGAGTTCATGTAAAATTTTATTTTTTGTCACAAGTTAGTGGAATGTGAGACTGTAAAAAAAAAAAAAAATACCATTTCCGCTAACTTGTGCCAAATTTTTTTTTCTGTGAACTCGCCATGCCCCTCACGGAATACCTTGGGGTGCTTCTTTCCACAATGGGGTCACATGTGGGGTATTTATACTGCCCTGGCATTTTAGGGGTCCTAAAGCGTGAAAATCCAAATGCGTAAAAATGTCCTGTGAAATCTTAAAGGTACTCATTGGTTTTAGGGCCTTTGCGATCTTGGCTGCAAAGTGTCACCATGTGGTATCGCCGTACTCAGGAGAAGTAGGGCAATGTGTTTGGGGTGTATTTTTATATATACCCATGCTGTGTGTGAGAAATATCGCTGTAAACGACAACTTTTTAAATTTTTTTATTCAAAGTTGTCAATTTACAGAGATATTTCTCTCACCCAGCATGGGTATATGTAAAAATACACCCCAAAACACATTGCCCTACTTCTCCTGAGTACGGCGATACCACATGAGTGACACTTTTTGCAGCCAAGATGCGCAAGGGGCCCTAAAACCAATGAGTACCTTTAGGAGGGCATTTTTACGCATTTTCTTCTCACGCTTTAGGGCCCCTAAATGCCAGGGCAGTATAAATACCCCACATGTGACCCCATTTTGGAAAGAAGACACCCCAAGGTATTCGCTGAGGGGCATAATGAGTCCATGAAAATTAAACTTTTGTCAAAAGTTAGCGGAAAGGGAGACTTTGTGAGAAAAACAATAAAAATCAATTTCCACTAACTTGTGCCAAAAAATCTTCTATGAACTCGCCATGCCCCTCACGGATTACCTTGGGGTGTCTTCTTTCCAAAATGGGGTCACATGTGGGGTATTTATACTGCCCTGGCATTTTAGGGGCCCTAAAGCGTGAGAAGAAAAATGCGTAAAAATGCCCTCCTAAAGGTACTCATTGAATTAGGCCCCTTTGCGCATCTTGGCTGCAAAAGTGTCACTCATGGTATCGCCGTACTCAGGAGAAGTAGGCAATGTGTTTGGGGTGTATTTTACATATACCCATACTGGGTGAGAGAAATATCTCTGTAAATTGACAACTTTGAATAAAAAATTTAAAAAGTTGTCGCTTACAGCGATATTTCTCACACGCAGCATGGGTATATGTAAAAATACACCCTAAAACACATTGCCCTACTTCTCCTGAGTACGGCGATACCACATGTGTGACACTTTTTGCAGCCTGGGTGCGCAAAGGGGCCCTAAAACCAATGAGTACCTTTAGGATTTCACAGGGCATTTTTATGCATTTGGATTCTCACACTTTAGGGGCCCCTAAAATGCCAGGTGAGTATAAATACCCCACATGTGACCCCATTTTGGAAAGAAGACACCCGTAGGTATTCTGTGAGGGGCATGGTGAGTCCACAGAATTTTTATTTTTTGGCATAAGTCAGCGGAAATTGTTTTTTTGTTTTTTTAATTTTGTTTTTTACAAAGTCTCATATTCCACTAACTTGTGACAAAAATAAAATTTTACATGAACTCACCATACCCTCACAGAATACCTTGGGGTGTCTTCTTTCCAAAATGGGGTCACATGTGGGGTATTTATACTGTCCTGGCATTTTAGGGGCCCCTAAAGCGTGAGAAGAAGTCTGGAATCCAAATGCGTAAAATGCCCTGTGAAATCTTAAAGGTACTCATTGAATTAGGCCTTTGCATTTCAGGCTGCAAAAGTGCACACATGGTATCGCTGAGTCAGGAGAGTAGGCATGGTTTTGGGGTGTATTTTTATATATACCCTGCTGGTGTGAGAAATATCTCTGTAAACGACAACTTTTAAAAATTTTTTATACAAAGTTGACAATTTACAGAGATATTTATCTCACTCCAACATGGGTGTATGTAAAAATACACCCTAAAACACATTGCCCTACTTCTCCTGAGTACGGCGATACCACATGAGTGACACTTTTTGCAGCCTGGGTGCGCAAAGGGGCCCAAATTCCAACGAGTACCTTTAGGTTTTACATGGCGGCTCACAATTTAGCCCCGCCCAAAATGCCAGAACAGTAAACACACCCCACAAATGACCCTATTTCGAAAGTAGACACCCCAAGGTATTCACTGAGGGGCATAGTGAGTCCGTCTGAGATTTTTTTTTTTTTTGCCAGAAGTTATCAGAAATTGAAACTTTTTTTTTTTTTTTTTTTTCTCAGAAAGTGTCATTTTCCGCTAACTTGTGAAAAAAAATGAAATGATACATGAACTCACCAAGCCCCTCCGCGAATACTTTGGGGTGTCTTCTTTCTAAAATGGTGTCATTTGGGGGGAATTTATACTTTCCTGACATTCTAGCACCTGAAGAAACATGACAGGCGCTCAGAAAGTCAGAGCTGCTTCAAAATGCAGAAATTCACTTTTTTGCACCATAGTTTGTAAACGCTATAACTTTTACCCAAACCAATAAATATACACTTATTGGATTTTTTTTTATCAAAGACATGTAGAACAATAAATTTAGAGAAAAATTTATATAGAAATGCAGTTTTTTTGAAAAATTTTACAACAGAAAGTGAAAAATGTCATTTTTTTGCAAAATTTCGGTAATTTTTGATTAATAGCAAAAAGTAAAAATGTCAGCAGCAATGAAATACCACCAAATGAAAGCTCTATTAGTGAGAAGAAAAGGAGGTAAAATTCATTTGGGTGGTAAGTTGCATGACGGAGCAATAAACGGTGAAAGTAGTGTAGTGCGGAATTGTAAAAAGTGGCCTGGTCATTAAGGGTGTTTAAGCTAGGGGGGCTGAAGTGGTTAAAGAGGATTTTACATTTCCTACAGTTTTCTTATTTCAAGTTATAATTGATTTATAACATTTATAAATCAGGGGCAAAGCTAGAGGAGGGGCTACCAGGGCAAGAAACCCAGGTGTCAGTTGAAAGTCCACGTTACCTTGGAAAGAGTATTTAGATACAGGACTAAGGCAGTGAACTGAACCTGTTCCCTGGCTGAAGCAAATCCAAGCTACAGCTCTGTATAAATCATTTATCCTATACATAAATTATAATTATACAATGTATAATATTTTATATATGTTTCTAAAGTGAACTTTAATTTGTTTAATTTTCAGACTTACGAACCATCATCTCAGATATTAATACCCGTGGTCCATCATGTATCCCAAGTGCTTTCAATGACAGTGCCCTCAACTTGCCCCAGTTTGTTCAGCTGATGGAGACATTTGTGGGAGAAGATGCTCCACTGGCAGCTGTGGAGGAGCTCACGTTTTTGATACAGAGGGAATATGTGGAGACAGAAGAGGAAAAAATTGCTTTATTGGCTAAAGTATACTACATTTCGTTCAGAATACATACTCTAAAATATTTGGTTTTATGTCATATTTTCCTTTGGGCTTCTAGCCTTTGGGTACTCAACCTACAATGATTTCTGTACACCACTTATAGGATGTCTAGAGCATAAAGGGTTAAAAAGAACCTCAGCTACAGAAACCAGCTTCGGTCACTACACAATGGATGGAGCTGTGTAGTTTCAGTATCTACCTCTGGTGTCTGAGCTACTGTGAAATGGCTGATTGGTGAGGGTATCTGACCCCCACCAATCAGATAATGATGGCCTATCCTGCGAATAGGCCATCAATAGTATCGGAGTTGACAACCCTTTTAATGAATATGTTATGAATAGAAATGTAACTGAATGAAATTTAGACAAAATTACTGTTACATTTTATTGTTTTCATATCCCAAAGTGTGTTGTCTGTTTTATAGAGGATAACATTTAACTATAATATTCTACTTAATCACATTGTATCCCAAAGGTGCGGCATGATGCTCTTCTTGCACGACAGAAGCTAGTACTACAGGCCCTTTTTGAGAAATGGGACAACGATGGTTCAGGATTCCTAGAGCTGGAGGAGATAGAAGGAGTCTTAGCCAAATATAAAGAAGGGATGGAATCTGAGGCGGTGACTAGAGGTGAGATGCTTTTCTAAACCAACATTGTTTTCATGTACAAGCTTACTACATTCAGTTAAAGAAAACGCACAAAAAAGCATAGTTCTTTTGTCATTGCTTCTTTATCTAAATTCCATATAAATATCCAAATATTCCAAAATAGAGAATGTCCATACATTACATAAAGTACACTAGGAGCTACATTTTGGGTTTCTGCCGGAAAGTAAGGGGGTGGCCACCGAAACGTAGCTGCTACATGCTTGTTATTTAGTGCACTACAGGCGCTGGATCCCTGATGTAACCCAAAGGACACCTACTGGACTTTATGTAATGTATGGACATTCTCTATTTTGGAATATGCACTTTTTAAAAGTGAATTTGGATATTTATATGGATTTTGGAAGCAATGATAAAAGAAATATGCGTTTTTTGTGTGTTTTTTGAACTGAATGAGATTAAGAGCCGACTGGTGATATCAGAAGATATGCACTTTTTATGTCCAGTTGCATTAAACATATTAGAGTCACAATTTTATACTACATGATATCAAAGTCAATGTCATATTAAATTTTGTGATGAGACCTCATACACAGTCACTACAATTTTTTGTCAGGGTCAGACCTAGGGACAGTAGCATAGGCCAGTGCTGGATTTATTTAGGCTAAACCAGGGGACAGAGTCCAAGGGACATTGCAATCTCATGAGGGTATCGCCGTTGTGCAAGGAATCCCCAACCCACATCCCTGGAATGGTCACCAATAGAAGCTGGTGATGGCTTGCATTCAGATTTCTCAAGTAAAGACCAGAAACATGATCGTACAAATCCAGGGCCAGGGCTAGCAGAGTTCATGCAACACGGTAAGGCAGATACAATCAGCAATCCAAATGCAAAGTCAGGAACCTTGTTGCTCGGGCAAGGTACAGTATGAGCAGTGGCATGCGAAAGTTTGGGCCACAATTACTTTTACTGTGAACAGGTAAGAAAGCTGAAGATGAAATGATCTCCATGCATGCCACTGTAGTTCTAAGCAGGTTTATATAACTTGAAGTAATCAGCTACAAACCGAGTACTGTCCAGCTAACATAAGCCTGACCCTTTAAAGAGTCACTGTACTTTCACACAATTTAATTTAATAAAAATGGTGTAATTAGCAAATTTCTTAATCACTTCATTAAAAAAATCTGCCTGCATTCACCCGAAAAAAAGCTGTGAAGTCATGGCCACTAGGGGTCTCACTTCTAGCTTATTTCAGTCCACTGCTTGTTGTCAGGCAAGATCCGTCCCTGGTATCAGAGATGGTTCACAGGAAATGAGCGCGTTCCAGAGCTAGCTAAGCTCCAGGGTCTGATAGAAGCACTTCCTCAACACATATAGTGAAAAGTAAAGGAAGTGAAGATACTGCAGTACAGTATTGGCAGATCCCATAGATAGGAGCCCCCCACTTGTGAGAGAAATGCATCTAGCTATGCAGCCAGAACACGAAATAATATTTATTGCTTTTGTATATGAATGCAGCTACTAGTTAGGTATTCTAGCTGGATCACATAGATAATTATTTTTCCAGGAAAACATTTGTTATCATTTCTTCTGTTTTAGGAAGGGAAAATCTAAGCTCTTCACAGTCTCAGCGTGGATCAAGAAAGTTGTCAGTGACTGAGTTCATCAGGTATATCCTGGGTTTGATCCGTCAGCTTCCAGGTCCAGAAGAAGAGGTATATGAAAATATGGTCGAGTTTCTAACTGCCAGTGTTGAGCGGACTCAGGCAGAGAAACTACGAGGAGCTTCTCGCAGGAAGTGGCTGCAGCACATTCAGTCGGTGGCCGAAACCAGTGGTGGAAGATTTCAGCCAGTGTACAAAGCTGTATTTGAGGCCCTGTATAAGGCATGTCTAGATCAACATGGTGAAGGATTCTCTAAACATCAACATCTGTAAATGTCTAAAGCTTTATTCTCTGTTTGCATTCAGGACGCAGAAGCCAATGGGAACAACAAGAAGATTAGTGCCAATATTGCCCTTCTAGAGCAAAGCTCCGTAAAGGAAAGATGGAATGAAGTTCTACGTTATGTTGCATGTACTTCTGAAGATGCCATATATGTACTAAACAAGACACTGACCAGAGATATGAAGGGTGTGAGGTAAGAAAGTAACCATGGTCTAGTAAGATGGAACCTGACACAATAGAACCTGGAAGACATAGAAAATTCAAACCCAAAACTGTATATGGTCATATAATAGTGAATAAGAATCCTTTATTAACAGTTGTTCGTATTTTTTTTGTTGCATTGCATGTTGTCCCAATTCTTATTATATTTATTTCCTCTAATCGTTTGCATTAGTAATACTCTTGTAATATGTGTTGCTTTCTAGATTATTGTTTAATATTTTAGAGGTTTGGTAGAGATTTATTTGTACCAATGTATGCCCTATGTTCACTCCATGTATTGTTCAGTTTTGCAGCAGTGGACAGTGGTATACCACAACACGTGCCTCGTGTTCAATATCACGGTAATATTCACTTCTGGAATACAGAGCGGCCTCTAGAAGAGAGAAAGGGTTCACTCATTGTGCTGCCCCTCATGGACGTGCAGCAGAGAGTATTTGGTATCCTGAGCATTGACACCCTGAGAGAACTGAGAGACAGGAACATATTTCTCGCACATGAAATCAGTTTTTATCAGGTGTGTATATCATCAGTCCTCTGCTTCCGGATGATGGTTAGGTCATCACCGATCATATGGTGACAAAGCAAATGTTTTTTAGAATATTAAACTACTAAAAAATATCTGTCCTCCTTTACAATCAAAATGTATGTACTGCTCCACTGCATTTGAATATGTCTCCATGGTAACTGACTACAAACAAACCCTGTGTAGTCTGATCCTGCAGCCATACTTACAAAAAAGGCCCTCTAGTTCTTGCTAACATACATCCAAGTTAGAAAGCAGAGAACAAATGGGACACAATATTAAACTATGGAGACATTTAACTCAACATTAGCTGTTGGACCCCCACCCAGAAATACAGATCCGAGCCGTTTAACTCTTTAATTGCCTTGGTCAATAGCGACTGTGGTATCAAACTGGTTTAGAGGGAGGGAGCATTAGAGCTGTAGACACAAAATGGTATGATAATAAAGGCTATTTAAAAAGTCTCTTCACTTAAAAAAAAAACATTGGCCCATTGAAGGGCTTGTGCAAAGGGTTGTGAATTAAAAATGTATCCCATATCCACAGGACAGGGGATAACTGATAAGTGGGGGTCCGACCGCTGGGACCCCCAATGATTCAGAGAATGGGGATTCTATGCCCCTGATTTGATGGAGCAGCAGATTGAGCATGCACCCTTCAGCTCTATTCATTCCCTATGGGACCGTCAGAGATAGCCAAGTAGAGAGCTCAACTATTTCCAGCGGTCCCATAGATAAGTTAGTTATTCTCTATCCTGTGGAGAAGGTATACCTTCAAGACTCAGCACAACACCTTTAACCCCTTAGTGATCACCAATATGGCTTTTTACCACAGTCACTAAGGAGTTTTAGGCTAGACCGCCATCTTTTTACAGCGGCTTAGTGTAAGCACTGCACAGCTCTCCCTTGCAGCGAGGGCTCAGCTCTTACACGCGACCTGGGGCCCTGCTCTAATGGTCTGGATCGGCAGAAATGTATATCAGGGCCATTTAGCCCCTTAAATGCCGTGGTTAGTAATGACTGTATCATCAAAGTGGTCTCCCATCGGCATCCGATAAATAAGATCGTGGGCTACCAAGGAGTTATCACCCAGTAATGCAGGGGCCTGAGCGATTTCAGCAATAGACAATGCCCCTGGGCACTTTCAAGCTTGTTTGCATTTGGGTTCAAAGTTCATTTTTGGACCATCAGAGCAGCAGACAAGGCAATAAAGGGTATCATTTGTGAACTGTGTTTGCAACCTACAGTGTGATTTGAGCAATTTAACATGAGTAAAGTAGAACTCCCATTAAGCTTTAATATATCATTGTAAAGTATTAGGGGGGCATTTATTAAGACAGGCGATTTAGGCGCCGGTGTTAGTTCCTCTGCACTGCCAGTGGATGTACCAAAGTTATGTGGAAGCGCAGGCCTCTACATAACTTTGGCGCTTCCTCCAGCAAGCCGTGCAACATACTAAAATTTATGCCAGCTCCCTTGCTGGCATAGATTTAAGCAGGTAAAATAAAAAACTATGGCAGTCGGGAAGAGGTGGGTGACCAAAGAGAGTGGCGCTTTTTTCTCCTTCCCATTCATCCCATATCCTAGGTGACAGCTGGTAAACGTCTGGCGAGACGTTTTCACCTCTTCCCAAATGTCATCGTTTTTTCTTTTACCTGCTTATCAAGTGTTTAGCACAGCTAACACTATTTACAGCTGCCTTCTCTGAGATAACCGTCTTTTTCTATTCCCCCCAGCCCTCCTTTTTTTCCTCTTTCCATCACTGTTGGCGCCTCTGGTTCCGTAATTTCTCCAGGGTTATTTCTACCCCAGGATCCTTTGTGTAACCTCCTCCTTTTTTTCTCTCTTCCACGTGCCCACTGGCATTGATTTAAGTCATTTTTCAGCCCTCTTCAACGTCGCCTTTTCTCAGCACTCGGGAAAAGTGGCTTGAGTGGCAAAAAGTTGCAGATTTTTCCACAAATAATCATTGCAACAAAATCTGTGACATTAATACACCAAAAAGTGGTGTATAATTCATAGTAAATGCCCCTCTTAGTGTTCTTTATGTATGCCTGGTTCTCATAACACTTTCTATAAAACAATAACTGTTTTAGAAAGAATATCATATTGTTGATTTCATTACCCTAGGGTGTGACAAATGCTTTCAGTACAGCATACCACCACATCCAGAGGCAAAGAAATATAGTACAGCTGGTGAGCAGTGCACTCGCTTGGATCTACAGCCGTGCTCCCAATATTCGGGCCATTAACACCTACCTAATGGAACCGTGTGCAGAAAAGGTACTAATATTGGGTCAGACAGTCTGCCACTGATATTTTCTATATGGAGATCCAAGATATTTAATTTCTGTATGGCCTTATAAAAGGGTTTGCATTGGGAATATGTGGAGGACATGACATAAATATAAACTGTTCACAGAATTGTGGTAACTAAGAGAAAGATGCTATATAAACGGACTAATCATAGTTATCAGGCTGGTATGCTGGGTATAACTGTATGTGACAGACATGAAGCTGTGTTACAAAGCACACTTTATCTGCAACTGCGGTGCCCTCTGCATTTTTATTGTCAGGACCAAGCAAGGAAACATCATAACTCCTCGCCCTTTCAATCAAAGTGCAGAGGGTGCGGCAGTCGCAGAGAGAGAGAGCAGAGCCTCTAGGTGTAACGGTAACGCCCTCATTGCTCCTTGAGTCTCATTTGCATATATTAAAACATAATTTTTCTCAGCAATGCGGGCACATATGAACATGGGACCAACACAGATGTCTTCAGCAGCCAAGTGCACATGGAACAGGTCAGCCAGTGTCATAGGTACAAATCTGCTGACAGGTGCCCTTTAACTTGGTGCTACTCCTAAGGACGTACTCTAGGTGGCTCTCCTGGTCTGTACCCTTTAACCCTTATACAGGGATCTGAACTTTGTTGCGTGGGATCCTCAAAGCCGCTACCTCCTGAAGTAGTCTCTGTTCAGTAGACTGCCGACCCATGGAGGGTCAGGCAAAATCGTAGTCAGGGACAAGCCAAGGTCAGGGCAGACAGAGTTTGTGTAATCCAAAGTCAGTTCGAGGGTCAGGTCAGGCAGCGCAGGGGTAGATAGATTAAGCGGAGGCCAGGTCAGGCAAAAAAAGATTAAATCTGAAGTCTAGCAGAAGTCAGTAAACAGGTGAATGAAACAAACTAAACAGCGCACCTTAGCAGGAAACTAGACAACTAGAACCTATTGCTCAGGCACCCTCTCATGGGAAGGTTCATTAAATACCCTAAGGAGGTCTTCCATAGGCCGTAAATGATTATGGCGTTTGTGCAGATCCTCTAAGAACTCTAGAGAGTGTGTGAGCTTCCTATAGGCAAGAGAAGGCACAGCAGCAGGAAGTAGGCTGCATGGAGCGGACGGAGCAGTACTAGTTTGGAGATGAGTGACTTGGTCATCTACTGCTGCCATACCAAGCTGTTTGTAGTTGGCACTCTTATGTGTATAATTGTACAGAAAGATTCAAGTTTTTAAACTTCCTTATTACTCTTTACATAGGCACAAGGATATGTATTTAGAAACATGATGCACACAGACAACAACACAGGGGTGTCTGAAATCTACAGTTCTCCAGCCATTCTGCGTAGAAGGGACAACCTGTTCAGGTCAGTGGTCTATCACTTTTAAATTTAGGCTTACTCTGCATTCCTATCAACATGACATCATTATGTCCTATGATGAGAATAGTAATGGATGTCTTCTTGGACAGGGACTATCTATTTAAATGTGCAGATAGCTCAGAGGTTATCACAACAGATGCCTATGGAGAACGCCACATTGCTGTACCCATCCGCGATCCATCAGGAAGAGCTCTGGGAGTACTGGATCTAAACACAGGTCACTGCAGGGATTTACCAGCCCACGAATACCAGGACTTACAGAAAATGCTGCAGATGCTACAGGGAGCTTGTTATGAAATTTTGGAGGAAGAACCATCTTCAGATATGCAAAACAAGGCAGTCTTAGGTAAGATTTTAATTAGCTCTACATGTTACTGCTGGATTATTTAAGTGCATCAACTTTTTGAGACCAAATCCTCATCTGTGGCAGACATACACTTTATCACTGCGTCTTCTTTTGGGACTCAAATCTAGAGGGAAAAAGAGACCTGAAATCTTTTTTGCCTACAATCATAATGCTTGCATTTTTTATATTTACCACTAGAGAGCAGTATTATCCTGTTTGATAGTGGAAAGGCATGTAAGATAAAAGAGAATGTCGCTAATGGGGTTGTCCAGTCTTATGAAATGAAGGGGAAATCATTATATAATGAATATGTATGCAGCACTGTAATATACTCTGTGTTAAATATAAATTTTCAGGATCTCTGCTGGTGTCAATGAATGGTAATATTTTCATGTACATTCAGGAGTTTTAAAATCTCTTCCCACCTAATGCTTCTCTTAGCTCTGGATTTTTTTTCAACATATTTGGTCTAGGCAATCGTCAATTAATATAATGTAGATTGAATGACATCCACATTTATAGGAAAGGGTTACAGTGGGTTAACCCACTCCTGCATGCCTTCCAAGCACCTACAGCCCGTCATACTAATTGATATTATAAAAATAGTAATGCCTTTAAAGGTGTTTTCCAGCAGAACAAAATAATGGCAGCTGTGTCAGAGTGTCTTAAAAACATAAAAGAAGTGACATTCACCTCCACTGATCTCCCACCGCTGCTTTTTCAAGGCCTGGGTCCAGTGTCGGACTGAAGTTCTTTGGCCCATCAGAGGAATATATTCTGAGGGCCCACCTTCTGTGTATACAGGACATATACTCATTCACTCAAATAATTTTCATTGGACAAGCAGGACATATGAATAATGAGAAGATATCTGGTATTTTGGTTGAGTCCAAGGTCAACTCCAAATGAGATTATTTTCTGCGTAGGGATCCATTATTGTATCAGAACTTGGGCCCACCAGAGGATCCCCTGATAATCTTTCTTTCAAATCTTTATTTATCAGTTCAAAAGGCATACATGACAGTCACACAATAATGTGAACAGTATAATAGTAGCACAGTAAGCCAAATTGACAGCGACAGTAAGAACCGTTAGAAACAATTATAAACAGTTAGAACTTGGATCACAAGCAAACGTAATCTGGCAGTGGATCAATATCAAGATAAGGTGGCACTGTTGGACCAAGAGATTGCTGATAATAAAAATGGTACCGACTGAAAGTCAGTCAGTCTAGCACGAAAGGAGGGCGGACTAGCTAGGATAACCGAAGGCAACTACTGAGCTAGGTGAACCCCTTAATTGCGGACGTAGGCCTCATGAAGTGCAATAATAATACTCGTAACATATACTAGGTGGCATGTGAATAGCAATCAAGTCAAGAAGGGGGTGAAGAGATTACAGTAGCATTGTACTAGGCATACCAGGGGGCCCACATTTTGAGAAACTTTTTATGGGAAAAAGATTCCCAACTGGATAATTCCTCAAATCTATAAATTTCGCATACTCTTTAAATCCAATTCTCTTCGAGTTGGATCCCCTGATAATCTTTCTTTCAAATCTTTATTTATCAGTTCAAAAGGCATACATGACAGTCACACAATAATGTGAACAGTATAATAGTAGCACAGTAAGCCAAATTGACAGCGACAGTAAGAACCGTTAGAAACAATTATAAACAGAACTTGGATCACAAGCAAAAGTAATCTGGCAGTGGATCAATATCAAGATAAGGTGGCACTGTTGGACCAAGAGATTGCTGATAATAAAAATGGTACCGACTGAAAGTCAGTCAGTCTAGCACGAAAGGAGGGCGGACTAGCTAGGATAACCGAAGGCAACTAATGAGCTAGGTGAACCCCTTAATTGCGGACGGAGGCCTCATGAAGTGCAATAATAATACGCGTAACGTATACTAGGTGGCATGTGAATAGCAATCAAGTCAATAAGGGGGTGAAGAGATTACAGTAGCATTGTACCAGGCATACCAGGGGCCCACATTTTGAGAAACTTTTCATGGGAAAAAGATTCCCAACTGGATAATTCCTCAAATCTATAAATTTCGCATACTCTTTCAATCCATTCTCTTCGAGTTGGATCCCCTGATAATCTGCTGGTCCAGTCTGACCCTATCTGGGTCTACCCCTTGCTCTCATCTCCACATGCAGGAAATACCTTAAAATGTCTGCTCAACCGCAGGGTTCCTGCTGTGGCCAGTGATTAGCTTTGAGGACATTTCAAGACAGGAGCCATAAGTAAAGAGGAATGGGGACCTGGGCAGTGTTGAAACGGCAGTGGCAGGATCGGTAGAAGTTAGTATCTCTTCTTTTATATTTTTACAACCCCAATTATTGTCACTAATTATTGTTTAGCTTGAAACCACCTCTAAGATATAGCTACAACAGCTGCCAGCAGAAGGCAGCATAACTTTCTGGTAGTATTTGGGACATACCCTTCTGTATATCCTAACAAAACACATTTTATATTTTTATTTTCTAGGCAATAATGTACTGGAATATAGAGATACCAATATATCACCATTAAAATGAAAAAATACAAAAAATAAAGTCTCCTACTGGTACAAAAAAAATGTTACACAAAATTAAAAGGGGTTTTGTTCGTTCCAGGTATGCCATCAGTATTGAAGAGGTCATGGTGGTCCAGTGTCCCCTTCATAGTTTATCAGACAGAGGTCAGCACCAGTCTCCTCCGAGGTGAGGCGGGGACACCAGTGTTTGGAGTCCCCTGCCAGCGATGTGATTGGCTGGAACCTCCCTGCATGCAGCCATTCACACTAATGCCAGCTCCCCTGCTCCTGTACGAGGTACCACAACCACTACCCTAAAACCAGTTTGTATCCTGGACTACAACAGGCACATGGGAGGGGTGGATCAGATCAACTTCTGAAGCCCTACAGTGCCACACGAAAAACGAAAGCGTGGTACAAAAAGCTGGCCGTACACATTGTACAGACTGCAATGTGCAATGCGTGCGTGCTATTTCAATCTGCAGGCAACACAGGAACTTCAGTTCCAAGAGGTGGTTATCAAGGCCCTAATTTTTCAAAGCCAGGTCAGGGAGGGTCCCAATACTTCAGGAAGTCATGGTGCTTGTGTTGTACCAGGGCAACATTTTCCAGGTCAAGTCCCCCAGACAGTAAGGAAGGGAAGGACCCAAAAAAGATTAAGGGTGTGTTCCAAAAGGGGATAAGGACAGACACCATTTACCACTGCGAAACCTGCCCTAAAAAACCTGGCCTGTGCATGCAGGATTGTTTGACCACTCATCCTTGGACTATTAATTTAATTTTATCCATGATGTACCCTGTAGTTTTACCACCTTATATATCTGATTTAGTCCCCATAGCTTACAGATCCACTTTTCACCAACCACTACATATTCATTTCTGTGAAACACATATTAGGTCAAAAGTACCCTTTCCACCACTTAAAATGTTTGTACGGGGGTGCTCTTTCCAAAATGGTCCCTTTTTGGGGTTTTGAATTTCTGGGGACCTCAGGAATTTTTTAAATGTGACATGGCACCTAAAATCAATGTCTGCCAATGTCTGTTTGACTCTAGAGCCCTGTTGAGCGCCCTACATAATTTATTGAGAAAATATGGGGAGTTGCCGTATTCGGGGGGAAATGGGGAACAAAATGTGGGGTGCATTTTGTCCTGTTACCCTTTGGGAAAGTGAAAAATGTGGGTGTGAAGAAATTTTTTTTTTGAAAAAAAATGCAATTTTTCATTTTCACTGGCAAGTGTTTCCTAATTCTAGGAAACACCTTTCAGGTCAAAGTGCTCATTACACACCTTGAAAGATTCCTTGAGGGGTGTATTTTCCAAAATAGGGTCACTTTTGGGGGTTTCCACTGTAGGGCCACCTCAGGGTGTCTTCATATGCAACATTACTTTCAATTACCATTTCAGCTAAATCAGCTCTCCTAAAGCCATATGGTGCTCCTTTCACTCTGAAGACTGCTGTGCGCCCATACATCATTGTTTGAGCACATATGGGGTGTTTTTGTAAACTCCAGATTCAGGGTAATAGATTTTGAGTTTTGTTTGGCTGTTAACCCTTGATTGTTGCAGAAAACATAGATTAAAATTTAAAATCTGCTAAAAAAAAAGGTGAAATTTTAACATTTAATTCCCATTTTCCTTTAATTCTCATGGGACACCTAAAGAGTTAACAGTTTGGCGGTGACCTATCGAGTTTGTCCCCTCCGTCCCCACGCCTAACAAAGATACAGCTACATCGATTCTATAGAACTACAGAGAAAAAGAGATACCGATGATCTCTAGGACCCAGCGGCTGCCAACACTATAAAGGAAGCCACGTGGGACGCCGCGTGTGCCTAGAACGCCGAGCGGACGCCGCGGGCGTGTGGACACTCTGACGGTGACGGTACACGAGACCGGAGGTAAGCAGCCAGGGTCGGGGACGGTGGTGTGGAAGAAGGGAGGAGCGCGCAGTGCTGCCGACTCCAACTCAGTATCAAAGAAGCGGACAGAACGATCAGCTACTATTCACTGCAAAAACGCCAGTGTATCAATTTAAAAGGGCTATTTATCCATATGGAAATATTCTGACCATTCAGAGCTCCCATAGTGCGCTTATAAAAACCGAGGACAGTAGGAGCGCTATTATTAGTGACTCTTTTTGATGCCCATTGCCCATCTCATCACATATAATTGAAACAGCACGCTTTGAACTTTTATGCTATAGATTGTTTATTGTTATTTTTATTTTTAACTATTTATATGATTATTGTATTTTGCACAGGAATTGCACCATTTGCACAGAAGGTTTTGTAACACAGTGGTTATCAATTTATTCAGTTTATTTAGTATATACACATTGTATAGGGTTTTTGGTCTAGGTGTGCGTCGACGAATAGAGTCAATAAGTTAAGTGAAGCGCAATTTGAACAAACCAAACAGGTCCATCTATTTTTATTTTTATTTTTTATTTTTATTTTTATTTATTCCTATATTTACTTATATATTTAATATTTAATATTTAATATTTCTAAATAAAATCGATTTTACACTGTCTTATCCCAGATAGCTCTCAGTGTTGCCCCTATTTTTATTCTTTTGCAACAAGGTCTTCAAGTGCCTAAGTGGGTGTAGGCACACTAGGTGAGCACCTGAGTATTCCATCAGAAACAACATCAAGTGTAGCCACCATTTATATCGGTTTAAGTTTGTAAAATCTGTTTTGAATAGCTTGAGGGGTGATTCATGGGTGGTTTTTAATATGTAAGCCCCACAAAGGGACTTCATAACTGAACTGGTTCTTATAAAATTGGGTTTTGGAAATTTTCTTTAACATTTTTAGATTTGCTTCTAAGCCTTCTAACGTCCCAAAAAAGTAAAATGTCATTTTCAAAATTATCCAAACATGAAGTAGAGATATGGGAAATGTAAAGTAATAACTATTTTAGAGGTATTACTATCTATTTTAAAAGTAGAAAAATTAAATTTGGAATTTTTTTTTGTCAATTTTGTATTTTTTTTTATAAATAAAAATGAAATATTTTGACTCAAATTTACCACTGTCATGAAGTACAATATGTGACGAGAAAACAATCTCAGAATGGCCTGGTAAGTAAAAGTGTTTTAAAGTTATCACCACATAAAGTGACACATCAGATTTGCTAAAAATGACCTAGTCCTTAAAGGGGTTTTCCCATCTCAGAATATGGGGGCATATCACTAGGATATGTCCCTATTGTCTGGTAGGTGTGGGTCCAACCACTGGGACCCGCACCTACAATGAGAACGGAACAGGGGAAATGAACAGAGGGCGCACTGCGCATGCGCTCTCCATTAATTTCTATGGGGCCGACGAAAATAGCTGAGCATTTGCTCGGCTATTTCCGTTTGCCCAATAGAAATGAATGGGAGCATGGGCCGCGCATGCGTGGTGCAGTCCCATTCACTTCTATGGGAGCAGCGCTTGGTGGTGGACGGAGCCCGGGAAATCCGGGGTCCTCCAGCCACAGCACTCCCCGCTTTGTTCTCGTTGTAGGTGCGGGTCCTGCACCTATCAGACAATGGGGGCATATCCTAGCGATATGACCCCATTGTCTGAGATGGGAAAACCCCTTTAAGGTGAAAAATGGCAGGGTCCTGAAGGTTAAAATTGATGATTTGGTTTCAAATGAGGATGTATCTTCTGACATGCAGAATAACCAAAAAATTGTTACATTCTTCCTCATTTTTATTTATATGACTGCAGAGGCAGAACGAGGGCCAGGACAAAGGAGAGTGGGAGTACTGTTCCATCGCTTCATGTTGCAAGACCTGAGACAGTGTGTCAGTAAGCTAGACCACCAGTCATTTGCTGAACTGAAGAGCTACAAGGAGCCTCCAGTCATGGTGCATAGTATCCTCAAGGCTGTGTTACTTCTGTTCTGTCCAGCCTGGGATGAGTCAGAGGAGATTCACAGCTGGAACCAGTGCAAACTGGTAAGTCAAATGTGAGATAAGTGCACATAATCCCTCACAAATATTAGATTGTTGGGTAACATTTCCACGGTTATCAGGACTTTTTATTATAAATCGTAACAAAAACTATACAAGGAACATTTCAAAAAGACAAAATTAACCCAACCAGACTCCCACCCTACACCCCCCTTTACTCAAACCACTCATTAATGCCCAATCACAAACTATTTACAAATTTACTTATAAACATATTTAAATAACTATAAGTCAGATAAACGAAATAAACAAACAAAACTATATACATGCCTTACCCTTAACTTATAAGGCCAGTCATATACAAGTGGCTCGGAGGGTGGGTTCCTGCACCAACATAGGCCAGGTATACAATTGTCCAGCCAGGGCACAGTTCTGGAGGAGGAGAAGAAACGGTGTTCACAGCAGGGTGGCACCCAAAGCAGCTCACGGCCATCACTGGACCGTGGCTGGGAGGATACAGAGGACACAGATGATACACCTCCCATAGTGGACAGCTTGTCGTTGCCTCTGGGCAGCCTGGCAAACATGAGCGACTACATGCTGCAGTGCCTGCGCAATGACTGCCGAGTTGCCCACATTCTAACTTGTGCAGATTACTGGATGGCCACCCTGCTGGATCCCCGTTACAAGGAAACGTGCCATCCTTAATTCCGTCACTGAAGAGTGATCGGAAGAAGCCAACACTGGTAATCATGCTGCTGATGGCATTCACACCTGACACGGGGGGCTCAGTGGAAGCACAAGGCTAAAGCAGAGGAGGAGGAGGAGGAAGTCGCCAACGCAGCTGGGTCACTACCCACACCTCAGAAGGCAGGGTTAGCATGGCCGAAATGTGAAAAAGCTTTGTCAGCACGCCACAACAACCAGCACCACCAGCAGATATGGAACGTCTTAGCAAGAGGCAGCATTTCAGCAAAATGGGGGAATAGTATCTGTGCACACGCCTACACGTACTCACTGATGGGCCTGCCCAGGTTCGTAGCTACAGGCGAAGCAGGGAAAGCGGCTGCTTTGGGGCCCTGACCAAGAAGGGGCCCATCCAGGAGGAGGAGGACTAAAAGACTTTGTCAGGGCCCCCTCAACAGTATTATACAATGAAATTATATACAGTGGCAGTATAGACAGTGTTGAAAATGGATGGAACAGCTGCCTGGTCTGAGAGAGCGATCTTTAGTAGCCACAGAAATGGAAATGGGGGCAGCATGAAAGGAAGGGGTTGCGAAAAAATTACGGGGGGAGGGGGGGGGCCCATTCAAAAATTTGCTGTTGGGCCCAGTCATTTCTAGCTACGCCACTGGGTCTGCCGCATTCAACTTCTGGGTCTCCAAATTGGGGACATGGCCTGAGCTTGACCTTTACGCCTTGGATGTGCTGGCCTGCCCTGCATCCAGTGTATTGTCTGAACGTGTGCACGGCAGGGGGCGTTATCACAGACAAGCGCAGCTGCCTGTCCACAGCCAATATGGACAAGCTCACGTTCATTAAAAAGAACCAGGCATGGATCCCACAGGACTTGTTTGTACCTTATGCAGAATAGACATGTATACTGGCCTCAACCAACGATTGTTATACTACAGCGCACTTACTCTTTGTTTTCTTTTTTATATTTCCCAAAGTTTTGGGGTCTACCCCAATTTATAAAAAAAAGAAAGAAAACAAAACACATTGTTGTTGGCTTCACAACCAAAAAAGGCTTTATGTCAGGCAACAATGTAACCTCCAATTGTAATGAACTAAGTTCCCTGTCTGTTATGCAGTGCAGGGGTACTTTGAAAGAAAGAAGGGGTACAGATAAGCCAACAATCTGAACACCACCTAATTTACAGCATATATTTACCAGACAGTTATGCAGGGCAGGGGTAGTTTGAAAGAAAAAAGGGGTCATGGAGCGTCCCCGTCATCAGGCATCTATTTGCCCCACTAAAGGATTATTTTAAAAGTGTATAGAAGCCACACGGGCCCCCCACGCTGCAGGTTTATCATGGGGACATCATGGAGATTTTACAGCATATAACTACAGCACCCAACAATGTAACGCCACCTAATTTACAGCATATATTTCCAGTCAGGTATGCAGTGCAGAGGTACTTTGAAAGAAAGAAGGGGTATAGATCACCTAACAATCTGAAGGCCACCTAATTTACAGCATATATTTCCAAGTCAGGTATGCAGTGCAGGGGTACTTTATGGTCCAAGAATGTAACATACGATTTTTAGAAATTTACCTCCCTGTCACCTATGCAGAGCAGGGGTTTGTATACGGCAAAACTGGCAAAATGTCACCCACCGATGTAAAAGATGATTTTTTTAAATTTACCTCTGTCAGGGGCGTAGCTAGAAATGACTGGGCCCCACAGCAAATTTTGTTATGGGCCCCCCCCCCCCCCAGCCATATAACACCCCCCCATAATGTGCCAGACTGCCAGTAGCCAATGCATCCTCCCCCCCCCCATAATGTGCCAGTAGCCACCCAGCCATATAACCCCCCCCCATAATGTGCCAGTAGCCACCCAGCCATATAACACCCCCCCATAATGTGCCAGACTGCCAGTAGCCAATGCATCCCCCCCAATAGTCCATTAGTCTGAATTATTGACTTCTCAGGCGAGATTTGATTTCTCTATAAGACAACCTGTGTATGATGCGGTCATTGGAAGTCCTTGGTGAATGATCCCTTTAATAATCTAACATTAAAATAATTTATTTTTATGTTTGTAGAAGGTAAATAGTGATTTGATACGGAAGATATTGTTTTTGACCCCACTGCCCAGTCTGTACAGCTCCATCCAGAGATCCTGGCAAAGTATATTAAAGGTAAATATAGAGTACCCTTGAACTGATTTTGCTCAATGCAGGAACAATATACAGTATTTAGGTCCCAGTATGGGTTTTTGTCCTGTTCCATTATCAGGAAAGCCTTTTCCAAAGTTTGCTTTGGGGAAGACCTGATCCTATGGGATGGACTTTGATCCCGTCATTGGCACTAAATTTATGGCTCATAAAGTTGCCATGAGTGTTAGCCCTAGGGCTGGGTTTGAAAATGTGACTTTTAGATTGATATTGTCCTATTAACTACAGCTACTACAGCTACTTTCACATTAGCGTTTTCAATTCCGCTATTGAGATCCATCATAGGATCTCAATAACGGAAGAAAATGCTTCTGATTTGTCCCCATTCATTGTCAATGGGGACAAAACTGAGCTGAACGAAACGGAATGCACTAAAATGCATTCCGTTCCGTTTGGTTGCGCTCCCATTGCGGACAGAATAACGCTGCAAGCAGCGTTTTTCTGTCCGCAATGTGATGTGGAGCAAGATGGATCCGTCCTGACACATAATGTAAGTCAATGGGGAAGGATCCATTTTCTCTGACACAATAGAAAACGCATCCGTCCCCATTGACTTTCAATGGTGTTCATGATGGATCTGTCATGGCTATAGACGACATAATACTACCGGATCCGCTCAATGCGGTTGAATTATGGTAACGGAAGCGTTTTTCAGATCCATGACGGATCTGTAAAAAACGCTAATGTGAAAGTAGCCTAATCTTTAAGATATTTGTCTTATTTGGCAATTTATACTCAGGAATACATTGACAATAGGTAAACTGGTAGGAAAATGTGTTTACCACACAGTGATGAATCAGCCACATATTTTGGCCAGTTACACATAGTTTTTTTTATGGGATTATAGAAGAAATCCTTTGCTCAAACCAAGGGATTTTATTGCAAGTTGAGTTATTTTGGTTTAGATTTCAAAACACCTTATAATACATGAGCAATATGTTTCAGGTATTCCCAGAGGAGCAGTCTGGAAACATGGCTCTATCCCAGCAGAGCATCTCTACAACTGGGCTTTCACCTGCCTCTCACTGATGGAACTCAGTCAGAAAATGCAGAACGCGCAATCGCCGTCCCTGGTCTCTTTAGCAGCACCAAACCAAATGTGAATTAAGAAGCAACCAAATATACTGTAACTGGTTGAATTGTGATTTTATATGAAAACCCAGGTATTTTTAACATACACAAATATAAATAAAACTGGTTGGTACATCGGTGTGGTGTCCATGAAGTGTGCCTGTGATTTTTACAGACTTCTTTAGTTGGGGTCCGGGTAGTGAGACTGTAAGCCGTGTACCGGGGTGGGCCCCCAGAATACAGCGAAGTCACGAACGAGGAAAGGAACTCTGACACCAGCCTTTGCAAAACAGAATTTTTACTGAAAATACAGCGATGAGCACAATCCCAAATATGAGGAGACAAGGCAATAAATTTACATACACTCAGCCTGCGGCTGAGACCCCTGTGCTGCACAGCAAGACGCCCCCTGGTGGATAACGGAGGAAATTTGTTGTAATTTGCCTACTGGCAGGCACAACTAAAACTGCCCCACCGTACCTGTTATTACCCTGAAGCGAACTATTGTTTGGGTAATTAGTACGTAATTATCTGCGGTGCAGCACAGCAGCTTACAATCTTATCAACTCTATAATATTCCTCCTAAGTAAAGCACTGAATTGGTTTGAGCTCGTAGGCAATATGAAAGCTCTCAATTGCGCAATGTCTCTTTAAGCAAGTCCTTGTAGTAAACATGGTAAGCACTTTTTAGCCTGATACAAACAGAGACCCTATCTATCTAACTACAGGCCTGTTCTTAGTCTCTTAGGCACCAATCTGCAATGTGGTGCGTGCACGCTCTTACCGACCTGGGTCTGTTCTTCATCCGATGATGACTTTTAACCGATCACCAAGTCTCTCCAGCAAACATGAGGTCCTGCAGGATAGGCAGCTCTCCGTTCCTCAGCTTCTATTAGCCTTTCTGGAAAACAATCCTTTTCCTCCGGACAGAATCTGTCTTGGACAGTGATCAGCCTCAGTCAGCTGCAACTCCTGACACTCTAGGACGCACTGACGCCTGGATGCGAGCAGATTCCGTTTCACACACAGTCCTTGCAAGATGTCTGCTCTCCTGCTTCCTGTTTCTTCTAGCTCTGTCCAACTCCACCTCCTATGAATATTTAATGACTGCAACCTGTTTAGCTGTGTTAAGAAACAGCGGCATCTTGTGGCCAAAATGCAGAATGACAGTCTTGATGTTAAACTTAATACAAACAGTGTTCAAACAAATGATGGCCGTTTCTCAATCTCACAAGACTCCCACCAACACCTAAAATAATTGGGCAGAAGCAATCAGCTGAGTGCTATGCTTCCTCATTTCTATTACCCTCTGAGCGACTTGTGTACAGAATCATAGAAAGTCCGTAGACTTTCTATGAATCCTTACTCTACTCACTCCACTCTTCAAGGGGAGGCAAACAAAAATGAATGGGGTACAGCTCTCAGTTGCTGCTTCTGCTCCCTGTTTAACAATCAAAGTGAGACCAATCAGAATTTCTCACATTTGACTATGATATGTTAGAAGTTGCTTAAAATGATAGGTACCCGTCGAGGTGATCATACACATTAGACGAACATCAGCAAGACTTTCTGATTTCGGCAGGACCGGATGCCCATCTAAAGCATATGGAGATATCCTGACTCTCCCCAGATGGCAGATGTCTGGACAAAGAAGGACATGTTGGATTATATCTATTCCCCTCTCCCTATTAAGTGCCAAACATGCAAGTGTTTGGGGGTCAGGAGGAATAGCTGTTGGGTGATTGAATTTTCAGTCAACAGCTAACTAAAGTGTATGGTCAGCTTAGTTAGCTCTGATGAATATGGACTATTATCATCCTGCAGTCAAAGTCCCTTCCATTGGTCTCTACTAATTCTTGCTAACATACTTTTTGTTGGTGTTAGCATCATGCCGACTCTGCTACTGGCACTCTTGGGTCACTGTGGATGGCACTGTTATGGAGCTGAAACTCTTATTATAGGTTCAGTAGCCTCTTAAAAAAAAATGTGACTGACATTGGCACTGTAATTTGGATGGCAGCAATGGACTTGTACTATTATAGAAATACTGATATGTGTCGGAGAGGTTACAAAGCAACGACAAAAAGCTTATTCCACCCCTGGGGGTTTTCATGGGCTTTTTTCAATATTGTAATTACAGGAGGAGTTCAATATTTCTTTATTAAGTTTTGAGTAAAAGAAAAAGCACAATACACATAAGCACAAAAAGCGCGATCACAATATCACAGAAATAACACATCGTTGTGCAAGAAAAAGGCGTATAGGTGGGGAACTGTCACGGGAATATGCGAACAACAGGAGTACAATCAGTGCACAAGCTACTGAGCGGACCCAAACTAGGGAGCATAAAAGGTGACCCCTGTCAGACCCTAAGAGCTCTCCCTGCGCTGCTATGCACATGCCCAAACCCTGATGGTGTGTCGAGGCATGCCCGCGTACCTAAGGCTGAGTGAGACCTGAAACCCCTATGATAAAGGGGGGGGGGGGGCACGGCCACCGGCTCCCTGCTCAGTATACGGACGGAACCGGGGTCACCTCGGATCCAGTCAGCAAATAAACAAAAAACAACAATGTCTGCAAACTTATCTGTGGGGGCTGCAGCAGCAGTGAAGACAAATCCAATGTCAGCAGACAATATCCGATGTTGCTTGCTTCAGCTAAACACACGTCCAGTGTAAAGAGACCACAGCAGTGTAGATACTCCAGCGGCTGAAACAACTCAAGATGAGAAATATAACCCGCAAGGTGAAACAGGAAGAGGGGTGATTTAAAGGAAGAGGAATCAATTAGAGAAGGAACAGCTGGGAAGAGGGAAAGGAGTAAAAATGAAAGTAAAGACCTTATCACAGGGGCGGAGAAACAGAGCTGTAAGAACTCCTCAAAACTCTGGTAGTGACAGTACCCCTCCCTCTACGGGTGGACTCCGGACACCCAGGACCCACCTTCTCAGGATAAGCCCTATGAAAAGCCCTGATGAGGCGGATGGCTTTAATGTCCGACACCGGAACCCACATCCTCTCCTCAGGACCATAACTCTCCCAATGAACGAGGTACTGAAGAGAACCGCGGACAATGCGAGAGTCCACAATTCTGGAAACCTCAAACTCCAGATTGCCATCAACCAAAATCGGAGGAGGAGGCAAAGGGAGGGTATCGTGGGCTGGACATATGGTTTTAAGAGAGACCTGTGAAAAACATTATGTATCTTCCAAACCTGTGGAAGATCAAGACGGAAGGCAACAGGATTGACGATGGATAAGATCTTATAAGGCCCAATAAACTTAGGACCCAACTTCCAGGAGGGAACCTTCAGTTTAATATTTCTTGTAGACAACCACACCAGATCGCCCACATTCAAGTCCGGACCAGACACACGTCTCTTATCAGCCACACGCTTATATTTCTCACTCATCTTTCTTAGATTACTCTGAATTTTTTGCCAAATAGTAGACAAAGAGGAGGAAAATCTCTCCTCCTCAGGCAAACCAGAAGGGCCCCTCCCGAGAATGTCCCAAACTGCGGATGAAACCCATATGCACCAAAGAATGGTGACTTATCAGAAGAGTCATGACGACGGTTATTCAAGGCAAACTCAGCAAGAGACAGAAACGAACACCAATCCTCCTGATTCTCTGCCACAAAACAGCGCAAATATGTCTCCAGATTCTGATTGACGCGTTCAGTCTGACCATTCGACTGCGGGTGAAAAGCAGAAGAGAAGGACAGCCGAACCCCCAGGCGAGAACAGAAAGCCCTCCAGAATCTGGACACAAACTGCGTGCCTCTATCGGAAACAATGTCAGAAGGGATGCCATGCAATTTAACAATGTGGTCGACAAAAGCTTGCGCCAGCGTCTTAGCATTGGGCAATCCAGGGAAGGGTATGAAATGTGCCATCTTGCTAAAACGGTCCACCACCACCAGGATCACAGACGTCCCTGAGGAACGAGGAAGATCCGTGATGAAGTCCATGGACAGGTGTGTCCAAGGACGGGAAGGTATGGGTAAGGGGAGGAGAGGACCTGAAGGCCGTGAACGAGGGACCTTAGCACAAGCGCAAGTCTCACAAGCTGCCACAAAACCCTCCACTGACTTACGAAGAGCCGGTCACCAAAATCTCCGAGTAATGAGATCAACAGTGGCTCTACTCCCGGGGTGACCAGCAAGGACAGTATCGTGATGCTCCTTAAAAAGCTTGTGATGTAACTCAAGAGGCACAAACAACTTCCCAGAAGGACAACGAGCAGGTGCCTCTGCCTGGGCAGCCTGGACCTTGGCCTCCAAATCAGGATACAGAGCAGAAACGACTACCCCCTCAGCCAAAATGGGAGCCGGGTCCTCGGAGTTCCCCCCTCCCGGAAAACAGCGAGAGAGGGCATCCGCCTTCACATTTTTAATCCCAGGGCGGAATGTGACCACAAAATTGAATCTGGAGAACAGAGACCATCTGGCCTGTCTCGGATTCATACGCTTGGCCGACTCCAAGTACGCCAGATTCTTATGGTTGGTAAAAACGGTAATAGGGTGCCTGGCCCCCTCTAACCAATGGCGCCATTCTTCGAAAGCCAATTTGATTGCCAATAACTCCCTATCTCCCACATCATAGTTTCTCTCTGCAGGGAGAGTTTTTAGGAGAAGAAGGCACAGGGTCGCCATTTGGCAGGAGAGGGGCCCTGGGACAAAACCGCACCCACACCCACCTCGGAAGCATCCACCTCAACAATAAAAGGTAAAGAGACATCGGGATGCACTAAGATGGGTGCAGACGCAAAACTTTCTTTAATCTTAGAAAAAGCTGTAAGCGCCTTCTCCGACCAAGAGAAAAAATCTGCCCCCTTTTTTGTCATATCAGTGAGCGGCTTGACAACAGAGGAATAATTCAAAATGAACTTTCTGTAATAGTTAGCAAAACCCAGAAATCGCATCAGTGCCTTCTGATTCCCAGGAAGCTCCCATTCAAGCACAGCACGGAGCTTCTCCGGGTCCATGTGAAAACCAGAAGCAGAGAGGAGAAAACCCAGAAATTGAATCTCCGATACCATAAAAACACATTTCTCCAGCTTGGCGTATAATTTATTTTCCCACAGAATCCGCAAAACCTGACAAAGGTGATCCTGATGGGACTTGACATCAGGGGAAAAAATCAAAATATCATCAAGATACACCAACACAAATTTCCCCATTAAATGGTAGAAAATACTGTTAACAAAATGCTGAAAGACGGCCGGAGCATTCATCATCAAGCCAAAAGGCATAATGAGATTCTCGAAATGCCCCTCAGGGGTATTAAAGTCCGTTTTCCATTCGTCCCCCTCTCTGACCCTGACCAGGTTGTATGCGCCTCTCAAATCCAATTTGGAAAAAACCTTGGCCCCAACAATTTGATTGAAGAGGTCCGGGATGAGAGGAAGCGGATTGGGATCACGAATCGTGATACGGTTCAGCTCCCTAAAATCTAGGCAAGGTCTTAAAGAGCCATCTTTTTTTTAACAAAAAAAAACCCAGCAGCAACAGGTGATTTTGAGGGACGGATATGCCCCTTACGCAGACTCTCAGAGATATAGGTATGCATAGCGATTCTTTCTGGTTGGGAGAGATTGTACAGGCGTGACTTTGGTAGCTTGGCGCCGGGAATGAGATTAATGGGACAGTCATACTCCCGGTGAGGAGGTAGCTCCTGAACACCACTCTCGGAGAATACGTCCGAAAATTCAGAGATAAATGATGACACAGTCTTAGTAGTAACCTCTGCAAAATTCGCCTTGAGACAATTCTCTCTACAAAACTCACTCCATTCAATTATTTGCCTTGCTTGCCAATCAATAGTGGGGTTATGTCTAGTGAGCCAGGGTAACCCCAACACTAGAGGAATAGGCAATCGCTAAGGACAAAACAAGATATATCCTCCAGCATCACCCACAGTCAATCGGATGATGTGAACTATGCCCTTTAGGGATCTTTGCGAGAGTGGAGCAGAGTCAATAGCAAAAACCGGTATATCCTTCTAATGTGCAAACCTGAAAACCATGCATGGCTACAAATTGATTGTCAATAAGATTGACGGCCGCTCCACTATCAAAAAAAATTTCACAAGAAATGACTTTGCTCCTTAGCGCCACCCTGGCAGATAGGAGAAAATGGGAAGTGCAGGCCAAGGGAAAAGCATCTATCCCCACATCAACTTTGCTCAGGGTAGCAGATGGAGCAAACCTTGAGTTTTTTTTTTTTACCTTTTGAGGTTTTTCTTTTATTATCACCCTCAGCAAAATTCATGAATCTCCTAGAGGGGCAAATATTTGCCAAATGACCAATGCCCCCACAACAGAAACACATCATTCTCTGAGGACTAAATCCTCCTTTATCAGGGGCAAGTCGACCCAGCTGCATAGCCTCCTCCTCAGAGGGGACCGAGGCAGGATGAGGCCCCTGCACATTGAATGAGTTCGCCCCACTGCCCCTAGGCTGAAAATGGCAGGGAAGAGAAGTCTCCTCTCTTTCTCTAAGGCGCCTGTCCAGGCGTACCGCTAGAGACATGGCAGACTCTAAGGACGTTGGTCTCTCATGGAAAGCAAACGCATCTTTTAATCACTCTGAGAGACCATGACAGAACTGATTCCGGAGTGCAGCATCATTCCAACTTGAATCAGCTGCCCATCTCCGAAATTCAGAACAATAAAGCTCAGCAGACAGTTTGTTCTGGCATAAAGAATGTAAGCTAGATTCAGCCAGAGCAACACGATCCAGGTCATCATATATCTCCTCAAGGGCCACAAAAAATTCATCCACCGATCGAAGGGGGAGTGCCCCCGATGGCAGCGAAAAAGCCCAAGTCTGAGCATTACCCCTGAGCAGGGAGATGATAATCCCCACCCTCTGCTCCTCATCACCAGAGAAATGGGGAAGCAAGCGGAAATGAAGTTTGCAAGCCTATCTGAAGCCAACAAAATTCTCACTGCCCCCGGAGAACGTCTCCGGAAGTGAGACCTTCGGCTCGCAATAAACTCCCTGGACGCTAGCAGACCCATATGCCTGAAGCTGAGTCATAGTTTGACGGAGATCTGCTACTTCCAAAAAAAGACCCTGCATGCGGTCAACCAGGTCAGAAAGCGGATTCATGTCAAAAGACGGTTACGGCGGGTAATAATGTCAAGGGAATATGCGAACAACAGGAGTACAATCAGTGCACAAGCTACTGAGCGGACCCAAACTAGGGAGCATAAAAGGTGACCAATGTCTCCCTGAGCTGCTATGCACATGCCCAGACCCTGATGGTGGGTCGAGGCATGCCCGCGTACCTAAGGCTGAGTGAGACCTGAAACCCCTATGATAAAGGAGAGGGGGGGGGGCACAGCCACCAGCTTCCTGCTCAGTATACGGACGGAACCGGGGTCGCCTCGGATCCAGTCAGCAAATAAACAAAAACCAACAATGTCTGCAAACTTATCTGTAGGGGCTGCAGCAGCAGTGAAGACAGATCCAGGGGCGTAACTATAGGGGAAGCAGGGGAAGCGGCTGCTTTGGGGCCCTGACCCAGAAGGGGCCCATCCAGGAGGAGGAGGACTAAAATATTTTGTCAGGGCCCCCTCAACAGTATTACACAATGAAATTATATCCAGTGTCAGTATAGACAGTGTAGAAAAGGGATGGAACAGCTGCCGGGCCTGGTCTAAGAGAGCGATATTTACTAGCCACCAAAATGGGGGCGGCACAAAAGGAAGGGGTTGCAAAAACATTACTGGGGGAGGGGGGGCCCATTCAAAAATTTGCTGTGGGGCCCAGTTATTTCTAGGTACGCCACTGGACAGATCCAATCTCAGCAGACAATATCCGATGTTGCTTGCTTCAGCAAAACACACGTCCAGTGTAAAGAGACCACAGCAGTGTAGATACTCCAGCGGCTGACACAACTCAAGATGAGAAATATAACCCGCAAGGTGAAACAGGAAGATGGGTGATTTAAAGGAAGAGGAATCAATTAGAGAAGGAACAGCTGGGAAGAGGGAAAGGAGTGAAAATGAAAGTAGAGACCTCATCACAGGGGCGGAGAAACCGAGCTGTGAGAACTCCTCAAAACTCTGGTAGTGACAGGTACACACAACACAGGCTGGATTTATGAATTTATGTATTCAGGAGATGTCAGAGACAGTAAGAATTTTCGATAGCATTGCAATAATATTAAAGCAGAGATACGGGAAGAGGTGTAGCATAACGGCTGGATAGCCACATGACCCATTGATTGTGTATACATATTCTGGAGCGTGCGGATTCAGCAAAAGTCATCTCACAGTGCATATGTTCATTAACAGATTGCACAACCGCAGCTACCTCCGGGAACTGCGCCAGCTTCCACTGACGGGCTATAACATTTCTGGAAGCACTAAGCACATGCGCCTTGATCCCTCTTGTCCTGAGGGGAAAATCTGCCAGTCCTATACCTAGAATTGCGAGTTCTGGAGATAACTCAATTTGTGCGGCAGTGACTTCTCTAAGGAGAGATCCAACGGCAGACCAGAAGGGGGCAACTGTGGGACATGCCCACCACATGTGCAGGGGGGTGCCCACCTCCCCGCATCCTCTCCAACAGAGAGGGGAGTATCCAGGTACTAGATGGGCTAGCCTATTGGGGGTCAGGTACCAGCGTAGCTGAATACGCCTGGCCTGCTCGACGTGGTTAATACATCTGGTGCACTTGAAGGACCAGTGTAAAGCAGTATTCCAGTCCCGCACAGAAAATACTTTCCCCAGTTCTATCTCCCAACAAAGGGCAAAGGGTTGCTTAACAGTCAGTTCCGCAGGGAGGATAGCTGCATAGAATGTGAAAATTTTAGGTTGGAGGGGGCAGGAATTCCTAATAAAGAGCTGAAAAGGATTGGGGTCGGGCAATTGACGGGCAGGTAAGGAATTTAAGAAGTGTCGTACTTGTAAAAACTGGTAGAAGCAGCTGTTTGGAAGTGCATATATAGTGTGCAGAGTTGCAAATTCCACCAGGGTACTCTTGGAGTATAGGCACTCCAGGTTCCTAATACCTCCGACTCTCCATGATTCAAGGGACAAGTCGGGGATGTGGTATTCCAGGGCAGTTAAAGGGATAGTATCGAGAGGCACGCAGAACAACCGGTAGGATTCTACAAGCTGCTTCCAAATATATAACATAGCCCTTGTAGTATACAGTGTGGGGGAATATTGAATAGCCTTCAGGCTGCATGCTGCAAGTAAAGCTCTCAGGGAGTGGGATTTCACTAGTGAGTTTTCTATCACCTGCCATTTTTGGGGAGAAGATGGGGACCAGGATTCAAATGCTTTTTCTGCGAGGTTTGCTAGGTAAAATTTGTACAGATTAGGGACTCCCAAACCTCCATTCCGGACGGGGATGTAGCGCGTCTATAGATATCCTAGGTCTTTTACCGTCCCAAATAAAAGACAGGAGGTCACGTTGGAGCTGTGCAATCTGAACTTTGGAAAGTAGTACAGGTAAGCACCTAAAACAATACAGTATCTTAGGGAGAGATAGCATTTTAACTGCGTTGATACGTGCAATCCATGACAAGTGGATCTGAGACATTTTTATATAATCCGTCTTGAGCTCAGCCCTTAAATTAGACAAATTAATAGATAGTGTTTGGGAAACCGAGCGTACCAACTCCACTCCCAAGTAAGTGATGGAGGTGGCAGCCCATTGAAAGGGATAACGTAGTCGGAGGGCCTGTTTGGTCGCATCTGCAACATGAAAATCTAAAACATTTTTCTTCCTCTCATTCAGCTCATTCCAGCATTGTGAATACAAAGAACGAATATTCGACATAGCTGCTAGAGAGCATTCTGGATCCGTTTTTGTCAGAATCACGTCATCTGCGTAAAGACCAATGACATGTACAGTGTTGCCAACTTTGATTCCTCGTATGTGCGGGCATGAACGGATACGAGATGCCAGGGGCTCTATAACCAGTGAGAAAATGAGTGGGGACAGGGGGCACCCCTGACGGGTGCCATTCGTGATTGGGAACGAGTCGGAGATGAAACGAGAAGCTAAAACCCTAGCAGAAGGCATAGAGTATAATCCCAAAATCGCCTCACATATAGGTCCATGAAACCCGAATTTGCCAAGAACCCGCTCCAGGAACCCCCAATGCACTCTGTAAAACGCTTTTTCAGCATCAAGGGAGAGAAACATTGTGGGGTCCCTGGAGCCGTCCGCTCCCTGGATCAAGTTAAGCATTCTCCTGGTTCCATCCCGACATTGCCTCCCAGGAAGGAAGCTCACCTGGTCCGAATCAACTAAAAATGGGAGATAAGCGTTAATACGTGTGACTAAGATTTTAGCAAATAATTTTAAATCTGCATTCAATAGTGATATAGGTCGAAAATTTGCCGGCTCATCAGGGGACTTGCCTGGCTTTGGAATGGTTACCACCGTAGCGACTAACATTTCTGGGGGGATGGCCCTTGAGGCGAAAAAGCTGTTAAATAAAGAAGTTAGTTAAGGTGCCAGCTGCTGATGAAAGGTCTTATAATAATTAGATATGAAGCCGTCCGGACCAGGTCAATATTGTAATTACAATACCAATACTAATAATCATAATCTAACACTTGCTACTGTGAGCTCACCTTTTATCCTTGCTGTCTCTATTGCACTGAAGGTGTTAAGGATTTCTGAATAGAGACTGAGAGATCCCATCTATGTAATAACATTCTAAGTAAGAACATATATTTTTTTTAATAAAGGAAACATTTGGGAAATGGCATCTGTCTGTTATTTTATCTTGCTGATAATGCGTTGCCAATAGTAGGTCAGAGGTGTCGTACTGATTCCATGATAAGATGCTCTTGTTATTGTGCTACCTGATCCCAGAGATAATCTGTTCCCGACTTTGTTTTCATCTAAAGGGACAATTAAGGAGAAGCGTCCATGTTTCCAGGAATAATCTTCAAAAATATATTAAACTGCCAGTATATGCATATACACCTCAAGTATGACTTTCTAATAGTATATGAGAAAGATTGCCATTTATAAAAGGAACTGGTGCTGAATGATTGCTCATTTTAAGCAGAACTCATACGTGATGAATAAGACTTCTACTGTTTCTGAGCTGTGTTGAAAAATTAGTAAATGTGAATTAATTGCTCTTAGTTTGACCTCCTATCAAAATATACATACTACATGGTGGTGGAAGCAACACTATATTTAATTTAAAGGGGTTGTCCCACTAAAAATATTCAACATTTTTCAAACCAGCACCTGGATTTGAAAGCTTTCATAATTGCATGTAATTAATTTTTTTTATAGCCGCTGCGTTATTCAATAAAATGTATCTGTGTAGAGTCATATGTTTGTTATTTTCCTTATTTCTTTGTCCACCTCATTGAGGTGGATGCACATGCTCAGTTCCATCCTTTAACTGCCACCACCCCTATTTTTTGTTAGAAGCTATGACAGTGATAGGAACAGAACTACAGCAGAAGGGACACTCCATCTGCGCTATCAGAGCAATGAATGGGGAGAGCCCTGGGTCAATTTGAAAAAAGAAAATCACGACACAAGGCGCTCCATGATGTACATTCAATTGGGGCTCAGGACTGACAGAGAACAGGTTACTGGTCACCAGATGGAGTTGAGCAAATCCAGGCCCAACTGGATTAGCACATGTAGGTACTCTGAAGTGAACAGCAGGTAACCGCAGAAGGTAATTTCTTTAATGCCACCTTCTTCTCCAGAATAGCTGCTTTACATCTGGTGGCACTAGAGATAGCGCTTACTAGGAGGTCATTTGCATCTCTTTCTTCACAGAATTCCAAAGGAGCATGTGCGTCCTACAAGTCTCCTCACGCCAACTTAGGCGCTGTCTCCCCAAGGAGAAATAGTACCTCCCAAATCCTGACTTAATCCTCTCACCCAGTTATGGCAGTACTCTCTGAGAATGGGCAATCAGCTGTCTACAGATGAGGTGCTGGCTTAGTTAATATCTGAGTCAAGTCTCAATGCCTATCTAAAGTCTAACATTGATTTCTAGAATAGCTGCCGTACATCTGGTGGCATTAGAGGCAGAGCTCGCTAAGAGCTTGTTTGCATCCCTTTCTTCCCACATTCTTCACCAGAAATGCATCACATTAAAGAAGTTTTTTCCTGGTATCCTGCGTTTCCTCTGCTTGTTTTTTCGCCCTTTCGTTTACTGGCTCTATGTGAGGTATAGAACTAGTTCTACCTTTGGAAAAATAGATTGTCATGTACTATATTTATTACATTAATCATGGGATAACCTCTTTAAAAGGCACATGTACTTTAAAAAAAACAAAAAAACTTTTGATGTCATAGTGACATATCAAAAGTTTTGATTGGTGGAGGCCTGAGTGCTGAGACCCGCATAGATCCCTAAAATATGGAGACAGAAGGACTCATACAGAGGGCTGTCTCTATTTGCTACTGGAGACAAGCTAAGCTCCTCACTGGTAGCAATCGGTGGGGAGTCCACAGGCATGGGATTCAGCCAGTTCCCTCAGGTTCTCCAGATCTGGTTGTTAAAATTATAGCAGCAGCTGGAGATGAGCGCGTCCATTCCCTAGTTTAGCTCCTTAGGCTTTTTAAAAGTTGGGTGGTATGTGTGTGTAGTGTATATAGGGTGTAATTATGTGTATGTGTCACGGTGGGGAGTGGTGGGAAAATCCCCACCGTACAATGAAGGGAAGACAGAAATGCCACTTGGCCAAAATGCCAGGAAAAGGGAGCAGGGCACCTCTTGATGCATCCCTAACACCATCCCTGACCTCCTGACGGTATGAGTCAACCCTAATGGTGGGAGGGCTCATACACTCGAACCTAGGACTCTACAAATGCCCTAAGGATCCCTGATAGTAATGTCAGGAGTAAGAGACAACCGGTTCAACCAAATCACGGGTGAGCCGGAGTCTCCCACAAGCCAAGCAAGAGGGAAAGATGAGACAGCAAGCAAACAAACATAATGGCAGGCAAGGGCCCAGTGCAAACAACACACACTGGCACAACCAGCACTTTCCTGCCAAAATGATGGAACAACCACTGCTTGCTGTCTTTAGGTTCCCCCTCCGAGAAACCAAGGACCCCCTCGCGGAGGTTCAGACAAACAGCATACCAGACATGGAACACAACACTAGACAAGACAACAAATCCCCAAATAAAACCCACACCAAACATACAAACAGGTAAGGTAGGGAACAAGGAGGAAATATGAGGGAAGCATTGCCAAAGACCTTGATGTTCCACAAGGAGACCCTCATGGACAGGTGTCACATACAGCAAGGAGCAGAGCTCCTACACCAACCAAGGCAAACATACAACTGACTCAACAACTTCAGCATAAGAAGAGCCAAGAGGCCACACCCAGTTCCACCTTTCACACACCTTCTTCCACCCCAGCAAGATAATTAACCCCTCCGGCAATGGACAGAGAAGTGCCCAGGGGAAAGGAGGAGCCATCTGCATGCTGCAACAAGTTGCCGATGGCAACCATATACAAGGCAACCATGTTACGGCGCACACAACAGAGGCCGTGACAGTATGTGTGTTGCATATATATACGGTGTATGTATATGTAAACATGTGTCGTGATGCCGCGTGTCCGCTATTGAGTAGGGAACTAGTAGGGAACCTGTTGTTAAAAATTTGAATCCCACCCCTGGCAGTCCCCCATCAATCAAAACTGTTATATGTCACTATGACATATCAAAAGTACAGGTATATTTTAAAGGGAACATGTCTGAAGAACACGTTATAGAGCAGGAGAAGCAGAGCAGAGTGATACATAGTTTTGTGGGTAAAGAGTCAGTGTAACTTGTATTTTAATTCCTGCTCTTTCTCGATTTAGGAGTCATGTGGGCGGATTTAGCATTGACTGACATGTATCACAAGCAAGGCTGTCAATCAGTAAAATATTCTGCCTACTGGACTCCTAAGCATAGAATGAGCAGGAACACCATGTGTGCCATGATCTACCTTACATACATCATACAATGACAAAAAGGGTTGAGTGGGTAATGATTGCTTCTTGCTGTAAGCGCAAAAATCTAATGTTAATCCCTTCATTGACCCTTCATTGCACATGACTGTAGTTTTTCTCCACAAAAACTTTGTTTTGTCTGCATTTTATGCGGATCTGATGAGAACCAATCCATTTCAATGGGCCCACAAATGCTGTCCTCATCAACATGTCAGTTCCGCGGACCTGCAAAAAATATAACATATCCTATTCTTGTCCGTTTTTTTCTGAAAGAGTATACTGGCTGGCCTGCTTCTGTGCCTACAAGTCACCTGAGCCATTCAATGCCTCTATAACATTAAACTGGGCAGTTTGTCAAATATCTACCCAGTTTTTTATGTGTACATAGGCTAACAGATGCTATGTGCTGCCTGTGTATATGTAGCGCAGTCAGACTACTGTGCAATGTGTCACTTGTGCAGAGCGTGGCGGACTAGGGGCCGACCTTACTCAGGGGCCCAGTGGTGCATACACCTGTTCCCCTGTGGGCCAGTCCGACCCTGTCTGTCCCTAAGATCGAGGCTTGGGGATCATACAGACGTACAAGGGAGATTTATCCAAAATAGTGCAGAGAAAACTGAATCTGAAATATAGAAAGCGGAATCTGATTAGTTTATATTGGCTACTACTTTACTTTTCCTTTGCGCTAGTTTGTATAAAACTTATTAATATGTGTGTACTTTGTTTTTATTAAAGTTTTTATGCAAAGAAGACATCATGACAATAAAGGTAAGTGCATGAAAAGCAAAGCGATAAGTATATGGATCTCGCAGGAACCAAAATGCAATGTATAGAACCATATTAGTGTAGCAATAACAAAGTAGAAGTTACTGACTAAGAACAAGCAACTTGCAATCAGCGCAAGTAAACACTCTTACAAATCCACTAGGCGATTAGAAAGTGTAAAACTAACCGCCAGGCATTCCTGAGTTATAACAATAAGAATGCAATAGACACCAAACATCTAATGTAACCATTAAAACTTATTAATATGAGATTAATATGGTAAATGTACAGATTCCCTTTGATGAAAGTATGCTGTAAATTGCTAAACCCATAAAGAAACACAGCGTAAATCTGTGTTTAAACGTACATGTGATTACACTAATTGTCAATGATTGATGATCTCTAAAAATGGAGCTGGGTAGAAAAAAAAGGCATAATACATTAATGGAAATAATGTAAAAATAATAAATAAGCTGGTAAGTGACTGACAAGTATATTTACGGATCTATAAACAAGCATGAGCCCTCAACATTTCCTCTCAGCAGTGTCTTCTGAAGAGTGACGTCCCCTAGGCTCGCTTGCTGGAATCACAGATATTTTACAGATGTAATAGAGGAAACTGACACATAATAAATAGAAATTATATGTCATTACTGCGGTTTATACAACTGGATCATTTCATAAAGAGGTACCATTATCAGAAAGTGACTTTTAAATATTTTTAAATAATCCTTTAACTATTATTACTAAAATGTTACATTTTAAATTTAATATTAAAGGGCATCTGTCAGCAGATTTGTATCTATGACACTGGCTGACCTGTTACATGTGCACTTAGCAGCTGAAGACATCTGTGTTGGTCCAGTGTTCATATGTGTCCGCATTACTGAGAAAAACAATGTTTTAATATATGCAAATGAGCCGCTAGGAGCAACGGGGGTGTTGCTGTTACTCCTAGAGGCTCTGCTGTCTCTGCAACTGCCGCGTCCTCTGATTGACAGGGGCAGAGAGGCGTGATGATGTTTTCACTGCTGACAGATGTCCTTAACTCTTAGAGGACCTTGCAATTTTCCATTTTTGTTTTCACTCCCCGCATTCCCATAGTCCTAACTTTTTTATTTTTCCGTTCACATAGCCTTTTTAGGGCTTATTTTTTGCGGAACAAGTTGTATTTTCTAATGGCACCATTTACGGTTGCATACAATGTAGTGGGAAGCAGGAAAAAAATTCCAAATGGGGTTGAATTGGGAAAAAATGCAATTCTGACAGTTTTCATTCTCCAGGTCAGTATGGTTACAACGGTACCACATTTGTGTAATTTTTCTGGTGTTTTAACACTGAAAAAAATTAAAAGCCTTGAGAAAAAAAATTATCACCATAGTTCTGTGTATAACTTTTTTCTAGTTATGTGTACGGAGCTGTGTTTTGCGAGGGGAGCTGTACTTTTCAGTGATACAGTGTGACTTTTCGATCACTTTTAATAAAAGAATTTTGGGGAGCTGAAGTGACAACAAAATGGCGAATTGGCTGTTTTTATTTTTTTCCTGTTACGCCATTTGCTGTATGCCATTAATATTGTTATATTTTAATTGTATGGGCATTTTTGCACGTGGCGATGCCCATGATGTTTATTTTTTTATTGTTTAAATATTTTTATTTTAAGGAAAGGAGTGATTTTAATTTTAGGTGCCAAGTCCTGCTGGAAAATGAAATCAACATCTCCGTAAAGCTTGTCAGCAGAGGGAAGCATGAAGTGCTCTAAAATTTCTTAGACGGCTGCGCTGACTTTGGATTTAACACCAGTAGATGACATGGCTCCCCAAATCATCACTGAGTATGGACACTTCACACTGAACCTCAAGCAGTGTGCCTGTCCACTCTTCCTCCAGACTCTGGTACTTTCATCTGAAAACAGGACTTTGGACCACTGAGCAACAGTCCAGTCCTTTTTCTCCTTAGCCTAGTTAAGGCACTTCTGATGTTGATGCGAAGTCATGAGTGGCTTGACTCTTAAAGCATGGACTCCAGCTGCAGACCACTCCTTGTAAATCTCCCCCAAAATCTCAAATGCCCTTTTCTTGATAATCCCATCAGGACTGCCGTTATCCCTGTTGCTTGTGCACCTTTTACTATCACACTTTCTCCTTCCATTCAACTTTCAATTAATATGCTTGGATACAGGACTTTGTGAATAGCCAGCTTCTTTAGCAATGACCTTTTGTGGCTTTTCCTCCTTGTGGAGGGTGTCAATGACTGTCTTCTGGACAACTGTCAAGTCGGCAGTCTTCCCCATGATTGTGTAGCCTACTCAACTAGACTGAGGGACCATTTAAAGGCTTAGTAAACCATTGCAGGTGTTTTGTGTTGATTATATGGTTAGAGTGTGACACCATGAGTCTACAATATTGAACTTTTTCACAATATTCTAATTTTCTGAGATACTGACCCTTGGGGTTTTATTAGCTCTAAGCCATAATCATCAACATTAAAATAAATAAATGCTTGAAATAGATCGCTATGTGTGCAATGAATCTATATCAGTTTTATTTTTTAAATTAAATTACTGAAATAAATTAGCTTTTCAATATTTTCTAATTTATTAAATGCACTACTTAGTACAATGACTGTATAAACACACATTTATGGTTAATATAAAAGAAAATGTTAGATGCTGGGCGACCCCTCTAACATTAAAGGGGTGTAATGGATTTATAAAAATAAATGTACGATTAAATGTGCTGAATAGATCTCTGTCCCACAGGAGCAGGACTGTAATGGAACAATGAATATACTATGTGCTACATCTCACAATCCCGCTGGGACGAGCTAATAATTATTCATCTTATAAACACTCACTCCACAAAATCCCTTCTCCTTAAAACATACACGCGTTAATCAGCAAATCGGTGTAAAAGCAAACATCAGAAAGTGTATAGTTTACAGTTGCTGATGTCGGTCCTGCTCTGTGTCAGAGGTCCCCTGGTTGATGACGTCTGAGGTGTATGGAGGGGGTACATTCTTTTTTTTTATAACACGGAAGGCTCAATAGTGGGTTGTGCATTTTACCACTAAAGACATTGACTTTTCAGCACGGCGAATTGAGCTTGGTTGCTATTCTGAAAAATAAAAACTAAACAAGAATGAAGATATTACTGCCTTTTTGTTTTATGTTTTACCAGGGGTGATGCCGTAAGGTGAGCATCAGTGTCTCCGGTAGGAAACCCACTTAGGCTCAGTTCACACTTTGCATTATGATGCTGCTCGAACACTCTGCTCCTACTTTTGCCTAAAAAAGTGCACAAAAAACATTTATTATGAGCCTTTTAACTTGTTAACCAACAAGTCAGGCATTTGCCAAATTAGTGACATTTTGTGGTACGAGTATGAGAACTGTTGCAGGAAAGAGTTCTGGCTGTAATTAGAACTCTCAGCTGCAATTTGACTAAGGCCTCTTTCACACTTGCGTTGTGAAGATCCGGCGTGCACTTCCGTCGCCGGAATGCACGCCGGATCCGGCACAACGCAAGTGAACTGAAAGGATTTGAAGACTGATCAGTCCTCAAAATGCTTTCAGTGTTACTATGGCAGCCAGGACGCTACTAGCGTCCTGGTTGCCATAGTAGCAGTGGGGAGCGGCATACTTACATTCCGTGCGGCTCCCGGGGCGCTCCTGAATGACGTCAGAGCGCCCCGCGAGCATGGATCACGTGATCCATGCGATCACGTGATCTATGCACTGGGGCGCCCTGACGTCATCCTGGAGTGTCCTGGGAGCCACACGGAATGTAAGTATGCCGCTCCCCCTACTCTTTACTATGGCAACCAGGACTTTAGCGTCCTGGCTGCTATAGTAACCATTGACAAAAAGCTAAACGTCGGATCTGGCGATGCGCGGAAACGACGTTTAGCTAAAGGACGGATCTCTAGGACGGATCTCTGGGACGGAAAGCTAAAAAGCTAGTGTGAAAGAGGCCTAAGGCTACATGCACACGACTGTTGCCTGCCTCCGCGTCCGCTCCTCCTGCAAATTTTGCGTCCGTCAAAAAAAACGGATGACGGACCGTTTTTTTTTTTTTTGACGGATCCGATTTTTATGGCAGATCCATTGTAAAAATGCCTATCCTTGTCCGCAAACGTGAAAAAAATAGGACATGCACTATTTTTTTGACGGAATGAAAACACGGATCACGGATGCGGAACAAAAACGGTTGACCATCCGCATTTTTGACGGACCCATTGAAATGAATAGGGAAGCATCCTATCCATGAAAAAAAACGGAACGGACGCGGAAACAAACAACGGTCGCGTGCATGGGGCCTAAGGCCTTATTCACATGTCAGTGACTTCCATCAGTGATTATGAGCCAAAACCAGGTCTGGGTCAAGGACTCAGAACAGGTGCAAATCCTGCCACTATGTTTTATCTTGGTGGAGGATCCATTCTTGGTTTTGGCTCACAATCACTGACTGTGTGAATAAGGCATCTTTCACACGAATGTATTCGTTCCGTGGCCGTATTGTGGGCTGCATACGGCGGTTCCGCAATACATGGGGCACCAGCCGTATGCATTCCGCATCACGGATGTGGATCCATTCACTTGAATGGGTCCGCAAATCAGGAGATGCGGGTGCGGAACGGAACCCCACGGAAGCACTACGGAGTGCTTCCGTTCCGCAAAAAAATAGAACTTGTTCTATCTTTTTGCGGAACGGACGAATCATGGACCCATTCAAGTTGAATGGGTCTGAATCTGTCCCGGCCGCCGCACAGACATTGCCCATGCATTGCGGTCCCCAATGCACAGAATGGAACAAATACGTTTGTGTGAAAGAGGGCTAAGGCCTTACACTTCATGGCTCCTGGTAAAATGCTAAAGGAAATTTTTAAAGGGCTCTGAGAGGGGTTGTCCAGGATAAAAAAAAAAAATGACAACAGGTAATAAGAGAAAATAAAAAAAATAACTAATACTAAAAAGTTAAAATGGTGGTCTAATTTAGAAAACCGTTACCCTGTTCACATGCAACTCTATGGGACTGATGGAGATAGCTGAGTACAAGTGCTCAGCTATCTCCACCTGCCTCATAGTGCTGAATGGATGGTAACGAGCAAGCATGACTGTCAAGAGTAAGAACTATATTTGTTTGAAACGCGTTGACTATTAACTGGATTTGTGAAGATATGTATTGAAACCGTTTTATATCCACTGCTGGAAATAAAGAAACCATCACTCAAGAATTTCGGTGCTGGAATATCCTTTTATTTTTCCAACCATCACTGCTACTCTATTCAAATCTGGGAGATCGGATCCATGTACTCGTGATCATTGGGGGCCCCAGCGGTCGGACCCCCACCGATCAGACACATCCCCTATCCTGTAGATAGGAAAAGTTGTCTTAATGGGACATCCCCTATTAATTCCTTGTTTCCTAACGCTCCAGTGGTGCCTGCCAGTCTTTGTTTTGTTTGGTGCAGTGATGATGCAGTAAATCCACATGATCACTGAAGCCAATCACTGGCCCCAGGGGTAATGCTTGCATATAACCCCTGTGGCCATTGATTGCCTGCACTGGCAATGTGAATGTGCTGTGGCCTGGGAGGAGCCAGAGTGGAGGATGAGTGTGGTAGTGGCTCTGGCCACAACCCAGTTCTGCAGTCTTGTGAAATACCAGCGCAGTTACACTATTACCATGGGTTAATATCATGGAGCGGGTGAACTGTTCTGGATGTTTATGGACAGTGATTATCCCATTAACATTCCTTCCTATATAACTTATAGTAACTAACTGTCCTGTATGTGACCAAACGATCATTACAGTGATCATTCAGGAGCAGTCGTGTCACTGTGGCAGCTTCCATACCATACCTTTTATTTTTGCACTATTTCTGACACAATACCCAACTGACAAGCCTGCTGAGGCCAGTGATTGGCTGTTGTAGTCAAGGCACCAATAAATGTGATGTCATCAGTACAGGTCCAGCGGGGATCAGGATGGTGATAGGGCAGTGTTTTTGTAAATAGCATGCTGCCCCTCTCCTTCCTGGGAACTCATGAGGGACGTTAGTCATCTCCATCCCTATATGCCTTGGCAATTGAGAACCTGGTCATCAGGACTTGGGCCTCTTCCTAGGCCAGTGACGTCACATGGCCTAGGCGCGGCTCAGCCCGATTCAAGTGAACAGGGTTGAGCTATAATACCGAGCACAGCTGCTATACAATGTGCGTGGTGAGCAGAGAGTGGAGCACTGCAGCCTCTTCAAACAGCTGCACGGCAAGGCTGCAAGGAGTCAGACGCCCACTGATCAGATACTGATGATGTCCTGAGGACAGGTCATCAGTATTAGGCTACATTCACATGACCGCGGTGTTTTGCGGATCCGCAAAACACGGTTACCGGCCCATGTGCGTTCTGCAATTTGCGGACCGCACATGCCGCCGCTATCATAGAAAATGCCTATTCTTGTCCGCAACTGCAGACAAGAATAGGACATGTTCTATATTTTTTGCGGGGCCGCAGAATGAAACGACAGGTGTGCTATCCACATAATTTGAGGCCCCATAGAAATGAATGGGTTCGCACCTGTTCCGTAAAATTGTGGAACGGAAGCGGACTCATTCATACGGTCGTGTGAATGTAGCCTTAAACACAAATTGCAGAAACTATTGGTACTTTATGCAAACCTAGTAACAAGTATTGGTCAAGCTCAAGAAAGTCTCTCAGTTTAACTGCAGTTATTAATTAGATTGGATCCTTCCCTGGACTGCACTTTTTTTTTTTTGCATCTGCATTTTTGGGTGTTTTTTTTTTGTGGTAAAACCACCAGCTCCAGATGTTAGCACCTGGCTTTTTTTTATTAAGTAGATGGTGTTTTTTGTAAGGATGGGTTCACATCTGCATTCTGGATTCCGTTATGGCTTTATATAATCCGTTATAATTATATGAATTTGATATATTATTTATTATGTCTCACATGAATAATTATTGTAATTCTTTGTGCAATTATAGGTATTGACTATTATATTAATTGGGTATTGTGACACTGGATCCATGTCTAGAACAATGATTAGATGGTGGCCTCGATTATGTGATAGGGTTTTGTTATTAATTGCAGTATACGTTCCTCGAATTAATTTTTGCACTGGTGCAAACGTACATATTAAATAAGAATTATGCATATATATTTGCTTCATTTACTATGTAATTATAACTTTGTATTTTTCAAATTTATTTAGTTATTTATTAACTTTGCAATTATAATCTTCTATTTTCTAAATTGTGGAGCTTCGTTTAAAATTTAAAATTTATCCCTTATGTATTTGAAAATTCCCTTCATTGACTGATATTGTACATGTGTCACTGAGTTTGTGCATACATGTTTTGGGGCACTGTGCACGGGCTGAGCGCGGATCTCTTCCGCATCATGTGACGCCCGGTGGTGACACGCATGAGCTGCGTTTCCGCTCAGTGGAGCGCAGCTCGGCGCTCACTTCCGGTATACGTCACGGGCGCGCGCCATTGGCGTGACGCCCCTCATGTGCGTCCTGTTGTTCTCGCCACCGGCTTGTCCGGCGGCGCGCCATCTTTGGACGCCGCCACACCGCGGGACCACGGTTTTGGATTGGTGGTGAGTGGTTTTCCCTCCTCCCCCCTTTTCATCATTATCTGGCCTAACAGGTGTTTATTATTTGTGTAATCTATGTTGTATATATATGGTGTATTGAACAATAGTAAGGATGACACTCCTGAGGAAGCCGGGTCATACCGGCGATACACGTCGAGTTTGCTTTGTGCCCCCACCTTGGACCCGTGCATTACCATGTGATTTGATAAGTATTGCTGCTCTCTAGCATGCCTCAATGCTAACCTGTTTACGTTACATCAGTTATGCTTGCTTCTTGCTGTTTGATTGTGAGGCATTTCTTTAGGGGTTGCATTATGGGATTATCAGTATAGGGTCCTGTGGTGGGTGCCAGTGTTGGATTATTATTCCACACTGTTGACCATTCATTGTATACAATGTTTTAATCCTTTTTCTTGCTTGTGTCATGTTTTGCGCTTTTAAACAATAAATTTGTACTATTTATATGATATTTCTGATGTGCGGCCTCTCTATGTGCAGTGTTCTGTGTTTATACGTTTGTATTATTGGTTCACACTGCTGCCGGCACTCGGTTTGGATAGATAGGTGTGCCCCCTGATACTACATTTCTGCCGTTATGGCTTTCCGTTATAACGGAAAATAACGGAATCCATAAGACGGAAGTCAAAACGGAAGCCTTTAAGAGGCATTCTGTTTTGATCCTTCATAATACAAGTCTATGGGAAGCAGAACGGATTGGTCCTGGTTTCCACTATGCAGGTGTCCAGTCCTGCATAACGGAAACGGGACAGATCCGTTATGCTGCCCATAGACTTGACGGAATGCACAACGGAAGCCTTTATGAGGCATAACAGAAAAAAAAGTCCTGTCGACAGGACTTTGTTTTTCATCTTGCATAACAGGAACCAGACGGATCCGTTATGATTCACACAGACTTATATTTTGACGGATGAAAACGGAATGCCTCTTTTGTTTTGACTTCTGTCTTATGAATTCTGTTATTTTCCGTTATAGCCATGTTATAACGGAATCCAGAACGCAGATGTGAACCCACCCTAAGGCCCCTTGCAGACGAGCGTTCCTCCCGCAGAGAGTCCGCAACGCAGTTCCCGGCCTGAACTCCCAAAGCTGCCAGGGGTCACATAGCATTATATTAATTTATGATGCTATGTAACCCTTACAGTTCTGGAATGTATTGGATAATACTGTCATAATGCTGTCAGTGTTATCCAATACATTCCAGAACTGTAAGGGTTACATAGTATAATAAATATAATGCTATGTGAATCCCGTCAGTACTGGGAGGTCAGGCCGGGAGCTGCGATGTGGACTCGCTGCGGGAGGAACGCTCGTCTGCAAGGGACCTGAGTCTTTTCAAAAGCAGCAAGCTGGAGCTTTGGCTGTTTTCGCATCACCTTCTCTCTAGAACAAGCACTTTTTCTGCCGTTTTAGTTATTAAGCCTCAAGTCGGGGCACAGACCATAATGATAAGGAGCCTGGAGGTTCATTTTCATTCTAGTTTCATTCCAGCTTTGTTGCAAAAATTATATATATAAAAATAAAAAAAATGTAAACTTTCTCATCCGTTTTCTTAAAATATATAAACCACAAACCACACATTGAAAAGAGCATCTGTCACCATGATCAAACCAGCATACTGCCTGGTAGGGCTGATCATGTTGAATTAACCCTTTCACCCCCAGATGATTTTTCACTTTTGCATTTTTTTTTTCGTTCACATATACGTAGGAGGGCTCGTTTTTGCAGTACAAGTTGTACTTTCTAATGGCAATATTTAATTTTGCATACAGGCTCATGCACACAAGCTTATTTTTTGTGGGTCGGATGTGAACCCATTCACTTCAATGGGGCTGCAACAGATGCGTACAGCACTCCGCGTGCTGTCCATATCTGTATGTCCGTTCTGTGGCATCTGCAAAAATATAGAACATGTCCTATTCTTCCCTATGCACCTAGGAAGTCAATCTCCTCCTCTCATGGGCGCTTGTGCAGTGTAGATCTTAGTGGGGAGTGCCTTGTGAGATCAACTGCACAAGCGCCGGTGAAGTGTTGCCTGCCTAAGCACGAGATTTCTGGCCCAGCGATCGGTACAGCGAGGATGTCTGGCCCTGTCAATCAGGCCATGAGGGGAATGGTGACGACGGAGAGGAGGAGGTGAAGTGCTGGCCTACATCTCAGAGGTGCTCCGAGATGTAGGCCAGCCCACCGATGCTATGGGCGACTCATCTGCATAAGAACAAAGGTAACCATACATCAGATTGCAGTACTAGGTGGCTCATGTAATTCACCATGATGAGCCCTATCAGACAGTAGGCCTGCTTTTACCCTAGGTACACACCTAAGCGTTTTTCGGCGCGTTCAAACGCGCTGTAAAACGCACAACATGTGGAAAGCCATGCTTCCCTATGGGCATGGTTCACATTTGGGCGTTTTACAGCGCGTTTGAACGTGCTGAAAAACGCCAAACGCTGTTGCTTCAGCATGAGCTTCTTTTGGGCGTTTTAACGCGCCTATGGGCCATGCTGAAATAGGGGAGAATCACTGAATCGCGCGTATGATGCGCGTTTCTTAGTTACGAAAACGCGCATCCAAAAACGCACGTAAAACGCGCGTCATACGCGCGATTCAGAAACGCTTAGGTGTGTTCCCAGCCTTAAAGGAATCTGCCAGCATGATTTTGGACTATTATGTGCAGTACATGAATAGTACTGCAGATAAGGAGTCCAGATCATTTTTTTTTCTAATGCCCCCATTACCCCAAGGTCAATACTCAAAGCTGCACTGAAATACAGTCAGGACTGCTGTGCTAACATAATGGAGAGCACTCGAGCGTATGCACAGCAGTCCTGAAAATGAATTTCAGTCCAGCTCTCAGCACTGACAGCGGAGGATAGGGGGCAGTAGGAAAATAATAAAACAGCTTGTGTGGTACTGAAGATAAAAGTCCAAAATGATGATGATGACAGATTCCCTTTAAAGGGATTCTGTCACCAGGTTATAGCCTATATAGATGTGGACATGCACGGCTAGATCGCCGCTAGCATGTCCGCTCTATATCTGTGCCATAGCGCTGCGCTTTTTATTTAGTGTAAAAAATGATTTTATTGATATGTAAATCAGCGTGTTAATGTGCCCAAGGGGCGGTACGAACCGTTCTTGTGCCCAGCCACGCCCCCTGTGAAGGAGCCCAGCACCGCCTCCGTTTTACCAATCTCCTCCTTGCTCACAGTTATATCGCCGTAAATCTCGCGATGCGCGAGATCACGCATGCGCAGTTCCGACATAGTGTTCCTTCCCTGTGCTGGCATCAGCCTCAGGGAAGGAACTGGGCATGTGCGATCTCGCGCATCGCGAGATTTACGGCAATATAACTGTGAGCAAAGAGGAGATTGGTAAAAGGGAGGCGGTGCTGGGCTTCTTCACAGGGGGGCGTGGCTGGGCACAAGAACGGTTCGTACCGCCCCTTGGGCACATTAACACCCTGATTTACATATCAATAAAACATTTTTTACACTGAATAAAAAAGTGCAGCACTATGGCACAGATATAGAGCGGACATGCTAGCGGCGATCTAGCTGTGCATGTCCACATCTATATAGGCTATAACCTGGTGACAGAAGCTCTAACAGTATGGTGCGGACGGATCACGGACCCTTTCAAGTTGAATGAGTCTCAATCTGTCACGGCTGCCGCAAATTGCGGTCCCCAATGCACGGAATTCAACGGCCGTGTGCACGAGGCCTAAATCTGTAAATTAAAGCAACTTCGTAAATTAGTGACATTGAAAAGAATATTACTGCGACAAGAGGGGCGAAGCTGGCATTAAACAATAAGGAGGGGGCAGAAACGTGTGGGCTGCTGCTCAGTGAATGTACGTCAGGCAGTAATCAGGTTCATCGACCACTTCTGGCCAAGTTCTTGGGCAAACAGGGCGCAGTAACAACACTGCGGGATCATTAGCTGCGGGAGGAAAAGACTCCATTACTAGAGATTAATAGAAAAAATAAAACACAATTGTCAGCAACCCTATGAATATACCTTTATACCGATCCAAAGCTACTCCGTTATATGGGTCACCACTGACATACAGTCCCATTCTGCAAAACATCGCTACCCTCCAACATACAGTCCCATGTAAATAACACCTCTCCCCTAAAGCATAAAGTGTCATGTAAATAACTGTCCCATTGTGCAGAATATCTCTACTGTCCAACATACAGCCCCATGTAAATAACATCACTCCCCTCCCTTCATCCCCTCCAACCCATGTGAATAACATCACTCCCATCCAAACTACAGCCCCATGTAAATAAAATCTCTCCAGCCCCTCCGACATACAGTCCCATGTAAATGACATCTTCCCGATGCATTCAGCCCTCTCTAACATACAGCCCCATATAAATAACATCACTCCCCTCCAACATACAGTCCCATGTAAAAACATCACTTGCCTGCCTTCAGCCTGTTTAGCACACAGTCCCATGTAAAAAACCTCCTGCCTCTCTAAAATACAGCCCCATGTAAATAACATCACTGCCCTTCCTCCAGACCCTCAAAAATACAAGTCCCATGTAAAAAAAAAAAAGAAACATTGCTCTCCTGCCTTTAGCCACTCCAGCATAACAACCTGCTTCTTTCTCCACCAACCTGCTCTGAAGTTTCTCCTGTAATCTGGAGGCCCGCCTATTAGATGACGTCACTAACTCTATTCTAGCCGCTACCCTATCAGCTTGGATGTGATTCTCCAGCTCTTGCGCCTTAGATCCAAAGGAAACTACAATTCCCAGAGGCACTTAAGCCACTTCCGGATTCTTGCCGTTCCTATCCGCAGATTCGTAACGCTGCATCTCGTTTACTTTTATATTACTCTATGATACAGACTTTTTGCACACACCTGGCAGTTTGCGCCATGATGTGAAACATTTGGACGCCTGGACCACGTCACCCTGGTGTTACCGAACCTAAACCTCGTGACGAATGTGCAGCTGTTGACTCTGCAGTCGTGCACTGCGCAGGCAAGATGGCGGCTCCCGGGAAGCAGTAAGTAGCAGGGCAGACGTGTTGCTATAAGCTCTAGTTCCTGCCAGTAGTGTGTGAGCAGTCCTGTATACATGTAATACGTATGGACTGCATTATTGTCACACGTTCCAGGTCTTGGAAATCAGGACTGTGTATAGGAGCAGAAACGACAGCAGACAGAGCATGCTGAGAGTTGTAGTTTCACCAATTCTGGTTGCAGACCACTGATGTATACATATTTGCGTTAATGAACCTCTAATATATATATATATATTTTAGATTGATAGCGTAATTTGCAGCATGGCATAAATCGGTAGCATTGCTTGGGTGATATACATTTCTGCCCATACCTCTTAAAGCTACATCGGTCTAATTGCTTTAGTATATGTTAAAGTGGTAAAATAATGAACGTCATTATTTTACATTTACGCATGGTAAACAAAATTTATATAGTTGCTTCATACTTAAAGGCTGTCCAAGTTTAAAGGCTATGTATGCCTTCGAGGGTAATTTTTTTTATGCTTGTATTTTACTCATTTTAGGCTAAAGATCATTTTTTATTTGCTCTTTATTAAAAATATTCAGCTGTTCTGTCACAAAGGGTTAAAGGGGGTTTCCGACATTTTTATAGTATGAAATATCCTCAGGATGGGTCATCAGTATCTGATTGGTGGGGGTCTGACATCCGGGACCCCCACTGATCAGCTATTTGAGAAGGCACCGGCACTCCTGTGAACGCCGCAGCCTTCTCCAGCTTTTTCTAGGCCAGTGATGTCACGCGCTCTCCTCCTCCCGCTGGCCCTGTCTGCAGCCGAAATCCCGCGCCTGCGCTGTATCGGTCTACAGTCGGCACAGGCACTCTGAGAGAAGAAGCAGCCAAGCGCCTGCGCCAACTGAAGACCGTTACGGCGCATGTGCAGAGGGGGCGTTCCCAGAGCATGAGAATGCGGCGGCTACCAGCAAGTACCCGCCCAACTTGCTGGTAGCGAAGACAATTTGCATATAATAAAAGTACGATTTTTAGAAGATAGAAAACTCAAATAAAGGTATGAAACATATGTTTGAACTCAGCTGACATTAGCAAGTAGCTAATGTCAGCTACTGGAAATTGCATAAGTGGGGGTGACAGAAGCCCTTTAAGGTAAAAACTGTAAAAATAAGCTGTAAATCTTGTAAAATAGCAGAAGAAGCCATACTTATCCCTTTCTCCCCAATTCTTTCTGCACTGTGCTCTGATGCTCCCGCCTGCAGTAATGATGTTCTGTGCACACCACATCACTGCTCTGGTCAATTGGTGGTCTCAGTAGTGACATCCTGTATGCTGCTGAGGCCAGGAAGATGACTTTTTTGTGCAGGATGGAAGCAGCAGTGGAGAAAGTGGTGAGTATCTCTTTTGTTATTTTAAACCACTTACAGCTGCTACCTGAGTTTTTACTTAGCTTGGACAATCCCTTTAAGAATAGCCATAAAAAGGTGATTACCAGAAGCTGTACTCCAATAGGCTAGGGACACTTTTCACAACTTGCATCTGAAAATTGTTTTAGTACTTCGGGTTTTACAAAAAAAAAAATTCTACCATGTGTTTTCAGCATCTTGCATGTATTCTCACACAAGCAGGCTGCTCAGTCCAGTTCAGTGTGAAACCTGTCAGACAAGGTCTAGGATGCAAGATATTCATTTCAATGTTCTGTATGTCCGTTCCACGGCCCCGCAGAAAAAAATAGAGCATGACCTATTCGTGTCAATTTTGTGGATAAGGATAGGCATGTGTAACCTATCCCGGGACCTACAGAAGGGAAAATGAGGTATTCACACAGCCGGTATCTGTGTTTTACAATTTGCCGACCGCAAAAACAAATGCAGTCATCTGTGTGAGGCCTAATACTATGAGTTTGTGTTCAACCTGGGAAATACAGCACACACTGTGTGTTTCCTGATGTGAAAAGGCTCATGTGTAACTGACCTTACAGGAGGAATCCCAAAGATAGGCCGCTTTCACTCAGTAAATGTGCCCCAACGACTAAGGGCAAGTTCACATCACCATTTATTTTTCTGTTCTTCTGACCTGTCAGAAGAACAGAAAAAATAGATCCTGTAAGAAAACGGATCATCAGGATCCTTTTTTTTAAATCCATTTTTTTCTTTATTTTTCGGTTCTTTTGATGGTTCTAAAGAAAGGAATAATAAACAGTGGGCCCTGCCGTGATGTCACAGGATCACATGGGTCACATGGTCCACTCAAATGCTTCTATGATTGGACCATGTGACCCTGTGACGTCACCACAGGTCCTCAAGCAACAAAACTATCAAGAGAGAAGACATTCTGGGGCTCTGCGCGTACAATGGGCGAAGGTAAGTTCACTCTTTATTATTTTTAACCCTTTAAAGCCCGGGGCACATTGCATTCTGTAATTTGAATGCGATTATTTTCCCTTATAACTATGTTATAAAGGAAAATAATAACGATCGGGTCCCCATCCCGATCGTATCCTAGCAACCATGCGGGAAAATCGCAACGCATCCGCACATGATTGCGGATGCTTGCGATTTTCCCGCAGCCCCATTCACTTCTATGGGGCCTGCGTTCCGTGTAAAACGCAGAAACTGGAGCATGCTGCGATTTTCACGCAACGCAGAAGTGATGCGTGAAAATCACCGCTCATGTGCACAGCCCCATAGAAATGAATGGGTCCGGATTCAGTGCGGGTGCAATGCGTCCTCCTCACGCATTGCACCCGCGCGGAAAACTCGCCCGTGTGAAAGGGGCCTAACTGTGTAAAAGCGGTCTTAGGGCTCATGCACACAGCCGTAGTTTCGGTCCGTATCCAATCCGCAGTTTTTGCATATCCTGATGCGGACCCTTTCATTTCAATGGAGCAAAAAAAAAAGAGCACACAGTGTTCTTTCCGCACTTCCTTTCTGTGACCCCGCAAAAAAAAAAAAAAAAAAGAAACATTTCCTATTCTTGTCCGTTTTGCAGGAAAGGATGAAACTTTTCTGTAGAAATGAGAAAATAGAAAGTGGCATCCATGTTTCATGCATCGTTGCTAGGAGAGGCTCTCGAAATTCATTTTCAACGTAGCACTGTCCATGGAATATGGGTGACATACAAAAAAAATGAACACGTGAACCAAACACGGACTCTTCACAGATGAATCACTGACCATCTTGTCACACGGCCACAGAAGTGTGAACTCGGTCTTCCACTATCACATAGGGTCAGTTACCTACCACTCTCCAGCAGTTACGAAACTACACCATCAATCTTGCTCTATTCACTTCTATGGGAGTTCCGAGAATCTCCAAGCAAATGGGCACGCTGGGAGTTGTCGTATCACTCCAACAGCGGAAGTGGTGGAGGTTACTGATCTCTGCTCTATTAGGATATATTCACATATGGCAGATTTGTTGCAGAATTTCCTGCCACTTCTGCAGTTCCATACATCCGAATGAGGTTGTTTGTGCAGAATGAGTACGGATTTCTGCAAACTTAGGCCTCATGCACACGACCGTATGTGTTTTGCGGTCCGCAAACCGCGGAAGCTGCTCCGCGTTCTTGCGGAACGGAACGCGGCCCATTGTAGAAATGCCTATTCTTGTCCGCAAAACGGACAAGAATAGGACATGCTCTATTTTTTTTTGCGAGCCACAGAATGGAGCAACGGATGCGGACAGCACACTTTTGCGGCCCCATTGAGGTGAATGGTTCCGCGCCCGAGCCGCAAAATATGCGGCTCGGACGCGGACCAAACATATGGTCGTGTGCATGAGGCCTTATTCTGAGGGATAGGATGGTAGCAACATTTCTCCATCAGATCTGCTGCTTGTGAACATAACCTCAGCTGCCCTCCCTCTGATGCACCCCGGATGACCCAATAGTTTCAGTGGGGCACCATGATAACTAGCCCCATCCTCTGACTGGGCACAACATTAGATCGTGATGTCACACTACTACGTCATATAAATGTGGTTGCATTGTGACTAGAGATGAGCGAACATTAAAAAAAAGTCCGGTGTTCGGCGTTCGGGTTGTGGTAACTCGCGCATCCCGTTATGGATTCCACTATAGCGGAAGGGGCGGCTGCCACCAACCCGAACTGTTGAACAGCCGAAGGACCTGGGGTGACGTCACTGTCATGGGATCAGCGCAGGGGACGTGGCTCAGCACTGGATTTGATCCCGTGCTGAGCCACGCCCTGCACTGATCACATGACGGCGACGTCACCCCAGGTCCTTCGGCTGTTCAACAGTTCGGGTTGGTGGCAGCCGCCCCTTATGGATTCCATATGCCGCTATAGTGGAATCCATAACAGGATGCGCGACTTACCACCACCCGAACACCGGACTTTTTTTTAATGTTCGCTCATCTCTAATTGTGACATGACGGTCATCAGAAATCCAAGCCTGTTGGATTTATGCACGGCGAAGTTTACTATCATTAAGTGTGATTGGCAGCATGACATATATTTTAACCTTTTAAGGACCAGGCCAATTTTCTTTTTCCGTTCACATAGCTGTATGAGGGCTTGTTTTTTGCAGGACAAGTTGTACTTTCCAGTGGCACCTTTTAATATTGCACATGATGTAGTGGGGAGCTGGAAAAAAATCCAAATGTGGTAGAGTTGGGAAAAAAGTGGAACTCCACAGGTTTATGGGTTCGTTTTTACTGTTTTCCCTATGCAGTACAAATAACACGTTAAAGGGGTTGTCCGGGAATTTGATACGGATGACCTATCCTCTGGATAGATGATCAGTATCTGATCGATGGTGGTCCGACACCAATGACCCCCACCGATCAGCTGTTTTGAGAAGGCACTGATGCTCCTGTGAGTTCCGCAGCCTTCTCACAGCTTACCAAGAACAGCACCGTACATTGTATGGCGGCGGTGCTATGTACGGTGCTGTGCTTGGTAAGCTGCAAGAAGGCTGTGGCGTTCACATGAGTGCCAGTTTCTTCTCAAACAGCTGATTGGCGGAGGTCCTGGGTGTCAGACCCCCACCGGTCAGATACTGATGACCTATCCACTATCAAAATCCCCAAAAAAACCTTTAACTATATGCTCTGGGTCTGTACGATTACATTGGTACCGCGTTTTTATAATACTTTTCGTGTAGATACCATTATTTTTTTTTATGTGTGGGGACAGTGATAAGGAACATTTTTCTAATATACTGTATTTAGTGAAGTTGTACATTTATAGGAGTAAACTTGCCCTGAAATGTCCCTTACCAGCGCTCCCTAAATGAGGGTTACTAAGGCTACTTTCACATCTGCGTTTTTGCTGGATCCGGCAGGGGATCAGCAAAAACACATCCAGTCCATAATACAACTGTCTGCATCCGTTTAAAACGGACCCGGTTGTACTATCTCCAAAGTGAAGAAGACGGATCCGGCACTAAAACCATTGTAAGTCAATGGGCGCCGGATCCGTTTCTTTACGTGTCCGAAAAAAACAGATCCGGGACCATTAACTCACAATGAGCTTCCAGCTGCTACCCTCACTCCTTCCTCTTATATCATAAAGTATATCCCTGAATATTATTACTATGTGTACACTAAATACAGTTGTGTTCAAAATTATTCAACCGCCACTGATATTGAGTGTTTTGGCCAGTTTGACATTGATTTTGATCATTTCAGTCATCTTGTTTACAATTAAATCAAAGAGGCTCTTGTAAGTCAGACAAATAGAACATAACATTTATAATGAAATAACCACAAATGTCTTTTCTGTGCTCACATCATTATCAGTTTTATTCAACCCCCAAGTGACATTCAATCTTAGTACTTAGTACAACATCCTTTTCCAGTTATAACAGCTTTTAAACGTGAAGCATAGCTTGGCACAAGTGTCTTGCAGCGATCTACGGGTATCTTCACCCATTCTTCATGGGCAAAAGCCTCCAGTTAGTCACATTCTTAGGCCTCATGCACACGAATGTATTTTCTTTCCGTGTCCGTTCAGTTTTTTTGCGGACCATATGCAGAACGAGTCATTTCAATAGGTCCGCAAAAAAAACGGGAGGTACTCTGTGTGCATTCCGTTTCCGTGTGTCCGTTTTTCCGTTCCGCAAAAAAATAGAGCATGTCCTATTTATTCTAGTTTGCGGACAAGGATAGGCATTATTACAATGGATCCGCAAAAATAACGGATCCGCAAAAAAAATGGATGCCATACAGAACGTCATCCGTTTTTTTTGCGGACCGCAAAACACATACGGTCGTGTGCATGAGGCCTTATGCTGCGGTTTTTCTGCATGAGAATCCACACAAAAAAAAACGTCAGTAAGGACCCGTGCACACAACCATTTCCATTTTGTGATTGGCAAAACACGGATTCAGGCCGTGTGCGTGCCACCATTTATTTTCAAACTCTAGCTCTAGGAATGTTCTATCCCTGTCTGCAAGATGGTCATGGGTAGGACATGTCCTATAATTTGTAGCACGGCTGCACAGAAGCAGACAGCACACAGTTGACATCCGTGTGCTGTCTGCATCTTTTGCAGCCCCATTAAAATGAATGGGTTCGCATCCCATCTGCAAAAATTGCAGATCGGATAAAGACTCAAAAATATGGTCATGCTTTTGAATTGTGGTTCATCATAATCATTTTAAAAAACAAAGTAATGAAATAGGCCTGGACAAAAATGGTGGTACCCCTAATAAGGATTGAAAATAATTTGACCATAGGAACATGTTACACTAAGGTTGGTCCTGCCAATTTGAAGGGTAAAAAGTAGTCACTGCGCTGTTTGGTATTATGGTGGGTACCACACTGAATATGGACAAAGAAAGCTAAGGAGAGAGTTGTCTCCGGAAATTAGAAAAAAAATGATAGACAAATATGTTAAAGGTAAAGACTATAAGACCTTCTCCAAACAGTACCTGTTACTACATTTGCACATTTTATTCAGAAGTTTAAGGTCTATGGGACTGTAGTCAACCTCCCTGGACGTCTCTGCAAGAGGAAAATTGATGGCAAATTGAAGAGACAGATAATACGAAATGGTAACCAAAGATCCCAGAACAACTTCCAAAGAGATTAGAGGTAGTGTTGAGCGAACTTGTTTTTAAAGTTTTGCGTCCAAATGTTCGGGTTCGGGTTATCGAAGAATCCCGTTATGGATTCCAAATTCCGTTATGGTCCGTGGCAGCGGAATCCATAATGGGATTCTTCCAATCCGAACCCGGACTTTGGACGCAGAATTTAAAACACAAGTTTGCTCAACCCTAATTAGAGGTAAACCTCAAGGTGAACATTAGTGTCAGATACCACCATCTGTGTAAGTGGACTTAATTAAGACGACCAAATCATAATCAAAAGCAAATCATAAAAAAGCCAGTCTGGAACTTTCCATAATGCAAGTCACATCAGCTCTGTGTTCACAGATGCAAAAATGAAGCATACAAAGAAAAGAACATTGGTGGAGATTTATCAAACTGGTGTAAAGTAGAACTGGCTTGGTTGCCCATAGCAACTAATCAGATTCCACCTTTCATTTTCCAATGGAGCTGTGAAAAATAAATGGTGGAATCTGAATGGTTGCTATGGGAAACTAAGCCAGTTCTACTTTACACCAGTTTAATAAATCTCCCCCATTGTACCTACTGTCATATGTGTGCATCTGACACAGGGTGTCTTAAATCTGTGCAGGTTGCAATGAAACTTTAAGACTATCAAGGCATTCTGGAGGAAATTGTGCTGCCCACTGTCAGAAAGCTTAGTCTCGGTCGCAGGTTAATGGGTCCTCCAACAGGATAATGATCCAAAACACACAGCTAAAATCATCCAAGAATGGCTAAGAGCAAAGCACTGGACAGTTCTGAAGTGGCCTTCTATGAGCCTTGATCTAAATCCTGAGCATCTGTGGAAGGAGTCTGGAGAAGGCACCCTTCAAACCTAAGACAACTGGAGCAGCCTGCTCACGAGGAGTGGGCCAGAATACTTGTGGACAGGGGCAGAAGTCGCTGGATTGCAGTGAATGCCGCAAAAGGTAGTGCAACAAAATATTAAGTTAAGGGTACCATCCGGGTCGGTATCATTAGTTTGTTTTATAATTTATTCTTTTGAACCACAATTCAAAAGCAATGTCTGACGTTCATGATCGATGGGCGCCTGACACCCGGGACCCTCACCAATCAGTGGTTTGAGAAGGCACCAGCGCTCCGGTAGGGCTGCAGCCTTCTCCGTACACAGCGCCGTACATTGTATAGTGGCTGTGCTTGGTATCGTGCTCAGCACCAATGAAGGATAGGTTATTGGAATCAAAATCCCAGAAAACTCCTTTAAGTTATTTCAATTAGTTCTTTAACGGAATGGTACCAACAATTTTGTCCATGTGTGTATTTTTGTGGGAAAGGATTCAAAACTCGTCATTTATGTATTTAAATCTCTGATATTTCTGACTTCGATTTTACACCAGGGCCATCTTTTCAGTGATTGATCGCATCCTCTGTGTAAGTGTATATACAGATATAGCTGTCACTGATAGTTGTGCACAGGCGTGGTCTTAAGATTAGAAAAAAAGCGGGGATATAAATGTACAAATTACAATCTTTCCCCCCAAAACTACTCTGCTCAGCTCCTTCTGCTCTATAACACTATAACATGGTACCTGCAGAATGCATTGCATTTTGTGGTGATGGGTCTGTTACATCACCCAGTTTTTGGGAAGAAGCGGTCAGAGGAGCACTCGTTCTCAATAATTTGCCATCGTGGTATATAATAGGTGCCTGTTTACCATCAGCACATCTCCCATGTTGGGCTGAAACGATTACTCGATTGAATCGAGTAATTTGACACAAAAAATCCAATGTAAATTTTTTGTATCGAGGATTCGTTTCTGCCATGTGACCACGGAGCGTGAGTGAAGCGCTTGCTATTACTCACTGCTGCGTGATCACCCGCCAGGCCGCACCGTGCTGCACTTTCCTTCTGACACATCGTCAGGACATGGCGCACGTAAGCGTGCTTTATGACCCGACGCTGTCTGACATCAGGACAACAATGCAGCATGCGGAGAAGAAGATGGGGGAGCTGTGGAGCGGTGCCCCTACAGGAGAGTCAAGTATTTTATTGCACTGGCGCTGGGGACATGGCTAGGAGGGGGAGATGGTGGCACTGGGGGGCAAGTTGATTGCACTGGGAAGCAAATTGTTTGCACTGGGGTGGGGGGCAAGCTGATGGCACTGGGGGGGGGGGAAGCGATGGCACTCAGGGGGGCACAGCTGATGGCACTGGGGGGCAGCTGATGGCACTGGGGGGCAGCTGATGGCACGGGCGCTGATGCGTTTTTATAAAGAAAAACGTTCTTTTAATTTGTTTTCTTTGTTATTAGAGTACTCGGTTAATCGATAGAATAATAGTCGATAGTTGCAGCCCTACTCCCATTTAATGAGGAGTGAGTGGAAGAATGATCACAATAGCAGTCATTCCTCCTCCATATACTTTGCATCAGCCTGTGTAGTAGGTTGATGCAAATGATCTCCAATCTCTGAGTTTATGGTACTTGTCCTGCCCAAACATCCTGTGATAGGACCCTGAATCGACGGTAACTGCTGTTGAAGTTGACTTGTGAGAAGCTTGTGTTTCTCTCTAGCCTTTATATTTTTCTGCCTCTAGTGGTGCGGCTTTTAAAGGGGTTTTCCAAGATTTTTATATTGATTGTCTATCACGAGAATACTGGAAAACCCCTTTAAAAAGATAGTCCACCCTTATACCTATTTTTAAGTCTTCCCAGTACTGCGCTGTACCTAAAGAAAAAAGATAGTCACCCGATCCCCTCCACTCCGTTCCAGGACTGAGGTCTTGACCTGCACTCCTTCCGTTCCCTCGAGTTTAAACTTCCTGATGGGGTTGTTTGTGCCATTAGGGCCAATCACTTTTTCTTAGTAGTGATGTGTACCTAAGCAGCACATGACCCAGCAGAGACATGCCATTTAGGGACCTGTCGCTGCTGAGGCCACTGATTGGCTGCAGCGGCGCATGTGACCACGTCCAGGAGGTAGCCTAAATCGTGCCTTTGGTCCTGGAAAGGAGTGACAGGTAGCGGGTGAGTGTAATTTTGGTGTTTTAGGTACAATGCAGTAATGGGCAAATTTAAAAGGGGCCTAAAGCTGGGCTAGCCTTTGTTCACACTACACTTTGGCCTTGATCAGAGGTTTACTGTAATGTGCCTTAGGTTTCTATTGTCCAGCCATAAACATGTCAAATATATACCAAAAGGCCGTGCGTTTGGCAGCTGTACAGCTGGATCCATTTTTAGGGAACTGTAAAAGGTAGTGTGCCTTTTAGTATCGGTTTTCATAAAAAGAAAAAAAAATACCTGTGCTGTAAACATAGAAATTCCCTAGATCATTTTTTTATGTTTTAACTAACAGCGTCCTGCAGGGGGCAGCAATAGTCAGCACACTCAGACCTCACACATAAACCAACTATATAGCAGTCTCTAAAAGTTATCTCATGTTAGTCACATTGATGTAAGGCAGGTTTATACATATGGCGGCACCGGAAAAATCTAAGCCAGCAATGACAATCTGTAGGCCGGGTCTACAACGGGCAGTTTATAAGAGATAGCTGCAGATTAAATACTGCGCACAATACACTGCAGCGGTTGCTTGGTGAGCCTGACCTTAGGCCTCTTTCACACTTGCGTTGTGAAGATCCGGCGTGCACTTCCGTCGCCGGAATGCACGCTGGATCCAGCACAACGCAAGTGAACTGAAAGCATTTGAAGACTGATCAGTCTTCAAAATGCTTTCAGTGTTACTATGGCAGCCAGGACGCTACTAGCGTCCTGGTTGCCATAGTAGCAGTGAGGCGGGGAGCAGCATACTTACATTCGTGCGGCTCCAGGGCGCTCTGAATGACGCCAGAGCGCCCGCAGCATGGATCACGTGATCCATGCAATCACGTGATCTATGCACTGGGGCGCCTGACGCCATCCTGGAGCGCCCGTGAGCCGCACGGAATGTAGGTATGCCGCTCCCCGCTCCCCTACTTTTACTATGGCAACCAGGACTTTAGCGTCCTGGCTGCCATAGTAACCATTGACAAAGCTAAACGTCGGATCCGGCGATGCGCGGAAACGACGTTTAGCTAAAGGCCGGATCCGGACTAATGCCCTTCAATGGGCATTAATTCCGGATCCGGCGTTGCGGCATGTCTTCCGGATTTTTGGACAGAGACAAATCCGCAGCATGCTGCGCTTTTGTCAACGTCCAAAAAACGTTGACATACTGAACGGAAGACATCCTGATGCATCCTGAACGGATTTCTCTCCATTCAGGATGCATGGGGATAATCCTGATCAGTAGCTTTCCGTCCTAGAGACCCGAGGACGGATCTCTAGGACGGAAAGCTAAAACGCTAGTGTGAAAGAGGCCTTACTCGCCACTCTTGATGCTTTACTCCCAGTAGTCAGAGTAGAGCTCCCATTGACACGCTAGTCAAACATGCTCTCTCGCCCCCAGTATTCAACACAGCCCTCAATCGTGATCACTAAACTCTGACGGACCCGTCTTCTTATACAATAGCAGATATCCTTGCCCCTACTCTCCCACACTGCGCCCTCTGCTGGCAGAAAGATACATACAAGCTGCCTATTGCATCTTTTGAATTAGGTTACATGCACACAACCGTTCCGTGTTTTGTGGTCCACAAATTGCCGGAAAAAATGCGGTTCGGATGTGGACTCAAATAATGGTTGTGTGCATGAGGCCTTAGGAGATCACACTTTTACTCCTAAGTATTTTTATCCTCCATGGGGGGAATTTTAGAGGTTACCACAAGTTCCACTTGTTCACACGTCATGGATTTGCCTATGGAAATTTCTTTGTGTATTTTGCAAGAGGATCCGTTGCACAAATCTGAGGCTGGAGCTTGGATTTCGGCCCCAGACATGCCAGTGACGGACCACGGATCCGCACCAGAATTGTCGTTCACTGGGACTAGTCTCAAAATGAACATAATCGTTGTTTCCACGGGTGACCATCTTTTCCAGAGTGTGTAAATAAGGCAATTCCCATGAATTGAATGCGGAAGGTTAAGCGGATTTGATTAGGATACAGGCATGTAATCCTTGCCTACATATATGACATGTGAACAGACCCTTACCGCCCCTGATGTAAGACGACATGCTGAGCCCCATGTACCCGAAAAAAAATCTGTGTCACAGAACCACAGCAAGTCCACTACATCATTTAAGTGTTAAACTTTCTGATTTTGGGCAAATTTTAGTATGGATTCATTGCAGATTTGACTTCGGCTTCATTGAAATCCACAATGTCAATTGACGTGGATTTTTAAATCTGTACCTCATCTCATCTCACCCACTTGCTTGGTGCTGTCAAATCCACCGGTAAAATCCACAATAAGGGCTCGCGACCGTAGTTTCTGTCCGCATCCGATCTGCATTTTTTGTGGATCAGATGCGGACCCGTTCATTTTAACGAGGCTGCAAAAGATGCGCACAGCACTCTGTGTACTGTCCTCATCCACACATCCGTTCCGCAGCCCTGCAAAAAAGATAGAACATGTCCTATTCTTCATCTCTAGAGGAGTGTGAAAAAAGGCAATATGCACTTTGGCTGGGATCCGTGTTTTGCGCATCCGGGATTTGTGGACCGCAAAACGGATGCGGTCGTGTGCATGAGCCCTAATTCTCACCGATGTGAACCTATCCATAATATTGGTAGAAGAATGAGCGAGATGGGACCAGAACTGCCAACAATACTCACATTCTTAGCTTGGTTTTACTAAACCCCCTCCCGTGTAACCTGGAGAACCCCTCTAAGATGCCTGGGGGAGCAGGAGACCTGTACATGTCACGTCTACAGTTGGCTCTTCTTCCGGCGTTCTACGTCCAGCAGAGCTCATCAGATGAAGGAGTTTGAGCATGTTGTACGGAATAGTATGGTACACAGGACAATGATAAGGCGGCCGGCAGGGCTCCCACTTGTAGTTATAGTCTTGTTGCATTTGTATGTCACCATTTTCCACCATTTCAGTTCATGTCATTTTCAAATTTCTCGTCAGCCTGACTTGTTCATTCAGTTCTGAGAACGAGACGGAATATTTGGAGGTTTCTAGAACTTTGGTTTGCAGGAGGCTTTTTAAGAATTGGGGATACCGGTCATTAAAAAGAACCTGTGTAAGGCTAGGGCTACACGACAACATGTGTCTCGCGACAAATGGAGCACAACTACACTGCAACATGTGTCGCGCGACATTGATGTTGTACCGATGTCGCACGACAATTTTTATAATGATAGTCTATGGTGTCACACTGCGACATGTTGAGACTGCGATGTGACCGTCGCAGATAAATCCATATTGCAGGGCTCGACAAATCCCAGGCGCCATGGCCTGGGTATTTGTCAGCCTGTTTGCAAAGGTGGCCGGGCGCAGGGTCGGCGCGTCCTAGGAGGGCCGGCCCCCGTCATGCTGCAGCCGCCCGAGCGCTCTATAGAGAGCCTCAGGCGGCTGCAGCACTGCCCGGGCTGGCGCGTCCATGAGGGGGCACCGCCCGGGCGCAGTATGAAGAGAGGGACTGACAGGAGGGAAGCGCTCAGTGCTCCCTCCTGTCACTCCCTCATTGTAGCGTGGCCGAGCCCTGTATGGTCCGCGGGTACAGGGAGCATCTGTCTCCTGTACCCGGCCGGACTGACATGAAGTGCGCACACAGTGTGCACTTCCTGTCAGTCCGCCCGGGTACAGGAAACTAAAGATCCTGTACCCGTGGAGCATACAGAGACTGACAAGAAGGGGGGAAGTGAATGACAAGAGGAGGAAAGATAATGACAAGAAGGGGGGGGGAATGACAAGAGGGGGAAAGAGAATGACACAGCTGGGTGTTGTAGTGATGCGGGGACTGCAGAGGCTGAGCGCCAGCTGGGGGTTGTAGTGCTCAGCAAAATGTCATGGTGCCCGCTGTGTTTGTGCCCTCCGGACCCCTCTGCCCTCTCCTCTGGACCCCTCTGCCCTCGCCTCTGGACCCTGTAATCCTTGTAAGGGTTTCCACATGTCATGGCGGACGCAAGGGGCGATCACTTGGACGCTGGGGGGGCCCTATATACTCGCACATTATGGGGGCACTATGGAGAAGAGGAGAAGGTGCACTATGCGGGCATCTACTGTGGGCCCTATGTACTGGCATGCATTATTGGGGGGCTCTATGGAGAAGTGGGGGGGGAGAGGAGCACTATGGGGGCATCTATTGTGGGCTTTATGACGCAGCACCGCCTGGCTCCTAACTTTTTTAGCTGGCTGCCATATTGAATGTTTTTTTTGCGACTGTCGCATCGCAGCATGTCGCAGTGCGACACCATAGACTATCATTATAAAAACTGTTGCACGACAAAAGTAGACAATCCATTTAGATCTTAGTCCCGGGTGTATCCTCTCCTAGACTACATTGCATTTGTGCTCCTATAGCCTGATTTGTACATGCTCAGCATTCTGGGTTTTCCAAGAAAATGTCTTGAAGACATTATTTTGAGACACTGATTGTGAAACGGTCTGCATTTATGTTCTAGTATATAGTTATTACCAAATATTCACATCTGGATCTTGTATTCCACAGATATGGACTTATTCTTCCCAATAAGCTGCAGCAGAAGAAAAATGTTTGCCTGCCCAAGCATGCAGCGTTTGCAGACGATTCTGATGAGGAGGTAAGAGTAACAGGCTGGTAAGGAGCAGTGCACTGTGCTTTACACTGCAGCTCCGAACCGGGTTTTACTTCCAACAGGCCTCAATACATCTAGCGTGAGCATTTCTCAGCACATATGCCGAACGCACACTTGAATACGAATTATTGTGCTAAGTTCACCTATCACGGATTTTGCGTGGATGAAATCCGCAATGAAATTTTGCATGAATTGACGCGGGAGGTGCTGATTTACATGCGGATTATGTTACAGATTTAATGTAGATTTTATGTTAAAGGTATATTCCCATGAAAAAATATTCTAAGTCTTTTGAAACCGGCACCTGGATCTGAATATATTTGTAATCGCATCTGATTAAATATTTATTGTAGCTACTAAGTTATTCAATTAAGTCTATCTGTATAGCGCCACCTGCTGTTTGCTCTTTTTCTAATTTCTTTGTCCTGCTCCGGCCCCTTTCACATCTGCGTTTTTCCTTTCCGTCCTAGAGTTCCGTCCTCGGGGCTCTAGGACGGAAAGATACTGATCAGGATTATCCCAATGCATTCTGTATTCTGTATGGAGAGAAATCCGTTCAGGATGCATCAGGATGTCTTCCGTTCAGTGCTGACACGTTTTTTGGCCGTAGCAAAATCCGCAGCATGCTGCGGATTTTCCTCCGGCTAAAAATCCTGAAGACATGCCGCAAGGACGGATCCGGAATTAATGCCCATTGAAAAGCATTAGTCCGGATCCAACTTTAAGCTAAACGTCGTTTTGTGCTGCTAGTGTGAAAGTAGCCTAAGGCTCTATTCAGACGTCCGTATGTGTTTTGCGGATCCGCAAAACACAGACACCGGCAATGTGCTTTCCGCATTTTGCGGATCCGCACATTGCCAGAACTATATAGAAAATGCCTTTAATAGGACATGTTCTATATTTTTGCGGAATGGAAGTGCGGATCCGCAATTCCGGGCCCGAGCGGGATAAAGTCTGTCCCCATAGAAATGAATGGGTCCGCAATTCCATTCCGCAAAATGCATTAGGATTAGGCCTAACTGTATACATTTGGAACTTTACTCTTACGCCTTTTTTTAAAAAACAAAACGATCCTGAACGTGTTTCTAGCTCACTTTTGGAGCATGGTATATGCCAAATCAGAGTTTAGCTGCAGAGGTTCGTGCTCATTTGTTTTGGCAGTGTGAGGAAATTCTGCGATCTGATATTTTCAGAACCATTTGTTCTTCACTAAAGTAAATCAGGTTAGGAGGGCAGAAGAATAGTCCAATTCTCAAGGCTCCTTAGCTATGAAGGATACTGCTTTGTCATAACAAAGGTGATTCATTATTTGGGTGTCTTCCAAAGCTGGGAACTTTCTGAAGGCCACAAAGCCAAGTGTAATGTTTGTATCAAGAGAAAACCCAGCATATGACGTCCGCAGCACACATTGCGAGGAAACCTAATGTTACTGGTGTAATCAGAGGTAATGGTTACATAGCCCGAACCGCTTATGGAGATCCGTGCATTGTCATGAGCACATACTGGCTGCGCACGTCAGGTGCCTTGGTATTTTAGGATGAGTTGTGGGGAATTAAAACTCTTGGGCAATTACAATTGTTGATGGCCTTTTCCCTGAAATTGTGTATTACAGTATATATTACATGTAGTGATTTTTAGATTAGGTAAGTTCCAGTAAACTCTTCTGTTGGGGGTATCTTTATAAAAATCTTGTTGACACAGTAGTGGAGATTTAATACTAGCAGACCTCTTGGGTGGTGCACCACTATCTACCCGATTGTAGCTGAAAGTGTAAAACTTAAAGGAAATGTGTCTTCAGAAAATGACCTATTGTTTAAGTCACATTTTTATGTTTAACATATTTTTAAAGAGTTTTTGGTGATTTCACTTTCCATGTTAATATCTATATTTAAACAAAAACCATAAATCCTGCAGTTTTCCCACTGGCCACCAAGCGTAGTAACAGGCGCCACTTCTTGGTCTGCACAGATCACTTTACCGCAGTTACCTGCTTATCTGTCATTCTAATCCTGCCTGTACTAATATCACTTCTGTGTATAGATAAGACCGGATCCACCATTCACAATAGGTGATTGTCAAAGCTTACAGTTGTACAATGACCTCTGCACAGATTACTTTACTGCAGTTACCTGCTTATCTATCATTCTAATCCTGCCTGTACTAATATCACTTCTGTGTATAGATAAGACCGGATCCACCATTCACAATAGGTGATTGTCAAAGCTTTCACTTGTACACTGCTCTCTGCACAAGTCACAGAGCATGCTTAGAAAACTTCCATAGAAGTCAATGAGGTCCTTCCAGACCATTGTGTCTATGGCCCATGGGGCTTCCGTAAAGCAATTTTCTTAATGCTTTCTAGAAGCTGTTAAGAACAGCGCAGGCAAGATGGCGGCTCCATCATCCTGTTCAGGAAAGAGAATAAAGAAATCTGCAATCAGAAGATAAAAACAGATTAGAAAAAAGGAGACATGCGGCTATATGGCTGCAGATTTTAAAATGGAATCGATCTTACCTGCAGTTTTTGTTGCAGATTTGGGTTTTGCCACTGATCTCACCCTTGCATTACAGATGGTAAGTCTGCACAATTGACATGCTCTGGATTTTAAAATCTGCACTGCAGGTCAGTTTCCGCATGGAAGTAAAAAGCAAAGTCTACCTGAGATTTTTCTAATCTCGTACACTTTGCTGGTACGGTATTACACTGCGATTTTTCCACAGAAATATCAGTGTGTAAAAACTGAGTGCAATCCTCAACGTGACCCCCGGACGAAGGCAAGCCGAAATGAATGTACCGTATTTTTCGCCCTATATGACGCACTTTTTTTTCCCCAAAAGGAGACTGCGATTTTTCCACAGAAATATCCGTGTGTAAAAACTGAGTGCAATCCTCAACGTGACCCCCGGATGAAGGCAAGCCGAAATGCATGTACCGTATTTTTGCGCCCTATAAGATGCACTTTTTTTCCCCAAAAGTGGGGGGAAAATAGTGCTGCGTCTTATGGGGCGAATGCGGCAAACACTGATACACCGCCGTGCTGCTGAAGAGCGCAGCCGGCGTGTGTATCAATGAGGAGGGGCTGTGGGCGGCATCTTGTTGGCTAATGACAGCGGGGCCCGTGCAGTAACTATTCTACTACACTGGCCCGCTGTAGTAATGTTATAGGCGATGTTTAAAACTATCATCTTCATTAAACTTAATGCTGGCAGTATTACCCTACCTCCTATAATCTACGATCGCAGGCAGGACTGGAGTCAGGAGGCCGGCGAGCGGGAGGCGGCAGCGTGATGTCACGCGCCTGCTCCGCCCACTTTATGAATGAAGCAGACGGCACAGGCGCATGACGTCACGCTGCCGCCTCCGCTCGCCCGGCCTCCTGACTCCAGTCCTGCCTGCGATCGTAGATTATAGAAGGTAGGGTAATACTGCCAGCATTAAGTTTAATGAAGATGATAGTTTTAAACGTCGCCTATAACATTACTACAGCGGGCCTGATGTAGTAGAATACAGTTACTGCACGGGCCCCGCTTTCATTAGCAAACAAGATGCCGCCCACAGCCCCTCTATTGGGGGTCATCGCAGCCACTGTTATGGGGGGGGGGGGGGAATCTGTGGATGACACATAGTATAAGATGCTATGAGTCATCCACAGATTCCCCCCATACCAGTGCCATCCCCAGCTCCCCCACATAACACGGCGTCTTCCAGAGATCCCCACATAACAGTGCGTCATCCACAGATGCCCCCATAACAGTGCGTCATCCACAGATCCCCCATAACAATGCATCATAATAGTGTCATGCACAGAACACCATTAGTAAAAAACCCACCAAAAGTACACCTTTTGGTTCAAAATTTTTTTTCTTATTTTCCTCCTCAAAAACCTAGGTGCGTCTTATAGGCAGGTGCGTCTTATAGGGCGAAAAATACGGTACTGTGCGACACACGTGGGTAACATGATCATTACTCTTTGGCAGTATGGTACAGTTTGTTTTAATGCACTTTATATCTACCTTATATGCATTGTGGTTCTCAGATACATTTTTGTGATTTTCATACATCAGATTATTTTTGGCCTTGGTTGTGTCTTCTCTCCAGTGATGCCGCTATTGTTCCTGCACTCCTTTTTAATCATGCTGTAAAATTAAGGGTACTTTTACATTTGCTGCGGTATTTTCTCCGTCCAAAATTCCGGAACACTTTCCGAAATGCCTGATCCGGCTTTATTTTCCATTGAAATGCATTAATGTCGGATCCAGACCCAAATGTTCTGGAAAAACGGAACAGGTTTTGCGGTCTGCGCATGCACAGACCTTTAAAAATGTGAAAAAGATAAATCCCGGATCCGTTTTTTCCGGATGACAACCGGAGAGATGGATCCGGTATTGCAATGCATTTGTAAGACGGATCCGCATCTACAAAGGGTATCCGTTTGCATACAGATTGCCGGATCCGGCAGGCAATTTCGGCGACGGAACTGCCTGCCAGAATCCAACAACGCAAGTGTGAAAGTACAAAGTTTGTCCTTAATTTATTGTTTTTTAATGCGGACTGGCTTTTTTCTATAGGTTGTGTTTAGTTTTCTTTTTGTCCGCAGGCCCCCTAGTTATTATTTACACGTTATGGTCCCTGAGGACAGATTGCACAAGCTGGTACATGTGGAGTGCAGTGTATATTTGTGTGTAACTCTATCTTGGTTGTTTTGTTGATGTTGAATGTGTATAGGTAGCCTAAGAGCTCATGCACATGACCATATTTTCTTTCCATATTTTCATTTTAATGGGTCCGCAAAAAAAAATTTAATTCCTCCGTGTGCATTCCATTTCCAGTATGTCTGTATGTCCATTCCGCAAAAAAATAGAACATGTCCTATTATTGTCCGCATCACGGACAAGGATAGGACTGTTCTATTAGGGGCCAGCTGTTCCGTTCCGCAAAATACGGAATGCACACGTATGTCATCTGTATTTTTTGTGGACCGCAAAATACATATGGCCGTGTGCATGAGCGCTAAGGGTTTCTGCCTCCCATATAGTAGGTCTTGGGTTTGAGACCTGGCAGAGATGGAAGAGACAGCATACCCACTAAATATACAGGGGTATCCTGAAGCTCCTCCCCCTTCAGTGTCAGAGTGCCAGACCCCCAGGGCTCCATAGAGAAGAAGGACCCCCTCTCCCTTGGTGGTCAGAGTGCCTCCCCCAGGGCCTCAGAGAGCAGGTAACCACAATTTCTGTTGGATTAATTGCCTGGCCCTAGCAGATAGTCTCTACCCATTCTGGAGCTGAGCTCGGGGGAAACCGACAATTAGAGATGCACAGGGGCGGACTGGGAGCTTAAAGGGTTTCTCCGGGACTTAAGAAAATGAAAATATTAAAATATTACTTTATTATATACATATTCCTAAGTACCTGTCATTAGTTTTAATGGCTTGTTTTGTCTAGGGAGCAACCATTAGGAGCAATAAAATGGCCGCTGTCCTATTAGTATACACAAAACCTGTCCTAATCACACAGGTGGGCAAGTTACTTTACAAGTAACGAACAACATTTCTACAGAGATTCAACTGAAGATCTTATCAGCTGTATTCAGGATCATAATCCCTGACAAGCAGAGCAGAGAGGAGGATGAGGCAGCTCTTTAGCTCAGTGTTGTGAAGTAACTTGTCCTCCTGTGTGATTAGGACAGGTTTTGTGTGTACTAATAGGATGTTGGCCATTTTATTTCACCTGTTGAGTGCTCCCCAGACAAAATGAGCCATTATAACTAATTAATAGGTATTAGAGAATATATTTATAATAAAGTAATGTATACCGTAACTATTTTTTTCTGTAATTTTAATTTCTATCCCGGAGAACGCCTTTAAAGTGGCCCCATGTTGTAGGTAGGTCCAAATAGACAGAAGGCGGGACAACACAAGTAGGCAGGGCCAGCAATATCATAGGGCAGAACAAAATACCACCCCAGCAGAAACAAGTATGACAGTGTGGTACAAAATACTGCCACCTGTGCCACAGTGTTCAATTGTATCTCCATTCTGAGGACTGCAATACAGTTGAATTCAGGAGGGCACCTGCGGCCACTGGCCGGGTGCATTGGAGAGAATCGGATCATTATGTACCTGGCTGGTGGCCGTAAGAAGGCTTGAATGGCCCCCCCAAGGCATTGTTCCACCAGGAAATTTCCCTGTAGGGACTATGGCCAGTCCGCCCCTGGAGATGCAGCCTGCAGAAGGGGAAACATGTGAAAACGCATGATACAAGTCATATTCTGCTCAGAGGTAGTATTACGCCTTGTGTACGTGAAACTTATTCGAGGCTATTCACATGCACTAAAATTTCCCCCTAATTTTGGATTACACACATTAGGGGAGATTCATTAGAACTGGTGTAAAGGAAAACTGGCTTAGTCGTCCAAGACAACCAATCAGATTGATTGTTTTATTTTCCAAAGCAGCTCTGGAAAATGAACGATGGAATCTGATAGGTTTCTATGGGCAACTAAGCCAGTTCTACTTTACACCAGTTTTGATAAATCCCCCCCCCCCCCCCGATTATGTATGGATGGACACCTATTTGAGAAACAGATCCTCAGATCCTTTTGGGGAAAATGTGCATTGCACAATAATTAAATGCCTTCATTATTTACGATGAGAAACTTTCGAGCTTTTGTTCCAGTTACATGAGAAGTTCTCCGCGCTCTGCCCCTGCTCATCAGCCGTGATGATGAGTCTTATAGAAACTCGTTATTAAAATGTGTAGAGCAAAGGGATAAAATATAAGGTAATAAGACCTCCTGCTCACCGGGCCTCTAACAGATTCAGAACTTGATGCTATCAACTTTTATTTTTTTCCCTTTTGCTTACTTAATATCACATTTTTTATTAGTAAGGTATTAATTCCAGGCGTTTAGCAGATAAGGGGCAGCGCTCAGGGAGAGATTCATTTCCTGAGACTTATCAGTGGGAAGAACATCTGTGTCTCCGAGCATTGTATTCATAACTGGGCTGTAATAAAGTCCAGCCAGGGGACTGCTCACTCTTTACAGCGATCCCATAACTGATATATTGTCCGTGTTTTTCTCAGAAACGCGGCCTGTTCTGAGAACAATTACCGTTGTTTAGTTTCTTAGTTAGGGTTGCTATTGGGATATTGCAGATCTACTAGTCCTGTTAAAATATATTTGAGGTTTTCATTATTTATTATATGTGTGTGTATAAAATATCTCTACACATATATATACATATACAAAATGTCACAGCTATACTTTGCTTTATTCTTATTTTATGTTGTTTTTGTCATTCATATACATAGCCTCTTTTACATTGCATTACACAAGTTTCAGTTAAAGGGGTTGTTCACCCAGGGGGCCTTTCAGGCAGACCCCCTCCCCCTTCCCCCTCATGCCACCAGACCCGTGGAGGAAAGCATACTTCCTTGGTCCCCAATGCTTCAACATCCAGTTTGATGTGGGCCACATGCACGCTGCAGCAGTGTACCTCATGCATCACGTGACCCAGTGACATGACACATGAGACACGCATCACTGCTGCAGCCAGTTATCGGCTGCAGCGGCCACTTGACCCGCGTCAAACTGGATATTGATGGGCGGGGGAGCGTATGAACTGGAGCAGGTAAGTATGCTTTTCTCCGCAGGTCTGGCACTGTGGAAGGGAAGGGGGGGGGGGGGGTTTGGGGGGCTACTCTATTTATTACTGAGAGCGCTAATGATAACAAAGTAAATGGAACATGGAAACAATTTACTATATTGGCAACAGGAACATTGCTAATGATAGGCGATAGCTCTCAGCATTTGGCAACCATCTGATACATTTGTAACGGTGGAGTGCGTGAGTTAACACAACCACCAGTACTATATATCCATAACCAACTTTCCGCACCATGAATATATAGTAAAGATCTGAAAATAAGTGAGAAGAAAAAACATCACACTAATAGTTCACCATAGGCTTTGAAAATATATAACACAGAGGAAAAGATGAGATGTGTGATAGAAAAGATACTAATCTACTCCATGTTGATTTTAAATGTACATAATAAAGGTTATTTTTTATTTTGTAGAAAAGTGAACAAACAGTTTAGGCCTAAAACAGAATTGATATAGCTCTTGGCTGTTGGTTAGTGCTCATTTTAAAGTAATATTCTGGGCCAAAATGGGTCAGTTTTTCTTTAAAGGGCTTCTGTCACCGCCCACTGATGTAATTTTCACTAGCTGACATTAGCTACTTGCTAATGTCAGCTGAGTTCAAACATATGTTTCCTAACTTTTTTCCTGTTTTCTATCTTCTAAAAAACGTACTTTTGTGATATGCAAATTATCTTCGCTACCAGCAAGTTGGGCGGGTACTTGCTGGTAGCCGCCGCATCTTCATGCTCTTGGAACGCCCCCTCTTCTTTTGATAGACAGGGCCAGCGCGCTCTCCTCCTCTCGCTGGCCCTGTCTGCAGCTGCAATTCCGCGCCTGCGCCGTATCGGTCTTTAGTCGGCGCAGGCGCTCTGAGTGAAGGACGCTCGCTTAGGCGCTCCGTCCTCAGTGCGCCTGCGCCGATGACGTCAGAGCTACACCCGGAAGAGAAGACGCCGGCATCCCTGGTAAGGAGCAGGCGATGCCGGCGTCTTTTCTTCCGGGTGTAGGGCTGACGTCATCGGGCGCAGGCGCACTGAGGACGGAGCGCCTAGCGAGCGTCCTTCACTCAGAGCGCCTGCGCCGACTAAAGACCGATACGGCGCAGGCGCGGGATTGCAGCTGCAGACAGGGCCAGCGAGAGGAGGAGAGCGCGCTGGCCCTGTCTATCAAAAGAAGAGGGGGCGTTCCAAGGGCATGAAGATGCGGCGGCTACCAGCAAGTACCCGCCCAACTTGCTGGTAGCGAAGATAATTTGCATATCACAAAAGTAAGTTTTTTAGAAGATAGAAAACAGGAAAAAAGTTAGGAAACATATGTTTGAACTCAGCTGACATTAGCAAGTAGCTAATGTCAGCTAGTGAAAATTACATCAGTGGGGGTGACAGAAGCCCTTTAAATAGTAGTATTAAAAACACTGCCCCTGGCCGCCATAGGTACTGATCGGCACCAAATATGAAAACATGCTTGATCTTTGGTTGCAGGTTGCAAGTTAAACATGACTCTGCCAGCTTCAGTCACTCCCGGTTCACTAGTACAATCCATTTTTGGAGAGGTAGATATGAGATGGATTATCAGCTTCACTGAGGGATCAGGTTACAGCTCTTGCTTATAGAAATCTTTGGAAAAGGAAATAGGGGCAGCTGCAGAGAGAGAATATAAGGCTACTTTCACATCTGCGTTTTTTCCTTTCCGGTATTGAGATCCGTCATAAGATTTCAAAACCAGAGGAAAATGCTTCCATTTGGTCCCCATTCATTGTCACTGGGGACAAAATGGAACGGAATGCAAGATTATACATTCTGTTCATTGGGTTCCCATGCTGGACAAAAAACTGCTGCAAGCAGCATTTTTCTGTCCGGCATGGGATGGCGGAGCAAGACGTGTCTGGCATGAAGCACAATGTTATGGTGCCGGATCCGTTTTCTCGGACACGAAAGAAAATGGATCCGGCACCCGTTGACTTACAATGATTTTAATGCCGGATCCGTCATGGCTATATTAAAGATAATCAATAAAAACTGCAGATCATCCTGCAAAAATTAGCCCTCACTCAGCTCCGTAGACATGAAAATAACGTTATGGGGGGCAGAATATAGTGATGCAAAGAAAACATTGTTTATTTAAAGTTTTATTCCAATTTTTTATTTTTTCCACTACAGTACTGACCTGGAAAATAAAGGCAACAGGTCAGTTGTACCGCATAGGAAAAGCTGTAAAAACTGAACTCATAAAACTGTGGCTGAACTGTGTTTTTTCTCTAATTCCAGTCTTTTCCAGCTTCCCACTACATTGTATGGTATATTAAATGGTGCGATTTGAAAGTACAACTTGTCCCGCAAAAAACAAGCTAGATGAATGGGAAAAATGCAAAAAAAAATGATGGGCTCTGGGAAGGAAGGGAGTAAAAAATGAAAAATGGCCCGGTCCTGAAGGGGTTAAAAGGTCGACCATTGACCTATAGTAGAACTACTCTACCTCTGGTGGCACCAAAGCGATAGCTTTCTTTTCCTCTTTGAAACGAGAGTTGATTTGACTCTGAGAGGGAGTCAAAATGATTGTCTCCTTTAACACATGAGTACAGAACAGGATGTAGAGAAGACTTATAGTTAGCGTTTGTGTTTCTTTTTAACATTGTGTCCATTTATAGGAGAAATAACTTGTTTTGTTAGATTCGTGGAACTGAAACAATATGTAAGTGTTTACTGTTCTTATCTGATATTCTGATCTATTGGTTTTTGTAGCTTTTTCTTTTACCTGAACCAGAGGTTTATTTGCTGACCCGTTGTATTCACATAGTAAAACATAATTTCTTTTGTTTGGTGCCATACCTCTAAAACAGCGGTATAAACTTACAGGACACAGGTCACACTATAGAAGTCAGCACTGCAGCGCCTGACTGCCTACAGGTAGTCTGTACTGGTTACCACCAAGCGATATTGTGTCCAGTCCAGGAAGAACTAGCTGTTTACAGTTCCTTCATCACATCTTGTTGCAAGACTTGATGACTTATCCGCAGACTAGGTCATCAATACCAAATTAGTGGGGGTATCACACCCGGATCCCCTCCAATCAGTTGTTTCAGATGGCCATGTTGCCGGAAGATGTGACATGTACAGAGCACAGCTCCATGCAAGGTGTAGTGGCCATTCTGGGGTACTGCAGCTCAGCTCCCATTCGTGTCCAGACTACACAGTATAGCGGCCCTTAAGCTTATGCTCCTTTCACTGTATAGTTTCCAGCACCGCGGTTGACTGAAATAATTGATCATGGGGCTGCGGGGTGTCGGACTCCCACCGATCTGATATTGATGACCTGAGGATAGGTCATCAACATCTATAACCTGGACATCCCCTTGAATATAAAATTAGTAATATATGCAGTACTTAACTTTGGGTCTCAGAAAATCCCAGGAACCAGGTCATTTTATTGATGTCTAGGAAATTTTCTGTGCTCTTGTATATAAAAGATCCCGAAAGTCACCCAATAGCAATAAAAATGACTTCAATGGTGATAACGACAGCGATCCATGGAAAAACGCATGTATAAAGAAAAAAACGCATTGCAAATGCAATGCATTGTTTGGAGCCAGTTTTAGTATAAAACGAAAAAGACATAATTTGAAATACCCTGGACGCAAATAAGTAGAACAAGATGGACTTTTCTGTTCCAAAAATAAAAAGAGATCAGTATGAAAATCCATTTTGGGTTTTGTATTACCCCCAATAGGACTATAAATAGGGGTGAGGGGTCCAAATGCAGGTAACCACTGAGAAAGGAGTCGGCTAAGACTCCGAAACGCGTCTGGAGTTTCTATACCTGCAACCCCTAAGTATCATCATTGATGGACACTGATTGACCTTTACCTTTTGGGAATTGCTTCTTGCATCATTTGAACTGTATCCAAACAATTTACCCATTTACCTAATTTACCCAAAGTCCGGCAAGCAAGACCACGTGGGACGCTAAGTGCCGGCAAAGCTTACCACGTGGGACACCAAGTCTTAAGTGCGGTATCACAGAGGGAGACTGCCGGAGACAAAAGTTGTGCCAGCTGAACTACGGGAGAAAGGTAACAGCAGCCAGAGTACTGTATGCCACGATTTTTACAAGTACCTGACTACTATATAAGTTGTACACACCTGATTACATCTTTCTATCAATTGCGCAGTACTGGCAAACGGTGCTGCTTTGTAGAGGGAGAAATACATTGTTTCCACTCGGATATATGTTGTGTGTATAGCTGATACATCCAACCTACTCAGTGAATCAGAGCGTTTATATACACACCGCTAGACGTGACTTTTAATTGCAGGAAACTGTTTGTATCTCTATGATATTATGCACACTACTAACTGTTGATATTATCGATCAGTGTGAGAAGAAAGATTGTCACTTGCAAGGCTGATTTGCACAAAGTATATTTAATCGGCATAGGCGATATTGCAAGTAACTTTCTAGTAAAGAAGACACCATTACAAATTAAGTGACTATTATAAAACAAGCAATTATATTAATATGCGTTTTTACATGCGATTTGATACGCCATACCTTTACATCATTGGCAATATTTAAATATGCTACATGTCTTGATGATATCTGTACGGCTCTATGGATGCTAATAATCAATACCAGCGCAATAAGCATCTGACATACATAGAGCTGTCGTTATCACCATTGAAGTAATTTTTATTGTTTTTGATTTTGTTTGGGTTTTTATTTTGGGTGACTGTTTTGGGGTCTTTTATCTATTAAATATGTATTTTGAGAGATAACTTCTCAATTTGGTCTCAGATGTAGAGTGGCTGTCATAGTACCAGTGCCAGTGGTTGATCTAGATGGGCATTGATGGCATATTCGAGGTGAGTCACCCCCTATAACTTGAAAATGGGTGCTTGCATTTAATTTGACACTCTTCAGCAGTGTATGTTTCTTAATTAATAAGGAGCCTGACACGTTAATCCATCTTCAATTACCGGCGCTGGTCCGCAGTTGAAGCCGGGCGACTATTGGCAGCCTGTCCTTAGTCAAACAGTATGGGTGAAAATGTTGTTACCTTGAAAAATAGACTAAAATTAAAGCTTTGTACCTAGAAATAAAGGACTTGGTGTGGACAAATAAAGAAGACTGACTTGTGACTATGCGTGTAGAGCTTTAATAAAAGACCTGTTGATAAGTGAGAATAATATAAAAGGTACAGGATATTGTAATCTATCAGTGCCTGCAAGACAACAGGAAATTGTCACTAGAAGCCATTCACCGCCGTTTGCACTGCTGACACTCCAGCCAAACAAGAGGCAGGTGGATCATTTTACCATAGGTGCAACAAAGCTATCCATCAGCAAAAGTAAGAAAAAACATAAATCTAACACACCAATGACCTGTAACTAGTTCAAGACCGGGCCATTTACCTCTCTCCCGACAGTTTCCATTTTATGGGTACATGCGTCTTTGAAGGCCATAATATTTTTCTGTTTGGTTATTTCAATAATTTTTCATTGTTTTAGTGTTACTTGGGGGTTTATTTTTATGCCATTTTTATTTTATTTCTTTTTTTACTACCTGAGAAAATCTAAAAAAAAAAGGGGGGAAAAAAGTATTTTTAAGGCTATATGCTCACGACTGTATTTTGGGTCTTCGTCCGATACAGTTTTTTTGCGTATCACACACGGACCCATTCATTTCTATGGGCCCGCAAAAAATATTTCTAAAAAATATAATTTTTAAAAAATTATGTCCACTTTCCGTTACACTTGTTTTGATATAGGGGATTAGGGCAGTGATGGGCAAAGTGCGGCCCTCCAGCTGTTGCAAAACTAGAACTTCCACCATGCCCTGCAGTAGGCTGATAGCTGTAGACAGTCTTTGCATGCTGGGAATTGTAGTTTTGCAACAGCTGGAGGGCCGCACTTTGCCGATCACTGGATTAGGGGATATATAGCTTATGGACACAGATGGCAAGGTGGTGCTAGAAGCTACATTTTGGGCTATTGGTGATTTTTATTTTTTTACACTTTCTGTCCACCCCCACCCCCCATAAGGCCCAAGACTTTTGGGGGGACATAACATGAAGCTTTTTATTGCACCTGTAACTCGGGCTGACTAGCCCCAGTTACTGAGGGAATTAACAGAGGTTTTAACAAGACAAGACTGTTGAGCCTCACTGCAGACTTGATATAGGTCTACTAAGCCCAGCAGCCGGCGATCATATGATTGCTGGGACTGGAGTAGGAAACAGCATTGATCTGTATTCATGCTCCTCAGTCTTTGCAGTGTGTACAGCAATGGGGAAGGAAAGGACAGCAAGAAAAAGTCTCTGCCTTCTGTAAGGAGCCCATCTACCACAGACAACAGGCTCCGGCTCCTGCAGCTGCATGATCTCGACGCCCCTTTCTGTAGATAGGAGTGTGTCTCAGAGGTGGTACCCGCATTGATTTGTCATCAATGTCCCAGGGGGGCCAACCCCTTTAATGTGCCCTCCTCACTGTACCCAAATGGTAAAAGTTGATCGTATCGTTTGTTCTGCCTGGAGATGTCCGGCAGTGGTTTGTATCTTTCCCTCCATTGGAATTAAAGGGTTTGTCCAGCTGTTCATATTGATGACCTATCGTCAGGATAGGTCATCAATATCTGATGCACCACTTCCTCCTCAGTGCAGTGTAATACAAGTACTCTCCCTATTCAAGTGAAAGGAGCAAATACTTGTAAATACACGACGCCTCCGCTCCACTGGATATGAGATATAGTGTAATGATAAGGAAGCAGTGCTGGCATTGAGCGCCGCCTCCTCATCTCACAGCTGATCGGCAGGGGTACCAGGTGTCGGACCCCCAGCCGATCAGATATTGATGTCTTATCCTGACGATAAGTCATCAATACTATCGGCTGGACAACCCCTCTAACATGCATGTTCAGCTTTATAGAAAGTAAATTATAACAGTGAGGCAAAATTATCCTATGATTTCCAGAAATTAATATCAAATTGAATTCAAATACCCCAAATCTTTTGAGATGTATTGCTCATACATACAAGCCGTCCTCACTGTCCACATAACATTATGTGCTCCCAAGAATATGCAGATACACAAGAGTGGAGAGCATCGGACACTCCACACCTCCCAGTCTTTACGGTATGGTGGGTCTTTTCTGATCTCGACGTTCATATTCTCTCTTTGACGTTCACGTCGGGCAGATTCTCTGCATTTTTTTGCAACATTGGCCTTTGTTTCACTTCACCTGCACATGTTTTCTTTATAACGGAGTGGTGCCTGGTACTCCGAGCCTTATCAGGTCAGTTTACAGAGAGAATTAATCCTTTTAAAGAGTCTTACATCAGAGGTGTAGTTCAGTAAATGCTATTTCAATATCGCTAAGTCATGGACAGCAGGCATTGTACAGTGCAGTAAAAATGGTCGTAAAAGTTAGGACTATAAAGTTTTTTCTTGAAATATTTGGGGTAACGGAGTTAATTTTGTGAAAACTATTGGAGAAAATAATGGAGGTGTTGCCATGTGTCTGCCGGCGAGAATACTTGATGTTCTACCCCCTGGAAAATGGAAAGTGTACCTTGTTGTATCTGATAGATGGGGGGTCCGACCCCTGGCACCCCCACTTTTTATCTGTTTGAAGATGTCGCGGAGCTCTGGTGAGCACTGTGAACGCCTCACAGCTCACCAAGCACAGCGCTGTACATTGTATAGTGACTGTGCTTGGTATTGCATCTCAGCCCCATTCACTTGAATGAAACTGAACTGCACCTGGGCCATGTGGGCCGTGATGAAATTGACATCATAGGCCTAGGAAGAGGTCACAGTGCGCATCGGAGCTCCGCCATGTGGTACTCAACCACAAGCGCAACATGACTGCGCCATGTGTTTGTACACGAAGACTTGCAGGGCCAGCAGTAGAGGCCTAACTAGCAAATCTAAAGCGAACCCATCCTTTTAGCTAAACTCTGCGCTACCGGTCATTGAATGAAGTTCAAGGTCCCATGTTTTATTTGCCATCAGTTTCGCACAGGGGCCCCATGGATTGTGTGTACGCCACTGCTTGCTGGAATTCTGGATCCGGCATTATTTTCCATTGAAATGCATTAATGCCGGATCCGGACCCAAGTGTTCAGGAAAAACGGATCCGGTTTTGCGGTCTTGCGCAGACCTTTAAAAATGTGCAAAAGATAAATACCGGATCCATTTTTCCGGATCACAACCGGAGAGACGGATCCGGTATTGCAATGCATTTATGAGACAAATGGTTTCGTCGCCGGAACTGCCTGCCGGAATTCAACAGCGCAAGTGTGAAAGTACCCTTAGTTGTAGTTGTTTTAGATGGGTCCCTTTAAGCACTGTTAGCTAATATTTGCCCCCCCTGGGAATTTTAGCAACACGCCCTGGCTGCACACAGTTAAAGTTTTATCAATTCCTCTTGGCTAGAGGCCGTGCCCTAGTTTCCTTTATACTGTACAAACCAGTGGATGAATGCCATAACGTGTGCGCCGGAATGGTTGTATTCTTCTAGGACAGGAGCTTACTACAGGGGATCGACCCGACATTTTTACATCAGTTATATGCATACACATGATGCAAATTTAACAGCTACTGTGCGCTCATTGATATTTTTAGAGTTATTATACACGTTAGAAAAAATGAAATACCGAGGAAGTGGATAAGCCGGATAGAGAGCGCCTAAACAGCGTGAGGGGTCTTAAAGGCCAGGCAACACTCCTTTGGAATTCTGGGAAGAGGGTGTGCAAATGAGCTGTTAACAAGCTCTGCCTTTGATGCCACCAGATGAAAGGCAGCTATCCTAGAAGTCAATGTTTAACCTTATAAACAGGCCTTGAGACATGACTTGGATAATAAATACGCCAGTCATGTCTCGAGGCCTATCTAAAGGGTTGAACATTGAGTTATAGGATAGCTACCTCACATCTGGTGGCATCAGAGGCAGAGCTTGCTAAGAGCTTATTTTCATACCCCCTTGGCGAGGAATTGACATTCACAGTGCAGTATATTGCTGTTGGTGGACTCTACTGATGGTTTACAGATCTATTGGAAAATGATATTGAGTTTTTTGGCCTGCTCTATTGATTTAGTAGCCCATTGTTTGTGACTCCTCAAAAAGTAAATGACATGTTTGGCCTTGTCCAGGTGAACGCTGAAGTGGAGATTGGGGGTGATGATTGCAGTCCGACTGGCGGTTCATTAGGTTCTACATCTAAATTTCACAAGGTGAAAGGGAACAGTCTGGTTTGAGCACAGTGAAGCCTCCTTATCCTCTCATTTTTCATTTTTTTTAATAGTTTTTTTTCTCTCGTGCGGTTATTTGCTTTGGTCTTGTGAGCGCCACATATACAGTCCAGCTGTGTGTATGTAAGGGAACACTGATGACAGGACGGACACTATTCAATGTTGCGTAAGGTAAGCTGTAACAGCTGAATGGAGGGGAGACAATGGCGCTCTGCCACCTGCATTCTTAGGGACTTGCCCCTTATTCATTGGTGCCTGACAGCTGTTGAAAACGGAGGTCTTTAGTCGTTCTTCATTAGTTAGACATGGACTATAGATGGTGATTGGGATACGGCGTAAAATATACCTATACTGCAGACAAAAAGATGTATTTTATGTATTAGCTCTATGGCTTATGTTTCCTTATTAGTACATTTATGGGTGCTATGCATTGTAGGATCCATGGAAAACCTTAGATTACTATTATTGTAATTGTACACTACTTGGCCATAAGATCTAATAACGGTCGGGTTTGAGTATGGCGGCCTCGTGATGAACACTTCAGTCTTGCCTTTCCCTTGGAGCGACACAGGGCCTCAACTGCTGGAGTGATGATCTGGGGACCCATTGCATTTGACCGTGGGTAACCCCTAGTGACACTAACCACTCAGCAATATGTATAGGGCGTTCTGCCGCCACATATGTTGTCTCTCATGGCATGGCTTCTGTAGGATAATGCTTGCCCACACACAGCAAGGGTTTCCCAGCAATGTCTTCACCAGATTGTAACACTTCTTTGGCTGCGCGTCAACAGATTAATCGCCAATCTAGCATTTATGGGACAAGCTGGGATGCCAGCTTCGGCATCCTTCAAGCCGATAGGATCCACAGGCCCAACTGCAACATCTTGGGCAAATGTGTGGCAGGATAGCATACAGAACCTGTATGCCTCCATGGCCAAATGTATCTCATCTTTTATCCAGACTGAAGAGGGCGCAACAGGGTACTAGAACCACCCTTCAGTTGTACAGTTTTCCCCAATAACCTTCTCCTTTCTTCTAATATTGTAATCACATCTATCATCATTACATTCACACATGGAAAGTTTCATTTGATTACAAAAATGTTGTTTTTTTTCTCAGTGAGGGGTTATCCCATGATTAAAGTAAAAAATGTTAATCAGACATCATATAGTACATGACAATCTCTTTCTAACAAAGCTAGAACCAGCCCTGTACTTCATATGGATCCAGAGATCTCCCCATTCATTGCTCTGCTAGGTTTATATCAGGCTGACAGATCGTGTCTTTTCTGCTGCAGCTCAGGGGGCGTGTATCAGAACTCCCTATCACAGCTCAGGGGGCGTGTCTCAGCTCTCCCTGTCACAGCTCAGGGGGCGTGTCTCAGCTCTCCCTATCACAGCTCAGGGGGCGTGTCTCAGAACTCCCTATCAGCTCAGGAGGCAGTTGAAGGATGAAACTGAGCATGTGCGACCATCTCCGTGAGCAGGACAAAGAAAGAAGAAAAAGAACAAAGAGCAAGTGGCACTATACAGATACATTTTATTAAATAACTCAGTGGCTATGCAAAATTATTAATTACATGCAATTACAAAGGTTGTATTCAGATCAAGGTGCTGGTTTGAAAATAATATTTTTCGTGGAACCTTTAAGTTTATTTTTAAAAAAGAAGTGGGGGAAGAGAAGGTGGAGAACAGAATAAAGGGGGAGGGCTAGGAAGAGCTACAAATCACAAGATATAAAACAATCGTCTATACAACAAGAACAGTGTGTTACTTGCTTTCACAAGTAGGTTGGAGTACAAGTTTGTGGTGGAGCACTAGTTCGGACTGACATACAGTATGGGCTGAACTTAGAGAAAGGCTTTAGAAGGAGACATGGCCCTTCTCTTTTTGAGGCTGCTGCGGATATCATGAGAAGGCAGGCTGAGTGACTACCGGTATACACATGATCGCAGGAGATTTAGGGGTAGTCACAGAAATTCCCATACGCCACAAATTCAGCACATAAGAAGCCCCAACGTATCACTTGACTGGTGGGTCACATTGGATTCGGAAGACTAGGAAATACATTGTACTGAATTTTAGAATTTCGAGTAATGTGTGTACATTCATTAATATCATTTATTATTTTTTGTATTTCTAGATGTCTGTCGGAGAAACTCTACAAAAGGAAGCCCTAAAGAAGCGTGTGATGAAGCAGGTATCGTGCGCTAGGCATCCATGACCACATTTTATATACAGATTAAAAGCAAATGAACACTGGAGGTTAGAGATGTAAAATAAATCGGTTACGGTCTTCTGTGCTCATGTGGGACAATGTGCGCAGTGTATACAATCTTGGAGAACTTATACTTTTGCTGTAAAACCTTCAGCTTTTTGAGCCAGGTTATCTTAATTCTCTCTAAGGCTCAGCTCAAGGCATCCTCTCAAGCACATCTCCATGGTTGAACTGACTCGTAGAAATAGTCTTCATGCCACTCATCTCAAATCAGACTGACTGACAAGATGATGTTTGATAGGTGTACACTGTGACCATTGACCGCAGTCTTCCAGCCCACTCCTAACCTATTTACTTAATAGACATACCGTAACTACTGGATTATATATTATTTTGCTGAAGATTCTTCAAATCTAGTGTACAGTTTGAAACAGAGTATTAAAGGGGTTATCCGAGACTAAAAAATGCCCCCCATTTCTCCATTCGCTTGGCCCCTTACACTGAATATACTTACCTGGCTCCCCGCTCCCTTCGGCGCTCCCGATCCCCTTTGCCGCTGCTTCTCCTCCCCGTGGGTGAATGAAAAAATCCGGTGTCGGAGGGCGGGAGCAGCTGCGGACACCAGCCTCCTTAGGCCCCTTTCACAGGGGCGAGTTTTCCGCGCGGGTGCAATGCGTGAGGAGGACGCATTGCACCCGCACTGAATCCGGACCCATTCATTTCTATGGGGCTGTGCACATGAGCGGTGATTTTCACGCATCACTTTTGCGTTGCGTGAAAATCGCAGCATGCTCTATATTCTGCGTTTTTCACGCAACGCAGGCCCCATAGAAGTGAATGGGGCTGCGGGAAAATCGCAAGCATCCGCAAGCAAGTGCGGATGCGTTGCGATTTTCCCGCATGGTTGCTTAGCAAGGGGACCCGATCTCTATTATTTCCTCTTATAACATGGTTATAAGGGGAAATAATAGCATTCTTAATAAAGAATGCATTGTAAAATGAAGAGGAAGGGGTTAAAAATAATAAAAGTTAACTTACCTTAGCCACTTGATCGCATAGTTGCGATCTGTCCTCTCTTTCCCTGCATCATCTAAGATCTAAAGGACCCGTGATGACGTCACATCACATGGTCCAATCACATGGTCCATCACCATGGTAAGATGGACCATGTGATTGGACCATGTGATGTGACGTCATCACAGGTCCTTTAGATCTTAGCTGATGCAGGGAAAGAGAGGACAGATCGCAACTACGCGATCAAGTGGCTAAGGTAAGTTAACTTTTATTATTTTTAACCCCTTCCTCATCATTTAACAATGCATTCTTTATTAAGAATGCTATTATTTCCCCTTATAACCATGCTATAAGGGGAAATAAACAATTCTCCAGAAGACCCGAAACCGGACTTCAGTGATGAAGTCCGGCTTCGGGTTGGGTACCAAACATGGCGTTTTTTCTCACGTGCGTGCAAAACGCGTTACAAATGTTTGCACCCGCGCGGGAAAAATGTGCATATTCCCGCAACGCACCCGCCTCTTATCCGGGCGTCAAACATGACGCCCGTGTGAAAGAGGCCTTAGTGTTACCCACAATGCTAGGGAGGCAGGCTACAAGCACATATGGGGAAAAAGAGGAGAAAATGGGGAACATATACTAGGGTGCATTTTCTCCTTTAACCCCTGCTAGTAATTTTTTCATTTTTACAAATCTGTGCTTTGAAATCCTTTCTCTACTATTTCTGCCTTCTGTGAGGCACCTGTTTGCTGAAAAGTACCCTTTCCACCACTTAAAATCGTTCGTACAGAGGTGCTCTTTCTAAAATGCCGTCACTTCTTGGGGTTTTTCTTTTCTGGGGACCTCAGGAATTTATTTAATGCGACATTGCAGCTTTAAATCCATATCTGCCAACTCAGGCCTGTCAACAAAATTCATATTTTGCAGTTTGCCTGCTGTGCGCCCATATAGCAGGCTACAAGCATATATGGGGTGTTTCCTGAATGGGGTGAAAATGTGGAACACATCCTGAGGTGCATTTTCTCCTTTAACCCCTTGAACTACTGATGCCTTAAAGGCTATGTACACCTTCAGGGGCAATTTTTCATGATTGCTTTTTTTTTAAAACTTTTTTATTAGCAATAGTAAAAAGCACTTCTAATGTGTAAACAGTATTGGAGTATAGGATACAGTGTGCAAAGTAGATCCACAGAAATTCGCCAACCAAAGCAGTGTTGCACATAGCCTGTCTCAGTAGAAATAGCAGTACAAATACAGTTAGATTGCCTCATTGGAGGGACTGGGCAGAGGAGTTGTGTATAGATGACAAGGTCTGACACAATCTCAAAACGGAGTACAGAGTGTGAGGTGATCTACACCATATACCCCAAACCTTGTCGAACTTTTGAGGTTTATTACGAGGCTTGAATACCAGGGCTATATAAGGTAGAATCTGGTTTATTTGTGCATTTCACATGCTTAAAGGGGTTATCCCATGAATAATATAAAAAGTGAAAATCAGACATCACATAGTACGTAACAGTCTATTTCTAACAAAGCCAGAACCAGCTCTGTACCTCACATGGATCCAGAGATTTCCTCATTCATTCATTCATTGCTCTCCTAGATTTATATCGAGCTGGCAGCTCCGGGGGAGTGTCTTTTCTGCTGCAGCTCAGGGGGCGTGTCTCAGCGCTCCCTATCACAGCTCAGGGGGTGTGTCTCAGCGCTCCCTATCACAGCTCAGGGGGCATGTCTAAGCTCTCCCTATCACAGCTCAGGAGGCGTGTCTCAGCTCTCCCTATCACAGCTCAGGGGGTGTGTCTCAGCTCTCCCTATCACAGCTCAGGAGGCAGTTGAAGGATGAAACTGAGCATGTGCGGCCTTTTAATGAGCTGGTCAAAGAAATAATAAGTTAAGTGGCACTATACAGATACGTTTTATTTATTGACTAACTCAGTAGCTATACAACACTTTTAATTACATGCAATTACAAAATTATTCAGATCCAGGTGCTGGTTTGAAAACTGTAGATTATTTTTCATGGAACAACCCCTTTAAGGTCGGTACATTGGGGCTGTACCCTCTCAAAGCAATACATTTGCGTGCCAGGAATAATGATTTTCGCAGAAATATAGCCATATACTGATCCCACCCATCTTCATCCAACAGTCCTAGAAGACATAACTCAGACATAACTCAGGAGCACAGACTACCGGAATAGGCAACAGATTGGAAAGAAAGTGTGTCACCCCCTTCTAGAAGGCTGCGATCGGACTGCATCTCCACATCATGTGCCAGTAGTCTGCCTCTAGTTCCCCATAGCGTGGTCATGCCGTTGATTTATGATTGCATATTACTCACTTTAGGCTATAAATATATATATATTTCAATTGGTCTTTGTTAAAAATATTGAGCCGTTCTGTCACAAAGGCTTAACTGTTTTTCTAGCTGTGTAATTGGTACTTTTACTTTGTTCTGATAACCCTTATCTCTAAACTACTAAAAGGTCATAAACGCTTATTTAAAGACCTTTCACCTCTTCTGACATTACAATATCAATACCTCGCACTGTAGAGCATGTTTACTAGATGTGATATCGCAAATTTATTTTTCGGATCCGCTGCTTCATTGCACCACTGCGCCTTCTGTTCTGTTGTGGCGCCCTGTATGCTAATCAGTACACGGAGGAGGAGATGGCAGCTTTTCTTAGGGGCGTCTCCTTTTTCCATGGCTGTGAGCTGTCCAATCACAGTGTACTGCGTCACAGCCAGGGAGAAGGTGAGATGTTTTTTCTCCCTGGCTGTGACGCAGTCTGCTGTGATAGCTCACAGCCAGGGAAAAAGGATGTGAGGCATCGTGCAACAAGCAAAATACATCTGCTTCTGCTTGCTTCACACCGCAGATGACTACTGTGCATGCGCCAATGCTGGACCATATGGTACAGATGTGGGATTACAGGGCCAGGTGAGAAGATGCTGCCTTTGCCTGGCTCTTTCAATCAAAGGGAGGTTGGAGTGGCCGGCACTGTACAGTGGAGGAGTTGACGTGCATTGGCATCAGGGCCAGTTGTAGGTGAAGTGGGGCCCTGGGGTGAAAATCAATAAGCCCCCCCCCCCCCTTCCATGTCACGTCATCACCCGCTTCACGTCACATTAACCCCCTCCATGTCACGTCATCACCCGCTTCACGTCACATTATCCCCCCCCCCCCCCTCCATGGCAACATACCCCCCACCCCCCGAATGGCACATTTCTCCCCCTCCATGTCACGTCATCACCCCCTTCGCGTCACATTATTTCTCCCCCCCCCCTTCCATGGCAGCATACAGAAATACAGCCCCACATACCTCTTACATCCAGTGACGTCTCCTTTGATGTAGATGTCCTGATCTCTGACCTAGTCTTCTTCTTTCAGACCTTCAGACCAGACCACCATTTTGTCGCCATTTTCCTTCTCTGCAGTTTGACAACAACCAAAAATAATCTTCGTTTACTCCTTTTCCATTATCCTCCCATCTTCTGGACAAATCTTCCTACTACCCCCAATTCTGTGCCGCTGTGCTCCCCAATACTACACCGCAGAAACAGATAATACCCCTGATAATACTAGTACCACACAGAGCCCTCCATATAAAATACCCATTCTTTGTTGCCTCAATAGAAGCCCCCATAGTTCCCCATAATAATGTGCCAGTAACACCACCCCCACTCCACCCCATGTGCCAGTTACAAGTGCCTCTTTAACCCCCCACTCCACCCCATGTGCCAGTAGCAAGATCCTTTTTAACCCCCCACTCCACCCCATCTGCCAGTTACAAGTGCCTCTTTAACCCCCCACCCCATGTGCCAGTTACAAGTGCCTCTTTAACCCCCCCCCCACCACATGTGCCAGTTACAAGTGCTTCTTTAACCCCTTTCACCCCATGTGCCAGTTACAAGTGCCTCTTTAACCCCCCCCACCCCACACCATGTGCCAGTTACAAGTTGCTCTTTAACCCCCCCCCCACGCCACCCCGTGTGCCAGTTACAAGTGCCTCTTTAACCCCCCCCCCCCACTTCACCCCGTGGGCCAGTTACAAGTGCCTCTTTAACCACCCCATGTGCCAGTTACAAGTGCTTCTTTAACACAAAAAAAAACACATACCTCCATGGCAGCAATGCTATGTAGGCCTCTTCCGGCCTGTGGCCCACACTGTACGGCTCAGGCGGCCTCTGATAGGCTGTGGGCCTTGTGCCGGCAGCCTATCAGAGGAACGGGGAAGGGAGATGCCTCTCCCTCCCCTGCCCCACAGCACGGCCATCTGTATCGATGTCCTGAGGACGGCGATCCAGATGAATATGGACTCTGGCCGACGCCGGGTGGGTGGTGGGCTTGGGGGCCCCTAAGGACTCGGGGGCCCAGGGGCAATTGCCCCCCTTGCCTAAATGGTAGCGCTGCCCTGATTGGCATAATGGCGCAATTAATGATCTAATTAAAGGTATGCCTTTAATTAGCAGTATCAGTCCTACCAGCTATTATATATAGTTTAAAAGGGGTTGATCCTCCTGAGAGATGGTCTTTAACCCTTTCAAGCCCAGGGTTTCTTGTTTTTTTTTTGCGTTTTCTTTTTGTGCTCCCTGCCTTCCCAGAGCCAAACTTTATTTGTCTGTTCACATAGCCGTATGAGGGCTTGTTTTTTGTGGGACAAGTTGTACTTTCCAACGCCACCATTTAATATTGCATATGATGTAGTGGGAAGTGAAAAAACAATTCTAAATGGGGTGAAATTGCAAAAAAAAAATTCCAAGGGTTTTTAAATTCCAAGGGTTTTTAAATTACGACGTTCGAGGTGCGATAAAACTGACCAGTTAGTCATTCTACAGGTCAGTACAAATCCGGCGATACCCAATATGTATAGTTTTTCTTGCTTTTTGATAGTGATAAAAAAAAATTCAAAAGTGGGGAAAAAAAATCAGTTTTTTCTTTTGTTGCCATATTTTGACCCCCTATAACTTTTTTGTAATTATGTGTACTGAGCTGTATGGGGGCTCATTTTTTGCGGGGAAATCTTAACTTTTCATTGATACCATTCTGGGGTGTATACGACTTTTTGATCACTTCTTATTTAATTTTTTGTAGAAAATGAAGCGTCCAAAAATGGCGAATCGTCCATTTTGACACTTTTTTCGTTTTGCTGTTTGCGTTACGGGGAATATATTTTTATATACTATGGGCGTTTTTGCACATTTTGACACCCATGATGTGGATTTTTTACATTTTTTTAGTTCTTTTATTTTAATTTTATTTTGAATTTTAATGTATATATATATATTTTTTTACTTTTATTTTTTTACACTTTTATATAGTTCCCAATGACGTAGATCTACGTCATTGGGCGTGAAGGGGTTAAAGGGTAAGCATCAATTGCTAGGAAACAACACTTTCTCACTTACTAATAGTTATTGTTTATCCTGTTTTCCTGCTCTCCGTTGTGGTCATGTGACATTTTCCACTGTGTTGGTTCCCTATGACATCATGTCTACATCGGAGGAGCGGCAAAGCTTTTAAAGAGGACCTTTCACCTAAAAAATCATAGTTCAGTTATCACACTACCTTATAGTGTTGCTGCCTGTGATGCCCGGACACCTTTTATTTCTTCAAATGGACCCCCCGTTCGCCCGCTGCGCTCCCCGTTGGTTTCGGTGCCTCATATGCAAATGAGGCGTCTAGGTTATAGTAGGCGTCGATCTTTTAGTTCTGCTGGGCGGTCTTCACTTCTCCCTGGCTGCGAGCGCATCCAATCCAGGGAGATAGGGAGATTAGCCAGGGAGAAGGAGCTCAAGTTCTCGCAAGAACATGAGCTTGCAGAGTTCCGGAGCTGGCGCCATCTTGGAGTTCCTTAGCGCAGAAAACGACGGCAGACATCATGCTTGTTGGTCTAGGGGTGATTCTGATACTTACTTGCGGGATGCCGATACTGCTGCTGCTGTCGCTGCCGTCGTCTTCTGCGCTGGGGACTCCAAGATGGCGCCGGCTCCGGAACTCTGCAAGCTCAAGTTCTCACGAGAACTTAAGCTTCTTCTCCCTGGCTAAGAGCCGAGCGCTGCGATTGGGTCTTAGAGTGGGGTTCTTCTAGCTGGGCTTCTAGCAGGCTTGGATCTGCCTGCCCCACACTGCAGATGACTACTGTGCATGTGCTGATGCTGGACCATATGAATCTGTGAAGTTCAATCTGGAAGGGGAAGGAGAGGCAGAGACTGTGGTGTAAACACACAATGTGGATCATAGATCGCATTTACTCTGGAGGAGTGAAAATGCACTCAGAACGTCATCATCTGAGTTATATAATGCAGTACGATTGAGCCCTGCTGCAGGCAGGACCTAATAAACAGTTAATGGCGGGCCTGGACTCCTTCACAAGACTGACAGACTGTCATAGCAACTGATCAGCATCTAGATATTTTGCTTCCATTTGGGGAAGGGGATTGTGATTGGAGGACAGTGGGAGCCCCCTCCCTCTGTCTAATCACATAGATGCTACAGTCTCTATTGCCATGTCATTTGAGGGGTTAAATGGCCAGGAACAGATTTATCTCCAATCAAGGCTCCAGCAGGACTGTAGCACAGCCGGCACCACGCACGGACGCTGTAACAATATGTTGTCTAGCGCAGAGGGCTATATTTTTGTATTTTGTCTTATTGTTTGTGTCACAGTAAAAAAAGAGACATCTATTTGGCAACTGCTTTGCCCGCCATAAATTTTTGAAAACTTGTTCAATGGGTTGTCCAAGAAAAAAATTATCTCAACTGTCCTGCTCTTCCTGCATTGCTGCTCCATTTCCAGCCCCATTCGGTCCCCGCCAAACTCGGAACAAACTTCATGTGGTGTAGTCCCGTGACCAGTGTAGCCAGTAACTGGCCTCAGTGGTCACATGTGCTAGAATGACATTTTTCTGCTAGTGGCGTGCCATTCTAGCACATACAGTTGAAACCAGAAGTTTACATACACTATAACTATACAGTATAAAAAGACACATGTGCATGTTTTTCTCAATATCTGACATGAAATTAGAATAAACCTTTCCTGTTTTTGGTCCATTAGGATTACCATAATTATTATTATTTGCCAAATGCCAGAATAATGAGGGAGAAAGAATGTTTTAAGGCATTTCTATTACTTTCTGCAAAGTCAAAAATTTACGTGCATTTCATTAATGTTTGGTACCATTGCCCTTAAACTGTATGACTTGGGTCAAATGTTTTGGATATCCTTCCACAAGCTCACAAAAGTTGGTCGGAATTTGGGCCCATTCCTCCTGACAAAACTAGTGTAACTGAGCCATGTTTGTTGGTGGCCTTGCTCGCACCTGCCTTTTCAGCTTTGCCCATAAATTTTCAATAGGATTGAGATCAGGGCTGTATGATGGCCACTCCGAAACATTGACTTTGTTATCCTTAACCCTTTTCGGGACCAGGCCATTTTTCACCTTTCTGCCCGGGCCATTTTTCACCTTTCTGCCCGGGCCATTTTTCACCTTTCTGCCCGGGCCATTTTTCGCCTTTTTGCCCAGGCCATTTTTAGCAAATCTGACATGTGTCACTTTATGTGGTAATAACCTTAAAATGCTTTTACTTATCCAAGCCATTCTTAGATTTTTTTCTCGTCACGTAATGTACTTCATGACAGTGATAAAATTGAGTCAAAAAATGTCATTTTTATTTATAGAAAAAATACCAAATTTTCAATTTCTCTACTTTTATAATAGATAGCAATAACTCCAAAAATAGTTATTACTTTATGTTCCCCATATGTCTACTTCATGTTTGGATGATTCTGTGAATACCATTTTATTTTTTGGGAATGTTAGAAGGCTTAGAAGTTTAGAAGCAAATCGAAATTTTTCAGAAAATTTCCAAAACCCACTTTTTAAGGACCAGTTCAGGTCACTTTGTGAGGCTTACATAATAGAAACAACCCATAAATGGCCCCATTTTAGAAACTACACCCCTGAAGGTATTCAAAACTGATTTTACAAACTCTGTTAACCCTTTAGTTGTTCCACAAGAATTAATGGAAAATGGAGATGAAGTTTCAGAATTTCACTTTTTTGGGCCGATTTTCCATTTTCATAAAAAATATTTACGCTAACAAAGCAAGGATTAACAGCCAAACAAAACTCAATATTTATTGCCCTGATTCTGTAGTTTACAGAAACACCCTATATGTGGTCGTAAACTTCTGTACAGGCACATGGCAGGGCGCAGAAGGAAAGGAACGCCATATGGTTTTTGGAAGGCAGATTTCAGTGGGATAATTTTAAGCTGCCATGTCACATTTGAAGACCCCCTGCTGCACCCCTAGAGTAGAAACTCAAAAAAAAGGCCCCTATTTTAGAAACTACAGGATAAGGCGGTAGTTTTGTTGGTACAATTTTAGGGTAGATATGATTTTTGGTTTCTCTATATTACACTTTTTGTGAGGCAAGGTAACAAAAAATAGCAGTTTTGGCATCATTTTTATTTTTTGTTATTTACTATGTTTATCTGACAGGTTAGATTATGTGACAGTACCAAATATGTAATGTTTTAGTGTCTCCATAGTCTGAGAGCCATATTTTAAAAAAAAAAATTTTTTTTGGGGGCGATTTTCTTAGGTAGGGTCTAATTTTTTTCGGTATGAGAGGACGGTTTGATTGGTACTATTTTAGGGTGCATTTTGATCGCTTGGTATTGCACTTTTTGGCTTTTTTTACACAGTTTATTTTTTTTTATATACGGTGTTCATTTCAATGGGGCTGCAAAATATGCAGACAGCACACGGTGTTCCGTAGTTCTGTTTCGCGGCCTCGCAGAAAAAATACAGCAAGTCCTATTCTCGTTCGCAATAATAGGCATTTCCATCATAGGGCCGGCCATATGCGTACCACAAATTACGGAACGCACACGGGCCGTTATCCGTGATTTGCAGATCGCAAAACACTATGGTCGTGTGAATGAGCCCTAAGACTGTCTGTCTAGGCCTACACTGCGCCAATGATTGAAGATGGCTTTTCTTAACCAGGTGAACCCGTGGTAACAGAGTACTGATGGAAACTGGAAGCTCCTATGTTTCTTTAGTGTCTCTGGAGCAGTCATACATCATGTTAAGTGTTGCAATCTAGTCACTTGTGTAAATTGTAGCTTTCCATATATTTTAAGAAGAAGTCTGGTTAATCTCACTTTTATCACTATTATCTAGAAGAGCACAGGTGGGATGTTGAACTTGACCTTTCTGGTTGAGATCTAACTGGGTTTATCTTAATCATTCTGAGATCATTGTAATAAAATGTGATGAATTGCAGAAATGTTCATGTTTATGTCTCTCTCCCAAGACCAAGCTGGAAATGCAGAAAGCCCTGGAGGAGGATGCATCTGTGTATGAGTACGACACTGTGTATGATGACCTGCAGAAGAAGAAGGAGGAGAACACAGCTAAGATGCTATCTGGAAAGGATAGAGAGGTATGGTTTTGTTCTATGAATTTAAAGGGAATGTGTCATCAGAAAATGGCCTATTGTTTAAATGACTTAATATAAATGGAAAATTAGCATGATCAAAAACTTAAAAAAAAAACAATTAAAAACATAAACCCTGCTGTTTTACCACTGGCAACTATGCCTAATAGTAGGAGCCACTTATTGGTCTGTACAGATCACTTTACTGCAGTTACCTGCTTATCTGTCAATCTACTCCTGCCTGTAATGATATCACCTCTGTGTATAGATAAGACAGGATCCACCATTCACTATAGGTCATTGTCAGATCTTATCTATTGTTTCCTTGCACAATAACCTCTGCACAGGTCACAGAGCATGCCTAAAAAACTCTCCCCTAAAAGTCAATGAGGTCCCCTCCCGTCTATTGTGTCTACAGCCCATATGGCTGCTTTAAAGCAATTCTTTAAATGCTGTTAAGAACAGCTCAGGCAAGATGGATGTACCTGTCATAATGTTCGGGAAAGAGAATAAAAAAAACTGTAATGATAAAATAAAATGTGATTAGAAAAAAGGATATGTGTTAGGGCTCTTTCACACTTGCGTTTTTGTTTTCCGGCATAGAGTTCCGTCGTCGGGGCTCTACGCCGGAAAAATCCTGATCAGTATTATCCCCATGCATTCTGAATGGAGATAAATCCGTTCAGGATGCATCAGGATGTCTTCGGTTCAGTCACTGAAGGTTTTTTGGACGGCAAAAATACAGCAGCATGCGGTCCTGGGATGCGTTTTCTCTGGCACAATCTGCCACAATAGAAAACGGATCCGTCCCCCATTGACTTTCAGTGGAGTTCAAAACTGATCCGTTTTGGCAGTGTTAAAAAATAGTTAAAGTTAATACAAGCGGATCCGTTCAAACGGATGCATGCGGTTGTATTATCTGTAACTGAAGCGTTTTTTTCCGGTATAGAGCCCTGTCGACTAAACTCCATGCCGGAAAACAAAAATGCAAGTGTGAAAGTACCCTAGTAGTAGAAAAGAAATTGGTGAACGAATGCCTTTAAAGGGTTTCTGTCACCAGATTTAACCCTATTAAGCTAGCTGACATTAGCGATGTGCTAATGTCAGCTAAACCTAATTAGCCTATTCCTACTTTTCTCAGTGCCCCTGTTACGCCAAAAATCAAACTTTTATAATATGCTAATAAGGCTCTAGGAGCAGGGGGAGGCGTTGCTCCTGCTCCTAGAGGCTCCGTTCTCCTCCCTCCAAGTCCTGATTGGCAGGGCCAGGGATCGCTTGCGTCCGTCTGCCAGCCCTGTGCTCTGGTGAAGTCTTGCGCCGTTCAGTATTCGGTGCAGTAAGGGAAGAGCTATAATCACTGCGCCTGCTCCGAATACTGAACAGCGCAAGACTTAATCACAGGGGCTCAGGCTGGAGAACAAATTTGGTGCAGGGATAGATGCTTTTCTCTGACTATACCAACTATTTGACCCCAGATTTTGTAGTGAAAAATGGTGCATCTTAGGCCCCACCCTTTCAACTGAGTCCCACCCCCTTTGTCACTCATGTCGGGGGGAAAGTGTAGAAACACTTGTTTTGGCACAGATTTTTGGCACAGACACATTAGTATGTCTCGACCACCGTATATTGAGAAGAAATAGGCCAAGACTAGGATGTAGAGTGCTAAATATTCGGGAAAGTGACATGGAAACATGTGATATCAGAACATTGGTCATGTAGGTGAATAAATTGCTTGGGAGAGGTTGTGTGATCTGTAAAAATAGCGGTTATACCTGTGTATTGGTTTGAGTATTGGTATAAGTATGGGTTTGTGTCCTTCAGAAGTGATACTATATGGACATAATGGTTTGGGATGTCAGGCTCTTAGCTTTTCAAAGAGATCATTGTGGATGCTTTAGAGCAGGGGTGCACAACCTGCGGCCCGGGGGCCACATGCGGCCCTTGATACCATTCTGTGCGGCCCCCAAACATCTGGTAAACGACATGTAGGTCTGTGTCTTATGGCTTCTTACATGTATCTTTCATGTATTCTCCTATTACATGGGAGTTCTAGAACTGTAACTAGACACTTATAGTATATACAGTGTGTATAATATGCCAAACATACAGTATTTCAGTTGGTAATACCCCTTTAAGTTTTATTTTCGGCCCTTGGAATTGGTTCAGACTTGCTATGTGGCCCCCAAACAGAAAAGGTTGTGCACCCCTGCTTTAGAGGCTGTGCCAAGGCAAAGGAGGAGTGTAAAATACAACTAACTAAAGCACAACAAACCTGATGTGAACGTAGTGGTCAGAAAGCTGCTGTGAAAAAGAAAGATCTTGAGAATACTCTGAGAGTGGCCGTCATAACCAGAGAGGATGTCTTTATTGTGTTCCTCAGCCTAAGTATATCCAGAACATCCTGAAAGCAGTGGAGCACAGAAAGAAGGAGCAGGAAAGAAGAATGGAGAAAAAGATCCAGAAAGAACGTGAAATGGAAGGGGAAGAGTTTAAGGACAAGGAGGCTTTTGTCACATCTGCCTATAAGAAAAAGCTTCAAGAACAAGCTGAAGAGGAAGAGCAGGAGAGGAGGGAAGCTGCCATAGAAGGTAACAGTTTACAGAATTTTCAGTCATGACCATAAAAAATAATATTAGCTAGATATACAATTAAAGAGATTTACCAGGCACACATATTGATGACCTATCCTCAGTATATGTCATCAGTATCAGGTTGGCGGGGTCAGCTACTCACAGGGGCAATGGTGCTCGTGCAAGCGCGGCGTCCTCTTCAATGTTTACCTGCACGCCGTCTTCCTTGTACCAACGGTGCAGTGTAATCACAGCTTCTTTTCTCATTCACTTGAAAGGGGCGAACAGCTGTAATTACACGGCACCGTCACTACAAGGGAGTCGACGTGCAGGTAAACATGGAAGAGGACGCCGCACTTGCACCAGCTCCGCGGCCGCTTTTAACAGGAGATCGGTGCTGGGAGTGGGACTCTCACCAATCTCGTATTGATGATCTCTCCTCAGGATAGATCATCAATACCTGTAACCCAGGGCTGTCCAGGGTTGAAACCCAAGCTTGATATTGCACATTTTTTGTGATTCATGGGGTAAAAATCTGTCTATTTGCAGACTATCACTCCTGAGTTAGATGACCGCTCATGGTGAAGGCTTATCTCTGATCTCCTGACATTATAAACACTCATTTAAAGCCATATTCTTATCAATGAGTGTTTATGAGGTTAGGAGATCAGAGTTAAGCCTTCACATGGGCCCTCAGCTGACAGGACTCAGGAGTGATAGTCTGCATATATAACCACATGTACCACTAAAACTGCTGAAGATTTTTTAATAAAGACCAATTGAAAAAAATGATTTTGAGCTCAAAATGAGTAAAATACAGTCCTCCATAGTCTTTAAGAACACTTTCCAACGTTTCTTGTGTTTTAGCATCCCTGGATGTGACTAAGCAGAGGGACCTGAGTGGCTTTTACAGACACCTGCTGAATCAGACTGTCGGTGAAGAGAAAGCTCCTGAATGCAGCGTGAGAAGTGCCGAGTAAGGAAAATGTTCATGTCCAGTTTGTCGTATTTGAAGTTTATCTTTTTAGTATTGCCTCCTGGTGCAAGCAGAAATAGTAGGTGTAATCCTGTAGATGTGTGGGATATCCATCGGCCGCCCTGAAATCCTATAATACTAATTAGAGATCAGCACTAAACAGCTTCTTAAAGAGGAGCCGTTACCACCTCTGACATGTCTGTTCAAGTAAATACTAATATTCCCCAAAATATAAAGACCAATTGAAATCTTTTCTTATGACTATGATGTGCTGTTCCTCGGTTATTGCTCCTAGAAATGTTATATAGATAGATATATATATATATATATTAGGCCTGCACAATATATCGCGAAAGCAATCGTTATCGCAATTAATCGCCATATCGCAATTTGCTGACCCAAAAAGGCTGCAATTATATTACTGTATTTTTCGCTTTATAAGACACACTTTTTCCCCCCCAAAAGTGGTTGGGGGGGGTGGCAGTGCGTCTTATAAAGCGATGGTTGACTTTCTACGTGACACGGACACAGTATCTCCGGTCGCTATGCTGCACAGCGTGGCCGGCGATACATCAGTTACAGTGCGGGGAGGGAGGAGGGGCTGGTGGAAGTCGTTATTTTAATGAACACATGTTCTTCTATCTATTTTATCTATCTGTTCTGTGCAGCGCTATTAAGAAAATGGCAAGTTTTGTATTTTGTACTTTTGCAGTAATGCAAATATGTATTTTATTTTGAAAAACACTGCGCATTTCAGTTCTTGAGTTCAGCATAACTACATTTCACCATTATCAGTCATCTGTGTGTGCTTTTACATTGAAAATCCAAGCAGATAGACCTCTAGCGCAATCCCCTTAAAATATTGCATCGCATATCGTTATCGCAAATTTTAGGGCCCTAATCGCAATCGCACAAAATTCCCATATCGTGCAGCCCTAATATATATATATATATATATATATATATATATATATATATATATATACTATAAAAATCCAAAGAATGAGGCAGCACTCGTCAATAGATGTAAAGGTGATGAACCCTCTTGATAAAGACTGCAAGGAGCAGTTGAAATGTTGCAGAGGGGATATTAAAGAGGGTTCATCACCTTTACATCTATTTACGGAGTGCTGCGTCAATCTTTGGATTTTTATGGAGGATTTTTGACTGTTTGGTTTGCAATCTTGGGGCATTGCACCCATTTCTAATACACTGTGTTGCTGAATTTCTTTGGTTTTATATATATATATATATATATATATATATAGGTTTGTCTCCACTCTCTCAAACTGTCAAATCAGTACTGCCAATGTCTGACTGTGTAGGGACACACTCCATTTAGCAAGGTAAAATTGTAACACCCAGTTAGGAATTTATACATAAGTTTCTAGGAGCAATAAAAGAGGAACATTACAATGCAGAGTTACAAGAAAAGATGCTCCAGAATTGTGTTTTTATGGTGATTTGGGGTAGTTACTAAAACAGATATATGAGGAATGGTGACAGCTCCTCTTTAATGCAACGTGTGTCACCTAATAGATGTGTAATGGCAGCAGACTCAGAATCTTTGTTTTTCAAATTTAGGGTGAAACAGGAGAAGCCAAGAGGATACTCTGATGAACCTAATAATGGGAACAATGAGGAGAACATGGACGCTGATATTGATTTGAAAACTGAGTCCAGCGAGGATGAGGAGGATACTTCAAACAAATCAGGTAATGGTGACAAGAGCGAAAGAAGAACCCATTATAGACGTAGACATACAAGCTCATCAAGCGAGAAGGAAGATGATCACCACAGACTTGAGACAAAAAGTAAGAAAACGAGTGATAAAGACAGAATCGAGAGAGGAAAGTCTTATTCTGAACGGGGTTATGACAGAGAAAAAATGGAAGATTTGGAGGAAAGGACAAGACGCAAGGAGCAGAGCAGTAGGGAAGACCAAGATTACACAGAGCAAGAACGAGAGCGCAATAACAAAGATGTAAAAAGAGAAAAGGAATATCTAAAGAGAGAGGACGATGAATACATTAAAAAAGATAGGCATGGAACAAAACACAAAGCAAGCTTTGATAAGAGAGAGAAGAGAGATGGAGCTGATAAAGAGCGAGATCGCGCCGACAGGTCGGAGCGAGATCGCGCCGACAGGTCGGAGCGAGATCGAGCCGACAGGTCGGACAGAGATCGAGCCGACAGGTCGGACAGAGATCGCGCCGACAGGTCGGACAGGGATCGCGCCGACAGGTCGGACAGAGATCGCGCCGACAGGTCGGACAGGGATCGCGCCGACAGGTCGGACAGGGGCCGGGCAGACAGGTCAGACAGGGGCCGTGCAGACAGATCAGATAGGGACCGTGCAGACAGGGAGAGAGCAGACAAATCAGACAGGGAGCGAACAGATAGAAATCGTCAAGACAAAGAAAATAGAGCAGAGAAAGATCATAAAGAAAAAGACCAAAAAGGCAAAACAGACAGAGAGCTGGAGGATAGTTCAGAAAAAGCCAAAATTCACAGGGACATTGAAGAAAAAAGAGGAGATCCAACCACCCTCTGAAGTGCACCAGACGGCTGACTCCAAGCGCAAGGAGGATGGAACCTCGACGGAAGAGAACTCCTCAACAAACAAATTTGCTAAACGCAGTAACGAAGAAACAGTGATATCAGCCAGAGACCGATATCTTGCAAGACAAATGGCTCGATCTGCAGTAAAAACATATGTGGAAAAAGAGGAGGACTAAAGACATTGTTCATTTTGGTTTCTCAAGGGTCCTGAACGCTCTGCAGACAACCTGGCAATATGTGTTTTTTTTCACCTTTGCATTTCTCTGGCAAGAAATGCCGAGTTTTGGAATTTGTATTGATGAGGTAATAGGTCTATTTATCTTTTTGTGTTGCTTGTAACAAATGATGAATTAATTAATTGATATTTGCCAGTAAACTTGTTAAAATGGTTCTGTGGTTTCTTTTTTTGCTTTCGGGAGTATGCCCCATCTACAGAGTACACTTGGAATGCTTACACTATTTTACACTTGCCTTAATCTAAATTATTTTGACTAGTTTAATGAATTTTTATGACACTAGGCCGGTCTTGATCCCTGTGCGCCCGAGTGAGATGCGCCTAATTTATTAAGAGCTAGATGCCTTTTAATAAATTAGTCTCATCTCTGGAAGTGCAGGTGCCAGGAACTAAAGTCTACGCCAGACAGGAAAACTGGCGTAAGTTATAGTAAATCCGGGGGGACGGACAAAGCCCCTTCCCCTGGCCCTTTTCTCACCACCCCGAAAAAGGCCGAGAAGGTTACAAAGTCACAGATTATGGTGCACATATGATGTGCGCCATAATTTGCAAATTATTTACACCACATTAGTGGCTTAAATGCATTGTAAAATGCTCTTTGTAGAATTTCCCTGTAGTCATGTAATAATGACCCACCTAGCATATGGCAATATTTCTCTAGTTAGCTAATGATATCATTTTTTTCACATATTAGCTTCAATTATTGTCATGAAACAAGATAAGGGACTGGATCTTTATTTTTTTTAATGACATATATAGATATTGAGATAATGAATGGAAAGTTCAGTACACTCTTCTATCCACTTCTGTATTTTACATAACCTCATCTGTAGAAAGCCATAAACTTGACAAGACACATTCTTCCTTGTTACTCTGAAAAGTTTACCCAGGGTTTTACATTTTTCACGATTCCCCTATTAAACTCCCACGTATCTTACAGTAAGGCTCTATTTCCACTATTTTCATTGCTTCTCTTTAAAATATCACCTACACTGGATCCTTGGTCTGTGGGATTCTGAAATTTTTGCTGGCAGGGTATCTGTCGATAACATCAGGAAGCCAAACGGACTACCTTAAAGTAGTTGTCTCATCCCAGACAATGGGGGCATATCACAAAGCCCCCATTGTCTTATAGGTACCGGTCCCACTGCTGGAGCCCACAACTATATCGGGAATGGAGCCCCGCAAAGTGAAGGCTGGAGGACTCCGGTCTGGCCACCACCAAGCCGACTCCCCATAGAAGTGAATGCGAGCGCACCGAGCATGACCGGCCACTGCTCCCATTCACTTCTATTGGCCTGACGGAAATATGGCTATGGCTCGACTGTTTTCAGCGGCCCCATAGAAATGAATGGAGGACAGCTGTGTTGGGGCATTTACCCCTTTCTCTATCAGGATCCAAATCCAGTGAGGTTTTATGTGCGCACAGAGAAAACTGATACAGTCAAAATGGCTGGATCAAGTAGTCTGTTCATTGTTTCAAAACATACACTTCTGATAGCAAGTTTATTGGCATCATCCAAAGGCACAAGACAGCTTGTGTACGTTGTCAGCAAAACCAAACTCAAGAAAAGTTATTATACAAGGTCATGAAACTGAAGCAAAATGTTATTTTCAGGGAACAGGACACAGATAATGGAGGCGTGTGAGTGCCACGTCCGCATTCTGTAATTCTCCACCAAGACCCTTTGTACTCCGAGACAAAATGGATTCCCATCTCTCACAAGCTGTGCATACGAGGTGCGCCCACCAACCATAGATTAGAATGATGCTGTGCACGTCGTGCTGCCCGCGGGACTATTGTCCTGCACTCATATGCCAGAAGGAAACTAGGATTTCTACACATTTTCATAAGCATTAATGTTTACTTTTAAGAATTCATCTAAACCAGGAATGCTCAACCTGCGGCCCTCCAGCTGTAGCAAAACTACAACTCCCAGCTTGGAGAGATCTCTGTACTGACCCCTGATATATTTATACATAGTTATTAGATCTCCCCTCAGTCGTCTTTTTTCTTAAGTAAATAACCCTAATTTTGATAATCTTTTAGGGTACTGTAGTTGCCCCATTCCAGTAATTACTTTAGTTGCCCTCCTCTGAACCCTCTCCAGCTCTGCTATGTCTACCTTGTTCACAGGTATTCCCTATTTTAATTCCCAGATAGGTAATATAGGAGCTAGCTACCAGTATTCCCTCCACATCCGTGACCCACGCCCCATGGTATTTATTCTGCATGAAAAGAACTTCACTTTTTATATAGTTGATTCGGAGTCCTGAGAAGGACCCAAAGGCCCTTAATGCGTGCATCACTTTGGCCATATCTTTAATAGGGTCAGCCATGAATAATGCTATATCGTCAGCAAATAGTGCTAACTGCAATGTCAGCTTACCCACCACCAGTCCTTCAAAGATATCTGACAAGTTCAGGTATCTGGCCAATGGTTCTATTGCCAGATTGAACAGTAATGGGGACATAGGACACCCTTGTCTGGTACCCTTCTGTAAGGGAAAAGGGTCATACAAATATCCCGCAGTACATATCCTAGCCTTTAGGGTTCATGTATAATCCTTTAAGAAAGATTCAGAATAGAACTCTAAGGCCCCTTTCACACAGGCGTGATTTCCGCGCGGGTGCATTGCGTGAGGTGAACACATTGCACCCGCACTGAATCTGGACCCATTCATCTCTATGGGGCTGTGCACATGAGCGGTGATTTTCACGCATCACTTCTGCGTTGCGTGAAAATCACAGCATGCTCTATATTGTGCGTTTTTCACGCAACGCAGGCCCCATAGAAGTGAATGAGGCTGCGGGAAAATCGCAAGCAAGTGCGGATGCAGTGTGATTTTCCCACATGGTTGCTAAGAGACAGGACCCGATCTTTATTATTTTCCCTTATAACATGGTTACTTCTTCAGGATCATAGTGACATAAAGTTATAAAGTCACACAGAGGAACACAGAATTATAAATCATGATTATGCCCTGTGTTTCTGTAAGTCCAGAACGCATGATCCCTCTCTCACATGGAGCGTGATTCCCACAAAGGGACACGCTCATGTGAAAGAGCCCTAAAATGGGTTAAGATTTGATAAATCAGTGGCAATGTGCTATTGATTTAAGGGTACTTTCACACTTGCGTTGGTGCGGATCCGTCTGTTTATTTGCACAGACGGATCCGCACCTATAATGCAAACGTTTGTATCCGTTCAGAACGGATCCGTTTGCATTAGTTAAAATAAAAATGACAAAGTCCAAAACGGATCCGTTTTGAATTACATTGAAAGTCAATGGGGAACTGATCCGTTTTCAAATGCACCATATTGTGTCATTGAAAACGGATCCATCCCTATTAACTTACAATGTAATTAAAAACGGATCCGTTAGGCTCCGCCTCTTCAGACGGACACCAAAATGCTGCATGCTGCATTTTGGTGTCTGCCTCCAAAACAGAATAGAAGCGGAACGGAGCCGAACTGATGCATTCTGACTGGATCCTTATCCATTCAGAATGCATTGGGGCTTAACTGATCCGTTTTGGACCATTTGTGAGATCTCTGAAACGGATCTCGCTAACGGAATCCAAAACGCTAGTGTGAAAGTACCCTAAGAGAGGTTATCCAGCATGATTGTTTCAATCACTAACCAAAATGTATGGGGAAAGAGGTGACTGGTGACTAGATCAGATTGATTCATTTGCATTTTATTAAATCCTCCACTGAACAGTTTGCACATGTATGACAACCATAATCTTCAGAACTGGTGGGATTAACACGTTATACTTTCTCTTGCTTTCATGTAGAGGGACGGTGGGAAAACCAATCCCATCCTAGACTCCAGCCAATCACACTGTTATGTATTGACATGCTATAAGGGTTGTCTTATGAGCCACATTCTACTCGGGGGGAAGGGGGGGGGAGAATCCAGATTTTTCCTCATATCTGTCAAATCAAAGCAGGAAACCTGTGTATGAACTGAACTGACATTTGAGAGTTTACATATGCCGAATGACAGATGATCTGACATACAGTCTGCATTAACAGCGTTCCTTCATATTGGCACCTCATTTGTATAAATATATAGGTATATATAATGATATATGAATTTGCTTAATATTTTTTGTTAGGAGTGGAAAACTTTTTTTAATTGATTCGTTCACTGATTATCTCTGCAAACTTCCCCCTAAAATAAATATGGAGGAATTTTGTCACACTCACCTTGGAGAATTGCTTTAACTCTGCTTTATTAGGGTACTTTTACACTTGTGGCAGGACGGATCCGGCAGGCTATTCAGCCTTCCGGATCCGTCCTGCCACAAGTGCCCGTGCACTGCCGTGCTGCCGATCCGTCCCTATTGACTATAATGGGGCGGGGCCGGAGCTACGGCCATGCGCAGACGTGCTGGGCCGTAGCTCCGCCCCCGCCCCATTATAGTCAATGGGGACGGAGCAGCAGCGCGGCAGTGCATGGGCACTTGTGGCAGGACGCCTGCCGGATCCGTCCTGCCGCAAGTGTAAAAGAACCCTTAGTAGGCTTTTAATGCCTGTTTAAAGGGACACTTCCATCAGAAAGGGTTTTTATCCTGATGTTCACATTTTTAGAATGTTTGGGAGTTTTTTTGGGGGGGGTTTTACATTTTGAAAATTATATACTAAATATTGTCCTAAGGTAACAGTCAGAACAGAGAGAAAAAACTCCTGTGTAGATTAGTAATCCATTGTCGGTTTACTGCTGCTTTGAGGGTAAGATGTTATCTCAAAGTTAAACACAGTGATAATACAGGGTGGCCCACCTCCAATATCTCCAAATCAACCTGCCTAATAGTAAATCTGCCATAGGGCTCATGTACACGAACGGGTGCTGCCCGTCGCCGTATTGTGGACCGCAATTGTGGATCCGCAATACATGGGCACCGTTCCGTGTGCATTCCGCATCACAGATGCGGACCCATTCACTTATTTCACAGAACAGAACACTACGGAAGCACTTCTTTGGGGTTCCGTACCCCAAAAAGATAGAACATGTCCTTTTTTTTTGCGTAACGGATGAATGCAGACCCATTCAAGTTGGATTCGTCCCGGCAGCCGTATGGAGGTTGCCTGTGCGGTCCCCAATGCACAGAACAGACCACCTACGGCAGTGTGCATGAGCCCTTAGGCGTTTGGTGCGCAGGTTTAGGAACACAAATAGTGGACACAATTTTCTTCAAATCAACTGTGAATACCGCAGTTTTACAACCAACTAACACCGGGAAAAAAAATGTCCTGCTTTTTACAACATCTTGGGGCAACATGCCACACCTCACGGACCTCACTGGCATCAGTTCATGAACTTTTTACGGAGGAGCGAACTGTGAGCAAGGGGTTATGGCTACCATGTTCTCCAGACTTGTCCACATGTGATTTTTATCTGTTGGGAAATTTAAAACAGAAAGTGTCTGCTAACAATCCACATCCCCTGGATGAATCCAAGGAGAACATCACAAACACTATCCGCATTATCAAAAACACTATCGACCAACATAATCCGACCTGCCCAAAGATACAGACACGTGAACGGGGATCACATTCCGGCATCTTTTGTGACTTATGGGTAATTAAAAAAAACAAACAATCCACTTGCTAATTCATCTTGTCATACTATTGCTGGAGGCGGGCTACTTTTTCGTGGACCACTCTGTATGTATATAACTGAGATACCAGCATGACTGCTGTATTGTTCTCTTAATACAGGCAAGTCCAAACTGTGGCCCTCCAGTTGTTGCAAAACTACAACTTCCAGCATGCCCTAATAGTTGTAGGCTATCCAGGCATGCTGGGAGTTGTAGTTTTGCAACAGCTGGAGGGCCGTAGTTTGGACATGCCTGTCTTAATAGATCTATGTAAAGATGCCCACAGAATACCATTGCATTGATCAATGTAATGTACGATGCTCTGAGTCACTACAGGCGCCGGCCTCTACATAACTTCGGCGTATCCATTGCCCGTCTCAATGTAAGCCAGCTTCCTTACATTTAGACAATTTTCTATGCCTACAACAGGCATAGAAAATGAGGAATGAGACTGGCCTGCCCTCGCCCACTTTTTTAGACCTGGCGTGAGCGGGGAAAAGTCAGAATATGGCGCAAATAACCTTTGTGCCACAATCTGCGCCAGAAATACGCCTAATATAGGCATATTTCTGATTCGTAAATTACTCCCATAGTGTAAGTTGACGTTCACCCAGCGGAATTTTGGCGCAGACAGCTACACCGAAATTCTGCCGAAAACCCGATGACAGCCACATCCTCTTTGCCCCCCATACATCTCAATAGGAGGCATCACTGAGGATCGCGGAGCGGTGGCTTAAATCCACAGACGTGCCGAGAAGAGACATGTCTTGGTGCGGTCTTGGGACTATGCAGGCAGAACAAGCAAATACTCTCTAAAAAACATGAGACCAGACGGTATGTCGATATATTTATTATGGCAGTAAATTTCTTACAGTAACAGTTACAATACAAGGCACATACTGATGATTTACAATCCGTCTTGGAACATTCAGAAGTGGAATGGCTGCATAAGTTAATACAGATACATAATGTACAGGTGAACGAATAGAATATATAGATATGTACAGACAGAACTCCAATTACATGCTCGACTAACGGCTTTACTATTCCCTTTCAACACAAATATATATGTATATAAATATATGTATATATACCAACGGCTGGTATCTCTGCGAAACCCAAGGATGGCTTTGGACGCACACTTTTCACACAGATCCAGCTCATAGTATCACAGTGCACACCGTGATTGTGCTATTATAAAGAATCAGCAATCTGATTACACACGGAATAACAGTCTTCAAAAAGATATATTCTGTGAAAGGGACGCCATGAAGTATTTATTATGGACGGCTGACAGTGGCACATGATGTATTCTGTACAGACTAGTATTAGAAACTCTTAGTATTGGACTCAATGCAGGTCACCAGGAATGTGCTCAATGCTGATCATCAAAATCCTCCCAAATAAGTCATTTATTCATTATAATAAGTATATATCGCTGTATCCCACACTGCAATCACTTCAATACATCCACTCTTTGGGCTGACACCTGGATCAGTGATTCTTGTGATTTTGGATCTTTTAGAGGCAGTTTAATGATACTGAAGCCTTCACGGATAAACCGCACGGTCTGCACGTATGAATGGATCTATAGCTCTGGAGTGAATATAGATTTGCCATTTCACTTATATGAGGCTACATTCCCATCGGCAACGTTTATTCCATTTTCCTGATCTGTAATATGACTGTGGCTTTTTTAACGGAATCTGCCACAGAGATGTGAACGCAGCCTAAGAAAGGCTTTTAGTCTCTTGTAACAATTTATTTGGTTGCTAGCTATATGTATAGGGGTAACAGGTGATACATGGGTCAGTTTACACTATGAGAACTTTATTATAGGAATATACAGTGAAACTTCTTTCTTCTATTATTGCAAACTCCCTTTAGGTGTCATACATGTTGTGGAGTCTGGTCCATACGGAGCACATAGGGGGGGAGATGAAAGCACTTTCTGCCCCGTTCTTGATATCTCTTGCGTGATGTGCCTGAACAAAAACAGTAGTTCTGAGCTGCTGTAGAGTTCTGGCTTCATTTGTGCCAGGAAACTGGTGTAAATGAAGATACATTTGTCATGTCTACTGGCCACGCTCCTCCCTGCCCTCATCACGTCCCCCTTTTGGAAAAAAGGGTGAGGGCAATGTAAAAACGCCACTTGCAACTATTCAGTTCGATCCTATCTTTTTATCATGATACATTCTCTTCTCAGTTTATTTTTAATAATTATTCGATTTGCACCTTAGGGTATTAAGGGTAGACACACTGAATCGAAGATACCAACATGACCTGAGCCCTGATAAATGCTCATGGTTTCGAGGTTGACCCTTTACTGCAAGATTTGATATTAAAGGGAACCTGTCACAGTGAACTTGGTGTCTGAGCTGAAGGCATCATGTTATAGAGCAGGAGGAGCTGAGCAGATTGATATATAGTTTTGTGGGAAAAGATTCAGTAAAACTTGTAATTTATACACTTTAAATTCCTGCTCATTCTGAGCTTTGAAGTCCAGGAGGCGGTCCTATCAGTGATTGACAGCCTTCCCTCTATGACTGTGTATACTATCACTATCACTGATAGGACCGCCTCCTGGACTTCAAAGAATATAAATGAGTAAATTACAAGTTTTACTCAATCTTTTCCCATAAAACTATATATCAATCTGCTCAGCTCCTCCTGCTCTATAACATGCTGCCTGCAGCTCAGACATCAAGTGCAACGTGATAGGTTCCCTTTAAGAAAAATAAACATTTTACTTGTTCACTGTTGTGGCTGCTGAAGGGGAAATTTAGCCTAACATGAAAATGAATAACTGACCTTGTAATCAGCAGATGGCACACGTTTTCCAGAGTAAGAGCTCTATTCTGCCCTATTGAGGGGGGGTTATGGGAAGGAGGGATCCCATCTGTAATGTCCATATGCCCTAATCACATATGAACCAGAGACAACCCATTTAACATCAATATTTGAATAAACACTTTAGTTTGTTCACCTACCATATTTCCGACTTTCTTTAAGTCTTGTCTACTTGAACCCTCTAAGCATGCACCTGGGTATGGTATGATACACAGGGCACTCATTGGGAGTCTTGTCAGAAAATAACTTATTGTTTAAATCACATTTTTATGTTATAAACATTTTTTTTTTTGGGAGGATTTTTTATTTATTTTTCACATCACTGTTTATATATATATATTTTTAATTCATAAAATCCTGCAACATTAAGCACTGGCTACTAGACCTAAATCTATGATGAGACATCCTGTTCTGTACAGATCATTTTTTAGCAGGTATCTCATTATCATCATAGGCAGGATTAAAATGACATAACACCTCTGTATAGATTACACAAAATCCACCATTCACAGTAGATGATGATCACAGCCTACCTACCCCCCTCCCTGTACAAGGACCTCTGTATAGGCCACAGATTATGTCTAGAAATTTCTCCCATAGAGGTCAGAATCTACTCCATGTCTCTATACAAGAAGTCTTGACATATTATTAGTTCTAGTGACCATTACAAAAACTGCACAATTTAAAAAAATAATTTCAATATAGATACTGATATGGAAAAATAATAAAAATACCCAAAAATTGTTTAACATAAAAACTTCATTTAAATAGGTTTTATTCCCCTTAAAAGTCAACCCCTTAGACCCTTTATGCTACCTTCTCTGAGGGCAGCATAAAGTAGTGACAGACATACAGAATTCGGCAGATTGACAGCTTTCTCCCCATTAGTGTCCATAGGAATAAATGTCTCAGCAGCAGGAAGGTGGAGGGAGCCAACAGCTCAGGAATTTATCGGACTTCTTAATGTCAGGAATACAATAAGATGCTAGATTTCCCAAACAAAGCACTGAAATGTCTGTCGCTAAGCGGGCAGAATTAAGGGTCTGACATGTTCCCTTTAAATTCTCATTATTGGTTCAGTGGGCGCATGATGCCAAGGTTAACAGTTCAGTTCTGTCAAGATAAGAGCTCAATATCCGCTCAAACAGCTGTTGTATTGTAGATGAATTATTCACAGTGTTTGGATAACTTTTTGATGAGACATGGGCAAACATTCTGATAACATATGGACATTGGCTTATCTATACAACTGATATAAATGATGATGGCAGAAGATATGAACTGCTTCTATTAACTCACTCTCACCTCCTGAGCTGCCCCGCCGCTTCTTTACCTGGACTGAAGGTCACCATCTGTAAACTTCCAGATGGATGGATGGGGTTACCTGTGCCGCTGCAGCCAATGACTGGACTCAGTGGTGACATGTCCCCAAGTCGCACATCACTGCTGGGTCACGTGTCGTTTGGGCACACGTCACTGCTGAGGCCATACATTGGCTGCAGCGGCACAGGTTTCTACAAGTTTACCGATGGTGAGCAGAAGTCCAGGGAAAGAAACCAGGAGGGTGGAAAGCAGAGGCGTTTTAGGTAATTATGGATTAAAAACAAAAAAGGCTCGTCAACCCCTTTAATAATTTCTGTATCTTGCTTACTTGAGAGGACGTGCGCACACACGCATACCAATTCAGTGGAAAATAAACTGTTCCACTTGGCAACAAGTGCAAGACAAACCATACAAAAGTAGCATAATGTACAGCTATTTATGAATGTCTATACTATCTAACAGCTGTCTCTTTTCATAGCTGAGTCTGCTGGGGTTACTTGTAAAGGTGAATTTTGCAAGTGGAATATTTGATCCTAAAATTCACCACCTGCCAAAAAAGGAATGCAAAGCGATCTCAAAATCCAATTTTTTCTGCTTATATATTTAAACTAACAACTAACCTACGCACATTTGCGATGAAATATCTATCAGGAATTTAAGGATGTTTCTTTTTTTATAAAGAGTATTATTATACAGGTTATGACCACCTTTATGATGGCAACTATGCTCCTAAATCAAAAAAAGAATAAACCGTGCAGTCTTGTTTAAAAAAAACTTTAAAAAAATACAGTTTTGTGTATCCAGCCCCTACGCAGGCCTTTCTGTTTCTATGATTATACACTACAAAGAGACAAAAAAAACATGTAGTGGATCTTGCAGTCATCATATTTTACTCCTTCACATGTCTCTCTTCACGATAGCCTTCAGAAAGTCTGAATATACAAGCATTACAAAAGGTCATAAAAATGAAATGACAGCAATAATTTAGATAATATTAACCAGGGCAAATCAGTCAATGAGTCAATGACTAGAGATGGGAATGAGAGATACCTTCACGAAGTCTTGCGAGACTTCGGGTAATAACTTCATCAATTAATTTGTACTTTAAAAAAACATTTACGGAACTCGGGTTCAGTTCCAAGGTACCACTTGGAACTGAACCCGAGTTCGAGAAATGTTTTTTTACAGTACAAATTAATTTATGAAGTTATTATCTTGCGAGACTTCGTGAAGCAATGACTTTGGCTCATTGGAGCCAATACATTCTAATACTGTATGGAGCTCCTGCTCCGTACAGTATTTGATCGAAGTTTTATGCGAATCGACTGTGGATGTTTAATCCGAAATCGATTCGCTCAACCCTAGTTGTCACCATTGACCTGATGAATTGAAGTGTAACTGCCATTTCCGTTTAGGAATAGGGATATTAAACATTTTCATAATATACTTTATTAGGGAAAGATGTTTCTTTGGACTAGAGAATGGGGTGTAAAAAGCCTTCTTAGGAAAGTTCTAACAGTGTTACTAAGGAGAGTCTCTTCAGTCTTCAGTGCTACGAAATGCTGAAGATGCCTGTGTATAAAAAGTCAGATAGGCAGGGTGATGGGCATGTTCTAGGGACTGGGGTAGTGAGAAGAGGCAGGCTGGAAGCCTCTGTATGTTACATGCAGGTGTCTTTACCGCTCTGAAGAACTGAAGACTGAAGACAGACTCTTAGTAACGACTCTTTACACCCTATTTTCTAGAATAAAGAAATATCTCTTCCTAATAAAGTATATTACAAGAAGGTTTAACATCCCTGTCCCTACAAAATATTAAATTAATTTTCCAAGATTTTTATACTGATTACCTATCCTCAGGATAGGTCACCAGTATCTGATCGGTGGGGGTCCAACACCCTGGACCCCCACCGATCAGCTATTTGAGAAGGCAGCAGTGCTCCTGTGAATGCAGGCCTTCTCTCTGCTTTTCCTAGGCCGAGTGACAACACGTTCATGTGTCACATGGCCTAGGCACAGCTCAGCCAAATTCAAGTGAATGGGGCTGGGCGCGATACCAAACACAGCCACTATACAATGTATGGTTCACAGGAGTGCCGCTGCCTTCTCAAAACAGCTGATCAGCGGGGTCCCGGGTGTCGGACCCCCATCAATCAGATACTGATGACCTATCCAGAGGATAGGTCATCAGTAACAAAATCTTAGAAAATCCTTTTAAAAATAAACTAAAATGACAGTTACACTTTAGGTAGCATTTATTTATTATTCATAATTAGTTATAAACTGAAAAATTGCAGATCAATGGCAATCAAATTTCCTGTTACAGAGTGACTGTTCCCCCATATAAGACGAGGGAGGAAAGAAAATGGATCTGTAGGTCACCATTTCAGATTCTGTTGTCTTACTTGTTTAAAAATTATATGCTGAATAATAAATTCACTTTTTCCAGAGAAACAGTGGCATTCTAGTCCTTGGGCTACAAACCCCTTTTAAATGTAAATTCATGATTACTCCTTTGTATTTCTTCCTGCACAACCTATATATGTCCTCAATAAGTCACAATGTACATAAATGAACATTTCAATAATGAGCAGAGGTGTAACTCAAGGCTCCTGAAATCCAGTGCAAAATCTGTAACAAGAGCCCCAACTATTACAGATTATTTTGAGTATTGGTCTCCTCATACAGGGTAGAGGACCCTTCGGGCCTATCGTTCTGCCCCTGAAGGATATGGCTTTTGTATTTGCTAGTTGTATAAGAGGCATCATGGCCCCATTAGCAGGATCAGCAATGACCATTCATGTACAGACATAGCTTTATCAAGTACATACATGAGACTCATTGTAAGCAATACATTATCAGAGGCTGCTCAGTACCATAATAATCTATACATCAGCAGTTTGCCTTTTCTTGTATGGTTATATAATATTACAGAATCAGATCTAATGATGATGATTGCACATTTGATTCACTGTACTTCTTGTATGGTTTCCTGTTGCATTAAGATCTTCCAATTTTGAATAACATGAAATGATGCCTTGGATTTTTATGGTAGATTGGTGGCAACAGCATATGAGCCGCACTTAGATCCTACTGCTGTGTAATAAACATTAAGTCTATACCCACACTACAGTTACGGTGGAACTGAGGCCACTTGAATGGTTACTTTCTTTGGCCATCTCCCTCTGTGTTTAGTGGATAGATATAACATTGCTATTTGCTTGATGTGGCGGCTGTAAGCACATGTGTTATATAGCTGCTACTCATAATACTGGGTGTCCATTGTAGACCTCCCCACCCTTCCTAAACTCAAGCCAGCCTAGCGAACAGCTGATTGACACAAGTCCATTGGGGATCCACATTTATCCATGCATTTCAAATCTGTGAACCACAGTGTAACCAAATGGCCAGTCTTGGGTTACAAGAATGGCAAATGCTCTTTCCATTCTGGCTTCTAGAAAGGGATCACATGCAGTGGGCCCCCTCTATAATTTTTATTTATTTATTCAATTTTACAATATATATCATTTTCATGCACAATATTTATACAATTACATAGCCTTACCCTTTACCAGGTGTTGATCTCAAGTAATGAATTGCTTCTGATTTTAAGCCATCTATCACTGAACTCAAATTTACCCCATAGATCTTCACTGGCATCTTAACTCAGGACCTTCTGAATATATAGACCACACCGGGCACCAAATGTCCCTAGATCTGGGTCCTGACCACCTGCCAGGTCCACTTTTTTAAGAGACATTTGCTTCTTCATTTTTCCCATAACCAAAAACAATATTGGTTGTTGAGGTTCAATCCCCCTGCCTTTTATAATTACAGTATGATATGCCTTAATAGGATATATACACAGGGTCTATCCTCATGGAACAGCCTCAAAAATAACCACAGTCATTGACAACAAAAAAAAAAAACATATCCAAAGAGAAATGTCAAATTGCTGTGAAACTCGGCATGCAGTTATGTCTCAGGCAGATGTGTCAATGATTACAATTGTGGCCTGATTAGACACTGGGACCTGCCATAAGAGGGCATAAAAGTGCTCCCCCCACTGCCCTATTAAAAGGCTCTCAAAAGCCAATTTTGGGTAGTGTACATCTTGGTGAGAGATCGTTGACTACTAGACATGCCTCTACAGCACACTCAAAGACATTTTTCTCAGGTGACCAACTTTGAGAGGGAGCGCATCATTGGACTGAAAGAAGCAGGATGGTCATTTTGACAAATTGCCCGCCATCTATGCCTCTGACCCAGCTGTTAGGAGGTGTTGGGAGCAGTGGTTATGAGACGGCACACACAGGGTGAACAGGCTGGATCACCCAGACAAACCAGTAGAAAGGACCATATGATCCGCCAAGCTCGAGCAGCCCCAACGGTTTCATTTTCCACCATCCAGATACAGGTGGCACCTTCATTACACACCCCTGTCTCTGCCCAGACCTTTTCCAGGTGCTTAGCAGAAGAACGTTTGGTGTCATGGTGCATCTTATGTGTCCAGCTATTGATAGCCAGCCACCATAGGCTTTATTTCCAGTGGTGTCGTGAACGAGAATCCTGTACTACTATGGAATAGAACCATATCATCTGTTTGGTATCCGACTGTTCTAAGTCCGAGTATGGAGGTCCCCTGGTGAGCGCTTCAATTCCTGCCTTTGCTGTGGAGAGACACCCTGCTCCAACTGCTGGCATGATGATCTGGAGAGCCACTACATACAATAGTCGGTTACCCCTAGAAGTGATAAGATGGACACTGACAGCTCAGTAATACGTGCAGGACATCCTGCTGCCAAATTGGGTTGCCTCTCATGGCAGGAATGTCTCTGTCAGATTGTAACACTTCGTTGGCCCAGTTGCCAGATTTATTGCTGTTTATGCATTTATGGGACCACCATTATGGGAATTTATACCCAACCATATCTCATCTTGTATCCAGGCTAGAGGGGGGCCAACAGGGTCCTGGAGCCTCCTTTCAATTGTATAATTTTCCCCAAACAACTGGCCATACACCCTACAGGGAAATTTTTCAGTGAGCCTACATCCAATGGGCATCCTGAGCCCTCCTCACAGCCACCGGCCACAAAAGGATCTCAGGAAATTATCAAAGGATATCATTGTTCTCAGGATGGTGATACAGTTGAATACTGTGGTGAGGCCGGCAGTATTTTGTGCTACACTGTGTATTTGGTTCTGCTGGAGCAGTATTTTCTGCACCAGTACAGTATTGCAGGCCCTGCCTACTTCTGTTGTCCATGCCTACTTGTGTTGGCCAGTGTGTTAGTTTGGACCCACCTACAACATGGGGCTAGTTTTCGGGGGTTCAGGGCCACTTTAAATTCCCATTCCCCACCTTCCAACATATAAAGTTTCATTCAATTCAAACTCCTCCTTGGGGCGTTATAATTTTTTTTTCAATGAGTGCATATTCTGACATCAAGGAAAAATCTTTCATTGCTCAGTCATGCTAAGCTTCCGAGTCTAATTGTGTAGGAAATGAATAAGATACAACATACATGGCATAACAGCATCATCAAAAGGAAATCCACAAAGCAGCACACTATCCAGATCTTAGGTCAATTTGTACACTTTACAGATGGGATAGACCTTAACACACATGTACAGCATACAGTATTATACAGCTAACCACAACTAAAATGCTTGTCTTCAGTGGGAAAGTTGTAATATGAATATGTGTAATTGATCGGTAAATATGTGCTTTAATATAGAATGTTCCATCGAAACTTAAAGAGGAGCTGTCAGTCACCTCTCCCGACATATCTGTTCAGTAACTCCTTGCATTCCCCACAGAATAATAATTCTGGAGCATCTATTATTATGACTTTATGTTGTGCCATTGCTTTGTTATTTGTAGACGAGGTTATGAATGAGTTATCAGCAGCTTGCAGTTAAGGTACAGATGGGTATTACCAGTTGGGGATGTGTCCCTGCACAGTCTGACACTGGCAGCACTAATTGGACAGTGTCAGACACACCCGCTACTGGTAACACCCAGCAGTACCTTTACTGCAGACTGCTGGCAATTTATTTGTTAACTTCTAGCAGTAGTAAAACAAGAATGGCACAACATGGAGTCAAGAATAGATGCTTCAGAATTGGTGTTACATGGAGAATGGAAGTTGTTACCAAAATAGACATGTCAGGAGAGGGGTGATAGGTCCTCTTTAAATATACTTATCTAAAGAGTTACCAGGTCTGTCTATTATATTTATTTCACATATCTTTTATGGCAATTAAAAGCAGAAAAAAATAATTTATATGAAAATAAAATGCCCTCAAATTGTACTATGTGTAATCATTACACTTCATATGCGGTGTTCTCCTGACAACGATGTGCAGTCTAGCATCTTTCTCAATATACGGTAATATAAAAATATATAGATAAACTTATGATATATTAAATATACTTTAAAATATTATCTAATACTATTCACTATGAGGCAGTTCAAAGTAGACCAGTAAGGCTATGTTCACATCTGCGGCATTCCAGACATCCCAGTTATCTGGATCTGGCATAGCCGGATAGTGCCGCACACTGCTGGACCCATAGAGTGAGTGCTGGAGCCATTATGCCCCAGATTTGAACGTAGCTTTACAGGCCTCATGCACATGGGCGTGCTATGGTTCCTTACAACCTGCTAATTGTATGGAGCCATAACAGGGCACTTACTGTGGTAACCCTACTATAGCTCCATATGCCTTGTATTACAGTGTAACAGGTCTGTTTAATCTAACTGTGCCGTTTATAAGTAATCCTCCTTTACACCTTTCCGCCTATGATAGTACTGAACGTTTTGGGTGGTTGACCAATGTGACTGAGATTGAGATAGACTGTGAATGTTGCATGCAAATGTCACAAATGAGAAACCATTGTATATTTGTAGGTACTTTATGATGGGGCTGGTATCAATGGGTGAAGATAACACTGGCCGACAAATGACCGGCGTTTTGAGAGCTATTATAAGACTGACAATATCAGTGTTACTTGTGTTGAGAACACTAATTAGAGCATGCTCTTGAAGGTGTGACCAGAAAGGGTTCAGAAGGTCAGCATACTCAAGGGTAGGGTACATATACCTTTCTTACTCCCATCTGCAATTTGGACAGTAGAAGGTCAGGAACCTATCATGAGAGCACACAAAAACCTCAACATGCAGACATAAGTAGTAATACAGGTAGCCAAAAGAATAAAGACAACAGATCTATGCAAGAAAATTTCATTGAATAATAGGGATTAATTCAGGTACAGGTTCTCAAGGGGTTGGCCCTTATCAGAATAGTTATCTGGGATAGGCCTAGGCCTTTAGGGCATATTAGGGTTTCCTTTCCTATGTTTTACTGCTCGCCCATTACAGATCTGAGACCTTGTATGTACTGTCCTCTAGACCATGGACTATGGGTTGGATGTATTTCTGTATACAGCAACCTAGAGCATCTGGCTAACAGCATGGGTGTTCCACAGAAACCTATCATACGTAAACATCATTAATGGTAAGTCCATCTTTCATTTGTTTTGTTTTTTATGGATCTGCTTCTCTATTATTTTGACTGGCTTTATGGTTGATGACTATCTGTTTTATTACTTCTGTGTATCTTTGTATTACCGTGCACTTTGATTCTGATATGATATCCTGCCTCTGGTGCTTCATGGAGCATATCAGTTACTAATACAAGTTAAGCTATCATGATTAGTTTGCTCTTATGTTAGAGAATATTGTACCCTCTAGACAAATAAGACCATGTTCTCAACAGCATAAGACATGCATGCAGTTCAATCATGGGTGGACATTTAATATTCTTTGAATTGGACCCTGCACTTGTCGGTGCTATAACTTTAGGGACATAACCTGTGCCCAGTCTGCCTCTCTGGTAAGATCCACTGCAAAGTAGGTGGTTGAACCATAGACAGTCTGAAGTTTAAAAAGTTTTTCTTAGGCACAGAATGGGGTGCGTTGTCTGCAAACAAGTAAGGGCAATGGCTGTTTCCAGGTTACACAGCATTCATGTGAATAGCTCCCAGTGGTATTTCTGTTCCTGTTTCTGGGGTTATACTCTTAATGAAACGCTATCAGGAGACAAAAATGTAAGAGACTTTAATTAGCAGCAGATTTTTGTACTTAGTTTTAAATTAGTCACAGAGTAATTTGTAGGGAATCTCACTGTTAACTAAGGCCCCTTTCACATCAGCGTTTTGCTTTCCGTCCTAGAGTTCCGTCCTCGGGGCTCTAGGACGGAAAGATACTGATCAAGATTATCCCAATGCATTCTTAATGGAGAGAAATCCGTTCAGGATGCATCAGGATGTCTTCAGTTCAGTACTGACACATTTTTTGGCCGTAGAACAATCTTCAGCATGATGCGGATTTTCCTCCGGCCAAAAATCCTGAAGACATGCAGCAAGGACGGATCCGGAATTAATGCTTATTGAAAAGCATTAATCCAGATCCGACTTTAAGCTAAACGTCGTTTCGGCGCATCGCCGGATCCGACGTTTAGCTTTAATGAATGGTAACCATGGCAGCCAGGACGCTACTAAAGTCCCGGCTGCTATGGAAAAGCAGCGGGGAGCCGGGGGAGAAGCTACATACATTCCGTGCGGCGGCGCATGGTTCACATTGCTATGCTATGTGAGCAATGCACCGTATGGATCGTACAGGGCATTGCTCACATAGCATAGCTATGTGATCCATGCGATGTAGGGACCCAGTGACGTCATCGAGGAGCGCCCTGGCTGCCGCACGGAATGTATGTAGCTTCTCCCCAGGGCAGCCGGTAGCTTCTTTTCCAGGGCAGCCGGGACTTTAGTAGCGTCCTGGCTGCCATGGTTAACTGAAAGCATATTGAAGACTGATCAGTCTTCAATATCCTTTTAGTTGTCTTGCGTTGTGACGGATCTGGGGGGCATTTCCGGCGACGGAAGTGCACGCCGGATCCTCACAGCGCAAATGTGAAAGGGGCCTAAGGGGGAAAAATTTGATAATTAAAAAATTAAGCACCATGGACACATTTGGGGCAATTTTTAAATTATTGAATTGAATTTTTCTGATCGGTCTTTATGATATACTTTCAATAGTTTGTCTTCTACAGCCTGCAGACTGTTGCTTTTGCTTCTCAGTGAAGCCCATTAGAGATCTGCTCTGACGGCTCGATCTGTATCCCTTATCTCCAGTATCTTGACAACTCATACACTTATTTGAGTTACATTTTTTACTAAGCTAATAAGAATATGGCTTATATCAGTGTTTCCGAACTGTAAGGAGTGAAGGGCTACAGACGGAACAATCAGAGAATCTCTCTGACAGATTCACTGAGAACCAGAAGCAACAGTCTGTAGAACAGGGGTCCCCAGCCACCGATCATCTGGTACTGGTCCACGGGGAGTCTGGTGTTGAACGGCGGGGACAGGAACTGTTGGCTCTTGTGCCCTGACGTTTAGCCTCATAGGCTGAAGGCCGCAAGGTCCTCCTATATATATTAAAAGGCACTACTAGGGGACACTATATATAAAGAGGCACTACTGGGGTGGGGGGCACTATATATAAAGAGGCCACTACTGGGGAGCACTATATGTAAAGAGGCCACTACTGGGGGGCACTATATATAAAGAGGCCACTACTGGGGGTGTCCTATATACATAGAGGCACTACTGAAGGGGGGGCATTAATATACTGGGGCCTAAATGGGGATGATTACTAAGTAGGGGCATAAAAGGAGTTATTCTTTCAGTTATACAGAAAGAAGTTGTGAAAAAAGTGGGGGCCTATACGGGTTTATTAACTACGGTGTTTTGACTGATCCCCCCCCCCCCACGCACACATCCCTCACCCTAAATCTAAAACGACCCCCACCCCGCCACCGGTTCACAAGAATATAGTTTTGTCTGCAACTGGTTGCTGGCACAAAAAAGGTTGGAGACCACTGCTGTAGAAGACAAATTGTATTTGTCTTGAAGACAATTTCTATTTAGCCCACGAAAAATAGCCCACGATAAACTTTTGATATGTCTGTATGACATATCAAAAGTTTTTTAAATAGTTAGTGACCCTTTAAATGGCAGAATGTATGAGAGGACTGCACAAAAAATGATGCTACTTCTCAATAAAAAGATGCAAGACAAGTGAGAAATGGGTAGGACCAGAAAATCTGTGTGTATTCTGTTATATAGCATGATGAGGATGCAGGGGCAATATGTAAAAAGGCAGCATGTGATAAAGCGGTAGGAGCTGAGAAGATATATAGAGAAAAGATTTAGTACAACTTGGCTTAGGGTTCCAGTGGTTGGTCCTATTCAGTGACTGAACACTAGGAAGACTATGCTTGTCCACTGGACTCCTAAGCCAAGAAGAGGAATTTTTCCCAGCTCCCCCACAAATATGCATGCACAATTCAATTGAGCACACATGGGTTCTCAATGGGTAGAGGGGAGTAAGCTGCTGCCAGACACCTCCGGTGACAACTTATCCACATGTCCGATACTAATGTACCCCAACAATGAGAATCGGTACACATAAGATAGTTGGCTGACCAGTTGACTATACCCTTATGTGTATGGGCACCTTTAGAGCAACTGTGTCCTTTCTTACCTCTTTTAATGAGCCAGGGGTGCTAGACAGCCGATATACCATGTATATTGGCACACAAATGAATGAAGATGTACCAATACAATAACCAAGCACAACGGACCAATTTGGGTACTTGTAGTTAAAAAGACGTAGCTCTGGAGGACTGGACAAAAAACTGCAAATAATAAACTGGGTAGAAAAAAATAGGAAATTTAGTTTCAAGTCATTTGAATTTAATCAATCTTCTATAAAATTGCCACAGTATATGTGTTTGTATATTTGACAGCCAACCATAACCCCTAGACCTCCTTATGAAGACAACTTCTCTGATCCCCTCAAGTCATCACTAGGGGAAGTCATATAAAATGAATGACTGACTAATACTATGTAAAGCGTTGGAGTGCTGGGTCCATCATTCTGGCTCAGAGGGGAATATGGAGCAGGAGACCTTCCTCTATATACTTTAATGACAGATATAAACAGAAGTTTTAAGATAACCCCTTTTAAGGTTGTTTCTGCCTAGCGTGTATATATATATATATATATATATTTTTTTTTTTTTTTCTTTTTTTAATTCAATTTTCATTGAATTTTTAGGTTAACATACAATGGAGTTCCAGTGCCATAACTTCCCAGCGTTGTCAGATAATTACAAACACTCAAAGGGAGTCCAGCACGTGAGGGAAGCTATAAAAGATCACGCATGTCTGTACAGCAAATGTCATGCTCCAATTGAAGGTTTAGGTTTGGGAGGTTTGGGGCCAGCAGTTGAATGAATCTCGACAAGATAATAGCTCAATAATAAATAATTTTAAGATTCGGCAAAGCTATGCTTCCTTATCAGTATAGAGTGTGCCAATCTTAGGTGTCCTTTTTCCATAGAAAAGTAGAGAACATACATTTCACAGTGGTGAAAAATGTTTACAGAACAAGTATGGGTAAAAGTTGCATGACATAGAGGAGTTTCGGAAGGACATACGTTTTCATCAGGTTCTTACGTCTCATCCAAGATATCACTGGGTGATTATAATCTGACAGTAATTTTTGAAACAGTAGAGATCACTGGGGTCACTAGTTAGTGGAATCCTCAGGTATTTCATCAACGTCAATCGCCTTGAAAAATGGGAGGAAATCTGCGACTACCGCTGCAGATAATGTTCAAAATCTCATATTTGTCAATGTTCACTTTGGAGTTGGACAAATCATCAAAGTGAGAAAAGAGCTCATAAAACCTAGGGAGTGCTTGCTATGCACAGCAGTTTCAATTCTTGACATATTTGCCGGGTTGCGGCCGGATCTCTATTGGTCCCCATTATAGTTAATGGGATCGCAGGGGGATGTTCAAGCTTTCGGCAATACCAGTATGCAGATAGAAAAGAGCCTGCCGGATCCTAAATGCTAGTGTGCAACTAGCCTAAGAGGATGGTTTTGGGATCTAGCATAACAGATAGCAGGCACTAAATTTGACACATTATCCTTCCCTTCCCAAATCTCACTTGTTCACTTGATATGAGACGGGGGAGAACTTTGGCTAAACCTAATGGCCAACAGCTTGGCCCAAATTTTGACATCCACATTGAGGAGATATATGGGGCAATAACTCCAACAGTCCCCTGGGTCCTTTCCCTCTTTTGGCAAGAATGGTGTACCTCAAGCATACTGTGTGGAATGGAACAGCCCTGTAACAGGCAGTTACCCATAATATTGACCAAGTGTGGACTCAAAATGTTGCTAAATATCTTAAAATTTTCCATTTGAAACCCGTATGGGCTTGGGCTCTTACCAGACGGAAAGGAAGCTACGACTGAGTTAATTTCATGTACAGTTACTAGACGTAGTAGCTTTGTCTGACCCTCTACAGATAGAGGTGGTAGATCAAGTGGTTTCAATGCCCAGTGTGCATGCTTATCCTATCGTTGGTTGGGCATCTACCAGAAATGTATACCATCATTTTCCATTAAAAAGCCTATGAGTCACTGACCAATACTTGAAACATATATGTCTTAATTGTAACTTGTATATATTCACCATCCTTCATAACTTGTATATTTAGAATAGAAATCTCTATGTTACAGAAAATTTTAACTTAGGGCTGGACATGATACATTGTTAAGCCTCATTCACAGATCAATGTTTTGGTCATTGATTTCCATCAGTGATTATGAACCAAAATCCGGATTGCAGCCTCCACAGATATAGAGTATAAGGGAAAGATCTGCTACTGTTCTGTGGTTAGAGCCGCACCTGGTTTTGGCTCAAAATCACTGATGGAACTGATGGAAATCACTGATGGAAATCACTGATGTGTGAATGAGGTATTATATGGGATAGAGAGCAAGATAAGAGTGATGTATGGCCAACACCACAGATTGTGCAACTATTGCTTTGGTTCCTTCACTTAATTTAAGTCTAGTCTTCCAAGTCAATATACTGTATATAAGATTGGTATGATGGAAAGATGGCTTTTTGTTGTCTGCGGTTTCAATGTGTGCACAATCAATAACATCTATTTCCAATGACTGACCAATGAGATGTTCAACATGTTGTAAAATAATTTTAACAGACAGCTGCTGTATATCACATATGGCCCTTAGGCTGCATACAGCCTGGAATGACATGCTATTACTGTGTCTGATCTGAATAAGCATTAAAAGGCTTTTCTGACTACTGATATGCATGACATACCAGAAGACTGGGGGGCATGTGTCCTCCTGTTACTTCTCTAAACCCAGGGCTAAGAGGCAGGAGAGAGTTGTTTTGCTTTTTCTGCTTCTTTCTTGATCCTCATCAACTCTTTTCTATTCGGGGACCTTTACCCTCCACCTCCACCTTTTTTATTTTACCTATCTGTCAACTTTTGTCTTAACGTAACTTTTTTTGCAGTTGTGCATGTGATGACCATATCCACAGGGGACTAGAAGCAGCAGGGATGAGACCCTTGGTGCAGAAACCAAGCATCGATGAATAGGTGAGTGGCTTTTTCTTCTTTCGGTTAATCACTTTCAGGGCCATAGTTAAAATGACATTGGGTCAGATAACCCCTTTAAAGGAATAAGGGGTAGACAGAAGAGATAAGGGAATGAGTTTTTGGTTTATCATGGGGAATACCAATTGGGGAATACCAAAGTTAAGGACAAAGAAATAAATGGGTCGGTGTGCTATCCGCAAAAAATGCAGTGCATAGATGAAAAATATGGTCATGCACATCAGGCCAAAAAAATAAAAATTCTATAGTCTTGGATCTGGAGTGCGAGGAGATGATAAATGTAAAGACAGGGTCATGGGTAGACCTCAGTGAGGTGGTACCTGGAAACAGATTATGATTGTTATATTTCCCATGTAACAGGTGGACAGTAGAATTTCCTCTATTTAATTAATATATGTTTTTGTTATCCTCGTGAAATTGTACCATCTAAGGTAAAAAGAAATATAAAATTCATAGCAAAAATGTATACGGAAGAGCACTATATGAGTAATATACAGATCAGAGTATAGCCATTTGGATCATGATAGTTGTATTTTGAATTATTTGACTAGAAACCTGTTGGTTTTGGATCATCGCTATGGCAGGGGTTCTAAAGAACATTAATGTGGTTCTGGATTGTTGTGGGCTTGGTTGCCCTGTGCATGGCCTAAGCATAGACCAACAATATTCTGATCCTGGAAAACCCTTTAAAGGGGGTTTCTGGTTTGAATCAAGATTTAAACTAATCATTTATGAAGGTAGCTGTAATTATGTAATATATTTCATCTTTTCTTCATAACTCCTATCTCCTGTTTTGGGATGTGGTCACATCACCATGTCCATACAGCACTTTATTTCCTGTCATGTTATGTCCCTACAGGGGTAGTAATAGGGGAGTATCTATGTAACTAGTTGGGTGGGAGGACCTATAAATAAGTGGGTGTCATTAGGGGCGATGCTGGAGCTGTGACAAAGAAAGGAGAAGTGCATCATGGGTTTGGTTGGATACAGCAACAGGAAGTTCTACATACAGGATAGAAAGATTCCTGTACATGGTGAAAATGGGTTAGGAGAGTCCAGATTGAAAAAAAAGCATTGGAAAGATGTACACGAGGTAAGCAACTACATGAGCAGATCTGCTAAATACCATACTAACCCTGGAAAACCCCTTTAAATTTAGCATCAGGGTTGAGGGATAGGAGGCTCAAGATTTGGGGTCTGAATTCTCTTGGAATCTGGGGTCAGAATTCTCTTGAGGTTTGAAGTTTGGAATCTAAATTAATTGCGGGGTCAGATGTGTGAATTAATTTTCCAGTATTGGGTCTGAATCAATTTTGGGGACTGATGTTAGCCTGCACTAATTTTCCTGTGTTTTGCGAATTTGAAAAACCTAATTACTAGAGATTTCCCAAAATAAGATTTTTTTTCCAAGTGGTCCCTGATGCTAAAATAGGCTGGGAAATAGGGACCTGTGGATTAGCATATAAAGATCTCCAGATATTGACCAGAAATGCATCATTGGAGGTTTATAATCAGATGCTACGTACAGTATGACTATTTTATGGAAGTTTGGGGTTTTTCTATGAGTTTATATTAAGACAACATTCTCCATTCTCACTCCTACTCATTGCAGATATGCTTTAACTGCCTAGATTGTGTCCTGACTGCAGCATTGCTCTAGTCATCATCCAATCTCGATGGAACTACAACTCGCTCGCTCCGGCAAGCCTATTTTTATACTAATCATAAAAGTGAAGAGAGTAACCTCTGTAAAGTTTCACCTCATCATAAACCTGTTCTCCTCTGCCTTATGCTGAACACTCCCACACTTGCCTTCTCTAGGGTTCTCTAGGGTGATTAAGAGGTTAATAACAATAATAAAACTGGCTAAAGAGGGTTAAGACACTATTTAAAGCCACATAGAGGTGCCAGCTTCATGTCAGGTTGCAGGATGATGTTGTTCAGACCACTTTATTCCAGCTCATGCGTTGAAGCTTTTATAGCGCATATATCTCTGGTGCCAAGTAGACTAAATGATCTCCGTGTTGTTACCACAACCACTATGCGTAGTGAAGTTGTGCTGAGGTAAATGACGTGAATAACACCCGGCTACAATATTATTCGTGTAGCCATCTGTAAAGCAGAGAACAATGAACTGCTAGTAGGACGTATTTAGTGCTCAGAGCAATCACTCCTGCTTAGTCCTCGTTCCTACGTCCTTGATTTGGTCAGTGATTTCCATCAATGATTGTGAGCCAAAACTAAGAAGGCGGCCTACACAGAAATAAGGTATAATGGAAAGATTTGTACCTGTTCTACAGGGAGATTCACTTGAAAGAGGCGCCAAATCAGGATTGCCAACCATCCAGAAATTTCTGGACAGTCCATAAAAATAGGAAACGTTTTTCCTGTGTCCGTGAAAAAAATTGACGTGACTTTTTTGAGGCTGGTGGTACTTCACTAAATGATTTTGGTGGTAATTATCAGCATTTTACAGCTCACAGTAAGTGCTGGTAATACGTTCTTATCAGTATATTGAGCTTGAGACAAGTATTAGTTCCAATCTTTATCATTCATTATAGTTTTCTAATTCGTCTGTAAAAAATGTTGGCTGCCCGTGATTTTGGGATAAGTTGTCCATAGAAAAGAAAAAATATGGTTGGTCAACCCTTTAGGATAAAGCAACCTAAACCAAAAAAGTACGCTACATACCTTGACGTATGTGTAATCGATTGCATTACATACAATGCTGGAAGTGATCTCCATTTTCTACCAGACACATGCGGCTCTTCATGTTCCTGAACGTATCGGCAAGTATATCGGGGGGGATATAGCAGCAATTTCACATTGGATGTTTTCCTTCAAATCTTCCACAGTGCAAGGCTTGTTCTGAGCATAGGAAGAAGTCTGGTGGTGTCAGATCCGACGGCCGTGGTGGCCAGATCCTGAAGAGAAGTCGAGTGATTGAGTGAGAAGGTATGGGGAGTATGCACCCGGACGTTGAAAATGGAGGTTAAACTTCACGACATCTGTCCGGCACCTACCTCATCACTCCGACGCAGGGGTGATCCCAGCTTGTTGGAAGCTCCACATTCTCAGGAGCACATTGCAGGTCGTTCCGTTCAGATTGCTTCACCCTAGCCAGTTATTACAGAATATTCGGGGCCTCTTTCGAGTGACTCTCCCTGTATGTTTTTGACCTGCACCTAGTTTTAGCTCACAATCATTGATGAAAATCACTGACCAAACACTGACGTGTAAACTAGGCCCTACCTGTGGCCCTAAATGTGGCTCTAGGAAGTTGTTCAACATTGCACTAACCAGGTCAACATTAGGGCTCCAACCATCCCTTAAATTCTTGGAAAGACTATAAAAATAGGGCACTTTCTCCAGTGTCCAGATTTTTTTTTTGATATTTCTCAATTTTAACATTGTAATTAGCACTATTTTAAATGTCACAGTAATTGCTGCCAATGACGTTATATCACTATGTTGACCACTACAATGTATCGGTCAAAAACATTGGCTTTTTTGGAATAAGTTGTATAGCATTTGTGGCTTCTCTGTGTTTTAAACCCTCTACTGGCTTTGGCTTACAAATATTGATGTGAAATACTGGACTAAATATGCATGTGAATGAGTCTTAAGGGTAAGGGTGCATTCACACGACCCTAGTTCTGGGTCTGCATTCTGCGGAACAGGTGCGGACCCATTCGTTTCAATTGGCCCGCAAAGGGCCGCGTGCTGTCCGTAGTTCTGCTCGTAGTTCTGCTCCTGCTAAAAAGATAGAGCATGTCCTATTCTTGTCTGCAGACAAGAATAGGCATTTCTATCATAGGGCCGGACATGTGCGTTCTGCAAAATGTGGCATGCATATGGCCAGTATCTGTGTTTTGCGGATCCGCAATTGCAATTTGCGGCCGCAAAACACATATGCTCATGTGAGTGTAGCCTAAATCTGCCACAGATTGGGGCAGGCATCAGAATCCAAAATTAATCTGCATCAAAAAAGTTACATGCAGATTTTGACAAGAATCTTACTTACGTCATTGGAAAGAGTGAAATCTGTGGAAGAAATCCACTGCATAAATTGACATGTAAATTAAAATTCAGCAGGTCAATTTGTGTGAGGATTCCCTTGTGCAAAATATTTGCAGTGCATGGATGAAATGTTTTAAAATCTCATCTGCAGTCTATACGCCAAGAGTGGTTATGTGCTAAAGATTTAAAGGGGTTGTCTCACTTCAACAAATGGCATTTTTCATGTAGACAAAGTTAATACAAGCCACTTACTAATGTATTGTGATTGTCCATATTGCTTCCTTTGCTGGATGGATTCATTTCCCATCACATTATACACTGCTCGTTTTCATGGCCACGACCACCTTGCAATCCATCAGCGTTGGCCGTGCTTGAACGCTATAGGAAAAAATGTCGGCCTCTCTGGTGGTCAGGACCATAAACTGGTGCTTTCTCCTAAAGTGCGCAAGTTCGGCCACCGCTGATGGATTGCAGGGTGGTCCTTACCATGGAAATGAGCAGTGTATAATGTGATGGAAAAATGAATCCAGCCAGCAAAGAAGGCAGTATGGACAATTACAGTACATTAGTAAGTGCCTGTATTAACTTTCTCTACATAATAAATGCCATTTGCTAAAGTGAGACAACCCCTTTAAGTTTCTGACTAATGAGACATCCACTGATCATAAACACAGGGGTCCCCTGTCTCCCTGTATGACTGGAGAGGTGGTTGAGCATGCGCATTGTGGCTACATTCATTTCTATAAATCTGATGGAGACTATCCTGCAATATACTAGGCTTCTCTTTGCATGCTCTACTGCTGCTCCATTTATACAGGGAGACAGTGGACCTATTCTCGTAATGAGTGGGAGTCCCATTGGGTGTACTCCCGACCAAACATACTCATATCCCCTTTTTTCAATGGAAAAAAGGTGTATTTTTTAACTTGAAAATGTATTAATTTATTTATTTAATAAAACTTTTTTCAACTTTTTTAAACCATTTACTAGTCCCACAAGAGGACTTTAACAGACAATCTTTTTATTGCTTCTGTAATACACTGCACTGCTTATGCAGTACAGTGTACTATACTGTATACAGACACCAGCAGGCTGCGCCAGACAGTGGCCTAACATTAAACTGCAGGCAGGCCTGGGGCAGCCAGGCTGCCATGCAAAGACATCGGCACACCGCAATCTGATTTGCGGGGGTGCCATTGGGAGACAGAGTTAGCTCCCGCTAAACTACTTGGATGCCACAGTCGCTATTGGCTGCTGCATCTAAGAGGTTAAACAGCCCGGATCGGCACTTCTGCTTGTCTGGGCTATTAAAGTAGGAGTCCCGATCTCATGTGTGAGCCAAGACTTGTGCAGCACTTAGAATAGGCCACCGTAAAAAAAAAGGCATTGCTCTATTTTAGGCTTATCTATACCAGTTGTCTCAAACACATGGCTCTCCAGCTGGTGAAAAACGACACCTTCCAGTCTGATGGCTGTTGATTCATGGTGGGAGCTTTTGTTTTGCAACAGCTCAAAAGCCACAGGTAAGTAAGAGACTTTGCAGTGATATTTTTAAGTTCCGCATATTTGTTCTAAGTTGATGTGTTTTTTCAGGGTCCTGAAGAAGCCAACGGCGAAATGCGCTGGGCTCCTTTTTTTTGCATGCAGTAGGTTTTTTATTAAGTTTATTATTTTGTGATGTACTATGATGTTACTAGGTAGTACTTTTAGACATGATTTTATGGCATTTACTTCTGCCTATTCATCATTATTATAGAGTTTTATATCAGTACCTGGGATTATGTGACTCCTTTGTACTCTACTATTGTATACTTTATACCGGTATTATTGTGATTGCATTGTAACTTGTCTTCCTGTTTGCTGATTTTCCTACTTTATACATATTATACACTTATTTTTTATTTTGTGGATTATCAATTAAGTTCTGATTAATACATAACTGGTGCATCGTTTGTAGGTGTTGTTAAATAGAAATCTATGCAAAATCTTCTTCACAGCTACAAATATGGACCTACACTATCTATAGGCTCTTTACCTGCTTTTTCCCAGCACTCCGTTCTATAGCAGCTGTCACCCTCGTTCTCTATCGGTAGCTAAACACGCATATAGTACTCCTAAGTTATATGACACATAAATGGTGCATTGCTTTATGTGTCTTGTGTGTTTAAACACTGCTAGCACCTATATTAAGGAGAAGTAACTTACTTACCAGAAGGAACAGTGGGCATATAGCCACCCAGCATATCCTCCAAAACCAGCCTGGAGTGAAACCCAACATTTCCTTTATATCACGACAGAACCGGTTCATACCTAAAATACAATCGGAGAATATTATTCATGTTTGCTTCCAGTGACTGTGATGATAATTGACAGCCGTGCAATATGTGGTACATACAAGGGCATAGCTAAAGGCTCATGGGCCCTGGTGCAAGAGTTCAGCTTGGGCCCCCCTTCCCTCAGTGCTTTGTGGCCAGGGGCAGGGGGGCACATAGCCTTTGTGCTGCCTGAGGCAAAATTTGAAACGGCAACCCCCACCCCCATGTCAAATTCTTGACCTAACCCCTTCCCTCCAGCCAGAGGTGTAACTTGACCAGCATGCACTTTCTATAATACCGATGTCTTCTTATGAGGTACAATGGTTTTTGGGCCCCCTCAGGCTCCTGGGCCCAGTAGCGACTGATATCTCTGCAGCCCCTATAGCTACGCCCTTGGGTACATACCATAGAACCAGGACACTGCTATGGCTTCCAGGAATACCACAGTGAGTACTGCTGGGCCAGTGGCATACTCCTCAAACAACTTTACCATGTAAGCGCCACCCTGGAAAGAAGAGACATAAGTTGAAAAAAATGCCTTTTTTTTTTTTTGTGAAATACAAGACAGGTGTCATGCAAGGATCTCAGCAAACTTTTTTTTTAAATCTGAATAGGTAAAAAATGTTGTATTGATTAATTTCTTCACATTTCTTTATAGAAGCCCAAACTCAATTTTTCAGATGAAGGGCTCTCAATTTCTTGTATAGACAGAGTGAAATAGTTAATCCCAACATTAAATGATATTTTAACCTAATTCAGCATGAAGATGAAATAACTTTTGTATTTTATATTCTGTTACAAAATGCTCCAGTTCTGAGTTCTAACCTTTACTTTATTATAGTGGCGCCCCTGGGGTTCAGTCTGTATAGTATTGTGCACATTCTCCTACTGAGCTGAATGAACAGGTCCCACATGGTAAGTTTCAGCCTTCACATGCTACCAGCTGGATGTTCTGGTCTGATTGATCTTCTTCTCTGTTGCTTTTTCTTCTATGGATGGAGCTCTATAGTAGGGGAAGCTCTCTCCTCTCTTGCTCAGCCTCTCACTATTTGGAAGATGCAGGCTCTCCTTCTTCTTGAGTTATCTACAACTGAGCCCCCTCCCCTATGAAAAATGACCAGCTATCTTGGGCACTGGAGAAGCTTCTCCTAGAGAAGAGGCAAAGGCAGTGATACAGATCAATCTGCCTCTAGATGCTGTTATGGGTACAACGAGAGAGATGCAGCAGAAAGGACACAGCCTCTGGGAAAGGGCATGTTCCCTTAGAAAGTACATAGTGAATTTTGAACCTAATATGACATAGGGACATGTACTTTAAAGTCAAAACAGTGGTAAAGGCAAAGGCTGTAATAACACCAAGAACACTTTAATATAAAAGAAAACAATACATGATGTACTATCAACTATCAATACATGATGTACTATTTCAACCACAAAGCTAAAATAACCATCTGTCAACTCCTCACATCTGCATTTTGTTGCACTGTATTGTTTTCCTGCATACTCTAACATTTCAAGAGTGCTCTACCACTAGGTACGGGTATCAGCACCTCCTCATTCAGATAAACCACCTGGGGACTTGTTGACATGTGCTGACTGCCATATAAGTTGCAAAGTTTACTTTCTAGTATATGTACTATACCGTAGACGAGTTTTTTTTACAGAAACAATATTAAACATTTATGTAAATAGCATTGAAGGGAATGTGTCAACATGAAATTCACTGCTAAACCAGGCACAATGAGGGGATTTACTAACCTAAAATCATTGAGACTCCGATAATAGAAAAAACCTTGCAAAAGTCAGAATATCTATCACTGAGAGCAATAGTCTTAAAACATAACTTTTATTCACTTACCGTATACTAAAAAATGACAACCATGGATCCAAAGAGATCCTTTACCGTGCATATAGAACCATCACTAGCATACAGTGAATACTAGCGGGAAACAGTCGGGATAGATATCAGATAGAGCTGCCCCTGCAGCATCCAGACAGGAGGCAGCGGGACGTGGATGGATCTGGGCCACAGTATCTGCGGCCCTGGTCTAATGAAGGGGATATATCTGTGTCCCTTCATGCAATATTTGTCTGTCCCTACCATTGAAGTAGGTCTTTTTTTTTTTTGCTTACTCTATCTACATGTCATAATCGGCATCTCACTAATTATATCACCCCCCTGAAGAGCCCTATGTGGGTGAAACGCGTTGGGGTAGAGATATCTTGATCATTTTTTTGGTTTTGTTTACGTATCAGGGCCAGCTAAGGACCAGTGAGGGGAGGTTTGAGGACAGAGAAACCCCACCATTAGGGGTTGTCCCTGGGCTGAGGATAGTTAGGGCCGGGACAGGGAGAGGTACCTACCTGACCCCATAACATAATCAATATCCCATATATACCTACCAATCAATAGTCCCCCTCCCCTAGCCCTACTGTGTCTATAATTTTTGACTGTGGATATATGTATCAGTTTTTTCTCCAGAGAGTCATATTGAACAAGTTTGTTTCTGTATATTGGTGACTTTGATATTAATAGGCACCCCTTTTTTATCTTTATTCATTAAAAGCTAAGTTTTAAAAGGATCTTCGTTATATTACTTGATAGAAAATTTGCTGTAGAAAGATCCCTGACATTTACATAACATCAAGATCAATGTGGTAATAGAGCTGCCCCTACACTGATCCCTTCTACTTCTCAGCCCAGGGACACACCTTATTGGTACAACACTAACTACGGTGTATTTCCGACGCGTTTCCCCCCTAAAGGATAGACTGAGGGTTCCTCAGAGGATTAATACACTATAGACAACTTGTGCATACAAACATATGCACTGTACACAAAAGGTACTAATAAAGACGCGATCCAAAACAACCAAGGATAAAGATAAATACGTATGTAAAGCAACCCCTAGACCACTAGTGCTCTAGGGGTTGCTTTACATACGTATTTATCTTTATCCTTGGTTGTCTAGGGGTTGTTTTACATACGTATTTATCTTTATCCTTGGTTGTCTAGGGGTTGTTTTACATACGTATTTATCTTTTTCCTTGGTTGTCTAATAAAGACACGATTCAAAACAACCAACGATAAAGATAAATACGTATGTAAAGCAACCCCTAGAGAACTGCTCTAGGGGTTGCTTTACATACGTATTTATCTTTATCCTTGGTTGTTTTGGATCGCGTCTTTATTAGTACCTTTTGTGTACAGTGCATATGGTTGTATGCACAAGTTGTCTATAGTGTATTAATCCCCTGAGGAATCCTCAGTCTATCCTTTAGGGGGGAAAACGCGTCGGGATTACACCGTAGTTAGTGTTGTTGTGTCCAAGTATAGGTAAGGGACAGTATAAGGACATTATAGTCCTAGGTACGAGGACAGGGAACACCTACCATTAAGGTGTGTCCCTGGGCTGAGAAGTGGAAGGGATCAGTCTACGCCAGCCCGTAGCTGGTATAGATTTGAGCCTCTGGCACACAGATTGCAAGAGATGCACCTAATTTATAAAATATATCATTACATTCCCCTGAGCTAGCCCTACAAGGCATTAGAAGACATTTATTAACCCATACGCCAGTTTTAATCACCGGAGTGCTGGAATAAAATGTCACACTTAATAAATTGGGCATATCTCTGGCACTCCCTGTGCGCCAGAAGCTCAAATCTACACCAGCTAGGGTCTAGCATAGATTTGGGGCTATAACTTACCCCTGTATAATTAAAACCTTTTTTTCTCCAGAATAAAGTAATAGATCGGTAAGTGAAATATATCATTACAATTAGCTGAGCTAGACCTACAAGGCAATGTGATTGGTTTAACAGTGAATTTCTTGGTGACAGAGACCCTTCAAAGGGCACCGGATTATGTGGACAGGTCTTTTGGGCTATTGGATCAAATGACAGAAAAAATACTGTACCGTTTGGCTAATAGCAGCTAAGGAACAATAAAACGGACACATAGACAGATATGCAGTGGCTGTAAATTACCGGTGGAAGTAGATGGACAGAGGTTAGGGGGAAAACTCCTTATCAATATAGCAAACTTTGCTGCATATATTCATTAAAGGGACATTAGGCACACAAAGAATAACATTGGGCAACCTATACGCTCCCAATACATCACAAGCTGACTGGTTGGTGCACACCTTGTTATTATTTCAAGAGTTTGCGGAGGGAATAGTAATAATTGGTGGAGACATAAATGTTGCCTTAAACCCTTCACTAGACACGTCAACAGGGTCCTCCTCGATATCACAGACAGCTTTACAAAAGATTAAACTACAGCTATACATTGCAGGCCTGGTCGGTGTCTGGGAAGCCTCACACCCAGTGACAAGAGACTATACGTTCAATTCTGTGGCACACATTTCCTACCAGAGGTTGGATTATTTATTTTTTCCTCCACAGTTGCTGACTAGATGCTCTCAGACCTCGATAGGCAACATACTGTTATCTTATCATGCCCCAGTGTACATGACGATTAATTTAAGGTGCTATCTCTACACAGGCCTCATTTTACGTGGAGGCTCCGGGTCTGGTCTGGGAGGCACATAAAGCCGTTGTTCGGGGCCATTATACATCCCTAAGTTCACATCTTAAAAAATGCAGAGAGGCCTCAGTGATAACACTACAGAGACAGATACAAGAATTAGAATTACTTCATAAAAAATATACCTCTCAAGAGGTGCTGGAGCACCTCAATCAGTTGAGATCATAACTGAAAAACCTACTAAACTCCCATACAGCTAAATTATACCTGTCAGCTTCAAAATTTATGATGGCCAGTTTGAAAAAACTTAAACTCCGCACATATATACACTTTATAAAAAGCGCCACCTCTCAGACAATAATGTCTACAGAACAAATAGCCAAATGGTTCAATTAATATTATTAATCATTATATAACCATAGAGAGCCTGGGTGTCCCCAGGAAAACGAGGAGAGGGCAAAGAAGATACCGTAGATCAGTGGCTCTGACAGATACAACTCCCTTCCCTCGCCCTCACACAGGCTACCGGTCTTGTTAAACCCTTCTCATTGCAAGAGCTAGAAAAGGCCATTAAAACGACCCCCCCTCCGCCGCATAAATGCCCTGAACCAGATGGTCTGCCTTTTAATTATTATAGCACCTTTTCCTCCCTGCTATTGCAAAGAATGCTTGCAGTCTGCAATGGAGCACTAAATAACAATCATTTACCAACACAAATGTTATCGGCCTTAATCAACATTTTGCCGAAAGAGGGAAAAGATCTTACATCTTGTGCCAGTTACAGGCCCATCTCCCTATTAAATGCTTACCTGAAAATATGTGCAAAAATGCTTGTACTACGACTGCAACAGCTCTTACCACAGCTTATTCAAGCAGAACAGGCTGGCTTTGTGGCTGGCAGGGAGGGAAAGATGAACACCACTCGATTGGTGAGCCTCATACACCATGCCAGGAAAAACACGACACCTCTAATTTTTCTAGGCACAGACGCCGAAAAGGCATTCGATCGTGTTGATTGGCTATTTATGCAACAAGCCCTGCTTAAGTTTGGAATGCCCCCTCAGTTTATAAGGGCCATCATGGCCATGTATGATACCCCTACAGCTCAAGTGATGGTGAATGGAACTCTGTCTCCAACATTCGACATAAGAAATGGCACACGTCAGGGGTGTCCTTTATCCCCCCTGCTATTCATCATGACTGTAGAATGCCTTTTCTAAGCGATACGCCAAGATGAAAAGATTAGAGGCCTCACCTTAAGAAGAATACATTACCAACTAGCAGCATTTGCTGATGACCTTTTAGTCATCATTACTAACCCCGAAGAGGCCTTTCCGGCGATCCATACACTATTTCAACAGTTTGGGGACCTGTCAAATTTTTTGATCAATCACACCAAGTCACAGGTATTCAATGTTACCTTGAACCAACATACACAAAAATTATTTTAATTACACACCCCATACCAATGGTCATCTAGATCAATAAAATTCTTAGGAGTAAACATAACATCAGACCCAAAGACCTATACAAGGAAAACTTCCAACCCTCCCACAGAACAACCTAAACCACTTGAGAGGCCTGGGAAATTCTGTTTACATCTTGGTTTGGGAGACGCATGCTAATCAAATCCATTTTGGTACCCAAAATACTATATTATATGCAAATATTACCTATTCCCCTGCCAAGAGTCTTTTTTACACAGCTGAAAAAATGCTTTTCTAAATTTCTCTGGAAAAAATCTCATCCATGTCTTTCCCACTCCACATTGATCTATCGGGGCAGACTAGGAGGCATGAGCCTGCCGGATATGACACTTTACTATAGGGCAGTCTATGGGATGAGATGTTTGGAATGGCTCAGATCCACACAAAAATAGGTTAGACATACAGGCCGAGGTGGGAGAAGCGAAACCACCTCTGCGAGCCTACCTGTTTTCTCCACCAAAAGATATGACTTACTATACCAGCATGCTAGATAGTATGTCAAGGACTACCATTAAGATATGGCATACTAGCTTGTCTAAGGTACTACTCTCCCCAACAACAACACCACAGGTATTACAAATGGGAGACGTCTTATGGAACTCTAATTCAGTCTTTACTTCCACACTATCTGATGAAAGCTCAAAGATATCTTTACCATTGGTGGATCTCCTAGACAAGACAGGTTCCCCTCGGGAAAACTGGGAAACCCACCCTAAACTGCACACACTTACCTTTATACATAAAATGCACCTTAAACACCACATAGGAAAAGGGAGACTCTGTGTGCCACACACATCCAAAACGCAATTTGAAACAATAGCTTTATCCCATACAATACCGAATAAGAAAATTACCAAGATTCACTCTGACTTGGACTTCCCTGACCAGACCTGGGACATACGACTTTATTCAACAATGGGGGAGAGACCTAGGCACCCAATTCACGACTCAAGATATAACACACCTCATTTCACTAGCTCCAAAGATATCTCGCTGTGTGAAACTGCAGGAGAAACCTTATAAAATAATTACAAGATGGTATTATACACCACAAAGGTTACACACCCTTTACCCAGAATGTGACCCTGTATTGTGGCAATGTCAAAAAGCAATGGGTACGTTCCAGTACATATGGTGGCAATGCCCCGATATAACAGCCTATTGGCGACAAATATGTGTAACGCTTACATACATAAGCAAGGTCAACATATCACCTTCTGCGAGAAGCTGTTTGCTAGGCCTACTAGGAGATATCAAATGTACCAGACAAATAAGGACACTGCTCTCTCTCCTTCTAACTGCTGCCAGGGTCTTGGTTGCCGCTAAATGGAAATCTACAGAAGCTCTGACACACTTGCAGTGGCTAATAAAATGTGATCACATATATAGAATGGAACAGATTGAAGGATGGGATCGAGAAGGACACATTGGTTCGAAGCAGTTTGGACACCCTGGAAAAGGTTCAGAAACTTCTCTCAATGATTCCTCTAATTTTCAAGAGATACATTAAAATACATTATGGACGGACCTCCCTTGGTCTTGGTCATGATTGGTACCACTCAGAAAAAAAGAATCGGTCATAGTTTCTACGTTGTAGGATGATCCAAGCTTTTGGACCCCATCTAAACCTTATGGTCTGCATTTTTCGACAAGTATAGGGCATGTTCTGTCCTTAGCGGAACAGACATACGGATGCAGAAAATACACAGATAAATTTTCCTGGTGGGTTTCCTTCTATTAACTGCGCGCTTAAGGTCCTTCCATAACATATATGCTGGATTAAGGTCAGAACATTCCAAAACTTTAACATTGTTCTTCATTAAGTATCTTTGGTAAAAAATAAAAAAAAAAGACTTGTATGCTTAGGGTGGTTGTTCCATCAAAGATGGCAAGCTATCCTGACCCAGATGCAGTAAAACAGTCCCAAACCATGACACACCATGTTTTACAGATGGGATGAGTTTTTTGTGCTGGAATACAGGGATTTCCTTTTGTCAAACATAACACTAAATTTAAACCAAAAAGTTTTATTTTACTCTCATCCCTCCACAAAATATTATACCAATTGTCTTCTGGCTTGTCCAGGTGATCATTAGAAAACTGCAGATGGGCAGCAATGTTCTTTTTGCAGAGCAGCAGCTTTCTCCTTGCAATCCAGCCATGCACATCATTGTTGTTCATTGTTGCCCTGATGGTGGACACATTAACATTAGCTAATGTGAGACATGCCTTTAGTTGCTTCCAGCAGAGGATATCAAAACCGGAGGAAAATGCTTCAGTTTTGTCCCTATTCATTGTCAATGGGGACAGAACTGAATAAACTGGAACAGAGTGTACCAAAATGCACTGCATTCCCATAGCGGACACAAAACCCTCTGCAAGCAGTGATCTGACGGATCTTAAAACCAGAAAGGAAAACACAACTGTAAAAGTAGCCTGAGAGGCTAACTTGGGATCCTTTGTGACCTCGTGGACTATTACATGCCTTGCTCTTGGTGTGATCTTTGTTGGTTGACCACTCCTGTAGAGAGTAATAATGCTCTTGAATCTCCTCTATTTGTACATAATCTAACTGTGGCTTGGTGACATCCAAACTCTTTAGAGATAGTTTTGTATCCTTTTCTAGCCTGATGGGCATCAACAACTCTTCTTCTGAGGTCCTCAGAAATCTCCTTTGTTCATGCCATGAAATACTTCCACAAACGTGTTGCGCAGATCAGACATTGATAGATCTCTGTTTTTTAAAACAGTTTCCCTCTCAGACCTGATTGTCATCCCACTGATAAAAAAAACCCAACTCTAATTTCACCTTCAAATTATCTGCTAATCCTAAAGGTTCACATACTTTTAACAACGACGTGATACTGAATCATTTTCCTCAATAAATAAAGAAGTGTAATATTTTTGACTTATTTGTTAGATTTGGTTATTTTGATCCACTTTTGGGACTTGAAAATATGATATAGTTTTAATTTAAATCAATACAGAACTATAATAAATACAAAATTCTGAAGGCTTCACACACTTTTAAGCACCACTGTACATTAGGCAAGTTTTTAAACCTCTGTGCCTGGTTCTGGTTAGCCAATAAAGGTATCACTCCTATAATACCTTTGTCTTTTTTCGACACAAAGGTATTGTACAGTATATTACATAGATTTGTCTGATTCCACAAAATTGTGGATATTTATTTATTGAATGGTATAGTAGGACATTTTATGTGTATGCTATAGTAGGGCTATTCATCTGTATCGTATAGTTAAAACTATTTATGCGTACAGTATAATGGTATTATTAAGGAGTACATTTTATCTATAATTTATAGGGGTTTTACAAGATATAATCACATGCCTCTGCATAGGATCAGTTACTACAAAGCAAAACAGCAACCATCGATGGCCACTGGAATGGCGCTACTTGAGTGGCGGGGGATTAAATGGGTCTTTTTTTTTAAAAAGTATTTCCTGCTGTTAGAAAAACTATGTCCTAGGTAACCCCTTTAAGTTTGTGATACAGCCACCTATTACGGCCAAGTCTCTTTATCAAAGAAAAAGGTGGTCAGTCAGCACATCCCACATGGCTAGAAACACAAAGAAAAAAATACAATGCAACAGCACTCTGCAAACCAAATAAAGTACAATAATGCCATAGTCATAGAAAATATTCTGGTGCTAATGCTACGCCTTTTTTGTAAATTTGAGATTCTTGGCAAATACCGGCATAATCGCACATACATACATCATAGTACTGTACACGGCGCAGACCGCAGCTCCCTCGGTCATGCGCCGCCTGTCCCGCCTACCGCAGCTCCCTCCTCATGCGCCGCCTGCCCCGCTCACTTTATGAATGAACAGGCAGGCAGCGCATGAGGAGGGAGCTGCGGCAGGCGGGACAGGTGGCGCATGACTCAGGGAGCTGCGGTCTGCGCCGTGTACAGTACTATGATGTATGTATGTGCGATTATGCGATTATAGTAGTAGTTAGGTAAGCGTGATTGGCAATATAGTATTTAACAGTTGCAGTGGGGCCCGGTGTTTTAGAGTAGAAGCACTGCACCATAGCACTGCATGAGTTTCCCCGCCTCCTCCCTCCACACTTCTATCGGGGGATCTGCGGAGAACACTTTGAGGGATCTGTGGATGACACTTATGTCATCCACAGATCCCCATAAGTGTCACTTAGATCCCCATAAGTTTCCTCCACAGATCCCCATCAGTGTCAGCCACAGATCTCCCATAACAGTGCGTCATCCACAGATCCCCCCATAACAGTGCATCATCCACAGATGCCCCCATAACAGTGTGTCCTCCACAGATCCCCTATAAAAGTGTCATCCACAGACCACCATTAGTTCAAAACCCACCAAAAGCAAACCTTTTGGTTAAAAAATTTTTTCTTATTTTCCTCCTCAAAAACCTAGGTGCGTCTTATCATCAGGTGCGTCTTATAAAGCGAAAAATACGGTACATTTTGCACAAAATTATTTGGGCCCGCAGGGCTCCAGATGGCAGCCAATTTGGTAGCCCATTCGACCAGGAATTTGAAAATGACTTTGTGACCAGAAATTTGCTAAGCTTTTAAGTCTTAGGCCCCTTTCACACGGGCGTGATTTCCGCGCGGGTGCAATGCGTGAGGTGAACGCATTGCACCCGCACTGAATCCGGACCCATTCATTTCTATGGGGCTGTGCGCATGAGCGGTGATTTTCACGCCTGGGAGAAAAAAAAACTCCCAGGATATGAGCTGTGCGCTGCGATTGGCCAGCGCTACAGCCTTGGATACGCCTAGTATAACCAAGTGATACTAGGCTCCTCCTCGTAGAACCAAGTCCCAGAAGATACCGGAGTCTATACCGGGCGAACGGAGCGGCGCCCAGGGATAATAGTAAGTGCAGGGAGATCCCTGGGCGCCGCTCTACATGTCAGCATACTTAATACACATTTTTTACCCTGATGAAAGGTCCTCTTTAAGTCTCTTTATCAGGCAGACATAAGGGCTGTGGGTGGAATAGTTGAATTGGTGGAACTCAAATGCTTGACCATCCCTTCTATACATAGGAACAATGTAACATATCTTGACACCATTATTATTCATTGAGTGGTTAAATATAATATTGTATTGTTATGAATAACTCTCCCTCTTGGCATTAAGCACGTGTGGGCATGAACGGGAACTTGGCAGCTTTATGTCAACGTAATTGGCTAAGACTGAATTTCAAGTGTTCTCTTTGAAAGTTCTCTGCAGTTATTTAAAGAACCGCAAAGTTCATAAAGTTCATTTTCATTTCTCTAGTTATTCCACATTGTTCTTACCCCCTGATAAATCTATGTTTAAAAATATACACTAATAAATACCTAAACTATATCCCTGTGGATCAGAGCATTGTTCTCCTTACTTACAAAAGTCAGGGTAGATAGTGCCCCGAGAAAGCAGACAGAAATTAATAGGAAGACAAAAAGTTCTCGTCTCTTGCCCCATACATGTGGGAACTCATCCAGTACTGCGGTAATAACACCTTCCAGTCCTGCAAACTACAAAGAGAACATGATTATATCTAACACATCATATAAAATATTAGTAGTTCACAATGAAATTAACGGAAGTAATTAATTTTTATCTTTTATTTCTAGGAAAATGTAAGAAGTGAAAATAGTTTGTTTTTAAACATTTTATTGTATTTAATTAAATACAAAAAGTAAATTGTTTAAACTGTGTATAATAAAAAGTAACAAAACTATGGTTCTTGGGACATGAGGAGCTAGGCTATTTTCACACTAGTGGCAGGGTCAGGCTGTTCCGGCAGGGGAGGAGTTCTGGTGGCAGCACGGCAGCTCGCGGCGAGAGGCCACCGGACTAAAAGTACTGCATGTCGTACTTTTAGTCCGGCGGCCTCTCGCCATGTGCTGCCGCCGAATTCCCGCCCCTACCCCCATTCCGTCAATAGGGACGGAGCGGCAGTCCGGGGGCACACGTGAACTAGCGGCAGGACGGATCCGACAGGCTGTTCAGTTGCCGGAACAGCCTGACGGACTCCCCTGCCGCTAATGTAAAAGTACGCTAAAAAAAGAAAACAAGTGTTATGTGACTGGGAAGTGATGTGTGGCTTGTGGAGACGTCACTGTTGAGGCCAGTCATTGGGAACCCCCTCCGTGCCAGAAGTTTACAAACAGGGACTGCTGCACAGTGAATGCAGTGGTGGACTGAAGGAGCGAGAACTGAGCAGTGGGTGCATGTAAGTATGGTTCCCCTCACAGCAGGAAAGGGGGGGGGGGCATCCAAAATTTATTATCAAGCTGGAGAACTCCTTTAAGATTCCTTGAAAATAGGCAATAATGGTCTGTGTGTGTCTCTTCTAGCTGAGACAGTAGGTCAGATTTACTTATCCTAGTCTCAGACTGGATAATCAATTTGGTGCACGGCTGGACACTTTTGTCTCACCGGCTATTGCTACGTCCACTGTCAGATAGAATTTTACAGCAGAATTGTGGCACAATTTTGGTGCAAAAGTCACATCTTAGGTCTTGCCTCTTTCCTCCAACTCCACACACATTTCCCGTTAAGCTACTCCCCTTTTTTTGGCTAGGTGCCGAAAATTTCTCTAGTCTTAGCTGCACAAAAATGTGGTCCAGTGTGTTATCCCCAGAGGTAAGAAAACATCCCAAGCAGGTTTAGGGTTGCATCCATAACTGGTTTTAATGAACTAGACCAGTGATGGGAAAACTGCGGCTCTCCAGCTGTTGCAAAACTACAACTCCCAGCATGCAAAGACTGCTTACAGCTATCAGCCTACAGCAGGGCATGGTGGGAATTGTAGTTTTGCCACAGCTGGAGAGCCGCAGTCTGCCCATCCCTGAACTAGACAAAAGTGTTCAAAGACGAGCAAGAAAGTATCATTAGTGGCAACTGAATCATCTGAGTTTACTGTGTTTGTAGCTTCCCATGCAACATGTCTAAATGCTGGAAATTCTCTTACCGTACTGTCCAGTCCAAGTGTAATCAACATTAAGAAAAAGATAATGGCAAAGAAGGTGGACGCTGGCATATTGGCTATCGCCTCTGCATAGGTGATGAAGAGAAGACTGGGTCCTAGAACAATGGATATTACAAATGCATTAAAGCTTAGCAAATAATCTCATAAATACACAGTACTATAGTTGGTAGTTTTTCTTTACCCTCAAAATAAATACATTGGGCAGAAATATTTATATACATATACACCAATCAGCTATAACATTAAAACCAAAATAACAAATAACATTGACCATAACATCTTGTGACAATGGACCTTACAAGGAGTGAGATCCATTAGGACGCAAGAGAACTTTCAGTTCTTGAAGTTGATGTGTTAAAAGCAAGACAAATGGACAAGAATAACCATGTGAGCGACTAGGGGCAAAATTGAGGTGGCTAGCTGATTACAGCATCTCCAAAACGGCAAATCTTGTGGGGTGTACTGAGAAAGCAGTGGTTAGTGCCTACCAAAAGTGGTCTAATGAAGGACAACTGGTGAGCCTGGTGACAAGGCTATGGGCATCCAAGGACCATGTGGCATGAAGGCAAGCCCTCCTGGTCTGACCATACATAAGAGCTACTGTAGCACAAACTGCGGAAAAAGTGATCATGGAGCACTGGATCATGGAGCAATAGCAGAATATGGCTTGGTCTGAGGAATCATGTTTTCATTTACATCATGTGGATACCTCACTTGCATGTGCATCACTTAGCTGGAGAAGCCTCTAATGAACAAAAGAAGCAGAGCATTACATGGAATAATGCCCTTGTGGAAAAGAGTATAGTAAGAGTGCAATTAGGAGCTTTCCTGATGTTGTTGTGATAAGCCACAACAACTGAACATATTGATATTGTCATGTGTGAAAGATGCCTAAGGAGGGGAGTGGCGTGATTACCATATATACCGTAATTAAATAAATGGCCCGTACAAAAAATATGGTGAAAAGTTATCCATGTAAAATCCCTACGAAAGACAAGGGGGCACTGCTTCGATCTAGAGGAGAAAAGGTTCAGTCTCCAGAGGAGACAAGGATTCTTTACCATAAGAGCTGTGAATCTGTGGAATAGTCAGGTATCTGGACAGGAATTGGCAGGAATTGTTGATGGCTTACATGATTTCTTAGAATGGAAAAACATTATCACATGTGAAACATATAGAATTCTTCTTCTGAATTTTGATCTGGACTGATCACTATTCGAATCAGGAGGGAAATCTTTCCATTTTAGGGCATATTGTCTCATGAATTATGAGATTTTCACCTTTCTCTTGCACCAACTGGGGGAAACAAAGTTGTAAAATACACCATTCCTCTTATTTAGGCCTTCTCCTATCATTTGGTTGAACATGATGGACATATGTATTTTTTCATTCCTCACTATGTGACTATATTTGATACCTTTTCAGGCTGCTTATGGCCATGGAATAAGTTTAGCTGTATAGCTAGAGGATGCTGTTGTCCTCATTAAGGACAGTGAACGCTGGGTGTTTACACTGTCTTCCTAGATCAGTCAGATATCTGAAATAGTTTGCAGTTCACTGGCTGGTTTGATGGTCAACGACTCTGACAGTGAAATGTGCAAACTAAGCCATCTGTAATCTCTGCATTGGCCAATGCCTCGGATTGACATAGATACATTCCCTTTTTCAGAACAGTGAAAAATCAGCAATACATAATAATCTAACATGCAGGACGTGTGGTTGTCTGTGCTTTCTCATTTAGTACTGCTTGATGGCTTTACAGATTTATCCTCTGAAGGTATATTAAGACTACTTTCACACTAGCGTTTTTGCTGGATCTGACAGGGTTCAGCAAAATGCTTCCGTTAGTCATAATACAACTATCTGCATCCGTTAACGTATTATCTTTAACATACCCCAAACGGATCCGTCATGAACTCTACTGAAAGTCAATGGGGGACCGATCCGTTTTCTATTGTGTCAGATTGTGTCAGAGATGCTCCGCATCCAAGGACGGAAATCAAACTGCAGCATGCTACGGTTTGCTCTCCGGTATGAGAACGGAACGGAATGCATTTTGGAGCACTCTGTTTTGTCCCCATTGACAATGAATGGGGACAAAACTGAAGCGTTTTTTTCCGGTATTGAGACCCTATGACGGATCTAAATACTGGAAAATATTAACGCTAGTGTGAAAGTGGCCTAAGGTCCACACATCTGTCAGAGCATGGCCGTGCATATTCTTGTGTGTCAAAAGGTGCAAATCGTGATATAAGTTACACATTGGCAAAAGGTTAAACATCATGAGGATTTTAGTTAATGCGAAGAACATTCATCTAATTTAACATGAATCTACTGCAGGGTATATTCACAAGAAGCAAATTTGTGGCAAAAATTCCTACAATTAAAATCTGTTCCATACATTGGGATGGGGTTGTTTCTGCAGATTGTGGAGGGTTGTTTGAGGAGGCCATGACTCCCTAGTGAGTGCAGTGGCCTCCTCACAGCTTACCAAACAGAGCATTGTACACTGGATAGTGGCTGTGCTTGGTATTGCAGCCCAGGCCCATTCACTGCGCCTAGGCCACGTGACTGTGATATCACTGGCCAAGGAAGAGGCCGCAGCACTCACCAGAGCAGCACTCACTCTTCAAACAGTTAATTGCAGGGGTGCTGGGAGTCAGACCCCTACTGATCAGATATTGATGACCTATCCTGTGGATAGGTAATCCATATAAAAATCTTGGACAATCCCTTTAAATTGCAAATGGATGATTACAATAATATCTATAACACTGACTAATTATAACTAGTCTCATTATTGAAATAAATATGACTAGCTTCATCAATGAGATCATTTTAACAAGCCTAATCAATGAAACAAATATGGGTAGTATTATCAATTAAAAGGGTTGGTTCCATCGCACCCATTGGGGGCCTATCGGTAGGATATTCCACCAATGTCAGACAATTATGGATCCCACCTCTGGGACCCGCACCTATCTCTAGAATGGGGCTCCAAATACAAAGGCGAGTGCACTACGTATGTGCATCATGCTCTCCATTTATTTTTATGGTCGTTCCCAAAAGAGTCGAGCGCGAGTTCTAGAAATAGCCGAGCTGGCACTCAGCTATTTTCATCACTCCTACAGAAGTGAGTGCAGGGTGGCTGTGGGACCCACACCTATCTGACATTGGCGGCATATCATAGCAATATGCCACAGAGGTGTGAGATAGGCCAAACCTTTTAAAGACTGCAGTAAAGACTTCATCAACATCTCTTACCTGTATCTTTGGCAACTTCTGAGACTTCCAAGTTTCTCATTTCAGCCATATATCCCAAGACCGTGAATATGACAAAGCCAGACATAAAACTGGTCATGCAGTTAACTGTACTTGTCACCATTGCATCTCTGTAATATACATCACACGGAGGTATCAAAGTGGGCTAAGCAATGGAATATTATTAAAGGACATACTTATAGTTCATGTAGTAACTAAAGCCAGGTTTACACCGCACAATGTTACAGCCGATTGTTGAGAAGGAAGTGTTCCTTCCCGACAGCCGCTCGTTTAGTGAAGTACACCGCTGTATTTACATGCAGCAATCTCCTTCACTGTATGAGGACCAGGGATTGCTATTGTGACCACTCGTCCCCATACAGAATAATTGTTTTTTGGCAGCAGATTGCTGCTTAGACAGAATGATCTGCTGCCCAGAAACAATGATTGATGTGCCTGCATGAACGACAGGATTATCCAATGAATGAGCATTTTGCTCATTCATCGGGCAATCGGCAGCACATTTAGATGGGCAGACTGTCTGGAATGAGCGTTCACAAGAACGGTCATTCCCGATAACCTGCCCGAAATTCGGACAGTCTGAAGCCAACTTAAGATGTTGAAACAAATATTAAACATCAAGTTTAATAATAAATCATATGAAATGTGTAAAACAAGTCGAGCCATCAGAGCAGCTCTTCAACAGCACTCACTGAGAAGAAATAGCAAAAGTCTGCAAATGCAGTGAAACTGAAAGCAATAGAAGATAAACTGTTCAGAATTTTTAATAAAGACTAATAGGAAAAATGACTTTTAGCCTGGGATAAGTAGGATGCAATATTAAAAAATGACTCCACACGTGTCCATAGTCTTTAAGGTCCTTTATAGGCATTAATTTACAACATAACCACTAGTGTTGAGTGAAGCGAGCTTCAGACAAAACTTAGTTTGAATGCTGTGCGGAGATCCATCTCCGTACAGCATTCAAATATATGGGCTCCGCCTAAGTGAAATTTGTTATGTCGGAAGCCGCGGAAGACTTCGTTGAATAACTTCGGACATCGATTCTTCATCTTCAAAACAATTTTAAAACTGGTATCCGAAGTCGGCTTCAGTACTCAGGTACCAGTAGGTACTGAAGCCAACTTTGGATCCCAGTTTTAAAATTGTTTTCAAGTTGAAGAATTGAAGAAAGAAGTTATTCACTTAAGTCTCGCAAGACTTCTGAGATAACAAATTTCACCTTGTTAGAGCCCATACATTTGAATGCTGTACAACATTGAAATGAAGTTTTGACTGAAGCGAAGGTCGCTTCGCTCAACACTAATAGCCACCTATAGGGACACTGGAAAGACTGCAATGAAAAGAAGGGGTTAACGGGCACATCCCAATGTGCAGGTGCACGTCACCACGGATGAAAGCACAAAAGCAAAAACAAACAATGCGACAGCACGCTGCAAACACAAATAGCAAAATATATACACTAGTCCCATACTCACTATAGAAAATGTATTAGTGCTAATGCTTTGCTCATATAATTGTGATATTCTTGGCAAATACATTTTGCACAAAATTATTTGTGCATGTCTGCCCTGGCAAGGCACTCTTTTAGGATAGGAACATACACTAAATGCCACCTCTTTGGTGCTAAATGGCCTCCATTAAAGGGGTTCTCTGGGAATTAAGAAAGTGAAAAAATGCAAATATTACTTTATTATAAATATATTCCCAAATACCTTTCATTAGTTATAATGGCTCGATTTGTCTAGGGAGCAATGATTAAGAGAAACAAAATGGCCGCTGTCTTATTAGTACACACAAAACCTGTCCTAATCACACAGCAGGAAAAGTTTACAACACTGAGCTAAAGAGCTGCCTCATCCTCCTCTCTGCTCTGACTGTCAGGGATTATGATCCTGACTACAGTTTAATATGATATTTAGCTGAATCTTTGTGGGAATGGAGTTCATCAGGAGACATGAAGTACAGAAAAGACGGACTGTGGTAATGGAGACTGCAAATCAGTGCTGCTGCTCATTAGCCACATCTGCTCATGAACTGCATTCCTACAGAGATTCAGCTTAAATTCTTATAATCTGTATTCAGGATCATAATCCCTGACAAGTAGAGAGGAAAAGGGGGATGCAGTTCTTTACCTCAGTGTTGTGAAGTAACTTGTCCTGCTATGTGATTAGGACAGTTTTTGTGTGTACTAATAGGACAGTGGCCATTTTGTTTCTCCTAATGATTGCTCCCTAGACAAAATGAGCCATTATAACTAATGTAAGGTATTTGGGAATATATTTATAATAGAATAATATTTAAGTATTTTCATTTTCTTAATTCCCGGGGAACCCCTTTAACACCTTAAGGACGCATGACGTACCGGTACGTCATGGTTCCCGAGTCCTTAAGGACCCATGACGTACCGGTACGTCATATCTTTAAAAAGAGAGTGCGCCACGGCGGGGGTTAATAGGAACAGGATGTCCGCTGAAATCATTCAGCAGGCATCCTGTCACAACGCCGGGGGGGTCATGTGACCCCCCGTATCGGCGATCGCAGCAAACCGCAGGTCAATTCAGACCTGCAGTTTGCTGCGTGTCCGTCCATTCGGGCCTCCAGTGACCCGATGAACCGGATAAGGACGGTGATCGGTGGTGTGATAACACACCACCAATCACCATCCTTGCATTGGGGGCGGTGGTGGCAGGGCTGGCTTCTGATTGGTGCGGGAGAGAGGCGGGAGATTCAAACTCCCGGCGCTCCTCTCTCCCCTCCTCTTTCTGCTGCTGCTGCTGCTGCGCTGTGGGGATCGTGCAGCACCAGCTTCAGCACCAGCTCCTGTGACCCCCAGTTAGAGGGAGAGTTAGTTAGGGTTAGGGGAAAAAAATAAATAAGTAAAAAGAAAACACTAACTGATTCAGCTGTGGTGGTTGGGGTCCACAGCACTTAGCTGTGAGACCCAAGAACCACCCAGGGGTGCTGCCACAGTGAGGATGAGAATGACCCCATGTTCCTCTTGTCAACTGCATCCTCCTCCTCATCATCTGATGACGATGAGCCCCCAAAGCAGCGGAGACGCCGCCAGGCGGAGCCAGGGGCCCACATGCTAGGGACCCTGTGGCCCACACCAGTATGAGCAGCCCTGGGGCTCGTACTGGTTTCCCGGCCCACCAAATAAGGCCATTGGAGCCCCCTACCGTTGAACTTAGCTGGTTTCCCCCAGTGGATTTTGGGCCCGAGATTCCGGATTTTGTTGGCAATCCAGGAATCCAGATTCCCACAGTGGGCTTCACTGAAATTGACTTTTTTAGTTTTTTTTTCAGTGACCCATTTGTGAATCTGATGGTGGAGCAGACGAATCTGTACGCCCAACAGTTCATTGCTCAGTACCTGGGCTCCTTTTTGGCTAGACCCGGTGGCTGGACGCCGGTCAGTGCAGCCAAGATGAGGACGTTTTGGGGCCTCATGCTGAACATGAGTCTAGTGCAAAAACCCAGTGTCAGGCAATAATGGAGTGGGGACGTCCTCTACCAGACCCTACTGTACAGTATCGCCATGACACGTCCCAGATTTGAGGCCATCCGGAAATGCCTGCACTATGCAGATAATGCAGCATGTCCCCCCCAAGGTGATCCTGTCTATGACCGTCTGTATAAGATACGGCCGGTCATCGATCACTTTGGGGCCAAATTTGTTCAGGCCTACGTACCTGGAAGGGATGTCGTGAGAAGGGAGTCTCTCGTTGCTTTCCACTCTGGGTGTTAGCGGGAAACTCGTGTGGGACCATGTACCACTTGTACGTGAATAACTTTTATACTAGCATTCCCTTGTTCAGGTCCCTTGCCGCCAGATCCACGTCCGCTTGTGGGACCGTGCGGAAAAATCAGCGCAGCCTCCCTACATCCCCCCTCCAGGTACCTATCCCCAGGGGAGAGAACCGTGCCCTTACCAGTGGAAACCTGCTGCTGGTCAGGTATAAGGACAAAAAGGATGTCCTTGTACTGTCCACAATCCACGGTAACAGCACCACCCCGTCTCTGTGAGAGGTACCACGGCAACGGTCCTCAAGCCCGATTGTATCGTCGACTACAATCGGTATATGGGAGGAGTTGATCTATCTGATCAAGTCCTCAAACCATATAATGCCATGTGGAAAACCCGGGTATGGTACAAAAAAGTTGCGGTCTATTTGGTACAGGTTGCCTTGTACAACGCTTTTGTACTATCCCAAAGCGCTGGCAGCACAGGGACATTCCTCCAATTCTATGAGGCAGTCCTCAAGGACCTAATCTTTTCAGACCGGGAAAGAGCAGGCCGGAGTACCTCGGTAATTGGAGGCGCCCAGATCGTCCCTGGCCAACATTTTCCAGGTGTGGTCCCCCATACTGGAAAGAAGGGACAAACCCAAAAAAGAGTGTGTCACAAGAGGGGGATACATAAAGACACCACCACTCAATCTTACACTTGTTCCGATCATCCGGGCCTCTGCGTTATCAATTGCTTCAGGGAGTATCACATTTCCATGGAGTACAACATTTTTATAATCCCCAACAGTCCCCTAGAGAACATAAAAAAATATAGTTCTCAGACTTTGGAGACACGGAAACAAATTTTTTCCCCAAAAAATATTAGTTTTAGTGCAGGCATCCTCAAACTGCGGCCCTCCAGATGTTGTAAAACTACAACTCCCAGCATCCCCAGACAACCTACAGCTATCAGCAGGGCATAGTGGGAATTGTAGTTTTACAACTTCTGGAGGGCCGCAGTTTGAGGATGCCTGCTTAGTGTCTCCAAAGTCTGAGAGCCATACATATTGGGCATCGCCGCATCCGTAAAAATCTTTTCTATAAAAATACTTCATAAGCTAGCCCCTCGATAAACGCCATCAAAAAAATCTAATAAAAACTATGTAAAAAAAAGCCATTTTTATTGTCAGCTTGGATCCCAAAAAGTGTAATAACGATCGATCAAAAAGTCATATGCACCCCAAATAGTGCCAATAAAACCGCCATCTTATCCCGCAAAAAATAAGCCCCTACATTAGACAGTCACCCAACCAAAAAAAAACTGTAGATTCCAGGCTATGGAGATTATTTCATTTTTGTTCCTAAAATGATAATATAGTGTAAAATCTATACAAATTATATAAAGTAGACATATTAGGTATTGCCATGTCCGTAACAATCTGCCCTATAAAAATAACATTTGACCCAACCCCTCGGGTGAACAGCGTTAAAAAAATAAAAATAAAAACCATGTAAAAACACCCCTTTTTTGGCAAAATTTCCATTTGAATCCAGTTTTTCTGGTAATAAAGCAAGGGTTAACAGCCAAACAAAACTAAAAATGTATTGCCCTTATTCTGTAGTTTGCAGAAACACCCCATATGTTGTCGTAAATGGCTATATAGCCACACGGCAGGGCATAGAACGAAGGGAACGCCATATGGTTTCTGGAAGGCAGATTTTGATGGACTGGTTTATTTACACCATGTCCCATTAGAAGCCCCCTGATGTAGCCTAGACTAGAAACTCCAAAAAAGTGACCCCCATCTAAGAAACTACACCCCTCAAGGTATTCAAAAATTACTTTACAAACTTTGTTAACCCTTTTGGTGTTCCACAAAACTTAATGGCGAGGCGAATGTAGAAACAATTTTAGAATTTACATTTTTTGTTACCTTGCCCCAAAAAAGTGTAATACAGAGCAACCAAAAATCATATTTACCCTAAAATAGTCCCAAAACAACAACCACCTTATACTGTAGTTTCCAAGATAGGGTCACTTTTTATGGAGTTTTTACTCTAGGGGTGCAGCAGGGGGCTTGAAAGGGTACATGGTGTAAATAAACCAGTCCAGAAAAATCTGCCTTCTAAAAACCATATGGCATTCCCCTTCTTCTATGTCCTGCCGTTTAGCCAAATAGTAGTTTACGACCGCATATGGGGAGTTTCTAGAAACTACAGAATCAGGGCAACCCATATTAAGTTGGCTGTTAACCCATTTTTTCCAGCAATAAAGTAAGGGTTAAAATGGAAATTTTCCAAAACAAATCAAAATTCCAAAATTGTTTCTCCATCTGCCATTAACTCTTTTTGAACACCTAAAGGGATAACAAAGTTTGTAAAGCCAGTTTTGAATACCTTGAGGGGTGTACTTTCTTAGATGGAGTCACTTTTTTAGAATTTCTATTCTAGGGGTGCAACGGGGGGCGTGAAATGGGACATGGTATAAACAAAACCAGTGCTGCAAAATCTGCCTTCCAAAGCCTGTATGGCGTTCCCCTCCTTCTATGTCCTCCCGTTTGGCCAAACAGTAGTTTAGGACCACATATGGGGTGTTTCTCCAAACTACAGAATCAGGGCAACCCATATTGAGGTTTGTTTGGCAGTTAACCCTTGCTTTGTTCCTGAAAAAAATGGATTATATTGGAAAATTTTCCAAAAAATCGAAATTCTTAAATTTTATGTCCATTTGCCATGAACTCTTGTGGAAGACCTAAAGCGTTAACAAAGTTTGTAAAATCAGTTTTGAATACCTCGAGGGGCGTAGTTTCTAAAATGGGGTTATTTTTGGGTGGTTCCTATTATGTAAGCCTCACAAACTGACTTCAGACCTGGACTGGTCCATAAATAGTGGGATTTGGAAAATTTCTGAAAAATTTCAAAATTTGCTTCTAAACTTCTAAGCTATGTAACATCCCCAAAAAATAAAATGGCATTCCCAAAATGATACAAACATAAAGTAGACATATGGAGAATGTAAAGTCATCACAGGGGTTAAGGGGTTAAATTCAGGGGATGAGATTCCACAGGCATGCTGAGCTCACTCTATATTTTACTGGGGCCAAATGGCCTCTAACGAATACAGGGAGGGCAGGCTTCAGCTTTATACTTGCAGCCTGTGGGACAGACAGATCAGTTAGTATATATTTAGCTATTTGTGTTTGCAGAGTGCTGTTGTACTTTTTGTTTTTTGCTTTTGCACTGGAGAGACTGCAGCGGTCATGTGCTGCAAGGGTGATTTGTGACCACTGCGGCCAGTGATTGAAGGGGTCACATGCCCTATGTCAAATCAGATGTTGACATCTGGAGACCTTGGACCTGCAGAGCTGACCGTGCAGTGATGAAGTTTGAACCCAGCGCGGGGATCAGGTAAGTATGATCACTACGGGCCAGCGGGCCCGGCCACACTGTGGGGTCTGTAAAAAACATAATAAAGGAAAAGCCCTTTAAACTTATTTTTTAAATTGCAATACAATGCTTGGAGATGGCATTTAAGAAGCCAGCAGAAAATTACATTATCTGCTGACTCAGCAATCGTGTAATACAATTAACAATTGAGTTGAATCAGAAAATTTATGAAAATGTTCATATAATACTAACTGGTAGCAGTCGTTGTGAAATTTATTGTAGCTAGCGAAGGCCAGTAAAACTCCAAACCCAGGGCCTAGTGAGAAGAAAATTTGTGCTGCGGCATCCACCCAAACCTGTAAGGACAAAGTACACACACAAAAAGGAAATTCAATTTAACAACTGAAATCAAGAAATATTTATCTATACATAGGGAAAAGTTATAGACTCATACGTCATAGTCATAATTAAACCACAAGCCTGGAGTGTACTCCCATTATTTTTTACATTTCATAATATAATGAAAATGTGATTTTTACTGTTCCTATGGTCTATCACTGTGATGGCTAACCTCTGGCACTTCATCTGTGGTAAAACTACGATTCCCAAGATGTACACTTGCTTGGCTGTTCTCAGAACTCCATAGAAATTAATGGAGCATGCTGGTAGTCGTAGTTTCACCACAGCTGGAGTGCCGGAGGTTAGCCATCACTGGTCTATCGGGTATTGGAGCTTCTTAGTATGGAACCCCAATTCTCTGCTCCCACAGCCATTTTCTCTGACTAAATAATAAATATGCATGCTTGGATCACCCAAATGTATGTAAAATGCCCAAAAATATCCTTTTGCAGCTATGTTCAGTTGGTATGAGTCACAGTTGACCCTGTTATGTTGGCAAGACCAAACAGTTTGGGGAAGGCACTTTTCAGTTCCAGCATGCCTGTTCCCCAATGCACAAAGTAAGGTCCATAAACGCATTGTTGGGGGAGTCTGATGTGGAAGAACTTGACTGGCCACACTGGTCCTGAGCTCTACCCCATGCAACACCTTTGGGATGAACTTGAACAGGCCAGACTCTGTTTTCCAATATCATTGTCTGATCTCACAGATGCTCTTATGTGGAAAAAATTCCCACAGACACACTCCAAAATCGTGTAGAAAGCCCTCCCAGAAGAGTGGAAGCTGTTTTAGCTTAAAAGGGGGAGGGAGGACTAACTCAATATTAATTCCTATGGATTTAGAATGAGAAGTCATACTCACTAAAAATTACGGATATTTGGATTGTGGGTGAAATTTCAGGATGAACCTAAAATGCACTCTAACCTTCACAGGTAAACTTAATGTGACCTTCTCTAAACTTTTAAATGCACATGTCCAAGTGTCCAGTGTTTTAGTACTTTTTGCAGAGCTGGCTGTTCTCTAACAAGGAGCTTAATGGTAAAATTCACAACAGGTGTTTGATCCATGAATCACCCAATAAATAAATTTAAATGAAGACTGGGGTGCCTGAAATGGAGTGGCCTGCACTTTCTCCAGACCTGAATTCCATTGAAACCCTATAGGATCAGCTAAATTGCTGTGTAGAGGCTTGTAACTCTGTATCCCAGAACCTCAATGACCTAAGTGCCGCCTTTCAAGAAGAGTGGGACGCCATGCCTCATAGCAGACAATAAGTCGACATGTGAACAACATGAGACGTCGTTGTCAAGCTGTAATTGATGCTCCAGGCCACATGACAAGTTTTTGAGACATTGACATTTTTGTGGGGGTATACCCAACACTGGTGTTAGCTTTTGTTTCAGTAAATTGAAATGAGAAAATCACCATTGCTGCTTCTACTTAAATGCCCTACTTTCATGATATTATATCACTGTAGCGTGAATGTTTTACATTTTCCATAAATTTCACCCGAAAGCCAAATCCCTAACTTTTTGTCAGTAGTGTATAGTGTATGTGATGTTTAATACACCAGATAATGTGCCTTGTGCTATTGTGGATGCTAACAAGATACTTAAGTAGTGTATGCACCACTGTGGGCTAAATGCCATGTATAAGATGTATACAGTGTATAAGTGGATAATGCCCATTTCAGCATAACTCCTTAAACAGGATGTTGATAGACGCTGTAAATATGTGTATGTTCAACCGCGCTCTAACGAATGTAATCTGCGCTGTTTTGCATGAGGTACAGAAAGGTACAAACCAGCCAGATGCAGTGGATGGAGTAACCAAGCAGAGAAGGCATCTTCTTGTTGGTGATTTAACCATTATAGGTATTTATAAGAAGCGTACTGTAAATATAGTCAAGGTAATAAGTAAGAATTGTGTTGTTGATCTGCTGGCGCATCTGTGCACCGATGATCTATCCCTAAATGATTTGCTTTCTGTACAAAGGGAATCCATTAAATGCAGATAATGTTCAGAATAATACAGAGTGGAATAGTAATGTTCTTCATACAATGTGTACTAATGCTCATAGTTTAGGAAACAAGCTCAGCAAGCTAATGGCGATCATATCTAGGGATAATTTGGATCTAGTTGTGATAACTGAGACATGGTTTAAGGATTGTAATGACTGGGAAATAAGCACCTGGATACACCCTGTACAGGAAAGACAGAGGAGGTGGCGAAAAGCCATTTATGTCAAGGATAGTCTCCAATTTACAGTAATTCAGGGTACACATACAGAGCTAGAAACTCTATGGATTTGCATATAGACGAAGGAGGGAAGTGTATTAGAATTGGTGTGGTGTATGGCCTCCAAGGCATACTGAAGATTATTATATCAAGTTGGTTGATGACATTTTTCAAATGGCTTTAAAGGGAGATATTGTAGTTATGGTTGATTTCAACATGCCATGATGCAGATTGGAATATTTCTAATGCTCTTACATGCAGGAGTAGTTGCACATTACAGGTCATGCACTTATAGGAGCATTTTTGAAACAACTTCAAATCAACAACTAGGCAGTATAAATTACTACACTATTAGTAAATCTGCCCCATTGAGCGTCACATGGAGAGGCTCCACGGTCATGCGTAAAGAGTGTGTGTCATGTAGGTAGAAGCTGAACTCTAGTCCAAATTGCATAGACATCTTCATCACTGCAACCAGAGGGAGACTCCAAGGGAGTTATCAAAACTGACAAAGTTGGGTGCAATGGTCTAGTCCAGACATGCTCAACCTGCGGCCCTCCAGCTGTTGCAAAACTACAACTGCCATCATTCCCTGACAGCCTACAGCTATTATCCTACAGAAGGGCATCATGAGAGTTGTAGCTTTACAACAGCTGAAGGGCCGCAGGTTGAGCATCCCTGGTCTAGTCCAAGCAAAATAGCCATCTCCATCACTGCCACCAGAAGGAGATTCCAAGGCAGAGTTATTGACATCCAAAGAGTTGGATATAATACCAGAGGAACAAGTAAGCCTGTTGCCAGCAGCAGAGACCTAAGAACTATCAAGCCTGTTGCCTTTACAGAGACTGTAACCCCTAAGCCAGTTGCCTCTTCTGAGATCCTTGTAAGTGTCAAGCTTGTTGCCCATATGAATATAATAAAAACTTACAACTTGGTCCACCTTTTTACTTCTGCCATCCTTGAGTGGGGAGCCAACATAGATCACTTACTGGCCAACAAAAATTCTGTGTAAGAACTGCCCCCTTTATCATGCATGCTTAAGTCAATGGGGAGAGGAGAATGAAGCCAGGGCACATAAGAATCAGGCTGTTGGATTCCAACTAAAGTGAATGGCAATTAAGTGTTAAAATCTTTGTGGGTTAAGGTCACTGCTAGAAGGACTTTTCCATAATAGTAGATTTGTACGCAGATCATATTGATTTCATTTGTAGTTGAATATTGAATAGCCACCCCAGGCTACTGTAAGTATTGAGCACATGCGGCTGGTATGCAACAGGGCTTTGGGCCTCCAACCTCTTACCATATCGAGAAAACTGTTAAAATCTAGTTTTCTTGACTAAATAGATAATTGGCTAGAGGTAAACTTTTAGCATCTCTCATGCTGCAACAATGAAGTGTCCCGTGTCTTAATTTTTTAAAGGTGTACTACTGGCAGTTGTTTTCATTGGTAAGGCTGGATTTACATCTGCGCTGAGAACTCCGGCAGTCTGTTTCGGCGGAAGAACAGACTAGGGTACCAGAGTTCACTGTATCCTGTATCCGACATAGCTGGATACCACTGTGCACCGCCGCATCCCCATTCACTGTAATGGGATCTGGCCGTAATCCGGACGCTTTCCAGCATATATGACGACTTTCAGCTGGACAGAAAATGTTGCACGTACGCCGGATACAGTGACTGGATTACAGTGCCCAAATTCACAACGCAGATGTGAACCCAGCCTTAGTCATGCATTAGAGAGACAATCTTCTATCTCACAGTCTAGCCACAAAAGAAGCACAATGACAACCTGCTCATGATTACACTACAGTTTGTACAGAGTTTTCTGGAGAGCTCTACAGGTAGAAACACAAGCAAGCTGGCCCTCCCACTGGGCAACAAAAGCAGCTGCAGCTTCCCACAGGAACATAACTCTGAAAAGTCCTTAAAAAATTAGGGAAAGGTATGCTGTATTACTGATGGCATGCCTAAAGAGGTTCTCCGGGCTTTTAATATTGATGACCTACTGTATCCTTAGGATAGGTCATCAATATCAGATTTGTGGGGGTCAAACATCTGACACCCCCGTCCATCAGCTGTTTGAGGAGACAGTGCTCGCAGTGAACACATGCCGTCTCACTTCTCTCTTCCTGCTCTCCGCTCTATGTCTATGGGACTTCTGTGGCACTGATGGAAAATGTTGGGCTAGTGCTCTGCTATTTTTGGAACTCACATAGAGATGAACGGAGGGCGGCCACCCATGTGCGGCTGCTATCCACTCACTTTGGGGTTTCAGTTCTAGAAATATGTGAGCATTACAGAGACATTGCACCACCAATGTATCAGATGACACAACCTCTTTAAGAGAATCTAAAAGAAAAGAGATTCTAACAAATTTACTTTTTATGCAGACAAAGGCCTTGGCCATGAAACTAGGATTCTAAGAAAAATCTAATGTTAAATGACATCCTATAATTTGCTGATATTATGATGAAGTACAGGGTGGGCCATTTATATGGATACACCTTAATAAAATGGGAATGGTTGGTGATATTAACTTCCTGTTTGTGGCACATTAGTATATGTGAGGGGCGAAACTTTTCAAGATGGGTGGTGACCATGGCGGCCATCTTGAAGTCGGCTATTTTGAATCCAACTTTAGTTTTTTTAATAGGAAGAGGGTCATGTGACACATCAAACTTATTAAGAGTTTTACAAGAAAAACAATGGTGTGCTTGGTTTTAACGTAACTTTATTCTTTCATGAGTTTTTTACAAGTTTCTCTTTGTTTACAGCCATTGAAATTAAGGTGCCGAGGTTAACACGTGAGGAGTGGATATAAATTGTGTTGATGTCTGGTGAATGCAGTAACGGGGTCATTGCAGCAGATTTCAATGCAAGACACCCTACAAGACCACCCATCTCCCATGCTACAGTTAGCAAACTGCTTGCTAAGTTTCGTGAAACTGGTTCAGTGTTGGATTTGCCAAAATGTGGACGCATGAAATCTGTCACTAATGAAGAAACATCAGTGGCTGTCCTAGCTTCATTCAGCAAGAGCCCACAGCGTAGCACTCGCCGCATGTGACTGGAGAGTGGCATTAGTCAAACATTCCTTCGGCGCATATTAGCTACTCACAAATGGCACCCTTACAAACTCCAGCTACTGCAGCATCTCAACGAGGATGACCCAGATCGGCGCACTGAATTTGCAGAATGGGCAAAACAAAAATTGGAACAGGACCCTCAGTTTACGCAGAAGATTTTGTTCAGTGATGAGGCAAACTTTTATGTGAATGGGGAAGTTAACAAACAAAACCACCGCTATTGGTCTGACACTAACCCACATTGGATAGATCCCTCCAAGACTGTTGGAACAAAAATATTGATGGTATGGTGTGATATATGGGGTACAAAGATAGTGGGGCCATTCTTCATCAATGGAAACCTCAAAGCCACTGGATATGCAAAATTGCTACATGATGACATGTTTCCCTCTTTATGCACTGAAGCTGGCATGTTCCCTGAGTTTTTCCAGCAATATGGTGCACCACCACATTATGGGTGTCAGGTGCGAGCATTCCTAGATGAACAGTTTCCTGGAAAGTGGATTGGTCATCGTGGGCCAGTTGAATGGCCCCCAAGGTCTCCCGATCTAACCCCCTTAGACTTTTATCTTTGGGGTCATCTGAAGGCAATTGTCTATGCTGTGAAGATACAAGATGTGCAGCACCTGAAACTACGGATACCGGAAGCCTGTGCTAGCATTTCTCCTGCGGTGTTGCTATCAGTGTGTGAAGAGTGGGAGAAGAGGGTTGCATTGACAATCTAACACAATGGGCAGCACATTGAACACATTTTATAAGTGATCAGAAACTTGTAAATAACTCATGAAAGAATAAAGTTACGTTAAAACCAAGCACACCATTGTTTTTCTTGTAAAATTCCCAATAAGTTTGATGTGTCACATGACCCTCTTCCTATTGAAAAAACAAAAGTTAGATTCAAAATGGCCACCATGGTCACCACCCATCTTGAAAAGTTTCCCCCCTCACATATACTAATGTGCCACAAACAGGAAGTTAATATCACCAACCATTACCATTTTATTAAGGTGTATCCATATAAATGGCCCACCCTGTAGATGTCTCTACCTAAAACACTAAAATACTGCCTGGTAAATTCAATGTAAGTCAATGTAAGCATCATATTTCCAACGTACACCACATGTAGAAACTGATGTGCTATTTGATGGCCAAATAACACTGCCAAACATTGCCACCACACCATAAACTGCAAAAATAATATACAGTACCTAAGAAGCAATGCCACCAATGTAAATACCACCATGTAGTGGCCACATTACAACTCCATACAAAACTTGTGTAAAGGAAAATGTCTGGGTTGCCCATAGCAACCAATCAGAGTCTACCTTTCATTTTCCAAAGGAGCACCGAAAGATAAAAGGTGGAATATGACTGGTTGCAATGGGCCACTAGTCCAGTTTCCCTTTAATTACCATGTTATACAATGTTTAATACTGCTACAGAATTAAATTATCTTTGGTGGTCACAAGCCCTGGATGCAAGGCCATGTTTGACACCCCCTTCATCTGATGCAACATGATGTACATCCTTAGGCCTGGACCTGACTCCAACCACTTAATTCTTTGGAACCTTGTCTGAAGTTCCTCAGGAAACAGCAGCTGTCACTTTTCTGGTTGGGATGGCAACCTCACAGATGTTTTCCATAGGAGAGATCAAAGCAGTCCACAAGTTATGGCCAAAGTAAGTTGGGATAGTCTCAGTTCTCAAACGTACCTCAGTGGTCAGCAACTTCTCCCAGTTAGGTTGCAGGTAGAAAATAACTCCCCTCCAAGCACCAGGGAGTGTTGCCCCTCGTATTAATAGCAAAGTAAGCACAATGTATGGAAAGGTTGCTGTAACCCACACCACCTGTAATGAAGAAACTCCATTATCTTATTGATAAGTCATACAAATCAGTAATCAGCACAGAAAACATATTTGGGCTGTATAATCCGGAGGGAATCATAACATTAAGTGTGCAATTTCCCTGCAGTGCCCCCACAGGGAAAATGAAGCATTACACTTTTTTTCCCTTTAAATTTAGGGGCTCTCTGTGTAATTTATAAAAGTCTGGTCCTCCAGAGAGACAGACCCTCTTTATAGCTGCTTTCTGGTCAAGCTAAGTGATGGAGATCGAAAACCATGGATTGCCCTGTTATGCTTATTTAAAAAAAGAGCTTCCTAAACCAATCTCTTTAACTGCAAATAAAGCTATATGTTAGCAAATACATGGAACGAAGAAAAATCTTTCATTTTCTACTGACCTTTCCAGAAGTTTTGACCCCTTTCCATATGCTGAAGTACACAATAGTGAAGATGAGGAGTAGACAGAGACAAAGCTGCCAACTAACTCCTCCAAGTTCCTGTAGACCTTTAGATTTGTGTATCTGCAGTACAAGTCGACTGGAAGAAGAAGAGAAACCATAAATTTAATCATTATTAGCGATTAATGACTGTAAAATTTAATAAATACTAAAATCACAAATTAGTATCAAGGGATGAATGTGTGAAGTGTAAATACTACTAACGATTTATAGAATATCTCCAGGATGGGCCATCAATATGTGATTGTGGAGGTTTGACCATTTCATTATGAATGAGTAGGGTCTGCATCAATTAGGGTGCTTTTCTTCAGCTACATATTTTCATATTTTGTTTCCTATTATAGGGGTTTTACATATTATTTAATTTTCCATGAAATGAGATTAGTTTTTACATACTATCTAACAGCAGGCATTACCATAAGACTTCCAAGATATATTATTAGGAGCCTGGGCTGTCTGAGCAGGAAGAAAACTTTGGTTGATGGCATCACTTGGTTTCCTATAATCCACATTAGATACATTTCATCCATTTCTGCTGACAGTCTATGGAGGCCGCCGAACTGTCAACAAGGACGGTACTTGTTTGCTGAGAGTTAATGGGGTTGTCCAAATTTTTTTATATAGATGACCTATGGGGTTGTCCAATTTTTTTTATATAGATGACCTATCCTCAGGATCGGTCATCCATAGAAATGAGCTAAGTTTTGAAAAATTCAATTCGGCATCTTCGCCAAAGTTCCACAAGAAATTCGATTTGGTACGGATTAATTTATCATGAATCGCTAAAAATCAGGTATACCCAGATCACTCTGCCTTAGGGTAATGAAGACCACATTGTATAGTCGGTCTTCATTGTTAAAGGTCGTGCGACACCTTTAAACAGGGGCTGTACCCACTTCCCCAACCCCAGTGCTCTCCTGCCAAACAGATGGGAACCCTTCTTCTGCCATCTGCTTTTCCTCCTCTTCCACATCATATAATATAAATGAGAATATGTCATCAGAAACATCCAGCTCCTGCTCCCTCTGCATCTTGCTGACTTTTCTAGGACATGGAGACTTTAAAGAGGATGATTTGGAAAAAGTAAAGCCAGCAAAAGATGAGGATGGTCATTATTGGTGATCTTGCGCTCCCGGGCTTATCTCCTCTACACTTAGTTTCGCTTTGTAACATGTGCAACTGCCATTTTAGGAAAACCTGATTTGTTACCACATTACCAGTTTTCCTAAGCTTCAGACCAAATTCCACCTTGAATTCTTCACTCAACACTAGTCATCAATTTCTGATTTGCGGGGGGCCGTCTCCCGTCACCCCCACCGATCAGCTGTATAAAGAGAATGCAGCCTTCATAGGATCACTGCCTTCTCTTCATTGCAAGTGAATAGGAAGGAGCCGTCCCATTGAAGTGAATCGGACAGCTTAGTTGTAAATACACCTGCTCACTGCTGCTGTTGCGAGCGCTGCGTTCTCTTGATACAGCTGATCGACAGGGGTGTCGGGATTCGTGCAGTCTGGCAGGCTTCTTTCATGCCCCCTATTGATGCAAAAATAGTGACTTCTGCCTCCTAAAATCCTGTATTCAATATAAGACTTCCACTGCAAAGTTCATATTAATTGTAATAGGAGCCATTCTGTAAGATTTTACACTTAGGTCTTAAACCTTCCCTGACATGTCTGTTTTAGCAACTGCTTGCATTCCCCAACATTTCTGGAGCATCTGTTCTTAGGACTCTATGTTTCCCTTTCCTTTGTTATTCCTGCTAGAAGTGAGGAATGAATTACTAGAAGTTTGCAGTGAAGGTTCCTATGAGTGTTACCATTCGGGGGTGTTTTTTCTTGCACCTGGCAGCACTGATTGGATAGTGTCAAACTGGGCAGGGACACTGCGCCAACTGGTAACAACCATTTGGACCTTCAATGCAAATTGCCAGTAAATGGCACGTCAAGGAGTCATAAGAATAGATGCTCCAGAATTATTATTGCATGGGGAATGCCAGTAGTTTCTAAAATAGACATGTCAGGAGGTGGGACAAGAGCAGCATTTTCTTCAATTGTAAAACATTTATCATGAGGGCAAGTTTTAAAGTCAGTTTTTCTTGTGTTTGTGTTGGTGTTATTTGGACCAAATTTATAAAATGGTGCGTCTTGCTCGATAAATCTTGTGCATCTTTAAACTTAACACTTTTCTCTATAGTTACTCAAGTTTTCAATGCCTGGAGTCAGATTGAGCTTTTTTAAGAACTTGCTTTTGATAAATCAGGATTCTGGACCGAAACTAAGTTATATAGCTAACCACTTTCAAACTGGAGTCAATAGTGTAAAAATGCAAAATGTTGCAAATAACTTTATACAAATCCAAAGCCAAGAAACTCACAAAGCCATATTTTGCATCTTTTTGAAGGCAGGATTCTAAAGTGAATGGTGTAATAAACTCACACCCTTTATGCCCAAGGAGCAAAATTGTCACTGGGCAACACATACTAAGAGTAGGTTCACACATGGGTGGACTGGCCATAGACCCTACAGGGAAATTTCCTAGTGGGCTGATGGCAAGAGGGCCACCTTAGTCCTCCTCATGGCCATCAGTTGGGTACATGACATCTGATTCTTTCAGCATTAATTAATACTAGGAGAATCACGTACTTATGCACCTGGCTGGTGGCTGCAGGAGCTCTCCTGAATTCAACAATATTGCCATACTCAGGATGACGATACAGTTGAATACTGTGCAGGGGGCAGCGGTATTTTGTGCTGCACTACAGTACGTCTGTTGTACCTGCCTACTTGTGTTGCGTGCCTTCTGTCAATTTGGACCTGCCTACAAGGCAGGACCAACTTTAGTTTTTTTCCAGGGCCACTTTAAGTTTCCAATCTGCCCCTGGTATCACATCTCCAGCAATTAACTCCAATAGTCTGTTCAAGCAGAGCAACAGACTACTGGAATTACTGTATCTGGCACATCCGGATACCACCAGGCACCTCTGGATCCCCATTGACTATTATGGGATCTGACAGGTATCCAGTGGCTTTCCGACATAAATGCTGGCTTTCAGCCTGACAAATACTGGTACAGTAATAGTGATAGTCCTGCTAAGGAAATGTTATGTTTGCTCCATTTATTCTTAGACTGAGTTCACATCACTATTTGTTTTTCTGCTCTTCTGATCCGTCAGAATAACAGAAAACAACAAGAAACCCCCAAAGAAACGGATCCTGTATTTTAAGCATCCGTTATGCTCAGTTATGCACATTTTGCATCCGTTTTAGCCATTTTTGTCTGAGATCTGTTCTTTTAGATTGAAAAAATATATATTTCGTGTAGTACTTTTGTTTCGTCTAAAATAACGGATCTCAGATGGAAATGGCTAAGACAGGTGCAAAATGTGCATAAATAAGCATTATAGATGCATAAAATAAAGGATACATTTTTCTTTTTGCTGTTTTCTGTTCAGATAAGAAGAGCGGAAAACCAGCCGGTGATGTGAGCCGGTTTTACAGTCTACTTACATCTGTACTGGAAAGTATTAGGTTAGTGTATTAGTCATGCTGACTCGTTATCCTGTTGCTTATTTTTACATTCACTTTTTGGACCATTCCAACTACCCTCATAGTCCCTTAGACTTCACCACACTTACATGCACTTACGTGTAAAACTCCTCTGCCGGAGATATAGAGCTGTTGATCCATATCACGCTACTATTCTGGAAATAGTTGGTGCAGTTTTCTGTGTTCCACTCATTGTGGCAGCTGGTCCAAGGCAACTCAGAGCGGAATGAGAATATGAGGTAGTAGAGAGCCCAGGCCATTATGGTGTTATAATAAGATGCTACATAAAGTGCTATTATACAGATCGCATAGCCAATTCCTGCAGAGTGAGAGAAGAAGAGTTAACACTGTAAATCAGACCAAACTTTCGTAGGTAGCACTTAATGGTTTTTGATCCCTAGTGGCATGGTCATATTGAAGGTTGTATCAGATAATACATTGATCTTTGACATTCTTTTTGCTCTTCCTGGTCCATAATAGGATGCCCATAGCAAAGCTGAGAATTGGCTCTCTGTTATGGTGCCAGAGTTTGTCACCCAGAACAGAAGGGTTTGGTAATTCGCTTTACCATTGCTTCTACATGATGGTTTAACCTATTCTCTTCCACCTTATTTACACATAATGTAGTTCTTCTACAGAGAGTCTTGTACAGGAGATGGGATCAGACCAACCCAAGCTGGTACCTCTTTCTAAGGACCTCATAGCAGTAACACGGTCTGCATCTATAGTGCATGCTCATTGGAACTGGACTGTGGTCAATCACTTTGATTTTGTTTGGTCTATGCCAAGCAGAGTCATAAAGTGTTTTTCATTCATATTAGATACTTGGAGAAATGTATTTCTGGTGTAAGAGATACAGACCGTAGCTGACTGTTCCCAAGTAGCCATCTTACCTTTAAATAAGGGACATATTTTCCTCCATACAGAAATGCAGCCATTTCTGTGATACTGACCCAAGGCCAACTCCATATAGAAGAGAGGAATTCCACCAAACACAGCCATGATCACATATGGAATGAGAAAAGCTCCTAAAATTAGAGAGGTTAAGGTGCATTAAAATCTCAGATAGTATTAATCTTACCACAAGATCAACAAAAACAAGTATTTTTGTGGGTTATCTTGGCTGCTGCAGTGACTGTCATCAGTTATGGCCTGGGCCTCTCCCTATGCTCTCCCTAGCAGCAGGCGGTATACAGTGATGTCATCGCACCTCGTGGGCTGAGTAGAAGACTTGATGACATCACTGCATCGTGTCTGCTGCTAGGAAGAGCAAGATGTTCTCCGATCTGATCAGAGGAGCAGGCTAGGTGAGTGTTACTTTTTTATTTTTATTTACACTACAGGGGCTTCACTATTGTAAGAGGTGCACTAAAGGTGCAGTAATACTGTAAGGGGATACTATGGGTGTATAAGTACTTTGTGGGCGAACTATTGTGTTTGAGCACTTATGGGACATTTTACTGTGTGAGGGCACTAAGGAGGCATGACTAATGTGTGGGGGCACTAAGGGGGCATGATTACAGTGTGGGGGCACTAAGGGGCATGATTACAGTGTAGGGGTACTAAGGGGGCATAACTAATGTGTGGGGGCACTAATGGGGCATTCCACTGTGTGGGCACTAAGGCTGCATTCTACTATGTAGGGGCACTAAGGGGGCATCACTATAGTTAGGGGGCACTAATAGGGAATATCTACTGTGTGGGGCTCAGGTGGCATTCTGTAAAGTAATCTCTTGACTCCTGTCCAGCGCTAGTGTTTTATTTTCATGTTTTTTAGTGGTGATGACAAAATGGTGGGGAGCCAGATGGATTTCACATAATGTGCCAGTTTAATAAAAGAATTTAGGAACAAGAAATCCACTAGAATATAGAACAGAAGAACATAGCAATAAGCAGAGATGACTTGAAGCTCCTGGGCTTACATGCAAACTCTATAATAGGGTCCCAGCAATATGCCATGTCATTTATAGCCCTCCTATCCCTCTCTGGACCTCCTCACACAATAGAACCCAGGTGACACTGCAACCTCTACATCCCCTAGCATACAGTGCAATAAGGCAGCATGTTTAAAAATATATAGTGTATACTGGAGAGTGAATCTGGATCGCACATCCTCAACACTATGCTTTTGATATAACGACTGTCTCAGCATAATTACGTGGCATATCCGCCCAATTTGTAATACATTATATGCTGTGCAAAAGAGGCATTCGTATACAGTTTGATCAAAGAGCATAGGCCCACTTACCGCGACAAGGAAGCCTCTACAAGTGGGAAACTACTCTAACCTATAAATGGCGCAGCCGAGCGCGGCGAACACCGGCGCCCCAGCACCGCACCGGCAGCAGACGGCGGGACCCAGGAGCCACACAGCAACCCCACTGTGCAGCAAAGCAAAGATATAGGTCTGCTCCTGAGATAACACATGGCTGTGTGTGTAAATGTTTCCCTTGACATTGTTTTTTTTCATCTAATATTTTCCAGGAAATTACTTAAGACATAGGAATAAAAAATAAACAGAAGCTAGAAACCCAAATATTTTTTTATCGGTTGCTCAGAAACTGCCACCATCACTGATGAAGTATATACCTAGCAGACTAGAAGAGCTAAGTAAGATATTTTATTAGATACATTACCCTCTGTTTTTAAGATTTTATAGATACATGATACAACCATGAATTGCTGCTTTAAAGTAAATCATCTACACTGAGCTTTTCAATCCTAAGTGTCCATCATTTATCCCTTTCAGCACGGATGGTTGACACGTGAAATATGGAAAACAACAAGTGAGGTCTTTGCAGCTTCTGAAGACTGTATTGGGTCTTGGGGAAAACAAAATATGGAACATTACTCAACTGTCTCAAATATGTATATACACTCATGGAAAAATTGTTGGTACCCTTCTGTTAAAGAAAAAAAACACAATAATCACTGAAATAACTCAAAACTGACAAAAGTAATAAATAAAATGTACTGAAAATCAGACATTGCTTTTGAATTGTGGTTCAAGAGAATAATTAAAAAAAAGATGATGAAACTGGCCTGGACAAAAATGATGGTACCCCTAGAAAAGAGTGAAAATAATTTGACCATAGGGACATGTTAAACTAATGTGTCCTGTAATTAGCATCACAGGTATCTTCAAACTTGGAATCAGTCAGTCTGCCTACTTAGAGGGTTAAAAGTAGTCACTGTACTGTTTGGTATCATGGTGGATGGGAACCACAGTGCACATGGACCAAATAAAACTAAGGAGAGAGTTGTCTCGGAGATTAGAAAGAAAATTATAGACAAATATGTTAAAGGTAAAGACTACAAGACCACCTCCATACAGCTTGATGTTCCTATAACTACAGTTGCACATATTATTGAGAGGTTTAAGGTCTAAGGGCCCTTTCACACTGGCGTTTTTGTTGACCGGCATAGAGATCCGTTGTCGGGTCTCTATGCCGGAAGAATCCTGATCAGGATCATCCCAATGCATTCTGAATGGAGAGAAATCCGTTCAGGATGCATCAGGATGTCTTCAGTTCAGGACCGGAACGTTTTTTGGACGCAGCAAATACCGCAGCATGCTGCGCTTTTTGTTCCGTCCAAAAATCCGGAACACTTGCCGCAAGGCCGGATCCGGAATTAATGCCATTGAAAGGCATTAATTCGGATCCGGCCTTAAGCTAAACGTCGTTTCGGCGCATCGCGGATCCGACTTTAGCTTTTTCTCAGTGTTACCATGGCAGCCAGGACGCTAAAGTCCTGGTTGCCATGGTAAATGTAGCGAGGAGCGGGGAGCGGTATACTTACCATCCGTGCGTCTCGGGCGCCCAGAGTGACGCCAGGGCGCCCTACACGCATGGATCACGTGATCGCATGGATCACGTGATCCATGCGCATGGGGCGCTCTGACGTCATTCTGGAGCGCCACGGGAGCCGCACGGACTGTAAGTATACCGCTCCCCCGCTCCCCGCTCCTACTATGGCAACCAGGACGCTAGTAGCGTCCTGGCTGCCATAGTAACCTAAAAGCAATTCGAAGACTGATCAGGATCCTGATCAGTCTTCTAATGCTTCAGGCGACTTGCGTTCTGACGGATCCGGCAGGACGGAAGTGCCTGCCGGATCCTCAGAACGCAAGTGTGAAAGGACCCTAACCTCCCTGGATGTGGCCACAAGAGGAAAATTGCTGACAAATTGAAAAGACAGATAACATGAGTGGTAAACAAAGAGCCCAGAACAAAGAGATTAGATGTGAACTCCAAGGGCAAGATACATCAGTGTCAGATCGTAGCATCCACTGCTCTCATAGCCAAAGTGGACTTTATGGAAGGCGACCTAGGGGGAACCCACTGTTAAAAGCAAATCATAAAAAAAGAGACTGGAACTTGCCAAAATGCATACTGACAAGCCACAAAGCTTCTGTGAGAATGTCCTTTGGACAGATGAGACAAAAATTTAGGTTTTTGGCAAATCACATGAGCTCTATGTGACGCAAAAATGAAGCATATAAAGAAAAGAACATTGTACCTGCTGTGAAACATGGAGGAGGCTTAGTTATGTTTTGGGGATGCGTTGCTGCATCTGGCACAGGGTGTCTCGAATCTGTGCAGGGGTGCAATTAAATCTCTCAAGACTATCAACAAATTGTAAAGCGAAAATTTCTCCCAGTGTCAGAAAGCTTGGACTCATTCGTAGGTCATGGGTCCTCTAACAGGATAATGACCCAAAACACACGGCTAAAAACATCCAAGGATGGCAAAGAGCAAAGCACTGGACAATTCTGAAGTGGCCTTCTATGAGCCCTGCTCTAAATCCTATTGAGCATCTGTGGAAGGAGCTGAACCATGCAGTCTGAAGAAGGCACCCTTTAAACCTGAGACAGCAACATACGTGTAGACAGGTGCAGAAGTCTTATTGAGAGTTACAGAAACCGCCTGATTGCAATAATTGCCTCAAAAGGTTGTGCAACAAAATATTAAGTAATTTTTATCCAGACCAGTTTCATTAGTTGCTTTATACATTATTCTGTTGAACCACAATTCAAAAGCAATGTCTGATTTTCATTAGTTGATTTTCAGAAAATTTATATTTATTATTACTTTTGTCAGTTTCAAGTTATTTCACTGACCATTTGTTTTTTTTTTTTCTTTAAGGCTAGATGCACACAACCGTATGTGTTTTGCGTGCTGCAAATTGCGGATCCGCAAAAAAAGGATGACGTCCGTATGGCATTTGTTTTTTTGCGGATCCATTGTAACAACTCCTATCCTTGTCTGCAAAACAGACAAGAATAGGACATGTTCTATTTTTTTTGCTGAGCTACGGAATAGAGCAATGGATGGGGACAGCGCACGGAGTGCTGTCCACATCTTTTGCGGCCTCATTAAAGTGAATGGGTCCGCACCCAAGCCGCAAATATGGCTCGGATGCGGAACAAACCATGTGCGTGTCCATGTAGCCTAATGGAAGGATACCAACAATTGTGTCCAAGTGTGTATATATTGAGACACATTTAAAAAGGTTCTCCTGCCTAGGAGCTGAGAACCCCAATGGCCTCCATTCTCAAACCAAACTGTCTCAGATCCCAAACAGATATTCTGGATTCATAGCTAAAGACTATAGGTTCCAGTTCATAGCAGTCCAGGTTTATTATTCAACATATCACTGAAAATGAAGGCAAAGGTGGCTGGTTGTAAATGGCAGGAAGCGCAATTAATGGGCACCATGACACCAAATTTCCTTCTGCTAAATGCCTGGAAATGGTCCAGGAAGAGACAGGGGTGTGTAATGAAGGTCCCACCTGTGTCTGGATGCTGGACAATGAAACTGTGGGAGCTGTTCCTGCTTGTCAGCGGATCAAACCTCTCTACTGGTGGTCTGTCTGGGCCAACTGGAGCCCGTTCGTCATGTATGCGTGCCCTCACATAACGTCTGCTCCCAACACCTCCTAACAGCTAGGTCAGAGGTGGGCAATTTGTCAAGACAAACATTCTGCTTCTCCCAGTCCAATGATGCTCCCCCTCTCAGTCTGTCAGCTGGACAAATTGTATTCAAGTGCATTGTAGAGGCATGTCTAGCAGTCAACTATCTCTCAGATACACTACCCAAAAGTAGATTCTAAGAGTCTATTTATGGGGCAGAGGAGGAAGCATTTTTACACCCTAGACTCCTGTAATCATGTACATATCTGCCTGTAGAGCTTTGCAGCAATCCGATGTTTCCATATAGGTCCGTTATTTTTTCTGTCAGTGAGTTTATAATAAAACTTAGACTGGTGGATCCCAAATATTATCACTTCATCTGATAATTATAAACTGGTGGACACGGAAAAACTCAGTAACCTAATATTTCCCGGGATCAGTGAAAGTCTTAAGCACTTGTAAGAGGGTTGAAAATAGCCCTTGCTCCTCTTAGGAAAAGAAACATGGCACTGTTGCCATAGTCTGCCATTTGACCCTGTTGCGGTGTTCATACCACCTACAGTGGTGCTTAAAAGTTTGTGAACCCTTCAGAATTTTCTATATTTCTGTGTAAATTTGACCTAAAACTAAAAATCTAATTTTCACAAGTCTCCAAAAGTAGATAGATAACCAAATCAAACAATATCACATGTCTGTGAGTGGCAAAAGTATGTGAACCTTTAGGTATAGCAGATAATTTAAAGATGAAATTAGAGTCAGGTGTTTTAAATTAATGAGATGAAAATCAGATGTGAGTGGGTGAACTATTTAATTTAGCCTCTTCCTGGGCAGCACCATACATGTATGGCACTGGTTGGGGTTTTAAAGATGGCACCTGCTTGCGAGCACAGTTGGTGTGATACCCCTAGGAGTTTCTGCTGTTTCAAACAGCAGTGTCCTGAGGCTAAGGTCTGCGACCGACAATAATTTGATCGCAGATGTTGAAAAGCTCAGATCCCATGAACAATTGTGACCACAGCATCTGAGGTGGCTTTCACGCGGAGATTGAGTAGGCCATTTCTTGTAATAGAAAAGTTCCAGACTAATAGAGCAGTAGTTCCGACAGAGCCCTTTCAGGTGGCAGTGCTCCATAGGAAAATAGCACAACTTCCTTGAACTGCAATATTAACTCCTTGCAGTGTAAAGGACCAGCAATCTGAAGATTGCATATTAAAGGGCTTCTGTCACCCCTCAAAAGCATATTTTTTTTCCCTCACTAAAAAGCTTATAGGGCGATTATTCTAAACATATTCCTGTTAACCGTTTTAGCAGGTTAATTTTGCTATAAAACGTTATTTTATATTATGCAAATTACCTTGCTACCAGCAAGTAGGGCGTTTACTTGCTGGTAGCCGCTGCATCCCGCTTGTAAAAAAACGCCCCTCCTGTGGTTGATTGACAGGGCCAGCGAGCGCTCTCCTCCTCCAGCTGGCCCTGTCTCTGTTTAAAATCTCGCGCCTGCGCCATACCGTTCTTCAGTCTGCGCAGGCGAACTGAGAGGAGTACTCTCGCTCGGCCGCTCCTTCCTCAGTGCGCCTGCGTCTTCTCTTCCGGGTGCAGCTGTGATGTCATTGGCGCACTGAGGAAGGAGCGGCCGAGCGAGAGCACTCCTCTCAGTGCGCCTGCGCCGACTGAAGAACGGTATGGCGCAGGCGCAAGATTTTAAACAGAGACAGGGCCAGCTGGAGGAGGAGAGCGCTCGCTGGCCCTGTCAATCAACCACAGGAGGGGCGTTCAACAAATAGCAAGGTAATTTGCATAATATAAAATAACGTTTTATAGCAAAATTAACCTGCTAAAACGGTTAACAAGAATTTGTTAAGAATAATCGCCCTATAAGCTTTTTAGTGAGGGAAAAAAAAAATATGCTTTTGGGGGGTGACAGAAGCCCTTTAAAGTATGAGGACTTAATATAAGTGTAAAAAAAAGTGAAACATGTTTTTCAAAATGTTTTAAAAATAAATATCATTTGCACCCCCATGTCACAAAATCATCAAAATAGCGTAACGGTAATTTTTTTTTTTTTTAATGGCTGATTCACCATTTTATTGGCAAATTTTCAAGCTGAAAGCAGCTGTTCTCCAAAAAGAATATTGTTGCTCATTTGCAGTTTGCTAAAGAGCACGTGGACAAGCCAGAAGGCTATTGAAAAAATGTTTTGTGGACAGATGAGACCAAAATAGATCTTTTTAGTTAAAATGAAAAGTGGTATATTTGCAGAAAGGAAAAAACTGCATTCAAGCATAAAACCTCATTCCATCTGTGAAGCATAGTGGTGGTAGTATCATGGTTTGCGCCTGTTTTGCCCTATGGGGGTCAGGACAATTTGTCATAATTGATGGAACAATAAATTCTGAATTATACCAGCAAATTCTAAAGGAAAATGTCAGGACATCTGTCCATGAGCTAAATCTTAAGAGAATTTGGGAGATGAAACAAGACAACAGTCTACCAAAGAATGGTTAAAGAAAATTTGTTAAAGTTTTTGAATAGCCAAGTCAAAGTCCTGACCTTAACACAATAGAAATAGCAGAGCTGAAGCTGTTTTGTATGGAGAAATGGGCTAAAATTCATCCAAGCTGATGTGCAGGACTAATCAACAATTACTAGAAACGTTTAGTTGCAGTCATTGGGGGGGTCACACCAGATTCCGAAAACAAAGGTTCACTTACACATTTACCACTTGCAGACATGTGATATTGAATCATTTTGCTCAATAAATAATTGACCAACTGTCCAATATTGTTGACTCATTTGTTTAATTTAGTTATCATTATCTACCTTTAGGACTTGTGTGAAAATCTTATTTAGTTTAAAATCAAATGTAGATAGAAATATAGAAAACTCTAAAAGGTTCATAAACTTTCAAGCACCCCCATTATCTATTTATCCCCAGGACTGTGACTGTGACGAGGGGACATGCTCTGCGTCTGGAGGAAAGAAGGTTTGTACACAAACATAGAAAAGGATTCTTCACTGTAAGAGCAGTGAGACTATGGAACTCTCTGCCTGAGGAGGTGGTGATGGCGAGTACAATAAAGGAATTCAAGAGGAGACCGGATGTATTTCTGGAGTGTAATAATATTACAGGCTATAGCTACTAGAGAGGGGTCGTTGATCCAGGGAGTTGTTCTGATTGCCTGATTGGAGTCGGGAAGGAATTTTTTCTCCTTAAGTGGGGAAAATTGGCTTCTGCCTCACAGGGGTTTTTTGCCTTCCTCTGGATCAACTTGTAGGAAACAGGCCGAACTGGATGGACAGATGTCTTTTTTCGGTCTTATATACTATGTTACTATGTTACTATGTAAGTTATATGATTGTGACATACTGAACTACTTAAGAATACACCAGTAATATGGATGTTATGCTACTGCATGCGTTTATATCTCCCTGCACTTAAAGGGGTTGTCCGACATTATAACAGACCTCCCAGAGTGGCTAACCCATAGTGGTAATCAAACTTACCTGGTCGCCGGTGACTGGTTTAATCCCTATCACTCCGTGGCTGGCTCTTCATCTCCATACTGAGCTGATATCAACACCGCTGCAGCCAATCCCCTTGTGTCATCACAAATGGTCACGTGATATGAGAAGAGCAGGTGCCCTTTCCATAATAGTCGTTTTGACATATTGGATGTATGGGTTATGGTCGCTGGTCTTTATTTTTTTATTTTAAACTTTGTGCCCCACATAAAGTGTAACAAGACCTTTGGGGACATTTAAAGAGTAACTAAACTTCTATACTAACTTTTAATATGTTGTCCCAACCCCTAAAAAAATATTTTCTAATATACTTTATTTATTAATTATCTATTTTTACGATACTTTTTCATCCCTAAAGCGCACCATTCACTGGGTTAGGGACAACATATTAAAAGTTAGTATAAAAGTTTATTTAGTTTATTTAGTTACTCTTTAAAAGAGTTGTGTCACCTCAGACATTGGTGCATATTGCTAGGTTATGTTACCAATGTCAGACTCGTGCTGACCCCACTTCTAGGAGCTGCACCTTTCTCTAGAATTACCCCCCCCCCCAAAGTGAATGAAAGCATGCTACAGATGTGTGGTGTGGTGGTGTGCTCTCCATTCTCTTCTGTGGGAGTTCTGAAAATAGCCGAGCAGGCACTTTCGGCTATTTTTGGAAGTCTCATAGAAATTAATGGAGAACACGTGGTGCACCGCTCCATGGCACTACTCGAATTAACCCAGCCTTTGGAAATCATGGCCGGAAGATGGCCACGCATGCGCAGCTGTTCTCAGTTCACGTTGGGGGTCCCTTTCTGGAGATAGGAGTGGGTCCCAAAGATGGACCTTCACCTATCTGACATTGGTAACATATCCTAGCGATATGCTATCAATGTCTGAGGTTGTACAACTCTTTTAACGTTACACTTTTTTTTTTTTTTTCAATAAAGATTTTATTGAGGAAATATATACATTGTATACAACATCACATAAATCAAAATGATGCAGATAAGAGCATTAGAATGTCACAAGAAATCAAGAAGGGATGTCTTTACATTCCTCATTTTCAAATTTTCTCCCCAAACAACCCCCCTCCCCCCTGTGAACCACAAAACCCTAGTATACCCAATGCCCATCATTAAGACAACCAGCAATTCCCAATCTCCTCGAAAACGGTGAAGATCACTAATATCTATGTTTACCAACATATACGGATGGATATTATTGAGCCAATCGCCCTAGTCTCCCCTTCAACTGTTCCGTTAAGTACCATTTGGTGAGTGTAAATGGTCTCATTAAGCGACTAATCTCACTGTTAGAAAGTATGTGCGTCAAAAAGCCCCTCATCTCTTCAGGAACTTGTCCCCTTTTCTCTCTTTATTTCTCTCCACCTCTCTACTCTCCAGCCCCAATAACTTTTTGATGTTAAGGATTACATCCTCTGTAGTGGGGACCGATGGTTGTAACCAATGTTGTAAAATACAACGTTTGGTGGCCATACAAGGACAAGTCCAAAGACCATGGTATAGGTCAGTATGAGGTGAGAGACAGGTTGGGCAGTTCGTCAGTCTGTCTGGTCTGTTAGGAGCTTGGGGCAGATTGAAAGCATAGATAGCGTTGTGCATTAACCTGAAATGGGTATCCCGCCATACTTCATTTATCACATTTTTCCGCAAGGCTCCCCATCCTTTCAGCATCTTCTCCCCCGCCTCCCCATCTTCCAATAACTGATTCCATGGTCGGAATGCCCTATGTGGCAGACTGTTCCCCCATACCTCCCTCAATTGGAAATACAGCATTGAGATAGACTCGGGACCAGAACCTCGTAGTATAATTTTATCAAATTGATTATTGAAAAGTTCCCCAGATAGATCTGCCAAACCCCCTACCAGGAAATTTTTTACCTGTCCATATTGGATGGTCTGGAAAGGACTTAAGTTAAACGTTTCCTTAATTTCCTGGCATGTAAGCCACCTTTTGTCAGATATCTGCATTAAATTGTTAGCCGTCAGAATTCCTTTGCGTCTCTATTCAGTGAACAAAGCGTTAGTCCTCCCCTGGATAAATTCCGGATGGCCCCAGAGTGGCAAGAATTTTGATACTTTATGGCACAAACGAAACTTCCTCCTGATACTTCTCCATGCTGCCCAGGTATGCCTGAATAGCAAAGAGGTTCTAAGAGGAAGAGGCAGGTTTTTCATATTAGTGTGTAACAGGGTGCAGGGATCCCAAGGACTACATATACCCTTCTCTAGCGCATAATCCGAGTGGAAATCAGTGCAGCGCACCCAATCAATGATGTGTCTGAGGAGACACGCTAGGTTATAAACCTGTATGTCAGGTAGGTTCATACCTCCCTTCTCTCTGAGGGCCATTCATTTTATCAGGCTGATTCTGGGCCGTTTACCCTGCCATATAAAACGTGATACCGCCCCATGTATCTTGTTGATATCAACGTGTTTGATCAATAACTGTAGCGTCTGCAGGGGATACAGAAGCCTTGCGAAACTCATTATTTTAACCAAATGCACCCTACCCAGTAGTGGTAGGGGAAGATTGTGCTACTTTCGCAGCTCTTGCACAATTTTAGCAATTAGATGGGAATAATTTAAGCGATAGATGGCATCATTTGAGGCTCCTATTCTGATACCTAGATAGGTGATATAGTCCCTCTTGACCGGAATACCACATAGTCTATCAAGAAGATGTAGCCTCTCCCGTCCTTTACCAAGAAACAACATAGCACATTTCCCTACATTGATCCGGAAGCCCGACAGTTTCCCAAAGTTCACTATGTAGTCCAGAACCTTTTGCAATTCCTCCCTCGGACGTTCCATAAACAGAAGGATATCATCCGCGAAAAAAATTGCACGTAGCTCTTTATTCCCCACCTTGATACCCTCAAATTTGCCATTGTCGTTCAAAAAGCACACCAGAGGTTCAATCGCCAGGTTGAACCACAAGGGCGAAAGGGGGCATCCTTGTCTTGTGCCTCTAAATAATGGGAAAGACTCAGACAAGAAGCCCGGCAAACCTATTCTAGCTAATGGATTCTGGTATAATTGACCTAGGTATGCGCGGAAAGGACCAGTAATCCGCATTGCGTCTAGCACCCTCCCCAGCCACTTCCAGTTAACACTATCAAACGCTTTTTCAGCGTCTAAGGTGACCAGGGAGGGTGCCGACGTATCCCCCGCCCTTCCCCCCACTATGTCTAAGGCGGCTAAGACTCTGCGGATATTATGACTGCAGATCTTTGCTTCACAAAGCCCACCTGCATCGGGCTGATCAAGTCAGGCAACAACCGGGCTAGTCTGTTCGCCATTAACTTTGACAGAATCTTCAAATCTTGGTTAATGAGGGAAATTAAACTCTTTCCCTCCTTGGGGAGCATCCGTATATGGGCAACATTTGCATGTAACGGCAGCCCTTCACCCCGTAAGAGAGCATTTCCCATGTCTGATAACACTGGCGCCACCTGAGCCTTTAATGACTTATAAAAATCGCCAGAGTAGCCATCAGGACCAGGCGCCTTACTACCAGGCAGTGAGAAAATGGTACTCCGAACTTCCAATTCTGTGATAGGTGCATTTAGCAATGCCAGATTCTCCGTAGAGACGGATGATAAGCGCAAGGTTTGCAGGAACTGATTATCCCCCTCATCCGTGTCCACCGGTTTACTATAAAGGTCTGAATAATAGGACCTAAAGATCCGTAGGATATCAATCAGATGAGAAACAAGATCCCCACTCGGACCACGCAGGCAAGTCACAGGTGCCGTTAACCGGCGGCCTTTAGCCAGATTATCCAATAGCCTCCCTGGTTTACTACCAAATTTATGCAGCTCTAATTCCCATTGCGCTGTGTAAAATCCCTCCCTCCTCTCCGCCCATACGTCAAACTCTTTCCTAGTTGCTATCCACTTCTGTTTGCTTTGCATTGATTTACAGCGCAGAAAATCCCTGTAGCAAGCCTGCACCTCAGCACTAGCTTTGAGATATTGAGCTTTTGTCGCCTTCTTAAGTCCCGCCGTATATGCCATCAATCTGACCCTCATTACTGCTTTGCCCGTTTTCCAATAGAGCATTGGGTTCGTGACGTGCTCCTGGTTGGTAGAGCTGAACTCCAGCCACCAGCCCCTTAATAGTTCGACAAAGGTCTCGTCCTTCACTAGGAATGACGGGAACTTCCAGATGAAATCTGTCCCCCTCGGTACCGTGTCCGAGAGCGACAGAGCCACCGGTGAGTGGTCCGAGATCACCATGTTCTCGATAACCACTGCCTGTAACCTAGGAGTCAGTGCTGTAGGAGCTAGCCAGTAGTCAATCCTGAACCAAGAATCTTGCGCATGTGAATAATGCGTGTATTCCCTGACATCCGGGTGGAAAGTTCTCCATACATCTATTAGTGCCGTGTCATGCATAAGGGATGATAACGGACTCGTAGGACCAGTAGAAACCATGGGCTGTGTGGCATTTCTTTGCCTATCTTCCAACTCTATTGCAGTAGAATTAAAGTCTCCCCCCATGAACTTGTCAGCTATCGGGTCCTGCAGTAACCGTGACCTAAGTAATCTGTGACCTAAGGAGGCAAAAAAATGTGATTGCGCCGTATTGGGTGCATATACATTATACAGACTTATATCTCTATTAGCATCTCTCATTTTCAGAACTGACACTCTCCCCTCCCCATCTGAGGTATGAGCTACAACCTTATGTGCAACTGATCTACTCACTAGGGTAAGCACCCCTGCCTTTCCTTGAACAGCTGGAGAGCCATATACTTTTCCTACTCAGAGTTTAGACATTCTCTGGAAGCCATCCTCCTCCAGGTGCGTTTCCTGCAAAAACGCTATGTCCGCACCTAGGCGTTTCAAATGGCGCAACACCATCATGCGTTTCTGCAGGGAACGCAGGCCCTTTACATTTCACGTGATTAATTTAACCATTCTGTAATCCACCACGCCACCATTTCACCATAGAGGAGACCAGAATCAGAAATAGGGCTAATAGGGTATCCAACAAATAGAACATAACAAACCCCAACAACATATGTAAGCAGTAAAGTAAACTCAGGAGAAAACAATACATTCAGTCGGTGACTTCTCTTTTTTCTGGCCGTCCACGCCAGGCTGCGGCAACCCCCGCAGTATGTAACAAAGAGGGGAAGACGAGAGCCCCTACCAACCACCTAGGTGTAAGAAGCAAAGGCTGAAACATAGCAGTGTAAAGGCCAAAGCCAGGCTAGGCACATTCATCTCCTGTGACGACGCTGGCTGTTGAAAGACAAAATGTCAGATTCCTGGCGTCGCCCAGAATGGATCTGTGATGTAGTAGAAGCAGAATGCTGCTGACGTTGCGGTGAAGGAGTCCCTTCCTTCCCCGCCTCTGCCCTCTCAGGCAGATAAGACACGATCTTATTGAGGTACGTTGCTCCAGCTCGTCAAGGCGGCATTCTTGCTGGTTAAAGGCCTCCTGTAGGTCTGTGAGGGCCGTTTGTATCGTGGAAGAGAGAGTGGCCTTTAGATCCGGAGCCAGATGATTAGCCACCTAAATCGCCAGTCTTTTAAGATCTGCAGATGAAAGAGGACTGGTTCCGAACATATCTTCCTGTGAGGGAGCAGCCAGCAGCGCTGCATGTTCCTGCTGCGTAGCATTCACCTCGCCGTCTCCTGCCATCATGTCAGCCTGCTCCGGCATGGCCGGTCCTGGCTCTTCCTTGTCGCCTGGCTTCTTTCCGCTCCTGAATAAGTACCTCTCCATGCAGGTTATATTTACAGGTTGGTACTCCATGTTTTTTGTGGGGAGATGAGCCCTTATGCGATGTGTGGAGGGTGGATTGAGCGGAGGGTTATCGGAGCTTCACTAAGCGCGCCTCCTCATGCCAGCGCCGGAACCGGAAGTCTCTACACTTTTTTTTATATTGCTGACTTCTCCTGTAACTGGGGCTGTCATAGTAGCCCCAGTTACAGGGGGAATACAGTGCTTAGAGAGGTTGTACAAGGCTGAGATGCTAATGCAGGCTCCTGCCCCACGGAAATTACATGATCGCTGGGACTGAAGCATGGAGCCGCATTGTCGCTTCCTGATATGCCCAGCGCTCATTAAACACTATGTATAGATCGATGAGGAAGGCAGGGACATTGAAAAACCATCCTTGCCTTCTCTACTTAGAGTCCTGACGTCACTGACAGCAGGCCGACTGCATCTCTGCAGGGACATTTTAAAAGATCTGTGCATCGATATATACCAACCGCCTGGACGTATATAATCAACGGGCGGTCGGCAAATGGTTAAGTTACGACCAGGGGAATAACGATCATGGTCGCAGAGGATGTGTCCACGACTGGGCCCAGTCGGGGGAGGGGGTCAGCTGTGCTCACATGTAGCGGCATTGTCACTGTACTTCATGCCGGGCCCCGTCAGAGCACTCAACTCACCTGCATCATATGTGCTCCAGCATCAGGCCCCAGCGCTGCCCTACTAGAATTAGTTGGGTGGGCGGAGTCTGACTAATATCGATTAGGCTCCATCCACCTGCTTAATTTGTGACTAATTCCAGTAGGGCAGCACCGGGGCCTGATGCTGGAGCACATATGATGGAGGTGAGTTGAGTGCCCTGATGGGGCCCGGCATGAAGTACAGTGATAATGCTGGGCCCCACTACATGTGAGTGAAGAATGGGGACAGTGGGGGACATTACTAGGGGCAGTGGGGGACACTACTGGGGACAGTAGGGGGCACTACCTGCTGGGTCAGTGGGGGACATTATTAGGAGCAGTGGGGGACATTACTGGGGGCAGTGGAGGACACTACTAGGGGCAGTGAGGGACACTACTAGGGCCAGTGGGGGACATTACCGAAGGCAGTGGGGTACATTACTGGGGGCAGTGGAAGGGCACTATAGTGATATTACTATGGGCACTATAGGTACATTAGTGGGGGATATTATTATTATCAGAGACCAGGGGTGTAACGATTGTGATCACAGAGGGTGTGATCGGGTACAGCGGGGGAAGGGGGGGATTATTTGGCGATCCAAAGTTAGCCCTGGGGCCTATAGAACTCTAGGCCACTGGTTACGACTGTGAACGTCTGATTTCTTTCATCATCCTAGAGTGGGGATCCAGCCATACCACTCAGGGCCATAAAGATTTTTTTTTTAATAGTATCTTTTTATTAAATTTCAAAGAGTACAACAAACTTTTAAAATAGAACAATACATAGACAATCACGCTAACACAATTAGTTCAGTGGTCTCCCCTACGCAGTCCATATCGTTGTACAGGGTTACACTTGCATAAGGCGCCTCTTTGAGAAAAAATGGTGGCAAGACCCCGATATTAGGTACAAAGTCCACAAACACAGTCATTCAGACACACATCCAACAAAAGATTCTCTCCCCCACGGGACCAGACATTGAAGTCTTATGCAATCAAGGTATTACTGTTTGAGCGTTGATCCAAGAATCCCATATTTTAAGGAAACGGTAAGAGATCCCCCTATGTTCATAGACAAGCTTGTATAGCCCTAAGTCAGAATTAACCAATTGTATCCACTGCTGTTTAGTGGGTGGTTTGGGGGTCTTCCAGTTCAGAAGTATGGTTTTCCTTGCATAATATAGAAGTAGCCTGTATAATCGCCTACCGTATTTAGTGGGGATGACATCATTAACTAGTTCCAGGAGACTCGTCTTTGGCGTGCAGACCTCTGGGAAGCCACGTTTGTTGTTTATATAGGCATGCACCTCTGACCAGAAATTCTGAAAAATCGGACACTGCCACACCATATGAAACAAACAGCCACTATGGTATCCGCAACAGGTGCATTGAGGACTAGTTAATTTACGCATCTTAAACAACCTGCCAGGCGTATAATACACCCTATGTAGCCATTTCAACTGTATAAGTTGGTCTCTGGCACTAACAACTGTGGCTCCGTTCTCTCACATGAGAGGCCTCCAAGTCTACTACATCCACTTGGCAAAAGATCTATTAATTGGAGAATCTTGCTCCGCCATTAGTGTTGCATATAAAGTGGTCATTGGTTTAACTGGTTGTGCTCTCCTTATCACCGCCTCCACAGGGCCACATTCCAACCTCAGTGGACCCTTACCGAATTGAGTAGAGCAGGCATATCTGAGCTGGAAATATCTATACAGGCAGTGTTGAGGTAAATTAAATTCTTGTTTCAGACCTGAATAGACCCTCGCCGTAAAGTTGCGTGAGATACCACAAACCCTTCTGAGGCCAGAATTCAAGGTCCGTCAGAGAGAATAATTCTGAAAGCTCCTTATTCCTCCATATCGGCACATACGGTGACCACCTCTCCCCACCGTCCCGAACTGTATGTACGCTCACCCACTTGACCCAGTTCGCCACTGTAGCAGCCATAGTAGAGGTATAATGACGTACTGCATAGGCCCCCTTCCTATATAGTAGGTTGGTAAGGGCCTCATAAGACCCTACCAAAGCAGCTTTTAACACTACACCTGGGTTACCTGCATCTGCTCTGATCCACCATGCTGTGCAACTAAGCTGCCATAAAGATCTTTCTGTAAAGTCTGACCCTTTCGCCTGCCAGCAACCCTTATCTTACCAATGTCAATGATGTCATTTATAGGGACCCCCATTAGCTGCATTAAAGCACAGACGTAGAAGCATATGCGAATGTCACAATACACTGCCAAGATCAGTAACACAGTCCTTACAACCTAAAGCAATGACAGCTGTGTCAGATGCCGATTACATGGCATAAGGTTATCCTCAGCATGATCTGTTTTTCTATGAAATACAGTCCAGCGTTTCCTTAGCTTGGCTCATGATCGCGCCATTCTAATTCTCCTCGTATTATTCATACAACTATGCAGTTGCTAAAAATAGATGCACAAATACAATGAGCAGGCAACCCCATCTCCAGTGCCAGTCTGCCAGCGCAACGCAACAGTCTATGTTTACCTAGTTACCACTACTAAATGGCATCTGGCACTTCAGCTTTTTAAACAACAAGTCGCTGGTTTTACAGTCATACACATTTACATAAGATAAACAGCGGAGTTACCAGCAGCATATTCCTGTAACTAAAGGTGGAGGACTACAGCACAGTGATTGCCTTATTTCAGAGATTTAGATCTTGCAGTACCATACATGACCTTTAGGTGTCAGTGAAGAGTTCCCCGAGCGGTGCATAGATTACATAACTGTAACGGGGTTGTCCAACTTTATATAGTTTTTAAATACCCACCAGCACCCAGGAAAGCATGCTTATCTGCTCCCTGATGCTCAATTTCGGCTCCCTTTGTCCACGGCTGTATGTCCAGGCTCCACATGTAAACTTCTGGAATAGATGTCCCCAAGCGGCATGCCACTGTTGGTGCACGGGAACCCATTCATGCCTGAAGTTTACATGTAGGGACCAAAGTGCAGTAAAGACAGTGGACCTCGGGTGATGAAACCGTGAGTCATTGAGCAGGTAAGTATGCTACCCTCAACAAGTCACACTGGGTGGTGGGTATTTAAAAAACGATATGAAGCTGGACAACCCCTTTAGCATTTAAAGGTATATTCCATTACTATCACCTATCCACATAGGCGATAACTTTACCATCGGTGTGGTTCCAACACCTAGGACCCCACCAATTGACAGAATGTGGGTCCAGTGTTCCCTGGTGCATTGGTCGAGCATGCATGCCTTCACTCCAGTCATCTATGGGGCTGACAGAAATATTACAGCAGTCCCACAGACTTTAACTTGACTGCCACTACATTCAAGCAGAGGACATGCATGTGATTCCCATTGTGGCAACAGTTGAGGGTCCCAGCAGTCAGAGCGTCAATGATCTAGCAGTATATCTAGATTATCACCAAAGGATTGCTGATAATCTGTTATTTCTGGAATAGCCCTTAAACAAAAAATTCAACATTCAGTTTTGTTGAAATTCACCTTCAAAACACATTTCATTAACCCCTTAACATATAATGCTGTACATGTACGACACTAATGTAAGGAAGGGGCTCATGCGTTTAAGCTCAATCCATCCATGGCGGGTTCCAGGCTGTATGATACAGTAGGCACCTGTCAGCAGTGCCCAGGATCAGCGATCATTTAAACCATTAGATGCTGCTGTGAATAGCGACCAACAGATCTGTGGTGCTAGACAGAGAGAGGGGGCTACCTCTGTCCTCCAGACATGCAAAATCATGGGCCTCTGATTGGTTCCCATGAGAGCCTGGGGCTTCGAGCGCTGTCATAGTTGCCTAAAAAGCCATGCCGAGACCCGCCCTGACAGACAGCCTGTGAAAATCCACTTCACCGCTTGTGACTATTCACGGACAATGGTTCCATGTAACTGAGCTGCCTATACCCACGCTGGTTTTATTCTATACTTTTATATTAGTCTCATCAATATGGGAGAACACCAAAAAGGTTTGTCTTATTTGAGAAGTCACTTCTAACACATCCCTTCATCGGTGAATATCCACTCATTTCATTTTGGGAGAAGGTCTTTTTCCCAAAAGTTTTTTTCATTTTTATATTATAGCCTGTGAAAATGCCATAGTATTCTATTGCAGTCTAAGGGACAAGCAATCAGAAGATCGCATGTTCCAGTCCCCAAGTGGACTAAAAATGACAGTAAAAAAAAGTTTAAAAGAAAACACAAAAATATAAAGAATTCAAATAAACCTCTTTTCCAATTTTATATATATGAGAGATATTTTATATTTCATGGGAAATGTCTCCATGGTTTAGACTCAGGTCACTGTTTAGACTTTGCAGCAGAGGAAGGTTCTTCTGTAAAGTAGGGGAAATTCACTGTGCACCTTTCGCCTGCAGGTCAAATTGACGAGGGTCTATATAGAAATGCACAACTGCATATGGGTATGAGCGCATGCTGCTTTTTTAACACCACATTTTTTGATGGTTTATATATATGTACGGAGGTGTATAAACTCCAATTTAAATGTGCCTGTTTTTCATCTGCAGGTCACATTTGGGTGCACCTGCTAGGCTTTGGGCTATATCAGTCAGTCTTGGGTAGGGCTCATAGACACCTCCCACCTCCCATTGCAAGCATGGCTACATGCTGGAGGTAACAGAGGAGATGTTTGTGAGTCGTCCTAATGCTCCTGTAATTGCCCACTGGCCCCTGATATCGCCCATATGGCGCAGGTAGGTGAGTGTTAGGGCCTCGGGCTACTTGAGAGACCTTGACGCTGGTGCCCGAGCTTAAGACATGTCCTCCTAGTAGGATATGTCGAACTAACCTCTCAATTTTTAACATCAGTGTGAGGGTTTAGTGTGACGGCAGTGTGCACCTATTTCTGGTTCTGTGTTTGTTCTGAATTCTTGCCACATCCACATAAATTTCATCTTATGTAGGATGTCCATTGTGGTACTTGTAGTCCGTTGCTGGCATCATCCATTGTATGCATTTTTTGCTGGTGATTTCCATTAGCAACGGACTACAAGTGCAGGATGTGCTCCCCTATAGAAATGCACAACTGCATATGGGTATGAGCGCATCCTGCTTTTTTAACACCACATTTTTTGATGGTTTGAAATTCACTGTGCACCTTTCGCCTGCAGGTCAAATTGACGAGGGTCTGTAACGTGAGCAGAGTGACTGTTTTTATGCATGCGTGGTACTGAAACAAGAATAAGTCTAGGCTTAATTGTTATTACTTAAATGCAGATATCTAATATGCTTCTGTATGACGTAGTATCTAAATTAACACTTCTCTAACTGATTGGTTACCATGGCAACCAGGACGCTACTGAAATCCTGGCTGCCATAGTCAGTTCCCTGCTGCTGTGTGTACTGTGCACAGGGCGGCAGGGAGAGTGTGAAGCCCTATTCACTCTAATAGAGCTCTATTCGGGTGAATAGGACGAAAATGATCCCAGGTTCTAGCCCCTAAGGGCGGAAAAGTTAATAAATAAACTGGTAAAAAAAAGGAAAAAAAGTTAAAAAAAAAAGTACACCAAAATATTAAGTATAAATCACCTCCTTTCCGAATTTTACATATAAAATATATAAACAATAAATAAATAAAATATTACATATCGCCGCGTCCGTAAAGTCCAAACTATTACAAAAATCCTCTTTTATGTGGTGAAAGAAAAATATGTGGTTAAAGAAAATAAATAAATAAAATAAAAACTACACGATTCGCCATTTTCTTTTAGTTGCCTTGTCCCCCCAAAAAATAGGATAGGACTGTTGTTTTATGGCCCGGCCGTTCCATAAAATGTGGAATGCACGTGACTTTTTTTTCGTTTTATTTTTTTCGCGCGGTATCAAATGGTATCGGGTATCACAATACTTTTTTATGGTATCGATACCGAATCAATTTTGGCATCGCAACAACTCTAGTAGACAGAAATATAAAAAAAATGATAGGTGTCAGAAAATGGCAGTGCAAATAAAAAAAATTTATTTTTCAAAGGTTTTTATTTTTTTAAAGCAGGAAAACATAATAAAAACAACACAAATTTGGTATCACTGTAATCGTACTGACCGGCAGAATAAGGACATCGCATAATTTTTAGCACACACTGACCACTAAAAACCCCAAAAACCTTGGCAGAATTGCAGTTTTTTGTTTTCAATTTCATAGGTGAGCGCTGTGACCTCCTCACAGCTTACCAAGCACAGCACCTAACATTGCATAATGGCTGTGCTTGGTATTGCAGATCAAGCGCTTCATTTGAATAAGACTCAGCTGCGCTTAGGCCATGTGACCGATATTTGTGACATCACTGGCCTATGAGACAGCTGATCGGCGGGGGTGCTAGGAGTCAGAACTTGAGATATTGAGGACCTATCCTGAGACAATATAAAAATCTCAGACAACTCCTTTAACAAGAGCCTTCTTGTTCCAAGATTGAGAGGGTTGGGGTACATTCTTTAGTTCTTACAGGTGACTTTTTAAGCATTGTCTTTTGAATCCTCTTATATTCTCTTTGTAGCAAGGTGTAACATGAAATCCCCAGCTTAAGTCTACATGTAATGTATGGTAAGGCCTCTTTCACACTTGCGTTGTGAAGATCCGGCGTGCACTTCCGTCGCCGGAATGCACGCCGGATCCGGCACAACGCAAGTGAACTGAAAGCATTTGAAGACTGATCAGTTTTCAAAATGCTTTCAGTGTTACTATGGCAGCCAGGACGCTACTAGCGTCCTGGTTGCCATAGTAGCAGTGGGGAGCGGGGGAGCGGCATACTTACATTCCGTGCGGCTCCCGGGGCCCTCCTGAATGACGTCAGAGCGCCCCGCGTGCATGGATCACGTGATCCATGCGATCACGTGATCTATGCACTGGGGCGCTCTGACGTCATCCTGGAGCGTCCCGGGAGCCGCACGGAATGTAAGTATGCCGCTCCCCCGCTCCCCCTACTCTTTACTATGGCAACCAGGACTTTAGCGTCCTGGCTGCCATAGTAACCATTGACAAGAAGCTAAACGTCGGATCCGGTGATGCGCGGAAACGACGTTTAGCTAAAGGCTGGATCCGGACTAATGCCCTTCAATGGGCATTAATTCCAGATCCGGCGTTGCAGCATGTCTTCCGGATTTTTGGACGGAGACAAATCCAAAAAACGTTGACATACTGAACGGAAGACATCCTGATGCATCCTGAACGGATTTCTCTCCATTCAGAATGCATGGGGATAATCCTGATCAGTAGCTTTCCGTCCTAGAGACCCGAGGACGGATCTCTAGGACGGAAAGCTAAAACGCTGATGTGAAAGAGGCCTAAGGGTTTGGTCTTATATAGCAGAAGAACCCTTCCACCTCAACCTGAAAATGCATGCAGTGATGTCACTACATGGGAATAATTCTTACAGTGGTGTCATAGCCAGTGGTGGGAAGTTTTTAATAGGTTCCCAACTTGACTGACTAATACATGCATATGAGGTAATTGTGGTGTATAGTGTTGATCAAGCACTTAAGTGCTCGGGTGCTCAAGTAGAACACTTCGCTATGCTCCGGTGATTTACAGAGTCCAATGGAAGTCAATGGGAGAACCCAAGCATTAAACCAGGCACCCCCTGCTCTAGAGAGGGGAGGGTGTCAGGACTCAAGTTCTGGCCTAGGAGTCGCTGCTCTGACTCCATATATAGCTATGTGGAGTCAGTGCTTGGGGACACCCCAGTGTATTTAAATCTAATTTAGACTGTATTTCAGAAAAGTTTCTGCCGGGATTTGAACTCATGACCTTCTGCATGACCTACTTTAAAAAAAAATGCATGACCTACTAAACAAAAAAAAAAATAGACTTCTACTAGTAAGTATTCCTCTACAGTAGAAGTCTCATATATATTTTATTTTTTTGTGACTGGCTATGCAGTTATATGTAGTTGTTAAAGTTCTGTTCTGTGATGCAGAAGCTGTGAGTTCAAATCCTGTCACAAACTTTTTCAGAAAAGAAATAGAGGCTAAACTTAATTTAAATATATATATATATATATATATTTATAAGTTTAGCCTCTATTTCTGAATGAGTTTGTGACGGGATTTGAACTCACAGCTTCTGCATCACAGCCCAAAACTTTAACCACTACACTATATAGCTGCATAGCCAGTCACAAAAAAAAGGTAGGAAGTAGTAAGTATTCCTCTACAGTAGAAGTCTCATATATTTTTTTTTTTTAGTAACTGGCTATGCAGCTATAATAGCTGAGTGGTTACCGTATTTTTTGCCCCATAAGACACACTTCTTTCCCCCTAAATTGGGGGCAAAACGCTAGTGCGTTTTATGGGGTGAATACAGTGCAAAGAAATATAAAATGTGTGGCACATTGCTTATTCTCGGCATATCGCAGGTTGCGCTGTATAGAAACAGCAGCCTGCGATGTACCACACATCTGAGTTACCTGTGAAGAGGGAGAGCCCGCAGTGCGTACTTGCTAATGGAGACCGGCCGCGGCGTGCGCTGGGTGGTAAGGTCAGGTCTGCTGTAGCTGGTGTAGAGACCGGCCAGCCCTGTGTGGTGCTGGTTGACAGGGACCGGCAGGCAGATTTGCGGTGAGATTGTTGGTGGGAGCGCAGGAGCAGGCAGATAAGGGGTGGAGCAGGCTTTCCTGCCACACATGCCAGCTCCGCCTCTCATTCTTCAAACTGCCTACTTCTGTGTACAATGCATAAGCACTGATGAGAGCACTCATGAGAGACTGGGGGGCTGATGAGGGGCTGAGGGGGTGGGTGATAAGAGGCTGGGGGACTGATGAGAGGCTAGGGGGCTGATGAGAGGCTAGGGGGCTGAGGAGAGGCTAGGGGGCTGAGGAGAGGCTAGGGGGCTGAGGAGAGGCTATGGGGCTGATAAAATGCTGGGGGCTGATAAAAGGATAGGGTTCTGATGATAAGAGGCATGGGGGCTGATCTGAGGTCTGAATGGGGGTCTCATTTATATCGGGTCTCTTATCTGAGGTCTGATTGGGGGTCGTTCACTTTGGGGTCTGAGCTGAGATCTGATTGGGGGTCTGATCTGAGGTCTAATTGGGGTCTTATTAACATTGGGGGCTCTGATTAGGGCTGTCAGCTGAGGTCTGATTAATATTAGGGGTCTGATTGATGGTCTGACCTTAGGTCTAATGAAAAATATTTTTTTCTTATTGTCCTCCTCTAAAATCTAAAAACCTATCTCATACATCATGATGTCCTTCAATATGTAGTTTGTAATATTTCATTGTTAATCTTGCTCCTGTTTGTCAATCCTGTCCGGTCACATAACCCCATCCATATCACCACTCTAACATTTCTAGGGACATTACGGCCCGGATTTATCATACTTTCATTCTGGCAGCAAAAAGTCGCAAAAAAAGGACTTTTTAAAAAAAAAAGTCACAAAAAAGTCGCCATCTCACTCCAGGAGGAGGGTGGAGCAGGAAAACTGCATTAGATTATTCAGACAAAAAATTCAGTTTTATCCGTGTTCTAAGCAATGCTGATATAATTAAAAGCAATATGGAAATGAGTCGGTATCTTATTCCTCCCGATTCTGGGAATCGGTTGTTATTCAGTTTGGCAGAACCAATGGGATCCCACCCCTGGTCACAGTACAAGGATGATGCAAATGGTGATCCTGGTCACAGTTCATAGCCTTTACAAGAGTAAAGTACAAAGTAATGCCACAAAACAAGATTAAGGAAAATTAAATAAGCTCTTATCCAGGAGAACAAAAACTGCCTCTCTAGTGCCCATTATTGGATGGCTACCCTTTAAGTTAATGACAGTTCCTTTAGATAGACTTTGGGACATAAGCCAAAAAAGACCCCTATATGCAGACAGATGTTTTGCAGTTTATGCCCCTTGGTAGTGCAGGGCACAGTGCTGGTTTGGCTTGGAGAGAGGCATTGGACATGGGACTGGATGAATTAAGATTCTCTTTATAGAGATCACCAATTTGGGGTAGGGAGTCTTATAGGCCAGTCAATGCTTCCTAGGAAAAAGGAAATATAAGTAAGATCCACATAGACCGAATCGAGCAGAGGGGACCAAGTGAGTATCATCACCACCTCGGGTCGGCCAGGTCTGGAGGTCTGATTTACTCTCTGATAACCTCTTTGGCTGGATTTCTGAGACTTCTAATCCCACCAAATTGTAGTGAAGTCAAAACAGGCGTATGTGTGTTACCTTTCAATGGCTTGTATTTCTAAGCACTGTCCCTTGTAAATGGCCACCATGCACTCTTCCCTCAGAGGCTGGTCCAATTTACTGGCTGCTTTTCTGCCCACTCTCGTCAGACACACTGCTTAGAGCTCCATGCTCACTCCAGACTCTACTCTACAGACCCAACGAGTAAAGGAGGAGCCAGCTCTGACCTAGTAACTGCCTACCAACTGAAATAGCAGCTGGCTAATTAACCCCTTACTCCTCTATACTTTCCTGTACCCAGCCTTTGGGAAACACAGTGCAAAATACAGTGACATTACATAAACTAATGAAGTGGGACACTACATTTATGCCATGTGTTCCCGTACCCTAATAGTTGTATAATGAAAGGTTAATCATATTTTTCAGTTTTCAAGATTTCTGTTTTGTGAAGTTTAACAGGAATGTTAAATGTTCAACGTTTACTTCCAGAGGGTAAGAAACTGTCATAATCAAGAGATGGTCACAAGTGCTCAGCTCATCACAAGGCAGAGCTCTGAAATCTGTATTATCACATGATTAGGACAGATTATTTACCAGAAGTACACAATGAAGCTCTCTATTGAATGACTGCAACATACAAAGTGAATAACCAGTTAAAGGCATTTTCACCTTTTACGTATTGATGACGTATTCTCTGGATAGATCATCATCAATATGAAATAGATAAGGTTCCAACACCCAAAACCCCCACCTAAGGTAGAGTTCACACTCTGCGTTGGAGGCTCTGTTCGGGCCCTCTGTAGCAAATTCCATAGCAGATCAAACAAAAAAAAGCTGACAGCAGCAGAAAAATAACAGTGGATGGAGCCAGAAGCAGAACTTAGTGGTGGCCCTTCCGGGGTACTGCATTTCAGCTTTTATTTACTTGAATATCATCGATCTCTAAAGCCCTTTCATGATGAATTTCATGAAAAAGTGAGTAAGTGAATTCATGGTAAAATTCTTTAAGGGATTGTTCTGAAGCCTTGAAAAATTGATAAGAATAAAAAAAAACAAAAAAAAAAACCTCTTCAATTCCCCACCAATTCTGTGGAGATGCTCTTGCGGGCCCCCTTAACGGTATGACCAAGTGGTAAAGACCAATGGGGAACTGTCAGAGCATCTGCACCGGACCGGCTGGGGTTGAAGAGAGGAGTAGTGTTTTTTTTTTTTTGTGTTATTTTAGAATATTTGCTGCTTCTCTTAAAGAAAACCCAAAACACTGAGACAACTCTTTAATGGGGTTTTACAGTCTGGCCTCAGCTCTTCTAATGCTATGTCTCAAAGATCCTAGTTTTGGTTGATTTACAGATTAAGACCAGAGATGAGTGAATTTGTTGAAATTCATTTTGGGTCTCACTCTAATGAATTGGTTGGAAGATTCAATTTGAGTATGAATAAATTTGACCCAAATTAGTGCTCCAGTTGGCCTGAAACTGGTATATAACACTATGGGGGAGATTCATCAAAACTGATGTAAAGGAAAACTGGCTTGGTTGCCCATAGCAACCAATCAGATTCCAGCTTTCATGTTTCAGAGCTCCTTTGGAAAATGAAAGATAGAATCTGATTGGTTTCTATGGGCAACTAAGCCTGTTTTCGTTTACACCAGTTCTGAAAAATCTCCCCCTATGAGATCTCCTTGGGCTCATAATTTTTCTATCTCGTGTTTCTCTTTTTTTAATAATTTTCTCTAACTCTCTCTCCCTTTTTTCCACAGTTCAAACTTTTAAAGCAATGACAGCATCAATAAATAATGTCAGATTGACACTGACACCTATAGCTATGGGTAACCGCATGGTTGACGGTGGTAACAAACAGGCTGTTTAAAAACACGCTACACTATTGGATTTGTTATGCTTTTTAAAATTAGAAAACTATCCAAAAATAATAAGTTGTCGGGGGCAGATATCTAGGTGTTTATACACATATGCGAGTATTAAAAAATTTGCAGCATGTTTTTGGAAAAGAAAATACGTAATTGGACAACCTTTGTGGCCAAAATATACTGGTGTGCTGGAAAATATGCTTATTAAAATATGTGCAATTGTACCATGTTTGGAGTCAGAACATACACTGCTGGTGACGCTGTATTGTATTGTATACATCAGGCATCCTCAAACTGCGGCCCTCCAGCTGTTGCAAAACTACAACTCCCAGCATGCCCGAACAGTCTACAGGTATTATCCTACAACAGGGTATTGTGGGAGTTGTAGTTTTACAACAGCTGGAGGGCCGCAGTTTGAGGATGCCTGGTATACATGATAACTGTGGAAATTTTTTGGAAAAAAACCTTTTAAACTTTCCATTCATGTCTTTTACTGAGGAGAGGCTTCTTTCAGACAACTCAACCATAAAGCCCTTTTGGAAGTTTCTCCCATCTGCAAACAGGATCTTTGGAGCTCAGCCAGTGTGACCATTGGGTTCTTGGTCACCTTTCTTACGAAGGTCCTTTTCTCCCAACTACCTAGTTTGTTGGGAGGCCAGCTCTAGGAAGAGTTCTTGTTGTTTCAAACTTCTTCCATTTAAGAATTATGGAGGCCACTGTGCTCTTGAGAACTTTCAGTGGAACATAAATCTTTTTGTACCCTTCTTCAGATCTGTGCATCCACACAATCCTGTCTCTGGGCTCTACAGGCAGTTCTTTATTTCTCATGGCTTGTTTTTTTCTCTGCCAATTGATAGCTGTGAGGCCTTATATGGACAGGGTGGCATATTTTCAAATTATGTTCAATCAATTGAATTTCCCACAAATGACTTCAATCAAGGTGTGGAAACATCTGGAAGATGATCAAGAAATAAAAGACCACCTGAGCTAAATTTCCAGTGTCATAGCAAAGGGCCTGAAATACTTATGTTAGTTTTTCCTTTATAACAAATTTTCAAATAATGTTTTCTTTTTTTTCATTATGGGGTATTGGGTTCAGATTGATGGAGGAAAACTTAAATTCTTCTTTTATTTTAGAAAAAGGTCTCAACATAAATTGTGAAAAAAGTTAAAGGGTCTGCAAACTTTTCAAATGCACAGTATCTTCCCAATCCCTAACACTGTCCATGTATGACCCTAACCTGGCTGTCTTGTGTGTCTAATTGCTGTGTCTGTGAAATACACATCAGTGATCTCAGAAAGGTGCCTGTTTGAGACCTTACATAGCGCCCAATATCATCAATATCATCCCTGACTGGCTTTAAGGGTTACTGCAAGACATATGGGCAAGCTCAGGCAAAGTCAGGGCACCAACCAAGGTCATGTGATCCTCCATCTTCATCTTCCCTGCCGTTTCCCTCACTAGTGCACTGAATCTTATATGTAAAATGGCTGGTGGCATTTTGCAATTTTGGTAGTTTTATGGTAAAAGTATTCAAAAACATAGCTTATTTTCTCTGTGGTGGATCTCATGAGGGAAAATTGGAGAACTGGATTAATTTTATGTAAAGTCCCTTATAATTTAAAATAATATTAAAAAGATTATATTCTATTGTTTGACCAAACATATGTAGAGGAAAACTCTTGTTCTTCTTCATCTAATTTCTTTGTAGTATGATTTTGTCAGGAATGTTATATTGAATGTCTGGCTTGAAGCCCTTGAAAACGGCAGGAATGTGACTGGACACAAAAGATCACGGCAGCTGTCTTTTTGCCATTGAAATGTCTGGTGTTCCAATTAAATCTCATGGGTTTACGATGTTGGAGAAATATTTTGTGTTAAGCCAGTTGAAGTTTTAATGATAAGATCAGATTCACTGACCTTTTACACAGTTTTCAAATATAATAGACAATATATTAAGTAATGTTAATTCTACTGCCATAAATCTGCTTTCTTAATACAATGTATTTTTGAAATTAATAGAACTAAGAAAAGGGTCTTGAATCGTAAATTTAGGGCATTCTTGCGGGCCAAACAATGATCTTCAGTGGATAATAAAATTGCTACCAGGCCTTAAATATCGGTGCACTTTGTAAAAACGGGGCAGTATTTCCAATGTAAAGGTGAAAAAAAAAAGATATGTCTGTGATATTTCTTAAGACTGGTTGTACTTAAGCCATGGTGACTTACCTATACAGAGCCGATTTAACCATAGGGCAAATAGTGCACAGGCCCCTGGCCCTCTGGCAGGAGTGCATCCTAATTGCCTCTTGTATGCTGGGCTACCCAAGGGCACTACGCCTACTTTCTGCCGCGAGGCTGGCCTGCTGTCATAGGACGGCAGTGTCTCCTTACTGATTCCCATCCTGAATACAGTTAGTATAGTGGTGGTAGGGAGCAGACTTGTTACTCCATTTCTTCCATTGATTTCTGGAGCCTGTATTGTCCTCTTCTCCCCTGTCAGTGGTGTCTTGTAGGGTGCCAGTTCCCAGGGCAAGCCAAGTATTGCACAGATAATGCAGTACATGTCACCGGCAGTCCTATGTAACACCATAGATAACACAATCATAACTCTCGGAGTACAGATAATGTAGTAGATGTTATCTGCAGTCCTATATAACACCACAGATAACACAGTGATAACTATCTGAGTGCAGATAATGTAGTAGATGTTACCTGCAGTCCTATGTAAGACCATAGAAAACTATGATATCTCTCTGAGTATAGAAATAGATGTTACCTTTAATCCTTACACCACTAATAACACACTGATAGTTCTGAGTATAGATAATGAAGTAGATGTCACCTGCAGCATCTTGCTCCTTTTCCGCTAGCTAGCATCAGGACTAGAGATGAGCGAAGCGACTTCGGATGCTACATATTTTTCACTGTAATATTCAATTACAGAAATTATTTAACGAAGTCTCGTGCGACTTCGTGAATAACTTGCTTCGGCTCATTGGAGCCCATACATTCTGATACTGTACGGAGACGAGTCTCCTTACAGTATTATAATAAATTTTTTAGCTAAGCCACTTCAGATGTAGCATCCAAAGACGCTTCGCTCATCTCTAATCAGGACAAAGACTGAGCAATGTGGGCACTATGATTTGAGCCTGTTCAGGGTTCTGGAGCCACTAACCCCTGCAACACACACAGTAAAAATTGTGTGCATTGTCTGAACAGGCTCAGTGTAACCTGAAGTTTGGGATTGGATAAGTGTCTGATTGTTTAGGGTCCATGTGCTAGAACCCTTAATGATCGGTAATATAAAGATACAGATTGTGATAGAACTTTTTATTATACTGTGAGAAAGCTTTATAACTCATTTACAAAGGAACCCCTATAACCTTTTACCTAGGTAAAAATAATTCTGTTGATCACAACCATTGAGCCGCAGGAGCATCGAATGCCTCGCGTACCATTCGGAACTGTTAACCCTCTTTGACACCAACGTATCTACTTCAGAGAAAAATATTTTGAATACTGACCTCCTCCATTCTGATAACAGATATAAGGAAATCTCCATACATTGCCCAGGTCCACTGCGTAACCAATAACCGATAGGAGAAAGTCTATTTTTTTGCTCCAAGTCTCTCTCTCGACTAGATCTGTCTGCAGATGCTGCACTTCTGCTCTGCAAGAAGGGATCACAGTGAGAGTAGGGGCTGATCCATCATCTATTCCATTCCTGGTTCCATTGCATGGTGCATCAGGACTTTGAACTGCTAAATATTTATTAGACGTATGATCAGACTCAGACCTCTCTCCAGGACTGGGGTGCACCTTGTTAAGCTCCTCAGAAAGACGTAGTGAAGGTTTGCAGTTCCGTAGAAGTTGTCCATCTTTTTTGCATTCTGACCGGGCTCTGCACGTAAGAGGCTCTTTTTCAGAACCCAAGGACGGGCTCTCAGTGCAAGATGGTTTTCTTTCCATCATTTAGGTTATCTAGAAATTTAGCTGAATCCCATTGGCACTTTGTTGGACACGTATATATTTTTGGAGTTGCAGACGAGTGTATAATCTTCCAGTGCTGGCCCTGCAATCACAGTAAACACAGAGTAAATACAAGACTCAGGAAAAGGATGGACCATGCGTAATTTACAAATACAAAACGTAATACATTTGGCATCAAAAGTAGATAAGAAAACTGGTTTTATGACACAAATGTGCAGACTGTTTATTCTCTACAATTACAGGTTTTTGGTAGGACGCAGGGTTGGAATAGACCACATGAGTGGTAGTCTGGTGGGCCTAGGCTTTTACACCACAATGGGCCCCAAAGATCCAGGAGAAAAAACTCATTGTGGTTGCCATTGGAGCCAATCACTGGGCATTAAGGCCTATTTCTTTGATCCAAAAACTATTAAACTTTATTGATCATATAGGGGTTGGGCCTCGAAAATAATTTCCTCTGGTGGGCCCCAGGAACCCCAGTCTGACATTGGTAGGACATGGTCGCATGGATTTTGAACCAAGTCATGTGTACCACAGAGGGCACCAACAAGTCACTCTAGTTTGGCGAAGGTATTTAAATACAGTGTTAGGACAGCATAATGCATTTTTACCCTGGTTCAAAGAAAGTTAAGCTTCAACTCTGTAAGGAATAACCTTGAAAAATAAGTGATTACATTATTATGATTTATATACCACCATCATTTTCTGTACAACATAAGAAAAACAGATGAGAGTATATTGAGGTTGATAAGAAAACATGCATGCTCATGGGAATAGGCATTCCTACAAGACAAACTACCATAACTTCTCTTTTGCTGGGGATTTCCTATCTCCCATTTGGAAAACAGGGATCTCCTGACCCCTGTACTGCTTGCTGCAACCAGGTGAGCAATGAATGGAGAGGGGATAATATCTCTTTTAAAGGGCTTGTCAGCATGCAACCACTGACAGCTGTAAAACAAAAACCAACAAAGCTGCAATTCAGCTACTGTATGGTCTCTAACATCAGATCCTAACATTACACTCTGTATGCATCTCACCATCACTCTTTAGCCTCTGGTGGGGGGCTGTACATCACTTCCTGCAATTTTAATAATCCACTGACTAGTCATTTACAAGTGATCACATTTACAAGTTTTCAAACTAGCACCTGGATCTGAATACTTTTGTAATTGCATGTAATTAAAAATTTAACACAACCTCTGAGTTATTCAATAGAATATATCTGTATAGCGCCACCTGCTGTTTGTTTTGTTTCTTATTTCTCTGACCTGCTCACTGAGATGGCCGCACATGCTCAGTTTCATCCTTCATCTGCCTCCTGAGCTGTGATAGGGAGAGCTGAGACACGCCTCCTGAGCTGCAGCAGAAAAGACACTCCGCTTTAGCTTTCAGCTATATAAAAATTTAGCAGAGCAATGAATGGGGTGATCTCTGGATCCATGTGAGGTACAGGGCTGGTTCTATATGTTTTAGAAAGGGGTTGTCATGTCCTATATGATGTATGATTTTCATTTTTTACATTAGTCATGTGATACCCGTTTTAATACAATTGAGCTGAGTTTGACAAAGTATAAACTGCTAGTTGTGTGTCAACCATAATCACACAACAAAGGTGGTTCCTCCTTTTATTGCTCTGCAGCAGGGTATATGATGAGGCACGGCCACATTAATAGTGGGTGGCTTATTCCCCTGCTGCAATTCAGGCTGCCCCTCTAGTAATGGATTGGTCATACAGATGCTGGATATCCTCCTGTGGTTATTCCAAGCTCTTTCAACTTTGACCCATAGTTCAAGCAATATGGTTGTTGGCTGCTGTGCATGGAAGAACCATCTCCCCATTTAGTTCCAGACATTCTTGATGGGGGAGACATAATAATAATAGTAATAATAATAATAATAATAATAATGATCTTTATATAGCGCTAACATATTCCGCAGAAAGAGCTGGCCAGGGGAGCTGCTGGATACCCTAAAGAGCGTGTTGTGTAGCTTGGGCAGTATTGTTGGAACACCAAAGGCATTAGGACTGCTTCCATGATGTCCTGAACATACAGAAAGCTGGTCAATGTTACATCCATGAAAACCAGACAAGAAAGGCCGTGGTAGCTAAAGGTGCCCCACACCATGACACCTGGGGTAGGACCTTTGTATCTCCGCACTATGCATGATGGCAGTAGGTGCTCTCCAGCACGCCTGCAAATTCTGATGTGGCCATAAATAGGAACATTGACCAACTTTCAGTAGAACTAGGACATTGTGGAACCAGTCCTACTGCCTTTTTTGACTCAGTAAGGCCGGGTTGGCACTTGCTGTAGGGTATTCCATCATAGGTTCCGTTTATAACGGAAATTTTAGGACGGAATGCCAAACGGAAGCCTTTAAGAGGCATTCTGTTTTGATCCATCAAAATAGAAGTTTATGGGCAAGCATAGTTTAGCATCTCAACTCTTTTTTTTTTTTTTTCATTTTCCAGACATATAGCTACATTATTTAAATAGAATAATAATAAATGGTTTCTGTTCTATAGAGTTACATCATGAAGCTAAAAAGAAATAGGAGAAATTCCCCTAAAATAAAACCAGTTTCTCCACATACTGCTTGCAGGTTAGTGTTAATAATATTGACTATATTTAAAGCTTTGTTCATTGCACTATAAAATGTTATGTTTTATCTCAGACTAGTTAATGTAATTGTTATATTGATTTTTCCTAGTGAAAAATCAAATATAAGATAGAGAATTCGTTATCCTATTAACTGTAATTGAATGTGGCTGTGTGTCTTCTCTATACTGGAATCTCCTTGTGTCTTGAAGCATTACTGTACTATTCAGTTACAGTAATTTATATTGCTCTATGACATGAGCAGGCAGACAGCTATTGCCAGCAGGCCTTGTCATTTCTTCCTCATTGCTCCATAGTGGCCGCCAACCAAACAGCTTATACTGTATAACAGTTCATGTAGAATGAGCAGCTGTAATCTACTGCGCAAGAAAGGTGTCAAAGACTGAAGCAAAAATCACTTCAAGTGACTGGACAAATCACTCAATACCAAAGTCTGGTACAGAAAAAAGAGATGTATCTATCTATCGATCTATCTATCTAATCTATCTCGGACTCTTAGTCTCAGACTCTGACTCAAATTTTTGCATTCCATATCTGAAAAAGCTCCATATTCTGTACTGAAAAGCCATGTGTTTATTCTGTGTTAAATTGCCTTACTAATAAAGTCACTTGCATTCACAAATTCTTTTGAGTGCCAAGTTGCATTACTAGTTTGCAGAGCTCACATACAGTATTATGGTCATTCCCAAATTGAGGAAGCCCCCCCCCCCATTTGTACCAAGTAATGCCCTACTGTTCTGCTAAATGTAAATGTAAGAATCTTTCCTAAACTATCAATGAACCATGTTAATCTTTGCATCCCCCAAATCCACTACAAAGATCAAGCAAGCTTCACCACATCTTATTGGCGACACCACCAAGCAAGTGAATGACTTCATTGGATGGCTAACGGGGGAAGGATACCTTACTTCTTGGCCTTGTTGACTAAAGGGCATTTGATTATCTCAAGTGAACTTTTATACTCAAGACATTAGAACACAATGGTTTTCAAGACCCTGTTTTTATAGGATGTTAGAGGACTCTACACTCTCCCTAGTTCCATCCATTCCAACTCTTCTTCAACCATAATGGAGCACGACAGAAGTGTCTACTCTCAACCTCCTTTTTCTCTGTCTTGAGTACTGAGCCCTGGGCTGCTCACATTCGAGCATATACTAATATTCATACAATCCGTTTAATCACAAGTCCAATAAAATAACTCTTTTTGCTTTATGTTCTATTAACAAAACTGAAAATCTCCCTTCCTTTCTAACCTAACTTTTGCCTCTCCATATACAATCACCATTTGGGATAAATAATGTATACCATAATTGCCAGCATCCCCCTTCTCAGCTAATTTTCTCCCTCTGTGGAGACAGATACCTACATGATTTTTACAGAAGTCTACATCTCTCCCTCTTTACTTCCTAGGCCGTATTGCTATGCTGAAACTCTCCTGATTAAAATTCTTATATCTTACCTTCATGCTGCCCAGATCTTCCATTGCTGAAATTCATTTGGAACTAAAAAAAGACATTTGATCCCAAAGCTATGCCTCATTCACACGTCAGTGTATTGGTCGGTGGTTACCATCAGTGATTTTCTATCAGATCTTTCCCTTATATCTTATGTATGTGGATTCTCCAATCCTGGTTTTGGCTCACAATCACTTATGGAAATCACTGATCAAAACACTGACTTGTGAATAAGGCTTTAGTCTGACTCCTGACAGCTGAAACTTCTCACAGAGCTCTGTTCAACCTTACTCTATACAATTATGTCTCCCATCTCTGACATATAGCTTTATGGACCACCTTACCAGCATATAAAAAATGGGCAAAAACAGAAAGGGTAGGGTAAGTCAAAGATCAACCCCTGTTTTATGATGTACCTGATATCACTTTTCGTGCCCGTTGATAGACCTTACAAGACTTGGAATAATTGTTGATATACCATTTCATTTCTCTACTTTAAAATATCTTTTACCCCCCTTTATATCGCCTTCTATGATGCTTTACATTTTCCAGGGTTTCAGGACTTGTCCACTGGGGAGCTATATTTTCTCACTACTTTAAAAGCCTGCTATGGATTTCAACTACTACTATTTCATATGGGTCTGCCCTTCATGCCAAATCTCTTTTTGGACACTTTTGTCTACAACGTATTTGAAAGTTCTTATTTTCCAAATGTATAGCGCCTTGAACAGTAGTCTTTTTTTTCAATATAAACATTCCTATATGAATAAATGGTGGTTCGGTACAGAGCTACCGCCAGTGGTCTGATCTGTGATATGGCCCACACCAGAATCCCTTATGCATCAAGTGGGAACACATTTTTGCGATTCACACCTTACTTTTCTATCATTTAGCTTCTATCCCTAGACCTTTTTGGTTTATACATCTCCTTGGGTCTACCTACCTATCTACTGAATATCCCTCTACACAACTTCAATAAATCTAATACAAGCCATATCCTAACTGCAGCTAAATGCCTTATATCTCTTTTCTGGAAATGTACAGCTAGTTCTTCTATGATGAATCTTTACATTCGTATTAAGGCTATATGGAATATTTGACCTGCGTCTATCCGCAACACATTGGAGTTGGTTGCAATCTACCTGGATTTTATGGGAGTCTCCTGTTCCAACCTTACAGTTATAACTAGAGATTTCGAAAATTTCATTCGACCACTTCACAAAATGTTTCGAAAAAATTAGCTTAATTACAAATTAATTTGTCATGAAGTGCGTTAAATTAGGTGTATGCCGGCCTGCAGTTAAACTTTAAAGGGAGTATATCTCAGTGTACATGACTGTGCATTGCAACAACATGCATAGCTAGTTCTTTCAGGTAGTGAAACAGTTACTGTGCATCAGTATGACAGGCAGGTCTTATATATGGATGCCCAGGCCACCAACAGTCCTAGCTAACCCCTAGGTAAAACAAAAGAAAAGCATACAGCAGCCTTCAGTAAAGCAAAAATAAATAAACGCTGTGCGCCCCTGCAGATGTCACAATGACTCTTTAGTGGGACAAAATAAGGACACGGAGGCAGCACCAATAAAGTAATGGAGGAAAAACGGTTCTTTTAATATTGTGGAGGTGCAAACACATGCTTTTGAATCTCTTCTGTTAGCTGTAGAATGACTGTGTGGCACTATTAGGTTTAGTTCGCACGTCACTTATTTGGTCAGTTATTCTCATCAGATGATACCTAATCTGAGTATGCTTGGCTCCTGAATTTGGCTCACAATAATAGATGGAAATAACTGACCAAATAACTTAAATGTGAACTCAGTCTTACAGGTCAATGTTAGCATCCGGTCTAATTTATCAGTGAGGACTTAACAGTGCAGTAGCCCAAGACTCCAGTAGTGGCTCAATGACAATGGGGAAGGTGTTAGCAGTACAGCTGTGTTCACATCACTGTTTATTTTTCCATTCTTCTGATCCATCAAAAGAACAGGCAAAAAAAAGCGGATCCTGTATTCTCCCACTGCTACCACCCTGCCAGCTCATCGGCATGCTGCAACCCTCCTGTTGTCTCACGGGCCTGCAGCCACCGCCACCCCCTGATGATGATGCCCCGTCTACACCCGGATCCTGAAATCGGCTAAATCATCATCCACTACTGTCTGGTCGTCACTTATGTCACCCTCACCAGTCTCATGGTCATGTACCTGACTGCTTGCAACAATTGCTACCACCCAACTGTCATCATCACTAGTTGCACACCTAAAGATGGACACAGCTGACCTCTCCTCTAAGTCTGTGCTGGCCTGTAGCTGATGAGTGTCCTCACTAAGCTCGTCCTTGCTGAAAAGAAGAGCAGACCCGGCAGCAAACATTACTTCCCGAGCAGAAGGAGCAGCAAAATAAAGAGGCAATTGCAGCAGAACAGGAGAGGGCACTGAGGTTGCTCTTGAGCCATACCAACTAAGTGTGGTGTCAGAAGAACCCACCGATTCCTGGTTGTGTGTGTCTTATGTCACTTGAGATGATGTTGAAGGGCGAGTCAACCATTCCGCTACAGCTGGATTGTTGGTCAAAACATGACTGCTGGATGCCAGTGGCAGCTCTGGCCTGTTGCTGTGCTGCTACTACTACCAACCCTTCTTCTGCTCCTACTTGTGCTAGCTACAGCACAATTTTTTTTCCACTGCCTGTTCCTTTTGAGGACCCAGGCAACTGTCTGTCATAGTGTACAGTCACTGAATCAGTAATGTAACTATGTTACTAAGTATAAATTGCAAAGCAGCTGAACTAGATAAATGCGCCTATATGTTACATCGCCTGTTGACAATGAGTTTGAAGCACAATTAGTCTATGTATAACAGAACAGATTAAGTCTTAATGGAGCAGCAGGTGAACTAGATAAACAAGCCTATATATTAGACCACCTGTTGACACTGAGTCTGACGCAAAGTAAGTCTATGTATGACAGAACAGATTAAGTATTAATGGCACAGCAAGTGAACTAGATAAACAAGCCTATATATTAGACTACCTGTTGACACTGAGTCTGACGCAAAGTAAGTCTATGTATAGCAGAACAGTTTAAGTATTAATGGCGCAGCAGGTGAACTAGATAATTGCGTCTATGCATTAAACTGCCGGTTGACAATGAATCTGACACACAGTAAGTCTATGTATAACAGAACAGATTAAGTATTATTAGCGCAGCAGGTGAACTAGATAAACGCACCTATGTATTAAACTGCCTATTGACAATGAGTCTGATGCATAGAAAGTCTATGTATAACAGAACAGTTTAAGTATTAATGGCGCAGCAGGTGAACTAGATAAATGCGTCTATGCATTAAACTGCCGGTTGACAATGAATCTGACACACAGTAAGTCTATGTATAACAGAACAGATTAAGTATTAATAGCGCAGCAGGTGAACTAGATAAACGCACCTATGTATTAAACTGCCTATTGACAATGAGTCTGATGCATAGAAAGTCTATGTATAACAGAACAGATTAAGTATGAATGGCGCAGTAGATGAACAAGATGCACAGGGCGACAACACACTCTGCAGTCTCCCTACAGTGTCTAAAAACTCCCTATGTTCTCCCTACACTGTCCCTGTACTGTCCCTGCACTCTCCCTATCCAATATTCTAAAATTAAAAGCTTTCTGAAACACTGTCCCTAGCACTTGCCACGTCTCTCCCTATGCTCAGTTCACAGTGAAATGGCGGAGACGACACGGGATGAGGCTATTATAGGGATGTGACATCACAGGGGATGGATATCTGCGGATTAGCTAGCTGCATGACTTTATGGGTGATCTTGTGTTCCTGGGCATCTTATTTTCACTTTGTAACGTGTAACCGCCATTTTAGGGGGGGGGGAAATTGTTACTACAAAGCGCAATTTTTTTTTTCCTGAAATTCTGATCGAATTCCATTTTGTTAACTTCAATTTGCTCAACAATGGTTATAACTATCATTGTAAGCTCCTTACTCCCTCCCCCGGTCATGTGGATGCTACGTTTTCCCTTCCGTTTTCTTAGGTATCTGTCTCACTATTGTAAATTGCAACTCAACTTACTGTACTTCTGCATACTCCTGTATGTAATGAACATAATTTTGTGACTCATACTGGATGTAGTTAGTAAAAAACAAAGTTTAAAAGAAAATGAATCACTGTGTGGAAACTTTATGGGCACTGGATTCCAGTAAATGTCAACTAGAGCACTTGGAATCAGATCACACTCCCGAGATTGTAAAGCTATATTTTACAAAGTTTAAGGAGATGTATATGTTCAACTGCTTTCTCCACAACTAAATTTCCCTGGGATCTGTAAGATAATAAAAGAATAGTTGCAGAATAACATAATATCACAAAGGTGTATTGAATAATCAGTAATTAAGATGTAACTTTTTTTTTTAAAGTTCAGCTGGTCGGAGGATTCACAATGTATTGTCCAAGGTAATGTGAGCAATCTGGAGCTTTCAGACTAATTGTATGTAACAATGTTAGTGACCCATAGTCTCCTGTTTGGTCTGTGGTGAAACCCTCAGGACCTGTTAACAACTAGATGAGTAGGTTAGGACATGAAAAGGCAGAACTTTGAAACAGCTGGAGGAGATATTCCTGACAGCATTCATCCCTCCTAGCAAATACATGCTATAGTAATTTCATTCTATGAACACAGTTCTGACAGATTACCATTCCTGTGCTTGGCAGGAGTCAACATGTAATGTTGCTGTTCCTTCATTGTGTCCAATTCTATGCCACCTCAAGACAAATGCTACTGGCCATTCTAGCCTTGCTGCAAATACCAATGATTGTGCACGTCTGACAACCAATGCCATATGCACTAAAAATAACGATTGATGCCCAGAGAATTTTAGGCAAATAGAAAATACTGGAAAACTGAGCTCCACTTTGATATTCTGTACTATATCTACCATTATACAACACTTGGTTGAGTTGTCTATATGGTGCTGTACACACAAGGTGATTCAAGCACAGTTAGATTTGCTCCTATCAGATTATGGCTCAGTACTCCTGATTTACTACAACAGATTTGTGGCCAAGCCTTGTAAACATTTTGATCTTTTAAAGTTATTTTACTAAAACACTGCAATAAATTATTTTCATCTATAAAAAGTTTTAACTACAATCTGTCACTACAACTACATGAAGGAAACACAAATATACACACTGCATATAATAAAGGAAATTTCTTTAAAAAAAAACATGGCCAGACAAGTATCTTGTATCTCAAACTGTGACAACTCGAACTGGAAACAATCCTCATCTTCTGGATGAAGGGTAAACAGAAGGTGTAGGAGTCTAATAAAGAAGAGTTTCATTATCAAGACCCTCTCAAATAGCTCTGAGCTGCCACAAGGAATGGCTCCTGGTCCTGATGACTGAAAGCATCTGCACATCAATCACATCTCTGCAATGAGGGGTGATTGGAGGGTCAACGATAGAAGCAGTTGCTGAACTGGAGTTGGAGCTGATAATGTATTGTGTCATATTTTGCATATTATATTTGACACATATTTCAAATATTCTAATCAGTAGTTGATCGCACTGATAGCTACCTTTTTGCATTTTTATGTAAGTGCAGCAAAAGATCTGTGTAGTCAATGCACAGAGTATTGAGAGTAAAATGTATCTATTTACGCAAATACTGATAACGCCAATCTGGGGTGCAACCTTAGAGTCTCATAAAAAGCATTTATCCCCCATGGACAAAATAGGTTTAAATGTATGAGGGGGATAAAATGATCATTAGTCTTTGGGGGCTCTAATGATCGCTACAAAGAGATCCTAAGGCCCTCACTCCAGAGGAGCTTGAATGGAGCAGTGGTCACACTGGCACCCTTCTTCTCCTTTAATAGTCTATGTGACTGAAGGAGACAGCTAAGGGTACTTTCACACTAGCTTTATTCTTTTCCGGTATTGAGTTCCGTCCTAGGGGCTCAATACCAGAAAAAAACTGATCAGTTTAATCCTAATGCATTCTGAATGGAAAGTATTCCGTTTAGGGTGCATCAGGATGCATCAGTTCAGTCTCTCTCACGTTTTTTGGCCAGAAAAAACACCTCGGCATGCTGCAGTATTTTCTTCATCCAAAATTCCGGAACACTTGTTAGAATGCCGGATTCATTTCCATTGAAATGTATTAGTGCCAAATCCGGCATTAAAATTACTGCATTGACGGATCTGGTGTTCCAGTCTGTGCATGCGCGGACCTTTAAAAATGTGAAAAAGATAAATACCTGATCCGTTTTTCCGGGTGACAACCGGAGAGACGGATCCGGTATTGCAATGCATTTGTGAGTCGGATCCGCATCCGGATCCGTCTACAAATGGTATCCGTTTGCATACAGATTGCCAGAATCCAGCAACGCAAGTGTGAGAGTACCCTAAGTACATTTCCATCAGTTTCATACACAATGAATGGGGCAGCAGGATACACGTGACCACTGCTTCATTCATACTCCTATGAAATGGGAGATTGGAAGTTGGGACTCCTGTTTAATGATCAGTGGGGGTCACAGCGATGGAGGGATATCTCCCAGCAGCAAGGCTTTGTCTATGTCATGTAGGTAACATGTGAACTCTGGATCAGACACACTGGTAGTCTTTCCCAAGATGATTTCTAAAAAGTTAAATCACCTGCAAGTGTTATATTATGCCTACATATCTCTATATAAGTGTTGAGCTAATCGAAGTATCCGAAGTGGACTTCGATCCGAATTGCTTCGCGCTTCTAGATAACTAATTTTTCCCAAAATGGTGGCTAAAAATAAAAAAAAATTATATTCACCTCACCCACTTGATCGTGGAGAGGACATCTGCTCCAGTCTTCATTGAAAAACACCTGCCAAAGAGCCTGCGGCGAGCGTAATGACCGCATCATGTGATAACGCTAGGCGTGCGCAGTGACGTTATCAGTGAGCGGACAGCCTCTCCATGAGCAAGTGGATGAGGTGAGTATAATTTTGTTAACCCCTCATTAACCCCTGAATAGTTTAATGTGAGTCACAGATGGTGCGATAAGCATTGAACACAGCATCTAAGGGGTTAAATAACGGGGGAGGGGGGGCGTACGATCGACCCTCCCTGTAATTGCGCCCGCTTCATATAATGGACAGCGATTTGTGACAAAGTAATTTGTAACGAATTGAATTTCTTGTTGAAGTTTGGCGAAGCAGCCGAATATAATTTTTCAAAATTTTGCTTATCTGTACTCTATACTATAATAATTTTTATACTAACTCCACATTATACTTTATTTCAGACAGCTTCTCTGCAGAGTACAGTAGAACATTTAATAGACTATTTTTTTTACAATTGTAGAGCTTTTTTCTCTTTATTCACACTCAATAAGCATTTACACTGAATAAGTATTTAACACTTCCCAAACAGACCTGGAGGGATTCGGTCAGCAGTTTTGACCATGCTAAACTGTTGACATCAATAGATAGTAACAGATACTACAATCATACCTTTTGTGGAGCATTTATTATCAGGAGTAGTACGAATATGAAGTTTACTTTACCAGATTTTTCTCCAGCAAGTGCTCAGGGTGGAGCTTTAATGTGAAGTACTCTCTGCATTGAGCTGCTTCACAGCCACTTCCCTCTGCTCTGACAGCTGTAGTGGTCTCCAGGATGGATGCAATAGATGTCCCTATACAGGGGAGGGGCTGTGAAGCAGCTCAATGCAGAGAGGACACGCAATAAAACTCCGTACTAAGCACTTGATAGAGCAAAATCTGGAAGAATAAAACTTTATATTCGCACTACTCCTGATGAGATAAGCTCCAGAAAAGCTTTGTTTGTCCTGCTTTCCCTGACCCTCCATAGTGCTGTCAACAGTATAGCATGGTCTAAAGTGCTGACAGATTCCCTTTAACCGTTTCTTTTCAAAAGACATATTTCATACTTCCTTGCAGAGTGGTAATTCAATAGCTAAGGACAAATTTTATATGTCCTTGCTACTGATGGGTGGATCTCAAGATGTACAACAGCTAGAGCTTCAAGCCAGGTCTTATTTTAAAACTTACAATCTCAGCTTTAAAACAAGACCACAGTGAAAGCTGCATATACCTGCAACCTTCACTCCCATCCCAAATTCTAAGTCCTCCAGAAATTGTAAACTTTAAAACAAGACCTGGCTTGAAATATGCCAAGAGAAAGCAGCCTTCCCCACTTCAGCTGGCTGTATTGTCAGCCTGCATAGGGGAGGAGCTGGGGAGAAGGGGTCAGTGAGGGACATGCTGACAGGCTACACAGGGATAGATATAGATTGCCTCTCCCTGTGTAACTGCACATGTCGCAAGGGGAGGGTAACATGGACTTCTGTGCATGTTGTCAACCCCTTTCAACCACACACAAATATCAATAAAGTTTACATTTTACACTGTCCCTATCCTATCCATACCCAACTATATACAGACTGCTTCTCTAGTGATACCTGTTACATGCTGCTATAATAGCAAAATATTTATCACTAGAGAGGAATCTAATTTATGTCTGACAGATTTTTCATCAAAGACATTTTTGCTCATTGACAGTCACCATAGACAATCTTTTCAATTATTATAGTTATTTTTTTTTTTCAGACAGGTTTAATACAGGTTTTTTTTCTGCTCATATTATGGATGCAGTAGCTGTTTGCAGTAGCTATTACGGATGCAGAAGCTGTTTGCCATGTACAGTATATATTTTAATACATATGTGGATGATAATATATTACATGGCCTCTGTTCCAGTGTTTTTAAGAGCACAAGCTCTTGTTGAACTATAGGCTTGTGGTATATATTACATTTGCACACCTTAATATACAGTATTCCATTTATCTTATTTTTATGGGTAGATCTCGGGGGTGTGGCCTGCACGCTGATGGCGCCGGTCGTGTAGCGCTGTAGCTCCGGTCTCCAGCACTCATAAGCGGCTCACAGCACAACTCTCGGCCTTTATTCTGGGCACCCATTACTGCTCTCCCTCTCCTGACATTATGGGGAAGGTGAAGAAACGCCAACCGCCGGCGAAGCTAACGGAGTTCTTCGGCAAACAGAGCCCGGCTGCTTCGGGCCCTGCAGGAGCCTCACCGCCTTCCGGATCTGCGGCCTCTCCAGCGGGGCTGCAAGCGCCTGTTACACCATCGCATGTGGAGTCCCCGCGCTCATTGGCCAGCAATCACTCCCTGGAACAGGCTAGTACCCATAATACTTACTTGACTGCAGATGTTATGCGGACCCTGTTGGAAGATTTCAGGTCCTCCATGAGAAGTGATATGTTGGGGCTACTGAAAGAACTTAGGCGGGACCTGCAACAGATAGGGGAGCGTACCGCGCACATGGAGACCAAGATGGCGGAATTTGCTACATCTCACAATTCCCTAATCGACTCTCATGAGGCTTTAGAAGAAGAATTCACTAAACTTCAAGCCAAAGTGCAGGATTTGGAGGATCGCCACCGACGCAATAATATTCGCCTTAGAGGCGTTCCAGAGACTGTGGAGCAAGCTGATCTGGATCAGTATCTACGTGACCTCCTTAAGGCTGTGATGCCTGAGGCTACTGAGAGAGATGTTATCATTGATCGCATTCACAGAGTGCCTAAGCCGCGTGGTCTAGATGCCTCCCTCCCTAGGGATATAATTACGAGGCTCCACTTTTACACAGTAAAAGAGACTTTCCTGAGGATTCTACGTAAAGATCCGGAGCCTACTGAAATGTTTAAGGGGATATCTGTATACTCTGATCTTTCAGCAGCGACGTTGGCCAGGAGGAAGGAGTTCGCACCGATTACTGCCCTGCTGCGTAACCGTCAAGTTAAATACCGCTGGGGATTTCTGGTGAAGTTACTGGTCAGCTTCAATGGCTCTCTACATGCCCTGATGTCGCCAGCAGAAGCTGCACGCAAGCTTATTGATTGGGGCCTCGCCGAGAAAGACGTCCTTCTGGATCTGGACATTTCTTCTCGTGTGGGAAAAGTTCGTCAGGAATGGGACACTGCGTGATCTACAATGCCTGCCATACATTGGCCTAACCACACGACTGCAGTTAACCATCTGAGTGCTGGACCGGGGTTCGGGACTTAGTCGCTGACACCCCGTCTGTGAGTTCTATGTTCTTCAGCCAGCTCAGTGTTTCCCGGCATAGACTGGATTCACCGGTGATGTTATCTGTTACTGGCAATGTGTTTTGTACTTTTGTTGTTCTTCTTTTTGTTTTATTGTTTTGGCAGGTACATGATGCTCACTGGGTTGTGTCTAATGCTTGGTATCAGGTACTCCCTAGTATCTTGGCGTCTGTGTGGGGACGAGGTCCTGTAAGTAGTAGTCTTTATATTGTCATATGGGACTGAAGGTACTGTCCCTTAATGTGCGGGGATTGAACTCCCCTCACAGACGCAGACACCTTTGGGATGATGTTATTAAGTCTGGGAGTGATGTTGTGCTCGTTCAGGAATCCCATCTTCTAGAAAAAGATGCACTCCGCTGTCAACATAGGGGGTTTCCTGCAATGTATTTTTCACATTCTATAAAAAGGAGGAGGGCGGGTGTGTTTATAGCGGTTAAATCTACATTAGACTTTGTGCTGAAAAAATGTATAACTGACGGGGCGGGGAGATACGTGATATTGCTGTGTACACTTGATGGTAAACCATTTACTCTGGTTTCTGTGTACGCTCCCAATGTCAGACAGGTTGCTTTTTGCAGGAGGGTTTTTAATAAAGTGCAAAGGGTAGCGGAAGGTGATGTAATCTTAGGTGGAGATTTTAATATCCCAGTGGACTCGACTCTGGATTGTAAGACAAGTTGTGGAAGTCAGCGTGCTGACCTCAGGGAGGTGTTAAATGAATCCTCTTTTCACGATATCTGGCGTTACCAGCATGGAATGGAAAGGGATGTTACTTTCCTTTCCACTGCGCACTTGTCTCAATCCAGAATTGATTACATTTTGGTTAACCGGCAATTGATCCATAAGGTTCTGCGGTCTGACATTGGGAGTGCCACATGGTCTGATCACGCTCCTGTGAGCATAGTGTTAGATGATGGTCTTCCCTTACCCCCGCCTCCTCAATGGAGATTAAATACGTGCCTCCTGAACTGTCCTGACAGGGTGGAGAGGTTCTCCTCTACTTTGCGGGAATTCCTGTCCCTTAACAATACCCCTGATATTAGTATTAATACACTCTGGCTTTCTCATAAGGCTTATATGAGGGGGGTCCTTCTTCAGTCGGCTGTGAGGATGAAACGGGAAAGAGATGAGGCTCTGAAGGAGGCCCTTTCCCGGGTACGGGAGTTGGAAGCAATACACAAGCGGGTTAACAGCCAGCAGTCCTTAAGCAGCTTACGGGAAGGTAGGGCTAGCTTACGCTCCTTGCTCTTGTATAAATATGAGGCTGGCATGAAACGCCTGAATTCCCAATTTTACCATATGGGAGATAGGGCGGGAGCGATGCTGGCTAGACGGCTAAATCGTAGGAAAGCGGCGGCGAAGATTCGGTAGTCACTCACCCCCAGGATATTGCTAACGCGTTCGCATCTTATTATGCCTCCTTATAAAATTTGAAGGATGATGGAACCACCCCTCAACCCTCCCTAGATGTTATTGCCTCCTTCTTGGAGTCTACTTCTCTGCCAACCATATCATCAGAAACTTTGCGGTCTCTTAATGTGCCCATCTCAGCTTCAGAAATTTCAGTTACTACAAAGTCTCTAGCTAGGAACAAAGCCCCGGGACCTGATGGCTTCCCAGCTGAATATTATAAGACATTTTCCTCTGAGTTGATACCGCACTTGGAATCAGTGTTCAACGGTTTTATGTCTACAGGGGAGATCCCTCCTGAGATGTTAGAAGCCACGGTGGTCACCCTACTCAAACCGGGAAAATCTCCCACCGCGCCGGAAAACTTCAGACCGATCTCCCTGTTGAACACTGATCTCAAGTTGTTTGCAAAGATCTTGGCCTCGCGTATCAACACAGTACTCCCGTCCCTTGTTCGGGCTGACCAAGTGGGCTTTGTGCCTGGTAGACAGTGTAGGGACGGCACCAGGATAATGATCAATCTAATTCAACTGGCGGAACGTTCCAGGGCTCCCACTGTCCTGATCTCGTTAGATGCTGAAAAAGCATTCGATCGGGTACATTGGGGGTTCCTGGACCAAGTACTTCAGAAATTTGGCTTTGCTGGGCCTATATTGAGAGCGATTATGGGTCTATACACTTCACCGTCTGCCAAGGTTTTGGCTTCAGGGTTTCTCTCTAAGCCCTTTACCATCTCAAATGGCACTTGCCAAGGTTGGCCATTGTCGCCCCTTATTTTTGTGTTAGTCATGGAGCCTATGGCGGAAAAGATCAGTTTCTGTGCAGATGTGTTTGGCATTGAAGTGGGCTCTGATACTCATAGCATAGGATTGTATGCGGACGATGTTATACTTACCTTGGCAAATCCTTTACGATCCATGGCTGCAGCCTCTGACATCCTTAGACAGTTTTCGTTAGCGTCATATTATAAATTGAACAATAGCAAAACCAATGAACTGGTTATTAATGTACCTGAGTCCATCAAACGCGATATATGTGCAGCTCATGATTTTCGATGGGTGGATAAGTCTATGACTTACTTAGGGATAGAGTTGACGCGCTCTAGTGCGTCATTGGTGCCCACTAACATCCAAAAATTGAGGGACGAACTGCATAAAGATTACGCTAGGTATTCAAAAGTAATACTTTCTTGGATAGCAAAAATCCAGACTGTAAAAATGATGATATTGCCAAAAATGTTATACATATTTCGATGCATCCCACTTCGGATTCCTAAAGCCTTGATAGATAGGTTACAAGGGGATCTGTTGCGCTTTATCTGGGGTAATGCCAGGCCTCGGATCCAGAAGCGAAGGTTATTTCCACCCCTCAGAGATGGTGGATTGGGGGTCCCAAGTTTATATGACTATTATATGGCTAACCTTTTAGACCAGGTGATGGAATGGTGGAGACCTACCTCACCTCATATATGGTTGGATATGGAACGGCAGTTTGTAAAAAGGCGGTCGTTAAAGACTTGCCTAGTTGCATATATACTCAAACCGTTTCATTATACTTTTCCTTTAGACACCATGCAAGCGACCCTCTTTGCCTGGGCCAGTTTCTTTAAGACGCATTCTCGCGGCTGGCTGGAAAGGGACTCTGTCCCGATTTCTACGGTAGAATATCACATCCCCTCTCTACAACTGGACTCATGGTTGGACTGTGGGATTAATACTCTAGGCTGTTTATATGACTGTTCGGTTTTGAACACGTTTGAAACACTCCATGCTGTGTATGGCATACCAAATACCTTATTTTACCAGTACCTACAGATTCGACATTTTCTGTCGTCTCTAGCCCCCAGGGCTCAGAAAATAGAGAAAGGTGTGGTATATGATTTGTTTAAACAGGGAGGTGACAGACGTTCCAATTTGTCGGTATGGTACCAGAGCTTACTTCTAGACAACACGGCGGGCAAACCTTCCTTTGTAATAGCATGGGAGAGAGAAATGGATGTAGAATTCTCCGAAGCAGATTGGGCAGCCGCCTTTTACTGGTCCATAAAATGTACAAAGTGTATTAACCACGTAGAACAGAGCAGAAAGATACAACTACGTTGGTATCTAACGCCTAACAGAATATTCCATATTATCCCTGGATACTCACCTTTATGTTGGAGGAAATGTGGGGGGGTTGGTTCACCGTACCATATGTGGTGGCTATGTCCTGCTCTATCGCATTTTTGGTCTGAGGTTTCACGGGTTATAGGGGAGGTATCTGGTATTGTCATTCCTTTACGACCCGAATTGGCTATTCTTAGTATCGGTCTAGTGGATATACCTATGGATGCTAGGGGGATAATAGCGCATGTACTAGATGCGGCAAAAAAGGTTATTGCTAGACAGTGGAAAGAGGCTCCAGCCCCATCAGTGAAAGAAATGGTTCAGCTAGTTAATTATCATATGCAATGTGAATTTGTCTATGCCCATTCAGTAGGGCAAAGGATACTGACTCATAATAGATGGATGTTATGGCTTTCTAGCAAATATGCAACACCACTTCCATATTGCATACTGTGAAACGAACGTGATGCTAACTATATATGGCGGTATGTACTGGGGGAACCTTTGTATTTTGCTATTGTACCTGACCAAATGTTGGTTTTCTTTTTTCTTTTCTTTTGTTCTTCTTGTTTCTTTTATGTTGACACCTCTAAATGTCACAAATTACTGTTTCAGCCTATCATACTGATTATTGTAATCTTTTGAAAATTTCAATAAAAATTATTGAAACATTTATGGGTAGATCTCTGCTTGAATGTGAGTTGTTTTGACTTTAAAAAAAAAAAATTCATATTTTCACAAACTTAGGGCTCAAGCACACGGCCGTTACCCGGCTATTTTGTGCATTGGTGACCGCAATTTGCGATCCCCAATGCACGGGGAACATCCGTGCCGCTGCCGCAGATGGATCCAGACCCAATCAACTTGAATGGGTCCAGTCATCCATTCGCACCGCAAAAAAATAGAACCGCATCTTCCGTTACTTTTCAAGGGCAGTAATCTGTGTATTTTATAGTTTACTAATTTTTTTTTACTAATTTCCAGCCTAAAACCAGATTTTCTGTCCTTCCAGTTACGATGATTTTATGAAGATATGTGCAAGTAAATTTAAGCCTTAGTGGTTAGCGTTTATTTTTACGAGATGTGGTGCATATATCTTTCTGCTTGGATATCACTTTACCCAATAATATCAACTTTTATGCAATTGTTATGAAAAACACTTTGACACAAAGTTGCATGAAGGTCTCTGTGTGTAGAAAGTTCTCAGTGGCATTTTGACAATGTGCAGGATGTCTATTTTCAGAAAATATATGAGAATAGGGGGTTAGTATGATTTTTTTTATTTTTTTATTTAGGTTTTATTTGTATGTTGTCCTGGCTACAAGAGGTGCAAAATGTCCAAACAGCCCTGGAAGTGAAAGGGTAAATGTAAAGCGTAGTAAACATTTTTTATTTTTTTACAAAACTATGTTATTCCAGATTTACAATTTTACTAGTGTTAAAGGACCCTTACACATACACTACATATCTGTGAATCTCATCTTTTTTTCATGTACCGCCATGTGTGTTTTCAATTTTATGGTCATTTACCCTCTCAAATTCTTCTTTAAACATTTTAGATTTTAACTAACAAAACTATATATTGCGGTGATTTTTTTTTATATATATATATATATATAGTTGAAGCGTTCCCATCAGTAATGCCTCAGTCTCTCAGCTAAAGGAAAAACCCTTCACGTCACTGTCATTCATTCTCTGATCATCAGTGAAGTGCTTCCTACTTGGTTCCTCGAAGCCTTGTTTTTTCATCCCCCTGGCAGCACAGTTTAGGTCCCGGTGACTAACAAAATTACTACGCAGCAATTGAATTTGCCATGTTGAGATCGAAAGCAGAAGGCACATTAGGGCCTTGTTTAAAAATATCCTGCATTTGTCATTTCACATAACTAGAAACATAAAATAAGAGATATTACTTGGGATGAAATATGTTACTGGAAAGCTGTTTTCATACTACGCTTTCCACAATCAAGTCAAATTTGGGTTTTCCGTAGTGTTTAAGGACTTTTGTAATTTTTTTTCCTTATTTACAATAAAGTTGTTTAGTCATTAAAGCGTCTTCTTGTAGTATTAACTTTATTATGCCCAGGGAGATGTATATGTATATAAGTACAATATCTCTTATAGTTTCCATTATATTACATATTTTTGTTCTACAAATAACAATATCTAAATAAGGATACATTCACGTGACCGGATGTATTTTATGGTCTGCAAAACACAAATCCACAAAATACAGACGCATTAAAATCAACGGGTCCACGTGCGATCCGCAAAAAATGCATATGGGACGCAATCCAAAACTACGGTCGTGCGCTTGAGACCTTATTTATAAACAGTGTGCAGGAGCTCCTAAGTTCCCCCTAGTGGTACCTGTGAGTTCTGACTGATATAAATATACGTAACTAATTAGCATGTAACTAGGTCATGATGAAGGATCGTTATTGTGTCTGATCCGAAACGCGTTGATGTGGATTGTAACTGGCTTTTAAAACTTGCACTGAAGTAATAAAGGTAAACTAAACTTTTTATGTCAAGCTGGATCTTTTTTGTTTATTTTTAATCAGCATAGATAGACCTATTCTTATGTAGAAATTTGGACTTCATTTAGAAAATTGTTTTTGAAGGGTGGGCATTCACTTCAAGGTCTTCTCACACACTGCTCCTAGAAGAACTGAGTTGCGAATTGGGGAGGGTTTTCATGTCATGTCTCAAGCTTTGCTTACTTCTGTGTTATCGGTGTAGATTCTGTTAAAAATGGCAGACAAAATAGGGCAGCAATTCTGGGCACCATGACAGAGACTCAACAGACACAATTATAGTCAAATGTGTCTTTGGAGCACCGTTCGTGTCCATCATGCAATGGATCTGGTGCTTTCATTATATGTTTTTGTTGTTTTGCTACTATAATGGAGCAGAATGACTGAAATAACAAGATGATCTGAACAAAGCCTTATGAAGAAGGTGGTGTGCCTTGTTGGCAATGAATTTGTATTAAGCAAATTCACAAGTGCCTGGCGAAAGGGCAATAATCAGAAGGGAACCGTTCCTTCCCAATAATTTCCTGCTCATTAGTGGAAGAAGGAGCTGCATTTACGTGTAGCGATCACCTCCACTGTATGGGGATGAGTGACGGCTACTGCTATCGCTCGTCCTAATACAGATTCATTGTTACTGGGCAGCAGATGCCTGTTCAAGCAGAACAATTTGCTGCCCAGAAATTATGATTTAATGTGCTGCATCAGTGACTAATTAACCCAATGAACGAGCCTTTTGCTTGTTCATCGGGTGATCAGAAGCACATGGCTATTATTGGGAAAGAGTGTTCCTACTAATGTTCATTCCTGATTATCACAATTGTGACGGCAATTCTGCTGTGTAAAGCTGCCTCTGCAGACGGGAATTAGCAGATAAATTAAGAGCAGTGATGCTTTCTAGCACATGAGATACTACAAAGCAGACAAAACATGCACAAGAATTGACATGAAGATTGGTTGTGCAGCACATGATCAGGTAATTCCTGTTTTTGCGTATTAAGAAAATACATCAAACTAATTGCAACTGATTAGATTAGTTTAAAGGACCGTTGCATAAGTAGTCTCTAATATAGCAAATGCATTATAAAAGAAAAAGAACATCTAGATGATAATGTCCATTATGAGGGGAATTAAAGCGGCATTAACCAGGGTCTGCTATAAAGTTAAGACTAATTGAGGCCTGGCACTATTCCATACACAAGTGGAGTTTGAGAGTCTCTAATAGATTTTATAACGTTTAGAAACTTCTAATGCGGCATTTTTACTAATTGTCTTAGGTTTATTAATTGAGCATATTGGAAACAGTTATTGGAGTCACTTCTTAAGTCACCGCAGATAATCCTCTATAAGAATAGCTAATGATTCATCCTACCTACATTACATACACACATACAATTTCTAAACATATAGCATTTCATTTGGTATGATTTTCATTGGAATTGTTTATGATAGACATATATGTCATTGGTAGAATTTAGAATGCAATAAATGCCATAAAGAATTTATAATGTATGATTAAATCATGTTGCTTATATAGCAACAACATATTCTACAATGCAGTACAGAGACTTTTGTCTTTCACATTCGTCCCTATCCCCAGGCTCGCAATCTAATTTCCATATGTCAGACACACACTAGGGCCAGTTAAATACAAAGCCAAAAAAAGCTCTGTTATGTCCTTTTGGTGCATAGATGCCGAAAATTGTACACAATACTCCATGTGCGGTCTTACTAGTGATTTGTAAACTGACAGAAATATGTTCTCATCACGTGCATCTATGCCCATTTTGATACACCCCATGATCTTATTTGCCTTCTCAGCAGTTGCCTGACACTGGTTGCTACAGTTAACCTTATTCCTATGGTCTTTTCCACTGATGTAATTAGTTTGACATGACCGATCCCTCATGAAGCCATGCTGATATGGAGTTATACACTTATTTTCATAGAGATACTCCAGAATAGCATCTCTTAGAAAAGCTTCAAACAGTTTTCCAACAACAGATGTTAGACTTAGGGTACTTTCACACTTGCGTTATTCTTTTTCCGGTATTGAGTTCTGTCCTAGGGGCTCAATACCGTAAAAAAACTGATCAGTTTAATCCTAATGCATTCTGAATGTAGAGCATTATGTTCAGGATGCATTAGGATGCATCAGTTCAGTCCCTCTTACGTTTTTTGGCTGGAGAAAATACCGTAGTATGCTGCGGTATTTTCTCCATCCAAAATTCCGGAACACTTAATTTCCATTGAAATGTATTAGTGCATTAAAATTACCGCATTGACGGATCCAGACTTCTGGTCTGTGCATGCGCAGACCTTTAAAAATGTGAAAAACATAAATACAGTAATGCAATGCATTTGTGAGATGGATCGGCATCCGGATCTGCCTGCCGGAATCCAGCAACGCAAGTGTGATTGTACCCTTACCGGCCTATAGTTTCCAATCTCTGTTTTTGACCCCTTTTTGAATATTGGCACCACATTTGCTAAGTGACAATTCTATGGAAGGCTACCTGTTATTATATAGTCTTTAAATATCAGAAATTAGGGTCTGCCTATTACATTACTTAATTATCTTAAGGTATGGGGGTGTTTGCTATCCGGAACGGTGGATTTTTCTATTTTATTCTTTTTATAACACCACTGAACTTCTTCCTGGGCTAGACAGTACGCATTTAACCCCTTAGTGACCAAGCCTGTTTGGACCTTTATGACCAAACGTTTTTCTTCCTTTTTTTGTCGTTCGCGTTCCAAGAGCTACAACTCATGTGTTGTCCGACTATAGTAGCTGTATGAGGTGGTTGCTTTTGGGGACACGTTGTAGTCCTGAATGGGCGCCATTCTGAGGCTAGCAGAACGTACTAGAATCAACTTTCCATTAGCTCTCTCTAGGAGGAGTATGCGAATGAAAGCATATACCAGTGGCAGTATAGACAGTGTAGTAAAACTGATGGAACAGCTGCATTGCCTGATATAAATAACATAATACATTTATTATCTGAGTCCACACGATTACAGTGGTACCAATGAACAGGATAGTGTTTTACGTTTAACAATTATTTTGCTGAGAAGGCCCCATTCAAAATTTGTTGTAAGGCAAAATGATTTTGCTAGTTAGCGCTTCACTGGACCCACAACTTTTGTATTTATTCTGACTATAGAGCTGTGTGAGGTATTGTTTTTTGCGGAGCGAGTTGTAGTTTTTAATTGGCATCATTTTGGAGTAACATTACACTTTCTGATCAACTTTTATTAACTCTTTCTGGGAGGAAGATGGGAAAAAAAGCAATACTGCCACTGCCACATAATACTGCCACAGCCTGCTGGAAATCAGTGAAGACAGGCTCGGGGCCCTGACCGGAAGCCAGGTAAGGCTTCCCAACACATCAGCACCCCGCGATCCATTTGTGGGGTGCTGATGCGAGACAGAGGGAGTCCTGCTCCCTCTGTCACCACTTTACATGCGGCGGCGCATGTAAAGGGTTAAACAGCCCGTATCGGCACTCCTGCCGGTCCGGGTTGTTAGAGCAGGGCCCCAGCTCTCATGTCAGAGCCGGACCCGCGCTCCTACTTAGACTGGGCCGTACAGACGCGGCAGCCCAGCCTAAGGGGTTAAAGGGGTTGTCTCACTTCAGCAATGGCATTTACCATATAGCGAAAGCTAATACAAGGCACTTATTAATGTACTGTGATTGTCCATATTACCTCCTTTGCTGGATTCACTTTTCCATCACATTATCCACTGCTCTTATAAAGGGGTTGCCACCATCCTGCAATCCATCAACAGTGGTCATGCTCGCACACTACAAGAAAAGGTGGCAAGTTAACTCTCTGATGGTTGGGACCGCAGAAGTGCGCATAGGCCGTTACTTTTTCCTATAGTGTGCAAGCATGGCCACTGCTGCTGGATTGCAGGGTGTTTGTCACACCTAGAAACAAGTAGTGTATAATGCAATGGAAAAGGAATCCAGCCAGCCAAGGAAGCAATATGGACAATCACAATACATTAGTAAGTGACTTGTATTAACTTTGTCTACATGATAAATGCCATTTGCTGAAGTGAGACAACTCAGTTAACGGGGAGTTTACTTTATTGCTCTGCATTTCATTTTCCTCAGTGAGAAAAAATGTTTAATAAATTCAATTTATCATTATCACCCTACACGACTCCTCACTTTTAAATGGCCAACCTTTCAGTTTTAAATAGTTTACCATTTATATAATCAAAGAACATTTTAGGGTTTGTTCTAGTAAGCTCTATTACCCATTTTGGGGGGGCAGGGCTAGAGTAAAGAGTAAAGGCTGGGACAGGGGGACCAGAGACAGGCTGAGAAGCCTCTTCAGCATACTTTTATCTGACGCCTTCAGCACTCACTAGAACACTAAAGACAGGTTCTCTTAATGGAGCTTTGAATGCAAATGTAAAACTACTGAGGGCAAACAAGAGGCAATGAAACTCTCATTGTAAAGTGTATGAACAAATACAATACTGTACTGTAATTATACACCAACGTTCTATACATTTCACACATAAACCATGACAATTTATTGGAACCTACTGCACTAATCACGACTAGCTATAAGAGTCCATATAAATAGAGAAGAATAAAGTGAGAATAAATACACTTACACAATATACACATAGATGGAAAAATTGAGAGAAACACAAGTTGCCATGGTAACAAAAGGTAAGCAAATAATAAGATTGTTAATATTACAAGATAAATAAAGATAAACCAAGATGTATAGTCTGAGTCAATCTACATATGTAATGCTAAGTTGGAAAGATAGGCAAAAATAAATACATAACTGAGCAAAGTTGTCATCTCAGTACGGTATCTGTTGCATTCATGTAATGAAGAAATATTTTACCGTACTTTATGGAAAACCTCCATTACTAAGCCAGACTATGTTCACTCGAATAGTGGCTCATTACAGTATACTGCTGTATCAAGGCGTGTCCTCCTCTCTTTCACTATGGTATGCGTCCATAATGTGCCTGTCCGACATTAACATCAAGTAATAAGATGGTTTTAGAAAAAAACATGAAACATAAAGTAGCAGTCATATTAGCTTTAAAAAGAAAAAAATTATAATAAAAATATATATATATATATATTAATATTATTCAAATTCATCATAGCCCCACCTACCACTCAATGCCCTACACCTTACCCAAAGGCTCAGTGTGAGTCCCCATTTTCCGTCACTAACATTTACTTCAGTTTTATCAATTTTGTGCAGCACTTTATTCCTTTCTTTCCAGTCTGTATAATTGCAACTTTGTTTCATTAATTCATAAATTACATTTCAAACCCTCTTTGTAGACCGATTATTGGTGCAAGTGCATCCCTTACAAGTAGTTCAGAATACACAGATAACCATCTTTTATACAGGGGTACCCAGCATGCCTCCAGGATTTTAAGCACCTTACTTTTTCTTCTAAAACAATGATATCAGAAGAAGACTTTATGGGTAAGGGGTAATGCTATGTCAACCATTAGAGAGCAATTTAACATTCAACTAATGGGTAGAGCAATGAGCAGAAAATATGCCTCTTGGTGGGCCAATTTGTTGAAGTGTGGAATGCATTCTTTTGCAATATGAGACTTTTTTCATCCTTGAACCTGCACTTTTGGTCTTGCATCTTAGGAATGCATATTTTACTGGGAACGAACACCTCTGCTACATGTCTATTTTTGATTCTTCATCTGGTGCACGTTTCGGCTCCAAACCTCTTTTCCACTTCTAGTTTGGTATGCATATTTTTCACGTCTGAGCATGCATCTATGATAACCAAATACAATTCTAACTGGTGAAACAGACTGAATGTGCTAAGACAAGGCAGAAATAATATCTTCATCAGCACTCCATGCATGGGCATACAGAGGAACAAGGGGGGCAGAGCATGGTGTGGAGGGAACAGGTCTGAGAGCTGCCAGGAGGGATTTGATAAGTGATTATGTAATTCTGTAGTTCACAAGAAGTCAGCAGCACAGGAGAGACTGATCTCCTATCTACACCGGACAGCAAGGTCTGGACAGGCGGTTAGACCAGAAAAAAATAAATTACACTGCTAGAATATTGCTGATGAGTCAGCATTATAAATACAAAAATCCCAGAGTGCTAGTAGATTTGTGGACCATAAAATATTGGATTCTAAATATTCCATTATTTCAAAGTGTGCCGTTAGTTTTAATCTTTTCAAATGTCACGGAGACATGTCAGAAGATAGAATAAGTTGCAAAGCCATATAATGAACTAAAACTAAAAGATGACAGCTCACCCCAACTCATTCCTTGTCCAGTCCTCCTACTTTACATACTGCACAGAACCAAAAGCAGGGCCGGCCACCTGGTGAAGTCCAATATAGAAAGTGCGTGTTCGAGCATAACTAACTAATGTTTTTAATGTAACCAATTCCATGTGACAAATAAAGACATTTTATGGACTTGTGCTGGAATAGCACTTTCTATAAAGAACTCAAATTCTAAGGGCAAGGTGCAGTGTCGGACTGGGGTGCCTACGGCCCACCAGAAAAATTAATTTTAGGTGCAAACTGTACAGCTACATACAAATATTAGCTGCTCATACAGTAGGACCAGCAGCAAGACTGTACAGGATGATTGATTATAGGGCACCCTGAAACGACTTTGACAGAGCAGGTCCCTGTGAAAAGAGGATACTGTCTGGCATACCTCTGTACCTAGACGTCATCTTAGCCAACTAATGCTTCTATAATATTAAACTGAATAGTCTGTTAACCTTTTTAATTTTTTATTGGCTTATTGAGGCGTTGTATGAAGCCTATCCATATGTAGTTTAGTCATTCTATTGCATCATGTGCTACTTCTGTAGGGTGTGGGGGACTAGGGGCCCACCGGGGGATTCCCCTGTGGGCAAGTCAGAGCCTGGCAGAGTAAGTCTAGTAATTGTCAGCTCATAGAACCCCACTGATGGCGTCTTTTCACACATATTGATGACATCAGAGGATTGTTAAAAACGGAAGGTTTCTTACGCAACTAAATACTTTTTGCATTTGAATTTATCACCATTTTCAAACATTTCCGTCTGCTGCAGTGAATGGGAACATTCTTTACATCCAGAGGTAAACGCACAAAAAATACCTAATACTTCACAAGGCTTGCTCCAGTTGTATGCAGTCTAGCCAATCCTATGTGACATTTACACTGATTTCTTTCCTCTAATATAAATGCAGGAGAGAAATGTATGCTGAGGATATGTTTAGATCTTGTCTGGACAGGATACTTATTTATTTATTATATGCACCTATATAGCGCTACTATATTCCACAGCTCTTTACAGATATTAGCATCACACTGTCTCCAATGAGGCTCACAATCTAAGCTCCCCTATCAGTATGTCTTTGGCGTGTGGGAGGAAATCAGAGTACCCAGAGAAAATCCAGGCAAACACGGGGAAAACATACAAACTCCATGCAGATGTTGTCCTTGGTCGGATTTAAACCTAGGACCCCAGCGCAGCAAAGGACCAGTGCTAACTAGTGAGCCACCGTTATATAGTAGCATGCGCACACTGGGTCCCTGAATATAAACTGATATCCAACAGAAATCTTACAAATAGTGAAGACTTGATACACAACGTATATTAGATAGTTGCAGAACATTTTGTTATATAGTGATTAACCATCATTTCTATTAACCCATGAATCCACCTTTAAAGGAATACCGTAAGACAAATGTGAACCTGTAACCCTCCTATAGTTGTTATTTTATTTATTGGTATTATATAGATTTTAGCTAGTTAACAATAATTTGTAAAATCAAGTAGAAGAAATAGTTACTCAAAGAATAAGCTATAAAGGCTAAAAACTAAGAAAATATGAACATAAGGACCATTAAACCTAGTATAGTCTTATTAGAAGTTAAAAATACTTTCATCACTTCTCCTATTGAGGAGCTTTTATTGCTCAGTAAGCATTGTCTTTTGCAAAAACATCTAAATGTAGGGGTAACATTACCACACCCATGGTGCTTAGGTTGTCAGGATAGTGTTGTCAATGCAATGAAAACACTTATCTATAAAGCGTTATTACTTTTATTTGTTTCAAACAGCCTTAACATACCCCCATACATCTGATTTAGGGTGGCTGTACACCTTAGACTGCTCATTTCCTTCCAAGCTCTCCATACACACGGTATGATGTATGGATTGGGCATGCTAAAATCTAGCATGATCATTCTTTCCTCTGATATTCTGCTGTCGGGAGAGTTGGGAGACCCCCATACACATCAGTTGTGCTGGCTGGTCCTGCTGAAATCAATGTGTTTGGCTAATGTTCATCTAAGGTGCAGGGGCAGCATTATAATGAGATTTTTAGGTTTCCAAACAATTTGATATTGTTCTTGTAGCCTACAAAAATAGCAGAACCCCCAATATAAAGAGAAGGCCATAGTGTGAACAGAAACAAAGTGAGTGCTATCTCTCCTTATGTAATTTCAAGGATTACCCAAAGTATGTGTGGAATAACCTGCTGCATATGGAGGAAAGCATCTTACGGTGCACTCCCCTCAATGCATATGATATCGAAAATATTCACAGTTTGGCTTAGATTTTATTAATTTACCAAAACATATTTGTAATCCATTCACTACAAGAAACTGCATGACAGTAGGAAATGCTAGCAAAAGAGAGGTGACAAAAATGGATTTACCAGCCAAGATTTAAACAGCGCCAAATGAGAGGCTGATCTACTCTGTAATGATACCAAGGAGTAAAGCAGGTTATCTCTACAGACCTGGACAAGCTGCAGTTTTCCACGTGTTGAAGCAAATAGCAGTTCCATTGACTAGACTGGCACGCTGACATTTGTAGTTCCACACAGCTGAGTCAAAGATTTAGGTTACATTTACATGACTGGATACATTTTGTGGACCGCAAACCAAAATATGGATACTGGTCGCGTCTATCCAGGGGCCCTATTATAGTAATGCCTATTCTTGTCCGCACAACAGACAAGCATAGGGCAAGTTCTATAATTTGCAGAAAAGCAGCACGGATGCACACAGTACATGGATGATATCCGTGGGCTGTCCATTTGTTGCAGCCCTGTAGAAATGAATGGGTCCACATGTGATCCGATAATATTGCGGATCGCACGCAGATCCGAAATATGGTCATGTGAATGTAGCCTTATTCTTTACATGCTGCAACAAATAAGTGGCTGATCCTAGCATGTCTTGAAATGGCACCAGGAAGTAGAGACCTACAGAGACCCATTACCAGCAATGGACTGGTTCTTTTTATTTTTATTTTAACCCACTCTGAGTGCTTTGAAATGCCTATTTAGATGTATGGAAGAGAGCTGCACACTGGACAGACAATGCGTCCTGTAGGAATATACTCCATGCATATGATCATACGGGTGGCTCAGTGGTTAGCACTGGTGCCTTGCAACACGGAGATCATAGGTATGAATCTGACCAAGGACAACATCTGCGTGCAGTTTGTATGTTCTCCCTGTGTTTGTGTGGGTTTCCTCCAGGTACTCCAGGTTTCCTCCCGCACTCCAAAGACATACTGATAGGATACTTAGATTGTGAGCTCCCCTGCGGATGATGATGTCTTTAAAGAGCTGCAGAATATGTCTGCGCTATATAAGTGAGTAAAATAAAATGATAAATGTCACAATCACATAGTTTGCAACACAAGGGTCCAAGAAGATGAGATCACCTGTTTATATCCGATTTACATGAGTGAAAGATAACATAACCAATATCTACAGGTCAATGACAAAGTTTACTTGTCCCTGTAGGACCACTATTTTGAAGGAAACAACTATCAAGGCTACAAAGCCATCTATCCATCAATATCCCATTGTTTTATAGCAATTCTCCAGTTGTAGCTTTTTTATACATTATATAAATCTCTGGATTAAAACCCCGGAAATGACTGTTCTCTTTATTCCGGGCACAGTAGATGTTGGCTAAAGGATTCAGAGCTCTATCTACTAATGGGGTTAGATCAGGGACTCCACAAGTGCTACTTTTGGACATGTGACAAAACATTGATAACATTGGAGTATCACTATGAAATCACGTTGTATGAGAAAATATATTTAATAAAAACCTGTTCTCCAGTCTGGGGCTCACGTTACATCTGTTCATTGAACATCTGGGTGGATGTTACTATGTCAGTATAATGCCTTCCATGACGCTTTCCATATACCATTTATTACACTCCGTTACTGACCCACCACTAGGAAGACGACTGCCAAACGATGAATCAAGTTGTAAAAGCCATAAAAAAAACTGCGGGCAGTGCTTTAAAACAGGCATGGAAGTCTTATTACAAGCAGTGGCAGAAGTTACTGTAAACCAAACTGAAATATATTGGGACCAGGCAATGTACTGGAGATGTTAGTAGCCGGTCAGCCTATCCAAGGAGCCAATTTTGTAGAGTCTAATCAATATGTGTCATAGACTAGATAGATAGATAGATAGATAGATAGATAGTCCAAACAGGCTTTCATCATAGCAGACACTGAGCAAGTCCTGTCTCACATATACTTGAGTCAAGTAACAATCCAGTAAAAGTGAATCCTTTAGATTGTAAGCTCTGTAGAGCTAAAGGTAGCGTCTTCTTTTCTCCTGATATTTTGTATTTTAAGCAACAAGTACTGCAGAACAGAACATAGTCACACCATATGAATACAAATATTATTATTAGATAGAATTATTTACAATAATATAATAATACAATTATATACAATAATATAATAAAGCAATAACATAATACATTGCTCCCTCCAGGCAGATGAAACATCCTGTAGATCTGAGGGTGTTTTTGACATGTGGTCACAATATAAAGTACTTTCAGACTAAGAAAGCACACACAACTTCTAAGGATAAAGCATGAGCATCTACTAATACATTGATAAGCTAATAACCATAGAAAAACCCCACAAGTAAGAAGTGAAAGCACATGCATAGGTCCATGGTTACCTGAAGAGTGGAGGAGCAGCAGAGTCTGGAGGTATCACAGTCTTCTTGGGAGGAGACACCTTCTCCTGTTCTCACCTGCTGGCTGAGCTCTCAGCTGCTCAGTGCAGTGCTCAGCATCCTGCACAGCTTTTGTACACCAAACCCCCCTCACATGGTCTGATTTGCAGATAAATCTACTGCCAAAGGGCTCTTTAAGACATCTTAACGTCACTTTCAGGCAAGTAAACTTGTGTATGCTCCAGTTATGACTCACAAGCGCCCTCTCTGGGTGGCTCTGCATATTACACAACACAGGTCAAAAGCAGGTTAGACCTAAGCAAATCTCTTGTTGAGCAAGTTAATGGCAGGTGTAACTATATTAATACAAGTGACTGTAAAGCATTTATCCTGTATGTAAATATAATATTTAGGAATGCATCTGATAAAAAGACATCAAGGTTTTTGAAATTCCTTTGTTAGTAAAGGGAAAGTTCCTTAAAATGAATAGCCTATAATCCCTATTAGATCAGTGGGAATCTGACTCTTGACCCCCAATTGATCAGCTGTGTAAAGCAACCCCAGCCGGTCAGCTCCATACTTTTGTGGTATTGCAGATTAGTGCCGTTGACTTGAATGGGACAAAGTTGTAATAGTGTAGCATGGCCGCTATTAAAAGTATGGAACTGCATCTGGTGAACAATGACAGGGACCTGGTGCATGCAGAAGCAGCATGGCTCCTTCAAATTGGTGAAGGTGCCAAGAGTCAGAACGTGACCTATCAGATAGTGATACATTTTAGAGTGCAGTACAGCAGGCCTGGGGGTATCTGCAAAGTTTGGTTTGTTATGTAATGTTTGTAATGTTAATGCTACGTACTGCACACTCAGTTGTTCCAGCATGAGCCAGGCAAGGCCAGAGTTAACAATTCTGTCTCAGCCCTCTCTGGAGCTCAGGGTGTGGGCTGGATCCACCCCCTAGCCACAGAAGATTTTTAACAGAGGCTGCTGTGCGCCGCTGTTCCCCTGCTTACTGTCGCGGTCCCGGGCGCCGCGTGGTGATCTGCGGACGGTGCTTCCTATTCACCGCTGCAGACCTGGGCTTTGTTTGTGTGGGTGCTGTTCTTCTGGGATCCTCTCCACAGTTTGCTCCCAGCCCTGGCCACAGCATGCTTGCTGTTTGTTTCCCCCAACACTTTCTTAAGGGCCGGCGCACGTCACTTCCTGGGCTTTATGGGTTAAGTCATGTGACCTCGCTGACCTATCCTAGCCTCCTGCGCATATATAAGTGGCTCAGCCCCCTTCCCAGAGGCCTCAGTGTCAAGGTCCTTGTGTCCTGCTAAGGTTCCTGTTTTCAGCTTGTGTTCTCGTGTTCCTGATTCGTATCTGTATTCCTGGACTCTGCTACCTGTTATATCTCTACCTGCTTGCCTTGACTCTCCTGTTGCCGATCCGGATTGCCTGACCTGTACCTGTGCTGCCTGCCCTGACCTTTTGCCTGTCTGACTACGCCTCTGCCTCAAACTTTGGTCCTGCACCTCTGGTACCTTTCTTAGGTACCTCCTGGTCCCCCAGGACCAGCTGCCTCATGTGCCTATCCTACTCAAGAGGTAGCAACCTGGTGTTTCCCTTGGGAAAGTCTATCCCCGCCGTCAGGGGTACTGTGAAGATCCAGGGGTTCACCTAGACAACGCCCTTTGAGGAGGTAGGACACGTGGTACAGTGGGTTCACTCCCGCTGGTTCATGACAAGATTCCAGTCAGAGTAACTGTAGAGAGGGAGGAGTTAGGGAGCAGTCTGCATGTGCTTCTCTCCCATAGGCCACCTTCACAAGCTCCAGGAGATGCAAGCAAGCAAAAACTAAAGAAGAAGGATCTGCATGGCTTCAACAAGAGTGAGGCAGCAAGCTAACCCAGCTTAAGGTGATCAAGACCCTACTGCAACAGAGGGATAACATGTTTTGACACCCTATGTACCCTAGAATAGTGGATACTACAGCCACAGTTGCCAGAGCACAGCTATTAGCCAGAGATCCCTATAGCAGATATCCTTGCCAGCCGTATTCATTTGCTTAGCTCATGCTGGGACATCTGGGAGGACTTTGCATAGTATACAATCTACTGCTGGATGTACTACTACTTCAGTCCTGCATACAGTAAAGAAAGACTCTTGTTAAGTTTAATCTGTCCTGGTCTCTGACTACTTTAACACCACATTCTAGCCATTGCATCGCCTACATGTGCCCTTTCTAGAACCCACATAGACACTAACACCATGGGCATCCCTGAACCACCATCAGGTAGGGAACTCCGGGAACACAGGGGGCCTCACCTTCACTGCATGAACACCAGTGAGCAATGGCCTGAGAAAATACACCATGACACATCATCATCAGGGCCAACACAACTGTAATCCTCTGCTCCGGCTCCTCAGAGGCTCACTGCAAAAGCAGCTGAAAACTGATCACAAGATAATTACTTCATTGATAAGACTAACAGCAGTAAATGTTATAAAATACTGGACTCAACGGTTTCTGCCATACAGTCAGGCATCACCGCTGAAGCCAATGATTGGCTGCAGCGGTGCTGTGGATGTATGGCATGTCATCGCCGCAGGAATGCTAAGCAAAAGCCAGCAGGGATGACCGCGTCTATGTTACGCAGGCGAAATGTAGTATCACAGTCTGATTAAAAGATGGGGATCCTGAGTGGGAGATATCTGTAATGTTTGTAATGTTAATGCTACGTACTGCACACTCAGTTGTTCCAGCATGAGCCAGGCAAGGCCAGAGTTAACAATTCTGTCTCAGCCCTCTCTGGAGCTCAGGGTGTGGGCTGGATCCACCCCTAGCCACAGAAGATTTTTAACAGAGGCTGCTGTGCGCCGCTGTTCCCCTGCTTACTGTCGCGGTCCCGGGCGCCGCGTGGTGATCTGCGGACGGTGCTTCCTATTCACCGCTGCAGACCTGGGCTTTGTTTGTGTGGGTGCTGTTCTTCTGGGATCCTCTCCACAGTTTGCTCCCAGCCCTGGCCACAGCATGCTTGCTGTTTGTTTCCCCCAACACTTTCTTAAGGGCCGGCGCACGTCACTTCCTGGGCTTTATGGGTTAAGTCATGTGACCTCGCTGACCTATCCTAGCCTTCCTGCGCATATATAAGTGGCTCAGCCCCCTTCCCAGAGGCCTCAGTGTCAAGGTCCTTGTGTCCTGCTAAGGTTCCTGTTTTCAGCTTGTGTTCTCGTGTTCCTGATTCGTATCTGTATTCCTGGACTCTGCTACCTGTTATATCTCTACCTGCTTGCCTTGACTCTCCTGTTGCCGATCCGGATTGCCTAACCTGTACCTGTGCTGCCTTCCCTGACCTTTTGCCTGTCTGACTACGCCTCTGCCTCAAACTTTTGTCCTGCACCTCTGGTACCTTTCTTAGGTACCTCCTGGTCCCCCTGGACCAGCTGCCTCGTGTGCCTATCCTACTCAAGAGGTAGCAACCTGGTGTTTCCCTTGGGAAAGTCTATTCCCGCCGTCAGGGGTACTGTGAAGATCCAGGGGTTCACCTAGACAACGCCCTTTGAGGAGGTAGGACACGTGGTACAGTGGGTTCACTCCCGCTGGTTTATGACTAGATTCCAGTCAGAGTAACTGTAGAGAGGGAGGAGTTAGGGAGCAGTCTGCATGTGCTTCTCTCCTATAGGCCACCTTCACAAGCTCCAGGAGATGCAAGCAAGCAAAAACTAAAGAAGAAGGATCTGCATGGCTTCAACAAGAGTGAGGCAGCAAGCTAACCCAGCTTAAGGTGATCAAGACCCTACTGCAACAGAGGGATAACATGTTTTGACACCCTATGTACCCTAGAATAGTGGATACTACAGCCACAGTTGCCAGAGCACAGCTATTAGCCAGAGATCCCTATAGCAGATATCCTTGCCAGCCGTATTCATTTGCTTAGCTCATGCTGGGACATCTGGGAGGACTTTGCATTGTATACAATCTACTGCTGGATGTACTACTATTTCAGTCCTGCATACAGTAAAGAGAGACTCTTGTTAAGTTTAATCTGGCCTGGTCCCTGACTACCTTAACACCACATTCTAGCCATTGCATCTCCTACATGTGCCCTTTCTAGAACCCACATAGACACTAACACCATGGGCATCCCTGAACCACCATCAGGTAGGGAACTCCGGGAACACAGGGTGCCTCACCTTCACTGCATGAACACCAGTGAGCAATGGCCTGAAAAAATACACCATGACACATCATCATCAGGGCCAACACAACTGTAATTCTCTGCTCCGGCTCCTCAGAGGCTCACTGCAAAAGCAGCTGAAAACTGATCACAAGATAATTACTTCATTGATAAGACTAACAGCAGTAAATGTTAAAAATACTGGACTCAACGGTTTCTGCCATACAGTCAGGCATCACCGCTGAAGCCAATGATTGGCTGCAGCGGTGCTGTGGATGTATGGCATGTCATCGCCGCAGGAATGCTAAGCAAAAGCCAGCAGGGATGACCGCGTCTATGTTACGCAGGCGAAATGTAGTATCACAGACTGATTAAAAGATGGGGATCCTGAGTGGGAGATATCTGTTCACTGCCAGTTAGGTTTGATCATGCTGAATGACATGACCCCTCTCAAGAAATCTGTAGTTTATTTCACATGCTAATGAGGCGTTCATTGCACCGAGGGGTAGGCCTAGCCCCTCAGACCACCACTTCACCACTGCCTTTCCCCCTTCACTACTCCTTGAGTAACAGGGCCAGGCATCCTCATTGTCTTCCTGCCTGGCCCTGTAAGCCTGCGCATGCGCCAGATAGTGTTCATTCCATGCATAAGCAGTATGTCTAGGCTGTCTCCAGTGCTGAGATCCAAACTGTGCATGAGCCGATGCCATCCCGATCGTAGCATTGGCTGAGATGTACTGCGCATGCACTGTTTAAATATGAATCACCGCACGTGTAAGGTTAAACGGAGGAAGACAGTCAGGAAGCCTGACCCTGTCACTCACAGGAGCAGGGAGTGGCTAATGGGGAAAGGAGGTGGTCAAGAGTTGCTTTGAGGGGTTAGGCCCATCCCTCGGTGCTCTGAACACCTCTTTAGCATATGAAATATCCTGCAGATTTCTCATAAACTGAGCCATGGATTTCAACAAGAGAGGGGTCCAGGGGCAGACTGGGAACTTAAAGTGGCCATCATAAAAAAACTAAAAGTGACCCTATATTGTAGGTGGGTCCAAATTGACAGAAGGCGGGGCAACACAAGTAGGCAGGCCAATATATGTAGACAGGGCCAGCAATACCATAGTGCAGAACACTATACCGCCCCAGCAGAACCAAATACCACAGTGCAGCACAAAATACCACCCCAGCAGAACCAAATACTACAGTGCAACACAAAATACTGCCACAACAGAACCAAATACCACAGTGCAGCACAAAATACTGCCACCTGCGCCTCAGTATTCAACTGAGGATGACGATACAGTTGAATTCAGAAGGGGCACCTAGTTGCTGGCCAGGGGAAGAGGGGAGAATCAGATCATTATGTACACAGCTGGTGGACGTGAAGAAGGCTTGGGAAATTTCCCTGTAGGGTCTATGACCAATCCACCCCTGGAGGGGTCGTTTCACTCAGCATGATCAACCCTAACTGGCAGTATGTCTGGCTGATGCTCTTTAAAGAAGCTGTCTCATGAAGAGAACCCATTTTAAATAGGAGCTGTCCCAGCAGTTACAGTACCTGATTGCTGTGGATCAGGCATCCTCAAACTGCGGCCCTCCAGCTGTTGCAAAACTACAACTCCCAGCATGCCCGAACAGCCTACAGCAGGGCATTGTGGGAGTTGTAGTTTTACAACAGCTGGAGGGCCGCAGTTTGAGGATGCCTGCTGTGGATCCTGCACTGGAAATTCACATGTTCAGGATTTGTTTTTAGATTTTTTTCAAATCCACTATAATTCCACATCCAGTGCAAGTGAATGGGGCATTTCATGCAGCACAGAAAATCCAGGCAGATTTTTGTCCATGCCTTGTAAAGAAAGAAACAATCTGCAGGAAAACTTTACATAATCACTCCTCACAGATTCCACCTGGAAAATCCTCGGGTTAACCGCAGACTTGTCCCATTGAATTGGGTGGGATAAATCAAACAACACAAAAAGTAGAAAGATGCTATGTACAAAACATATGAAATGCACACAGTAAACGTCATGAAGGCATAAAACACAGAATCACAGACCACGTTACCATGTGCTTACCATATGTTTTGTCGCATAACGTCCTTTTTTTGTTTGATTTATTTTTGGGTATGTGGTATTATTCCAGCCCAAATGTTTAAGTTATGCCACTAAGGTTATCCCATAATTAATGTAAACAATGAAAACCAGACATCATATAGTACATGACAATCTACTTCTAACAAAGCTAGAACCAGCCCTTCATATGGATCCAGAGATCTCCCCATTCATTGCTCCAATTGATGTGCTAGATTTATTTCAAGCTGGGAGTTCGGGTGGTTGTGTCTTTTCTCAGAGGATGTGTTTTTTCTTGGGAGCATGTCCTTTCTCGGGGAGTGTCCTTTCTCAGGGGTGTGTGTACTTTTGCAGGGGATGTGTCCTTTCTGCTGCAGCTCTCTCCCTGTAACTGTCACAGCCGTTAACAGTAGATATGGCTGGTGGCAATTGAAGGATGGAACCAGGCATGTGCATCCACCTCAGTCAGGTGGGCAGAGAAATAAGAAAAAGAACAAACAGCAGGTGGCGCTATACAGATACATTTTATGGAATAACAGTGACTATACTAAATTTTTACTTACATGCAATTACAAAAGTATTCATATCCAGAAGCTGCTTTAAAAAATGTCAAATATTTTTTGTGGGACAACCCCTTTAATCCTTATTTGGATCGACTGGAACGTGTGAAATAGTTCAGGAGCAGGAATGAGCCTTGGATTTCTGCATCAGATCCTCTTGTAAATACAAATTGGATTTGAAATAGGAAAATCTGCTATGTGTGAACATACCTTTAAATGCCAGTTAGGGCTCATGCACACGACCGTTGTTGTTTTGCGGTCCGTTTTTCACGGATCCGTTGTTCTTTCTCTGATTTAAGTCCTCTTCCGTTCTGTTATTCCACAAAACATATCCGTATGGTTTTTGTATGCAATCAGTTTTTTGCAGAACGGAAACAGTAACTTATTAATCACCAAATACATGAGCAATATGGGCTGGGCATAGCATTTCTAGAGTATGGATCTGCAAAATACGGATGACATATGGATGTGTTCCGTATTTTTTGTGGACTCATTGACTTGAATGGGGCGTCGGACCATGATTTGCGGACAATAATAGGACATGCGCTACTTTTTTGCATAACGGCTATGCAGATAAACGGAAACGGAATGCATACGGAGTAACTTCCGTATTCTCTACAGCCCTATTGAAGTGAATGGTTCCACACACAAAAAACGGAACGGAAGCGGGAAGTAAATACGGTTGTGTGCATGAGCCCTTATTCAGATAAATGCCCAAACATAAAATACATGGATAGGGTCCATGAAGGCAACAGCCATTAGATGGGGCTGGAGTCTCCCTCTGTTAATAGAGAGGAGGGGTTAGAGAACATCAGTCTAATCCACACCAGTCCGGCTTTTAGGGCAGAGAGGACAGAGCATATGTCAAGTGAGAAAGCTGAAAGAGAAGATTAGGCACCAACCAGAGCAAGGCCGAAAAAGAACATTGCATACTCAGAAAGCAGGACAGATGTAAAATAGATGAGTAGTGAGAAGTTCTTTGGCGAGTTGCTATCTGAAAAGGACCACTGAGTCCCCACTGCACATGTCGAGGAGTTTAAAGTCTTAGGCCTCTTGCACACGGGCGTCATGTTTGACGCCCGGATAAGAGGCGGGTGCGTTGCGGGAATCGGCACGATTTTTCCGCGCGTGTGCTAACGTTTGTAGTGCGTTTAGCACGTGCGTGAAAAAATCCGCATGCTTGGTACCCAGACCCGAAGTCAGACTTCATCACTGAAGTCTGGTTTCGGGATGAGTATTCTGTATATGTAATTATTTTCCTTTATAACATAGTTATAAGGGAAAATAATCGCATTCTAATTTCAGAATGCAATGTTCCCCGAGCTATAGAGGGTTAAAAATAATAAAGAGTTAACTTACCTTCTCCCATTGTACGCTCAGAGCCCCAGAACGTCTTCTCTCTTGATGGTTGGGATGCTTGAGGACCTGTGGTGACGTCACAGGGTCACATGGTCCAATCAGAAGCATTTGAGTGGACCATGTGACCCATGTGATCCTGTGACATCACGGCAGGTCCTTCATCCAACAGATGTTGGATGAAGGCCCTGCCGTTATGTCACAGGATCACATGGGTCACATGGTCCACTCAAATGCTTCTATGATTGGACCATGTGACCCTGTGACGTCACCACAGGTCCTCAAGCATCCCAACCATCAAGAGAGAAGACGTTCTGGGGCTCTGCACGTACAATGGGAGAAGGTAAGTTAACTCTTTATTATTTTTAACCCTCTATAGCCCGGGGAACATTGCATTCTGTAATTAGAATGCGATTATTTTCCCTTATAACTATGTTATAAAGGAAAATAATAACGATCGGGTCCCCATCCCGATCGTATCCTAGCAACCATGCGGGAAAATCGCAACGCATCCGCACATGATTGCGGATGCTTGCGATTTTCCCGCATCCCCATTCACTTCTATGGTCACCTGGTTCACTTCATTGATCACCTGCATAGAAGAAACTATCCACATAACGCAGATGACATTTTGGAAGCGTACATTGTAAGTACGGCAACCTGTCGTCAGGCTTTAGGGTCCGTCCTGAGGTTGCATTGCAGAAAGCAAAGTGGTACACTCAATGCTTGGATGCTTGTGTAAGATTCAGCTAGAGAAGTGAAGCATGAGGAGGAATACTTTAAAGAGACATCTTGGTCTATTAATTACCTTTGCAGCCAAGTAACCTGTAATCTGTGGAAAGTCCACTTGTGTAGCATCTGCCAGTCCATGCATGTTGAAAATTGTAACTGATGTGCCTGAACTTGAATCTTCAGTAAAGAACTGTTCTACTGTACAACTACTATACAACTGCCTCATCATTGCCTCATCTGTGGCTGCAATATGGCCCTGCCTTGATTCTCACAATTCCTCTTCATCAAAGGGAACCCCAAACCACCATCAGGCAGGATAACCCCAAGACCAGGGTATGCCTCGAAGGGAATTAAGGTGCCCCCTTCCCATCACTGCACTGTCCAGGGGAGCGTCAGAGTGAGTGCCAGCTGCAAGCACAATTCTTGCTACTGTCACCCCTCTTCTCTCCTCCTTGGATCTCTGCACAATGATCTCTGCACACCCGATTGAGCATCAGCGTCATAGCAATACAAAGCAAAATACAATATTACTATAGCGTTACTACAGTCACAATACATCCATGGCATAAAATATTGCAAGTATGTTTCTCTTTGACAGCTGTAATAATTCTGAGACTCAGGGATGCAGATTTTTTTTTCTGGCGTGGAAAGAGTTAGTTAATTTCCTGTCAAGACAAGGTAGGTCTCACTAGGGCAGGAACATCTCAGAAGGTAACATTCTCCCGCATTCAGATTGTGCATGGAAATGGCATGCTTCCAATCTGCTTATCAACTGATATGTGTTGGATTTACAATTGGCCATAAAAACCTGTTTGTTCCTTATGTGTAATGTTTTAGTATACAGTAATATAGTATACAGAAATGATCAAATTCACACCAATTTTTGATTTATTAGCATATATTCATTTATATACTTTGGGTGGAAATTCTGTTTGTGACTGTCATCTATAATTTTTTCTGACAAACCAGATGTTTTTTTTTTTCAGGTTTTTTATTCTTTTTCCTGAACACAATTATGGGGGCTACCATATATTTACATTTAGAGAAATGCTTTACAGCAGCCACCATGGGCCATAGATGCAGTGGACAGGAGGGGACCTCAATTACTTCAACGGGAGAGTTTTCTAGGCATGCCTTGTCATCTGCGCAGAGGTCAGGAGGGAGTAGATAAGCTGTAATATCACCTTTTGTGAATACTGGATCCTATGTTTAAAAAAATAAATAAATATATATATATATATATATATATATATATATATATATACATATAATTTGTCATTGTGCATTGTAACACTCCCTGTGATAATAATGAGATGACTCCAGAAAAGTTATTTGTACAGACCAAGAAGTAGCGCCTATTAGTAGTGGTCCTGACTGAAAAATCCCTTGGTAGTCACCTGCTTATGCAGCTTTGACCAGCCATATATTTCCAAAGTGTTTTTACATGAGGGTCATTAAGTGAATGGCCCTCCACGTTATACATGGACAGGCCGGTTTTGGGTCTCTCATATAGGAGGACATACTGTGTAATTTCCATATACTCTAATAGGGACTATGAAAATCGGACAGCTTTTGAATATATTTTATTTCGTTGTTTTGCATGTGATATAAGCACCTGAAGTCCAGATGCCTATGTAGTGCATTGCGATCTGTACTCGAATCAAAGCCAAACCAATTGACTTCAATCCGAATTTCAGAAAAAAAATTATTCACCGCAAAGCCGAATTCCTCACCCTTTGTGTGATGTTAAAAAGAAACCATACTCATCTCATCCATTTGCACGCCATCGAGGCCATCTTGATTGCAGAAACCATGTGAAATCTCACGAGGTGTTAGATATGGCTTCATCAGTGATGACATCACCACTTCCGGCCAACGCGATGAAGTCATCATGTCACCACGCGGCATCTTAAATCTAGATGGCCGTGACAGCCTCTACGCGAGCAAATGGATAAGGTATTTATTTATTTTTACCCTGATTAACACCTAAAAGGCCAAAAATGTAGCCTCAGATGTCTCGATCAGCGATGAATGCGGCATCTGAGGAGTTCAATGATGGGGGGGCGGCAAGATCGCTGTTCCCCATCATTGCGCCTGCTACATACAAAGGAATGCGCTTCATGACAAAGTAATTCGTCATGAATTTCTTTTAGAAATTCAGCGAAGGAGCCGAATCAAATTATTCATAATTTCACATCTCAGGCAGGAAATCCATAGCACAATGCTGCTGCCTGTACTAGCACTCTTAAAGTCTGGCATAGATGTGGTCTAGCACAGTGGGCACAGGCAGAGTGCTATGCAGAGCTCCTGCCCTGCTCCCATTCGTTCCACTCTTCTACTCTTCTGTACCAAGGCTTTATTAAGGATTGCAAAGCGCTATAGGCACCTCAACTTTTTTTAAGCTGAAAAATAAAAATTACTCTCCTCATTCACTTGCATGCACAGAGGCAGTCGCTCCTCTCTTAATGCTAAAGGACCTGCCAAAGGACCTGCGCGCATGGTTTATTACATTACTACGCGGTCCCAGCATGATCATGTGGTGACCTCATCACACAGGTCCTTCAGCATCAAGAGCGAAACAACACTACTCACCAAGTGAGTAATTATTTTTAACCCCTAAAAGACCATTTTGCACTAGTGTACCCATTTTCAACAGCCGTTAGACAGGTGCAAGTCCTATTGATTTCAATGGGGTCCATCTGGCTGTAAAAATGGCCAAAACTAGAACATGTCCTAATTTTTGACAGCTGCTATTCACTGGCTATTAAAAAAAATGTTACAAAAACAGTCATCGGAAGTGTGAATGTAATCCACAACAGAAGAAAGATACACGGCACTCACCAAAAATCTTCGCAGCTTTATTCGTAGGTAAAATAAGATGGATGCGGGCACAGCACAGTCAAGAGGCTACAGCGTTTCTGGCTCCCTGCGCTTCCTCAGGCCTCACGTGCATTTTGGTGAGAGCCATGTATGTTTGTTCTGTTGTGGATTATTGTATACACTTTTTGTGCACTGAGCACCGCCAGACGTCACGAGAGTATGATGCAGTGTCCGTTTTCTGGGATATAGTCACCTCATGCAGTGTCTGATTCCATTCTTCTACTGTTTACATGAGAGGTGTGAATGTAGCCTAAGACAGGGATCAGCAACCTCTGACACTCCAGCTCTTCAGAAACTACAACTCCCAGAATGTTTTACTCACTTCTGTAGGAGTTACAAGCACAGCTGAGAAAGTGTGCATGATGGCAGTTGTAGTTGCACAGAAGCTGGAGTGCCAGAGGTTGCTAAGCCCTGTTCTAGCATAAAGCTGACCTCACAAAATATGTCTGACTAAAACCCTATTCACAGTTTGCTGAGTGTATAAGTTTAGCATATACACTAGGAAAGGCTCTGGGGGACACTTGTCATTTCCTGTATGTCAGAAAATTGGAGTTAAAGAGTCTAAAAATTTGGCGCACATCCCACTTGCACAAAATGTTGCAACTTTTTGAAGATTTACGCCCTGCTCACCACTTTTGCAAAAAATGGGTGGACAGGGGTGATAAGTGGGCGGTGTGGAGCTGGGCACATTTATTATACTCTACACCAGTAAACACCATGAATTAGGCTACATGCACACGACAGTGAAAAACGGACATGTGATGTACATTTTTTTAACGGCCATGAAATGTATATTTTAAGACCAATGGTCGTCTATGGGGTTATTCACATGGCAGTTTTTTTAACTGTCAGTGAAAAACGGACGTCAAAAAATAGAACATGCTCTATCTTGTCCATTTTTCCCTGACAGACTGCCCCCATACAATTGAATGGGTCCATTTTTAACATCCATCTCTCAGAAAGGCATCAGTGAAAAAAACGTCCGTTAAAAATGTCCGTTTTTAACAGACGTTTTTTTTCACTGTCGTGTGCATGTAGCCTTAGGCTTCTTCTCGCTGAAAAGTAATGCAACATTTTTTTGACGATAGTCAATGCGACATGCTGTGACTTCAATGTGACGATCATAAAAAATCCATCCAAGTCGGATTTTTTTGCGACTGCTGCAGCATGTCACAATATGGTACAATTAGCTATTAGAGATGAGCGAATCTCCGCTTACAAAATTCGTTCACACTTCGTTTGGTGGTAAAAGGTAAATTGCGTTCTGGATTCCGTTACCACGGACCATAACGCAATTCTATGAAGGAATGCATAACGGAATGCCTTTAGAGGGCTCCCCTGCATAACGGAAACAGGACAAATCCGTTTTGCAGCCCATAGACTTCTATTATGACGGAATGAATAATGGAATGCCTCTAAAGGCATTCCGTTATAGATTTGCGTTATGGTCCGTGGTAACGGAATCCATAACGCAATTCACCTTTTACCACCAAGCGATGTGTGAACGAATTTCAAAATATGAAATTCGCTCATCTCTATTAGCTATCAGTACCAAAAAAAAGTGCGCAACTTTTCAGCAACACATGTAGCCATACACCAGCACTTATGCTGGTATAGATTTCAGCTCTGGAGCAAAGAACTGAACAGGTGTGCTGCAATTATTTAGACGTGCACACCTCTTAATAATTGTAGCGCATCTGACGCCAGTAGGGAGAAGCTTATGACCGACGTGTTAAACGCTGACCTTAGTAAATATCCACTGTGTGTTTATATTAGGAGCGTAGGTGACTATGCTTTGCAGAGCAAAAGAAGTAACGATGTAGCAATCTTTGTCTTAATACTAAGGCCTTATGCACACGACCGTTGGTGTTTTGCGGTCCGCAAACCGCAGATCCGCAAAACACGGAAGCTGCTCCGCGTTCCGTTCCGCAATTTGTGGAGTGGAACGCAGCCCATTGTAGAAATGCCTATTCTTGTCCGCAAAACGGACAAGAATAGGACATGCTCTATTTTTTTGCGGGGGCACGGAGCGGAGAAACGGATGCGGACAGCACACGGAGTGCTGTCCACATATTTTGCGGCCCCATTGAAGTGAATTATGCAAAATATGCATGAGGCCTTATAATGCATTAAATAAACAGCTGCGGCAAACTTTTAATTGACATAAAACCATTGAAATCAAGTAAAAGTTTGTTGCAACTATTTATTTAACATGTTATATGTGTTATGTATATGGCATATTATACTGTATATTTATTTTTAAATCTAGTCAATCTAAGACCTTCCGGATGCTGAGAGCGTGGTTTGGGTTCTGGCGTGGTCAGCAATTATTTATTTAATTATATTCGCCATTTAGTGAGCGGTGCTGAATTATTCTTATTATTGTCAGGTATGTACATTTGGGATGGGTGAACTCGCTGTTTTCAAGTTCGGGTTTGGCGTTCGGGTTCTTTGGTAATTCCATTATGGATTCCGTTATCATGGACTATAACTCAATTCTATGACGGAAAGCACCACGGAAGCCTTTTAGAGGCATTCCGTTTTGCATTCCATTATAATAGAAGTCTATGGGCAGCATAACGGATCCAGGCGGTTTTCGTTCCGTTATGATAATACATAACGGAATTGTGATAGAACCCGAACCCAAACTTGTGTATATTATGACCATCCTATTAAGTATACTCTGATATGTTTATTGACCATTGGTTACCCCTGTGTATTTCTAACTTTATTTGTTGGTAATTTTTTGTTGACCAATTAGATTCTGCCTCCCGCCCTGTTGAGATGGTATATATAACTTTGCTACATGCCAGCACTCTATTGCCTCTCTGAAGAAGCTGACCGCAAAACGCACACGGCGGGATAAGGTGGTGGTCTGTCATTTAGTAGGTTGCTTATAATGGGTCGGTTTTGTCTTTAACTATTTATTCCATTTGGATTTCTTTTTATAGTCATTTTAAACATGTTATTACATGATATTTTGTATTACCGTGTATAACTCTTCTGAATACTCTATGTATTTATGAATTGTGCTATATTATATCATATTACATATCTCTTGCCCCATGACCATTATCCTTAAAGGATATTTAAAATTAATAATAATAATAATAAAAATAATAAAGGGGTTGTCCCACAAAGAATATTCTACATACTTCAAACCAGCAACTGGATCTCAATACTTCTGTAATTGCGCCACCTGCTGTTTGCTCTTTTTATAATTTCTCTGTCCTGCTCACTGAGATAGAAGCACATGCTCAGTTCCTTCCTTTAGCTGACTCCAGCTTCAGTAGAAAGCACATGCCCCCTAAGAAACGACATGTACCCTAAGCTGCAAGCTTGAAATAAATCAAGCAGCGCAATTGGAGCAATAAATGGGGAGAAATCTGGATCCATGTGAGGTACAGGGCTGATTCTACGTTTGTTAGCAAGAGATTGTCATGTTCTATTTGTGCGTTTCTTTTGCATACAAATCTGTACCGTATGCACCTACCTTAAAGGGGTTTCCCACGAAAAATATTCTACAATTTTCAAACCAGCTCCTGGATCTGAATACTTTTGTAATTTCATGTAAAAAACAATGTTGTATAGCTACTGAGTTAGTCTATAAAATATCTGTATAGCGCCACCTGCTGCTTGTTTTTTTTTCTTATTTCTTAGACCTTCTCCCTGAGATGGCCGCACATGCTCAGTTTCATCCTTCAGCTGCCTCCTGACCTGTGATAGGGAGAGCATGGACACGCCCCCTGAGCTGCAGCACAAAGGACACTCCCTTTGAGCTCATTTGAAAATGATAAAATGATAGACAAACATGTTAAAGGTAAAGACTATAAGCTTGATGGTCCTGTTACTACAGGTGCACATATTATTCTACGGGACTGTAACCAACCTCCCTGAACGTAGCCGCAAGAGGAAAATTGATGGCAAATTGAATTCTGATTTCTGACACTAGGCAGTACACTTTGCTCCAGAATGCCTTGATCTTGTCTTGAGATTTCATTGTACACTGCACATATTCAATACACCCTGTGTCAGATGCAGCAAAGCAGCTCCAAAACATAATCGAGCCTCCTCCATGTTTCATAGAAGGTACAATGTTCTTTTCTTTGTATGCTTCATTTTTTTGTCTGATGTGACTTGCCAAAAAGCTCATTTTTTTTCTCATCTGTCTAAAGGACATTCCCACAGAAGCTTTTTGGTTTGTCAATATGCATTATGGCAAATTCCAGTCTGGTTCGCTTTCAACAGTGGTTTCCACCTCTAATCTACTTGGAAGTTGTTCTGGGCTCTTTAGTTTCCATTTGTATTATCAGTCTCTTCAATTTGCCATCAATTTTCCTCTTGCGGCTACATCCAGGGAGGTTGGTTACAGTCCCGTAGAATAATATGTGCACCTGTAGTAACAGGACCATCAAGCTTATAGTCTTTACCTTTAACATGTTTGTCTATCATTTTCTTTCTAAGCTCCGGGGACAGCTCTCTCCTTAGCTTTTTGGTCCATGTTCAGTGATTCCAAACAGAGTGACAACTTTTAACCCTTTAAATTGGCAGAATGACAGATTTCTAGCTTGAAGACACCTGTGATGCTAAGTACAGGACACAACTTAGTTTAACATGTCCCTATGGGAACAATTATGTTCAATCTTTTCGAGGAGTACCATCGCTTTGTCCGGGCCAGTTTCTTAGCTTATTTTTTAACCTTTTCATTAGCTGATTTTTAGTAAATTTTTATTTATTATTACTTTTGCCAGTTTCAAGTTATTTCAGTGACCATTGTGGGTTTTTCTTTTGTTAACAAAAGGGTACCAACAATTTTGTCCATGTGCGTAGAAGTCAAGGGGATTTCTTTGGCCTATGAAAAACCATCCTGCTCTTCTCCGTGCGCGGTGCGATCATAATACACACCATGGACCAGCAGGATACTATCAGGTGTCAGTCTCATGTTTTCTTTGGAGCCCACTTAAAAAAACTCTGAGATAATGTATAGCAAGGATAAGATGTATTAAATTTACAATCCATTTTAATGTTTGAAAGATATTCTAACAGCACCGGGATAACGCCTATGAAAACAATCAAAGCTCGGAAAATATTTATTATCCCAGATAGCATGGGTGCCATTTACATGATCTGATTATTTTTATTCACATATCATGCCTGCATAGCGGTCCTTACATCAAGACTCTTCTGAGACCACACAGAGCCATGTGAAGTTCTTCTCCACATGCTATTTCTTAATATAAGTTGTAATATTTTCTTTTTGTTCTCTGAACTATCGCAATATAGTGTCTCATCCAATTTTAGCTTTGTTATATTTATGTACATTTTATACTATTTTATAATTCTTGTATGGAGATTTGAATGCCTCTGTGCACATGGCCATTTCCCAGTTTCTTACAACCTACTACTACAGAGCCATACCAGAGCCCATAGTCTCATATGCACTAACACACATCTCTCACATCTCACGGCATTATGTGTCGCTTGCGCTTTATAAGTCACGACATATGTGAGTGCAGTACAAAAGACCAGCATTCAGGCAGGAAATCACAGAATTATAAATCATTATAATACTGTGAGTTCAGGTCAGAGGAGCAGTGTTTGGTTCAGAAAATGCGGCCATCACACGTGTTTCCCACCAATCGAATACGCCCATTAGAAATTAACCAAAAGGCGCCAAAAACCACCTGATGGGTTCACTTTAAAAGGCTTTTCCGACATTTCAATACTGAGGACTTATCCTCCAGATAGGTCATCAGTACCTGATTGGGGGGGGTCCAAATCCGGGACCCCTGCCGACTGGTGCTCTTGTGAGTGATGCTGGCTTCTCGCATCTTACCAAGGACAGCGCAGTACATTGTATAGTGGCTGTGCTTGGTATCGCAGCTCAGCTCTGTTCACTTCTATAGGATTAAGCTGCGCCTAGGCCATGTGACAGATGAACGTGACTTCACATGGCCCAAGAAAATCTGGAGAAGGCTGTGGCGCTCACAGGAGCGCCAGTGCATTCTCAAATAGTTGATCGTCGGTGGTCCCGGGTGTTGGACCCCCACCGATCAGATACTGATGATGACCTATACAAAGGATTGGTCATCAGTATTAAAATCTTGGAAAACCCTTTTGACAACTTTTCAAATTCTCATATCATGCTGATGGGGTGTCACGGTCTCTCAGGTGACTGATGTCAGGAGATAAGGGAGATTGTCTGAGCGTGGAGGAATCTAATAGCCTCCTTGATTTCAATAATTTCAGTATTAATAGGGTTAATGACCACTTCCCTTATCTCAGCTGTTGCTCAGTGGTCATCACTTCTACCCTTTATAGTCTGACCCCACTCTTCTGACTATGCGGTACATAGCTTCTTTTGGGTTTGGCAGAGCTGATGTGATGTCGTCTCTTGTGTTCCTGCTCGTCCATCACTGCTGAAGTTAAGTGTCTCTTTTGTTTATATTTGGTTGTTCCCTTGTACTTGTTAACTAGGCCTCAGGGAGATGCTGGTTCATTCACCTGGGAAGGAACCGGTAGTCTCTTTCCCTTGTCACTACCTCTAGGGCAGTGGTGGTGAACCTATGGCACGGGTGCCAGAGGCGGCACTCAGAGCCCTCTCTGTGGGCACCCGCAGCCTGAAAAAAGTCTATGGTGTACCAATATGCCTTAGGGTACCTTCACACTGGCGTTTTTGTTTTCTAGCATAAAGTTCTGTCGTTGGGGCTCTATGCCGGAAAAAAAAACGTTTCAGTTAAGATAATACAACCGCATGAATCCGTTTGAACGGATCTGCTTGTATTAACTTTATTTTTTAACATTTCAAAGCTTTATTAATTGATTTAAAAAATCAACAACAAGTATATATATAATTACAGTAAATATGGCGGTAAAACAAGTGGTAGCCAAGATATGTGGCTCCCCCCATACAAGAGGACCAAATAGATACCTCCCACACAAGGCCTAAGGCCTTTCTTAGATCAATAAAGTATAAGCCTCCATTAGATTGTAATGACTACACAGTACCCTGAAAATATTAGCTGAAAAAATTAGCAAAAACGCATAATCAATATAGCTACAAGGCACACTGGTCTACATATAATATACCTGAAAAGCACTTGAGGAAGGAAGATTTGGGCCTCTGGCCGGGGAAGGAGCCCACCCGGATGTACGTTTCGCTCCGCTTTCTCAAGGGGCGTTTTGCTCCGCATCTCAGGACGGAAAGAAAACTGCAGCATGCTGCGGTATTTTCTCCGTCCAAAAAACGTTCACATACTGAACGGAAGACATCCTGATGCATCCTGAACGGATTTCTCCCCATTCAGAATGCATGGAGATAATCCTGATCAGTTTTTTTCCGGCATAGAGCCCCGACGACGGAACTTTATGCCTGAAAACAAAAAAGCCAGTGTGAAGGTACCCTTAGACTTTTCCTGCCATTCATCAGCGCAGGGCGCAGTATGAACAGCACTGAATGTAGGCAGCCTATTATGGCTAAATGATGAAGTATATGGAAGATATACTATATTGGTATTCAGGTTAAATTGCCGTCTGAGCACTCGGTCTCTAAAAGGTTCGTTATCACTGCTCTAGGGCATATCTGGGCCATGTCCGCAAACTAGAAAAAATAGGACATGCTCTAATTTTTGGCGGAACGGAAAAACAGACAAACGGAAACGGAATGCACACGGAGTACCTGCCGTTTTTTTTGCGGACCATATGTGGAACCATTCATTTTAATTGGTCCACAAAAAAAAACTGAAGGTACTCCGTGTGCATTCCGTTTCTGTTTGTCTGTTTTTCCGTTCCGCAAAAAAATAGAGCATGTCCTATTTTTTCTAGTTTGCGGACATGAATAGGCATTATTACAATGGATCCGCAAAAATAACGGATCCGCAAAAAAAACAACTAGGCCTCAAAGCTAGGGAGAAGAAAAAGGTCACCTCCTAGGAAATCCCTAGAACTGGCCCTGACTCCTGTCAGTATGTATAGACCCCGAAGGTGGGAAATACATACGCCGGAATCTAAACACCCTAGGAGCCCTGATATGCCCTAGAGGTAGTGACAAGGGAAAGAGACTACCGGTTCCTTCCCAGGTGAATGAACCAGCATCTACCTGAGGCCTAGTTAACAAGTACAGAAAAAAAAAGGAACGGACACGGAAAGAAAATACGTTCGTGTGCATGAGGCCTAAAAGGTAAGTTCAAATCCCAAAGAGCAAGAAGAATTTGGGAATACAAATTTATAACACTGCTTGACACTTTGAATACTGGACTGAATTTGTCCCCGGGATTTATGACACGAGATCTAAAGAGTCTTCTATAGACATAGTCGGGGCACCAGGTCTCTGAGATAACATCAATTTAGAGATGTAGTGTACGGGAGTTGTACTACCCGTCACTACAGAAGGGTCACTTGGATGCTGTCGTTCCTCTCATTTATGGGGAGGCTGGTAAAAGTCCTATTTGTAAAATGTAATGCAATTTATGGTATTTAATTCCCTGTTACTGTGAAATGTGCCATGTGCAGGCCGGCTAGGGATGTAATTCCAGCTCTAGTCACTAGAGGGAGCTAGGTAGCCCTAGTCTATATAAGGCCCAGTCAGGGAAGGAGAGCTCAGTTCAGTCTACTCCAGGCCATGAGCCTGTGAAGTCTACAACAGGCCCTGGGCCTGGGAAGGAGTGCAGACCCTGGAGTCTGTGAAGGCCACATGTCACAGGCCTAAGCCAGTCAGCAGAAGTCAAGCAGAGGCAATCCCTAGAGCAAGAGGTACTGAATGTCAAGAGGAGGTACACTGTCTACTGGAGATTCAAGGATATAAGCCAGAAGTAGGGCATTGGGGCCTTGAAGAATAATTGCCAGTCAGGACAAGTCAGGAAGAAAGTAAGGTTCACCTGCATTTCAAAGTCCTGTTATTTTACCCTCTACTTTACCTTGCTGGATGTAAGCCTGCTGTAACTGCGACTGTATAAAAGTCTATTGTCTGCAACAAGAACTGTTGTAAGAGGTTGCCTGCTGTATTTCCACTGTTCTCAGTAAAGTTGGAATTCTGTTTTCAAGCTACAAGTCTGCACCTCTATTATTCCTACTATAAATACGGTGTGCCACCGTTTACTGGCACTGGCGTCACGAAACATCAGGGACTTAGCCATAGGCACGTTAAACTACAACACCAAGGGCACCTCACATTCCACCTGGCTGTGTCCCTCAAGAACCCAGAGAGTGCCCCAGAGGAACAGCGTGCCGGCCTCTCCATCACTGGCATTCCCCAGGTTAGTCACACACATTGCCCTGACTTGGGGGTGCTACAGAGACCATAAAACTTTCACACCCCTTATCTGTAAGATAATTAAGGACTCATTCTCAAGATCTTTGATATGTTGTTCTGTTATTTTTCAAATGTCCATTTATTCCCCCATGTCTCTGTTCTTATTGTATATACAGTGGGAACGGAAAGTATTCAGACCATCCTTAAATTTTTCACTCTTTGTTAAATTTCAGCCATTTGCTAAAATCTTTTAAGTTCATTTTTTCCCTTATTAATGTACACACAGCACCCCATATTGACAGAAAAACAGAATTGTTGACATTTTTGCAGATTTATATAAAAAGAAAAACTGAAATATCACATGGTCCTAAGTATTCAGACCCTTTGCTCAGTATTTAAAAGAAGAACCCTTTTGATTAATACAGCCATGAGTCTTATTAGGAAAGAAGCAAAACGTTTTTCACACCTGGATTTGATCCTCTGCCATTCCTCCTTGCAGATCCTCTCCAGTTCTGTCAGGTCGGATGGTAAACGTTGGTGGACAGCCATTTTTAGGTCTCTCCAGAGATGCTCAATTGGGTTTAAGTCAGGGCTCTGGCTGGGCTATTCAAGAACAGTCACGGAGTTGTTGTGAAGCCACTCCTTCATTATTTTAGCTGTGTGCTTAGGGTCATTGTCTTGTTGGAAGGTAAACCTTCGGCCCAGTCTGAGGTCCTGAGCACTCCGGAGAAGGTTTTCGTCCAGGATATCCCTGTACTTGACTGCATTCATCTTTCTCTTAATTGCAACCAGTCGTCCTGTCCCTGCTGGTGAAAAACACCCCCATAGCATGATGCTGCCACCACCATGCTTCACTGTTGGGACTGTATTGGACAGGTGATGAACAGTGCCTGGTTTTCTCCACACATACCAGCGTGCGCTTGTACTCGCGCATCTTCCTATCACGCTCTAGTGCAGGAAGTAAGGTGGGCACATTGTCTTTGTACCGGGGATCCAGCAGGGTGGCAACCCAGTAGTCCGCACGAGCTGAAATGTGGGCAACTCTGCTGTCGTTGCGCAGGCACTGCAGCATGTAGTCGCTCATGTGTGCCAGGCTGTCCAGAGGTAAGGACAAGCTGTCCTCTGTGGGAGGCGTATAGTCATCGTCCTCCGTTTCCCCCCAGCCACGCACCAGTGATGGGCCTGAGCTGCGTTGGGTGCCACCCCGCTGTGAACAAGCTTCATCCTCATCCTCCTCCACCTCCTCATCCTCGTCCTCCTTGTCCTCCAGTAATGTGCCCTGGCTGGCCACATTTGTACCTGGCCTCTGCTTTTGCAAAAAACCTCCTTCTGAGCCACTTCTAAGAGACTGGCCTGAAAGTGCTAAAAATTACCCCTCTTCCTCCTCCTCCTCCTCCTCCTGGGCCACCTCCTCTTCCATCATCGCCCTAAGTGTTTTCTCAAGGAGACATAGAAGTGGTATTGTAGCGCTGATAACGGCGTCATCGCCAGTGGCCATGTTGGTGGAGTACTCGAAACAGCGCAACAGGGCACACAGGTCTCGCATGGAGGCCCAGTCATTGGTGGTGAAGTGGTGCTGTTCCGCAGTGCGACTGACCCGTGCGTGCTGCAGCTGAAACTCCACTATGGCCTGCTGCTGCTCGCACAGTCTCTCCAGCATGGGCAAGGTGGAGTTCCACCTGGTGGGCACGTCGCATATGAGGCGGTGAGCGGGAAGGCCGAAGTTACGCTGTAGCGCAGACAGGCGAGCAGCGGCAGGATGTGAACGCCGGAAGCGCGCACAGATGGCCCGCACTTTATGCAGCAGGTCTGACATGTCGGGGTAGTTGTGAATGAACTTCTGTACCACTAAATTCAGCACATGCGCCAGGCAAGGGATGTGCGTCAAACCGGCTAGTCCCAGAGCTGCAACGAGATGTCGCCCATTATCGCACACCACCAGGCCGGGCTTGAGGCCCACCGGCAGCAACCACTGGTTGGTCTGTTGTTCAATACCCCGCCACAACTCCTGCGCGGTGTGGGGCCTGTCCCCAAAACATATGAGTTTCAGAATGGCCTGCTGACGTTTACCCCGGGCTGTGCTGAAGTTGGTGGTGAAGGTGTGTGGCTGACTGGATGAGCAGGTGGAAGAAGAGAAGGAGGAAGCCGAGTAGGAGGAAGCTACAGGAGGCAAAGAATGATGCCCTGCGATCCTGCGGAAGGACGTGTGCCAAAGAACTAACCGCCTGGGGCCCAGCCGCCACTACATTTACCCAGTGTGCAGTTAGGGAGATATAGCTGGCCGTGCTTACTGGTCCACATATCTGTGGTTAGGTGGACCTTGCCACAGATGGCGTTGCGCAGTGCACACTTGATTTTATCGGATACTTGGTTGTGCAGGGAAGGCACGGCTGTCTTGGAGAAGTAGTGGCGGCTGGGAACAACATACTGTGGGACAGCCATCGCCATCAGCTGTTTGAAGCTGTCTGTGTCCACCAGCCTGAATGACAGCATTTCAAAGGCCAGTAGTTTAGAAATGCTGGCATTCAGGCCCAGGGCTCGAGGGTGGGTAGGTGGGAATTTACGCTTTCTCTCCAACGTTTGTAAGATGGAGAGCTGAACGCTGCCGTGTAACATGGTGGAGATGCTTGGTGGGCGGCAGGTGCCAACATTCCTCCCGAGGCGGGGGAAGAGGCCAAGGTAGCAGCAGAAGAGGGAGCAGGGGGAGCCTGAGTGAGTTCCTTGTTTTTAAGGTGTTTACTCAACTGCAGTTCATGCTTCGCATGTAGATGCCTGGTCATGCAGGTTGTGCTAAGGTTCGGAACGTTAATGCCTCTCTTCAGGCTCTGAGGGCACAGCGTGCAAACCACTCGGGTCTTGTCGTCAGCACATTGTTTAAAGAAGTGCCATGCCAGGGGACTCCTTGAAGCTGCCTTTGGGGTGCTCGGTCCCTGGTGGCGGTGGCCATTAGCAGGCGAACTCTCTTGGCGGCGGCTGTTCTGCTTCTGCCCCCTGCTCCCTCTTTTGCTACGCTGTTGGCTCGGTCTCACCACTGCCTCTTCCTCTGAACTATGAAAGTCAGTGGCACGACCTTCATTCCATGTGGGGTCTAGGACCTTATCGTCTTCCACACAGTCTTCCTCCCTGACCTCCTGTTCAGTCTGCATACTGCAAAAAGACGCAGCAGTTGGCACCTGTGTTTCGTCATCATCAGAGACGTGCGGACTCTGATGAGGTGGTATTCCCATGTCCTCATCATCAGAAAACATAAGTGGTTGTGCGTCAGTGCATTCTATGTGTTCCACCACTGGGGAAGGGCTAGGTGGATTCCCTTGGGAAACCCTGCCAGCAGAGTCTTCAAACAGCATAAGAGACTGCTGCATAACTTGAGGCTCAGACAGTTTCCCTGATATGAATGGGGGTGATGTGACAGACTGATGGGCTTGGTTTTCAGGCGCCACCTGTGCGCTTTCTGCAGAAGACTGGGTGGGAGATAATGTTGTGAACGTGCTGGATCCACTGTCGGCCACCCAATTGACTAGCGCCTGTACTTGCTCAGGTCTTACCATCCTTAGAACGGCATTGGGCCCCACCAAATATTGCTGTAAATTCTGGTGGGTACTGGAACCTGAGGTAGTTCATTCACTAGGACGTGTGGCTGTGGCAGAACGGCCACGTCCTCTCCCTGCACCAGAGGGTCCACTAACACCACGACCATGTCCGCGTTCTTTACTAGATGTTTTCCTCATTGTTACTGTTCACCACAATAAGAAAAAAATTATTTGGCCCAATGTATTGAACTTAAATTCAGGCCTTTTTTTTACAGGCACCTAACACTATCTGGCTATCTATTTAGGTACCGTATTACACTAATCCAGGCACAGCAGTAACCACAGATTTAGGGGAATATCAATTGTAGGCCTAGTATTTAGGCCCTGGATCAAAGGTATCCTTTTACGGACAGATTTACACTTTGAGATGCACAGTAGCGTGTGAAAAAATATATAGGATTATGCTTTCAGCACTTGTATTTTAACACTTTGTGTAATATACCCTTTAACGGAAAGAAATACACTTAGAGATGCAAAACAGTGTGTGCAAATGTAGAGGATTATGCTGTATTTTAACACTTACTGTAATATATCCTTTAACGGAAAGAAATACACTTGGAGATGCACGCTGAGTGTAATTTTACGGACAGATTTACACTTGGCCTGCAACAGCTGGAACACCAGATTTTGGGTATTGCAATTTTGGCAATTGAATTTCACCCCAGAAAATAATATATCCTTTGACAGACACTATGAAACTTGTCCAGTCACAGCTGGAACACTAGATGTATGGTATTTCTATTTTTGCAACTGAATTTCATCCCAGAAAATTATCTATCCTTTGCCGGACATAATTAAACTTGGCCAGCCATTGCTGGGACACCAGATTTAGGGGATTGCTATTTTGGCAATTGAATTTCACCCCAGAAAATTATCTATCCTTTGCCGGACAATATTAAACTTGGCCAGCCACAGCTGAAACCACTGATTTACGGTATTGCTATTTTGGCAATTGAATTTAACCCCTCAATAAAATATAGAAATTTCTATCCTGACTTTCTAGGGGTGACAATAAGCACAGCCAAGCCACTGATGTAGGATATAGCAACAAAAAAACTAGTATTGATGGATTGATGGACTTGGTGGCAGCTTGTGCTAGTGCACCACAAGACACAAAATGGCCGCCAATCACCCCAGAAAAAAGTGACAGAAAAATGCTCTGTGCAGCCTAAAAACCAGTGAGCAATTAACTAGCAGAAGTTGAATGATTCACAGCTGTAGATCGATCACTTCATTAGGTGTTTTTGCTGAGTTTTCCCTGCCTAATCTCGCCCTCACAGCAGCTGCGTCCTATCCCTACACTAATAAGAGCAGAGTAACATGCGGCGCTACGTGACTCCAGCTTAAATAGAGGCTGGGTTACATGCTGCACTTGGCCAATCACAGCCATGCCATTAGTAGGCATGGCTGTGATGGCTTCTTAGGGTAAGAAGTAAAGCGCTAGCTGATTGGCTGCTGTGCAGCCCTTCAGAAAGCGGGAAGAAATCGCCGAACAACGAACCTGAACCTTTTTGAAAATGTTCGGGTCCATGTGCCGAACACCCCAAAATTCGGTACGCACCTTAACTATACAGTTCGGGTTCGCTCATCCCTACTTAGGACCATGTGATATTTCAGTTTTTGTTTTTTAATAAATCTGCAAAAATGTCAACAATTCTGTGTTTTTTTGTCAAGATGGGGTGCCGTGTGTACATTAATGAGGAAAAAAAATCTCATTAATGAGATTTTTTTAAAAATTAATAGATTTTAGCAAATGGCTGCAATATAACAAAGAGAGAAAAATGTAAGGGGGTCTGAATACTTTCCATACCCACTGTATATTGCCGTTTCTTTTTCACCAAAATTTTATTACGTTTGAATATTTTATACATACATCTACATGCACAGAAAAGAAAATGTCATAAAATTGCGCAACATAGACGTTATCATATAACATAGACAAAATAACCTTCATAGCAGGTATAACATTTATAACTTTCTGTCAACAGTGCATAGCAAGACATGTTCAGAAATAAACGAGTCAGAAAAAGAGGGAATACCTCGATGACAAGTCAATTCACATCCCATAGACACTAGCTCATGAACGTAACTGCAGCCTACCTAGTGAGTTCTTCAATTGTTCTGTTAGATACCACTGGGTCCACTCTATCTAATTCTTCCTGGGAGAGAAAGTGGAGCAAAAAATTGCGCCATTTCACAATAAGTTTTTTAACACTGTGTTCCTTATGCCTCTCCGCTTCCCTGCGCTCCAAGGCCAACAAGGCTTTTAAATCCAGCAAAATGGTTTCCCCAGCAGAGGCATGTGGCTGCAGCCAGTTTTGTAGAAAGGCACGCTTGGTCAGCATACAGAACGCATGGAAAAGGACAGGCAAGTTCTTCTCCTCCCGGCCATCAGAACCCGAATCCTCCCAATAGTGAAACAAGTATGTCATAGGGGACAGCGGAATATCTAGTTTCCATAGAGTTTTGATGAATTGTGCTATCCTCTCCCATAGAGCAACTGAATGTGGACCGTGAAACAGGTCCGTGCTGGGAGCCAAACATTTGGGGCAACTGGTAATTCTATCAGGCTTTTCTGGCGTACGCGGAAGATTAAAGGCGTACACCGCGTTGTGCAGTATTCTAAAGTGTGTGTCACGCCAGGATTCATTCAAAATGGCATTTCTCATAGAGCTCCAACCCTTTAACAGTTTCTCTCCTACCCCATTTGTGGAAAGCCTGGAGTGACACCCCATCCCCAACAAACTCTTCAATTTGAGAATATAATGATGAGATTGATTCTGGGCCCGAATTCCTGGTCAGAATCTAGTCAAATGTATTAGGTTTAGCTTCGTTGATCACTTTAAGTAATCTAGACTTTAGGAAATTCTGGACCTGAGCGTGCTGAATAGACTGGAAGGGGCTCAGGTTATACTTCTCCACTACTTCCTTTTGTGACAACCACTGGCCCTCTCCGGGGTGCATCATATGATGAGCTGTTGTAATCCCCTTAGTCCTCCATTCTCTGAAATGAATGTTAGTTCTTCCTAACACGAACTCGGTATGGTGCCATAACCCCAGGTGCTTAGAAATTCTTTGACTCAAACCAAAGAGCTTCCTAAGTGCTTTCCAAGCTGCCCATGTATGCCTAAATACCACAGAACACTGGAGATGTTTAGGTAAGTGTGCCATAGCAGTGTGTAGCAGAGTGCATGGATCCCAAGGGGCACAGAGATTCTTCTCTAGAATAAGATCCGAATGAAAAGAGGATCCCCTAACCCAATCAATTATGTGCCGGAAAAGGCAGGCCAAATTGTATAATCTGCCATCAACTTTTTCATCGCTATCCGGGGCCTTTTTCCCTGCCAGATGAAGTGGGTTATTGCCGCATACAGCTTGGAAATATCTACATGTTTGATCAGGAGGGGAAGGGTCTGTAGCGGGTATAGGAGTATCGAAAAACTCATCATTTTGACTAGATGTATCCTTCCCAGCAATGACAGGGGTAGATTATGCCATTTTTTGAAGTTCCTGCACTATCTTACGGAGCAAAGGAGCATAATTGAGCGAATATAGAAAGTCCGTTTTATGGCCTGTTTTAATCCCGAGATATGTAATAGCATCTCACGCCACTGGTATGTCACATATGGTGGAGTTGGGGGCTGGCCTCCTCCCCCCTCAAGGGTAAAATCGCACACTTTGCCAGGTTCAACCTGAAACCCGATAGCCTCCCAAAGTCCGCAATCCCATCCAAGACTCCCTCAAGGTCTCTACCTAGATTTCCCATAAACAGTATGATATCATCGGCGAAAAGGCAGCCTTGAGGGTAGTCTTGCCGACCTTTATGCCCGCATACGGTGCCCTTCTAAGGAGATATCTAGCTAAAGGCTCTAGTGCCAAATTGAAAAGAAGGGGGAAAGGGCAACCTGGCAGTGCCCCTAAAAAGCCGGAAGGGCTCAGACAAGAAACCCGTAGTGCTGATTCTAGCCCGTGGATCTCGGTAAAGCCCGGAGACATAGGACCGGAAAGGACCCGCTATCCCCAACCTATCCAGAACCCGCCCTAGCCCCTCCCAATGAACCTTATCAAAGGCTTTCTCTGCGTCAAGAGTGACCAGGGTAGGATCTGCTGCCTCCCTCGGGTTTCGGTCTACCTCGTCCAGAGACACCAGCACTCTGCATATGTTTGTGACCTCCGAGCGGCCTTTAACAAAACCCACTTGCAAAGGGGTTATAATATCTGGTAAGATACCAGCTAAGCTATTAGCCATGAGCTTGGAAAATATCTTGACGTCCTGGTATATTGCCGTTTCTTCATATATTCTTGCAGTACGCCTGATGAAGGGACTGGTGATGTCTCGAAATCTTGCTATGTAACATCATTACTTCTATTTTTGTTAGCCATTAAAAGGTATCAAACCTGCAATACTCCTATTTTGTTTCTTTACTTGTTGAATGAACATTACGTTCCGCACTACCAAACATACAGGACTATACATCTCTACATACCTCTTACATCCAGTGCATCACAGCTGACATTTCCTCTGATGTAGACGTTCTCTTTCCTTTTCTCCATTCGGCCCATGACAACTTCATTTATGTCTTGTCTCTGCAGGGTTTGCCACACAGACATCTTACTGTAGGTTCCTCACGTTTCCATCATCTTCCCCACCCTGATTCTTCAACAGTGTTATCCTACTGCTACCCCCAATACTGTGCCCCCTGTACTCCACAATGCTCCCAAACACTGCAATGCAAAAAAAATAGTGTCATACAGATAGCTCCCCCCTTCATATTTACAGTGGCATGCAAAAGTTTGGTCACCCCCTGGTCACAATTACAGTTACTGTGAACAGTGAAACAAGTTGAAGATGAAATGATCTCCAAAAGGCATAAAGTTGAAGGTGACACATTTCCCTTTGTATTGTAAGCAAAAATATTTTTTTATTTTCACCTTTTACATTTTCAAAAAAATGTTTTGGGATTTTCATCCATTCTTCCTTGCAAAAATTTAAATGATGTTCAGATCAGGGGACTGTGACGGCCATGGTAAAACCTTCAGCATGCGCCTTCTGAGGTAGTCTATTGTGGATTTTGAGGTGTGTTCAGGATAATTATGCATTTGGAGAAGCCATCCTCTTTTCAACCTCAGCCTTTTTACAGTTGGTGTTATGTCTGCAATCAACAGTAATGCTGATCGCAGGCATTTAACCCCTCAGCTGCCATGGTCAAAAGGGGATCTGAAATCGCAAAAACAGTAAACGATGCGCTTTCAGGCCTGGAACGGCTCCCCCCACGTGATGATCAGGGGGTAGAAGGGGTAAGAGCTATTGGCTCCTGTGCCCGCAAAATTACAACAATACAATTTAATGTGCAATGGCCATGATATTCAGGGCTCAGGGTCTGCCTTGGCCCCAGATATTTTGGCCTAAAAACACCCCTGGAGAAAAATCTGCAGAATTTTTGTGACAGACCTGGGACAAGTTCTGTATTGCTTGTTTGAGAGAGGCCTAAGGCTACCCGCACATGGTGCAGAGTTGTATGCAGAAAATCCACATGATAACCACATAAAAAACATGATAAGAAATGCACATAAATCTGCAATATTTATCACTAATTTATGCGCTTTTTGTGTAGCTTTAAGCGATTTTATAAACCCTCTTGAAGTCTATGGGAAAAACCACTCTATATAAGGTACAGAATCACACAATCACCATGCTGTGCCTTTTAAAATCCGCAAGGCAGGCCAATTTTCGCACATACAAAATACGTTATGTATCCATGAGATCTGACAAATCTTAGTCACTTTATTGTGCCGCGGTTTTCTGCACGAAAATCCATGCTAAAAGAACTTACATAATCCACAACATATGCAGATGGGTTCACAGTTCATACATAGGTTTTTTCTAGTGTTTTTCTGCACTTTTGTGTTTTTTTATGTGTGTTTTTTGAACTAGCATATTTTGGTGCTTTTTTGTGATAAAAACATAAAATCCAGATGTTACCTGAAGGTCTATGGCAGGGATCAGCAACATTTGTCACTTTTACTGTTGTGAAACTACATCTTCCAGCATGCACATGCTCGGCTGTTCTTATAAGGGCTCATGCACACGACCGTGTGCTGGCTGGGCCTGTGCTGTGGACCGCACATAAATCCGCATCCGTGATGTGGGGTTCACACGGGCGGTGTGCATGAGCCCTAACTCCTATAAAAGTGAATGGAGCATTCTGGCAGTTGTAGTTTCAAAACTGAGGATGAGCAAACTTGCGATTTGCAAGTTCAGCATTCGAGTTCAGGTTATCTAAGAATTCCGTAATAGATTCCGTTACCACGGACCATAACGGAATTCTATGACGGCATGCACGACGGAAGCCTATAAGAGCCATTCCGTATTGCATAGACTTCTATTATGATGGAATGCCCAAACCTGAGTTGGAATGGCCAAACCTGAGTGCCGAACTTGCAAATCGCAAGTTCGCCCATCCCTATTCAGAACACCTGGAGTGTCGGAGGTGGCTTATCTCTGTTCTATGGGAATTATGAAATGCAGGACACTCATGCATTTAAAAAAAAAAATTTGAAGCATTTTAGGTGCCATTTTTGGAGTCTCCAATGCTTTTGGAAAACGCAAGACATAGAAAATGTATGCCACTACTATCCGGTATTAGGCTTGTTTTTCAGGCAAAGGCAGTAATGGGTTGGAAGGGAATGAGAAATATAAAGGAAAGATTTTCTTCCTGCTGGATCCGCTTCTGTCTTTGGCTCAGAACACTACCACAAAAACCAGGCTTAGGCCTCATGCATACCGCCGTAAGTGTTTCGAGGTCCATAAACTGCAGATCAGCAAAACACGGATCCCGTCTGTATCCGTGATGACATCTGTGACAAAAAGGTCAGTATTTCATTCATTAAGAGGTTTGTAAAGGGTCAGTTTTTTGCCCTCTGTGTCATCCATATTCCATGTACACTGCTAGGCTAAAAAAAAGGGGCTTTCCACAGTATCTCCAACCAACGGTCAGTGATGCCACCCCGGTTCTGTCAGTGGTTTCCACCAAAACTGGTGTAAAAGAAAACAGGCTAAATTGCCCATAGCAACCAATCAGATTCCACCTTTAATTTTCCAAATGAAAGTTGAAATCTGATTGGCTGCTATGGGCAACTTACCCTGTTTACCCCATAGACTTCAATGGGCATGTTTGGTCTACATCACAGACCAAAGTAGTGCATGTCTGTGTTTTTTCCACTGATCCACAGTCAGTGTCAAAGCAAGGTTATGTGAATAAACACATTGGGGAAGATTTATTAAACTGGGGTAAAGGAAAACTGGCTTAGTTGCCTATAACAACCAATCAGCTTTCATTTTCCAAAGGAGCTCTGAAAAATGAAAGGTGGAATCTGATTGGTTGCTATGGGCAACCAAGCCAAGTTTTCCTTCACACCAGTTTTGATAAATCTACCCAATTAAGATCAATGGATCTATGATTTACTTATGTTTTAAAGAGGCCTAAGTCCGTATTGCATGCCATGAGGCCTTGTAGAAAATTAAAAAATGTTCCTATAATACCTATCTGACCTTTGCTAAGATTACATACTGTCCTGTAAATGAGATGTATTATCATACTGGCATATATATATATATATATATATATATATATATGTGTGTCTTCAAGCTGAGATAGCAAATGGTGCTCATGTACACCATGTTTGCTGCCCCTTTAGTTCTTCAGAAGGAAAGCAATGAGATGTTCTGTCTTTCCACTTGACATAAGGAGAGCCGTGTGCACAGTCTGTCTCACCTGTGATCTAACAACGACTGACACTCAAATGTAATCATTCCGCTTGAACGTTGGGAAATCCCATGGATGCTAGGAAACTACCTAGAGCGTAGCCAATCCGTAGAATTATGTACTGAAAGTAACAAGACAGACACATGAGGATACAACTAGAAGCTCTACTGTCCTCTGATATCATTTCTGATGCTAGTATGAATCTACCATAGAATCTGAGGAAATTAAGATTGTGCTTTTTTATACTGTAAATCTGCAGCGTGCGTTCATTCATTAACAATGTGCAGTGTAACACATTGACGGCATCCTGCTAGAGCTCAATACAAACAGGCGCCACCTGGTGGTAAAGACGTAAACGACTGTTACATAAAAGAGAACATTTTTTGGCTAACTTAAAATAACGTACATGTACGGTATTTGTGTGCAGGGGAAGAATGTATCAATTATGGTAATTGAACCCTTCACTTGCTGTGTTCAATAGCAACTGTGGCATCTGATCAGTTAGACAGAGAGAGGGGGCTTCCTCTGTCCTCCGATTGGAGCCCCTGCTGCAAAATCTTCAGGCTCTGATCAGCTGATATGGCAGCTAGTAGTAAGTGGGCCATAGTAAGCTTCCTGTTAAACTGTGCTTGTGGCAGGGCTTGGCAGGCAGCCAGTGTAAATACCATAGACTGTTTTTTTTTTAGCCATTTTGCCAGTCAAATGGACCCCACTGAAGCTAATGAGCCCGTTTTTAACAGCTGTTTACACAGAAGTGCACCCATCTAAGAGCCTCTGTCAGCATCATCAGTCCTATTGAACCAGGTGTACGGACTGCTAGGGTTGGTCATGTTGGTTAAAATGTTTCCTTTCTTTTGTTTGTAGCTTGAACAGCTTTGGAGCAGTGGCGTCGCTACCATGGAAGCAGAAGAAGTGGCTGCTAAGGGGTCCAAACTCAGGAAGGGGTCTAGGAGGTGAACAAAGTAGGGAGCGGTGAGTATGGTGCTCCTAGCCCTATCACTGCTATTACTCACTGCTCCCTGGCCACCTGCTCTAGGTGCCTGAGCTGCACATTTTCAGGACGTGACGCAGTGTGCATAGGAGCACACTATGACCTGACGCTGTGTGATGTCAGGTCAAAGTGTAGTGCGTAAAAGAGACACAGTGCTGCACAAAGAGTGGAGGACCCCATAGGAGAAGAGTTTTTTTTTTTTTTATCTAGTCTGAGGTCTGCATTATTTTCCGCACAGAGAGAATCCGCAAAGTGTACATGAGATTTGTGTTTTCTCATACACTTTGCTGGTACTGTAATACTATGCATTTTTTCCTGCACGTTTATCCATATTGAAAATGCGCATATTCCACAAGGTGTGCAAGTGGCATTGGGGTACCGGCACATGTTGCGGATTATGTATGTTTTTTCTGTGCTGATTTTCATCAGAAAAGACACAGCATAATGAATGACATTGACAGTGATTGACAAATTTCATGTACACTTTGCATGAATTTTCCATGCAGAAATTGACCTGCCGTGTGCATTTTAAAATCTGCAGCACATCATTTGTCTTTGAGATTCCGCACCCTCTGTAGAGTGCTTTTCCCTGTAGACTTCAATGGGGTTAAAATAAACTGAAAATCCACACCAAAAACAGCATGAAAAATACTCAAAAATCGTGATTAATAGTGCAGATTTAGGGCTTATGCACACGGTTTTAGTTTCGGACCTGCATCAGATCTGCATTTTTTTGTGGATCAGATGTGGACTTATTTATTTCAGTAGGGTCGCAAAAGATGTTGACAGCACACCATGTGATGTGCGCATCGATGTGTCCGTTCCACGGTCCCACAAAAAAGAAAGAATATGTCCTATTCTTATCCTTTTTGCGGACAATGATAGGACATTTCTAGAGGAGTTTGAAAAAAATGGCAGCATGCACTCAGCTTGGATCCATGTTTTGCGGATCTGTGATTTGCAGACCGCAAAACACTTATGGCCACATGCATAGGCCCTTATGTGCAGTTTTTTTATGTGGTTTTGGGGCAGATTTCTTGCAGAATATCTGCATATAAATCAGCACTGTGTGCAGGTACGCTTAGGCCTCTTTCACACATCCATGAATCACAGATGTTTGCTGTCCATGTTCTTCACGAACAACACACATAGGCTACATGCACACGACCGTTGCCTGCCTCCGCGTCCGCTCCTCCTTGAAATTTTGCGTCCGTCAAAAAAAACGGATGACGGACCGTTTTTTTTGACGGATCCGATTTTTATGGCAGATCCACTGTAAAAATGCCTATCCTTGTCCGCAAACGTGAAAAAAATAGGACATGCACTATTTTTTTGACGGAATGAAAACACGGATCACGGATGCGGAACAAAAACGGTTGACCATCCGCATTTTTTGACGGACCCATTGAAATGAATGGGGAAGCATCCTATCAGTGAAAAAAAACGGAACGGACGCGGAAACAAACAACGGTCGTGTGCATGGGGCCATAACCAGTGATTCTAATGTGTTCACACATCAGTGATTTTCCACTGACCCACTACTTTGGTCCATGATGAGGACCAAACACGCCCAGAGAAGTCTGTGTGTCTGTGAAAACCACTGAAACAACATGGATGGCATCCTAGTTCTGTCAGTAATTTTCACGGACCATTGGTAGGAGATGCTCTGGAAACTAATTTTCAGCCTAGCAGTGCCTGTGTAAAACTGATGACACATGAACGGCAAAAAACAGACACATGGACCAAACATGGAAGTTCATGGACATGTTAACAGATGAACCACTGACCATCTTGACATGGATTTGATCTCGGATGTGTGAAAGAGGTCTTTGGCTGGGGCTACATGGCAAAATGTTTTGCGTACCATGAAATGTGTCCGGTCACAAATAGAATGCTGTTGGAACGAAAGGCATCCTGAACCGATCTCTTTCCATTCAGATTGAATGGGGACAAAACAGAACCACTTTGGCCCAGGTTTAAGATCCTCTACCGGATTTCAAAACTAGAATGTCAAAACATATATGTGAAAGTAGCCAAAGTCGAATCTGTCCTGTATATTTTCTCTTCCTTTTTGATCCACTTTTGAAATTTGGCTTCCAAAAATGCATTACGAAACCTGGCTGTGTGGCCGTACCCTAAGAAACATGAACTTTCAGACCAATTAGAGAACCTTCAATTTGGGTAGAATTGATTTGGACCCCATTTGAATTGGTCAACTGACTTGGCTAAATGAAACCCGAATCAAAATGTGAGCGATTCGTTTATTTCTTATTCTAACCTAGGAGAGATGCGTGTTACTTGGCCGTACTCACTGCTTTGTAAAAGAAATACACATGCTGGACGACATGAAACTTTGCACATGATATTTTGAACTTGCCAATTTTAGCTGCAGCTGTTTTTAATGGTGGTACGATTTCCGTTTTGCAAATTGTATTAACATCTGGGATTCCTAACCTCTTTGGTAAGACCGTCACCTAAGCAAAGACAGATTGTTAGAAAGCCACATAATAAATGCGTACACTCAATGTAAAGTAGAAGTATCCTAGATGTCGCTAAGCGGTTCTGAGGCCATAGCCTAAGTACTTTTACTACGAATTCCAGCCCTCTAAGGTAATTTATCATGTATCTTATAATTTACAGTAGAGGGTACATTATTCCATAAGATATCTAAGCTGGTGCAGACTTTTTTAAGAGGTGAGGGACCTTCAGGTCAATCAAAGACTGAATAACATGAACCCTTCATAGGGTGCCACATGGTTTTGATTTTACTGTGATGTACGAGATTGGCCCAAAATACCAGGACAAAGAAATATATAGTACAAAAACTCTTTTTCCTGAAATCCTATATGGGACAAGTCCAATGGAACAGATTGAAACTGATCAAAATCAGTCCTGCGGTCTATCATCCTCCATTGTATGACAAGGAGCTTAAATGGGTTTTTGCCGTCACAGAAAGAAATGGCATATCACTTTTAATGGTGGGCCCTCCGCTGATAATGAGAACCAAGGGTACCCAGTACTGGTTTAGCACTCTGGAGCCTTCACAGTTGCCGCTGTACAGGGAACTGCAGCACAGCCATTAAAGATTTTTTTTCCAGGTGTACAATGTTGATGACCTATCCTGAGGGTAAGTCACCAATATAGATCCTGTGGGGGTCTGCTTCCTGAAATCCTTGACACTCAACTGTTTGAAAGTGCTGCATCGCTTGCTACTGACAGCTTAACGAGTGCAGCGCTGTACATTGTTTATTGGCTGTGCTTGGTAGTGCAGCTCAAGTACACTCACTTGAATGGGACTGCGCTGCACATAGGGAGAGACTGCAGAGCTCAACAGGGCGCTGCGACCTCTTCAAAGAGCTGATTGGTGGGGGATGCTGGGAGTCGGTCCCTCACTGATGACCTATCCGGAGGATAGGTAACCAGTATTTTATTCCTGGAAAATCTCATTAAGTTGTGTTGCAGGAAATCTTAGAAATATCTAATAGATCCAGGTCCCACCAGATCTGCACCTGTCACCACAACAGGGGTCCTCAGACTCCCCCAGATGCCTTCTTTGTGAATGGAGAGGTGGTGACACACGCACAACAGGGTCAGATTAAGTCTATCACAGGCCCAGGGCTGTTTACCCCACTTGGACCCCCACCCTCAATTTGCTCCTGACCATCCCCCCTTTTGTGTTCTACCCCATAGCCTTTTTATTCTGGTAAATATTAAAAAAAACTGTACCCACATTCTTTCTTCTTTCTATGTGAACAGGAAAATAAAAAAGTTATGGCTCCAGGAAGTCAGGAAGTAGAAAATGAAAATATACAGTGTATAAAGTATAACACCCCTAGCCCCACATAATATAAAGTATAACACCTTTAGCTCCACACAGTATACAGTATAAAGTCTCATTCACACGTCCGTGTTTCACGGACGTGTGCTGTCAGTGTTCTCCACGGACAGCACACGTCCTCAATTCATTTTAATGTGTGTATTCACACATCGGTGTTTTAGCAGGGTCCGTGTTTTTAGCACGGATGCATGCTCTATTTTGTCCGTGTTCACGGATCCATCAATCCCATTATAGTCTATGGGTCTGTGAAAACCACAAATGCAACATGGATGCCATCCGTGTTTCATGGATCATTGATGCTTTAAAAATATTTTTCAGCTGTTCAGTGTCAGTAAAACATGGCACTCGGACAGCAAAAAACGGACACACTGACCCAACACAGACAGCCACCTTCTCACGGATTTGACCACCGACACGGACGTGTAAATGAGTCTTAACACCCCGAGTCCGCCCAGTATATTGGATCTATAACAGGGTCAGTCTTCGGGAACATACAGTACTCAACAACATTCTGCCTGCTCTCCCTCTCATGCCTCAGAGGATCATGATACAACAGCTTCTTCCCATCAGGAGTGGGTGCAATTAGGCTAGTATTGGCATGAAGGAAGAGGAGTAATTTTTTGCAGATACCACACTGACCCAATAGTTTTTATGGGTCCATGCACACATTGTTTGTGGATCTGTATGACTGTTCAGCAAACTGTAGAACAGGGATTAGCAACCTCCGGCACTCCAGATGTTCTGAAATTACAACTACCAGAATGCTTCATTCACTTCTATGGGAGTTGTGAGAACAGCTGAGCATGTTTGCATGCTGGGAGTTGTAGTTTCACAGCAGCTGGAGTGCCGAAGGTTGCCGATCTCTGCTGTAGAACATGATGCAATGATTTAGAGCAGGGGTAGGCAACCTCAGGCACTCCAGCTGTTGTTAAACTACAACTCCCAACATGCATACTTGCTCTGCTCTTCTAAAAAAAATAAAATCATAGAAATGAATGGAGCATGCTGGGAATTGTAGTTTCACAATAGCTGGAGAGCTGAAGGTAGCTGACCCCTAATTTAGAGGGTCTGCAGAGAATGTGACTGTTTTGAGGAAATATGGATATGTATGCAGAGTTTCAAGAGGTCAATTTATATGTCTGTTCTTATAATGCCATATTCACAGGAATCCCGTATGCTCATTCCAAGCTATCAATTTCCTATTGAAATCAATGGAGAGGTGGCCGTGCATGCCCATGTTCCTCCCTTTGAAATATACGGAAGAGGCAAACAAGCAGTGTTTAATGGGCTCAGTAATATGTCTAATTATCTGTGCTGTCCGGTTACCAATAACTCCCAATTAGACCTCTTCTCCAGTTCCTGTACGCAGGGTATATTCACCATGCAGTAACATGAAGGAGTGCTTTCGATTATGAGTAAAAGAAAGACTCCCTTGAATACTTGCAAATTACGGGTTAGGCCACGAAAAACAGACCTTGTTTCCCTTGTGTGATTTGTACAGGATAATGAAATGTCGACATGTTCTGCTGACGCCCTCCGGAATAATTTTTTGTCTCAATTTCCTCAGGCTTATTATTTTCTGTTGGATGTCTACAATAATGGTGGGTGTCTGAACACGCGGTTATCAATTTTTTTGGGCATTGAACTTTATTCTGACGTAAGGCTCACGATTCTGATATCAGTAAATGTGGATGAACACAAACCATGTAATTATGTTTAAGACATTGAGGCCCATTAAAGGGGTTGTCCTACAAACAATTCTACATTTTTCAAACCAGCACCTGGAAATAAATACTTTTGTAATTGCATGCAATTAAAAATTCAGTATAACCACTAAATTATTCAATAAAAATGAACTATATAGCATCACCCGCTGTTTGTGCTTTTCCTTATTTCTCTGTCCACCTTCCCTGGACGCGTGCACCACGTGCAAACCACAGTGCCGACCCATCTTCTTCTTTAATACATGGAAGAGCAGGGTTTTCCAGAGCAGGAACCATTCTTACTTAGCAGCTCTTCACTTTAAGTGATATACTGGAGTCCCACGTGTGTGGGCACCACCTCTAAGACATGATTAGGCCCTTGTAGACAATCATACAGACAGCCATAAAGACAACAGTGGTTTCTCTTTGCAATAATGGTAAACTCACTCTCTTCAAGAGAGGACTCTCACTCAGATCATTAACATCAAGTGCTACAAAGACTCCCTGAGGACACATAATGTAGCTATCAACCCAAGTGCTTATCTGGACTGATGCCACATCCAGGTCACGCTCAGGGCTGCACACTCTAAATAAACATTTTAGATACCGAAAGTGTAAATTGCTGCCCGTTCCCATGTAAAATAGATTTAGACCATATTCCTACCGGTACAGTTCCTCCAGCCCAGTTAATATCTGTTATACAGTTCCACTAGTTCAGACCATACCTAATTAGATATGGGTCTGATATTAGCTGATGCCGAGTCTTAGATTGGACAACCCGCAGTTACAGAGTGAGGCCCCATCAGAAAATGATGGACAATATTACACATTACTAAGTGGTCACTAAAATAATGACAGTAATTCAGCAGTATGAATAATGATTGGGGACAATGAACTTCATGACCCAATCTTAAATCATCCTGAATAATGATCGCCTGCCAAAACCTACGGAAGATATTCAGAAAGTAACTCTGGCAGTTTTTAATTACCTATGCTTTTTGTTTCCAGCCTTGAACACCATTTTAGCTAAATCCAAAAGTTCCATACGGTGGGGTGAGTAATGCTTCAATTGTATTTTTAACCGATTCTGTCTGAAACACCCCTTTATATCAGTAGTAAAGAAGTCTGCAGGAAGCTTGACAGAGGGATCTGGATAGATTGGAGGCTTGGGCAGAAAAATGGCAGATGAGGTTTAACACTGACAAATGTAAAGTTATGCACATGGGAAGGAATAATGCAAGTCACCCGTACATATTAAATGGTAAAACACTCGGTAACACTGACATGGAAAAGGATCTAGGAATTTTAATAAACAGCAAATTAAGCTGCAAAAACCAGTGTCAGGCAGCTACTGCCAAGGCCAATAAGATAATGGGTTGCATCAAAAGGGGCATAGACGCCTCGTGATGAGAACATAGTCCTACCACTTTACAAATCACTAGTCAGACCACACATGGAGTACTGTGTACAGTTCTGGGCTCCTGTGAACAAGACAGACATAGCAGAGCTGGAGAGGGTTCAGAGGAGGGCAACTAAAGTAATAACTGGAATGAGGGATCTACAGTACCCTGAAAGGTTATCAAAATTAGGGTTATTCACTTTAGAAAAAGACGACTGAGGGAGATCTAATAACTATGTATAAATATATCAGGGGTCAGTACAGAGATCTGTCCCATCATCTATTTATCCCCAGGACTGTGACTGTGACAAGGGGACATCCTCTGCGTCTGGAGGAAAGAAGGTTTGTACACAAACATAGGAAAGGATTCTTCACTGTAAGAGCAGTGAGACTATGGAACTCTCTGCCTGAGGAGGTGGTGATGGTGAGTACAATAAAGGAATTCAAGAGGGGACTGGATGTATTTCTGGAGTGTAATAATATTACAGGCTACAGCTAGTAGAGAGGGGTCGTTGATCCAGGGAGTTATTCTGATTGCCTGATTGGAGTCGGGAAGGAATTTTTTTTTTCCCCTTAAGTGAGGAAAATTGGCTTCTGCCTCACAGGGGTTTTTTGCCTTCCTCTGGATCAACTTGTAGGAAACAGGCCGAACTGGATGGACAAATGTCTTTTTTCGGTCTTATATACTATGTTACTATGTTACTATAAGCTCCCCCTAGTGGCACGTGCAGGCGGTTATTTAAAGGGGTTGTTCGGGTTCAGAACTGAACCCAGACATATCTCCATTTTCACCCAGGCAGCCCCCTTGACTTGAACATCAGAGCAGTTCATGCTCAGATGCTCTCAGAGCATTTTCTAAAATTCTGGTGACGAACCGGGCTCTATGTAGCACTGCCAGGCAGAGGCTTCCGCCCAACAGTGCGCTGCCCTAGCCTGCAAAACGGCCGAACAGAGCCAGCGATGTCACAGAACACACTGCTGGGCGGAAGCCTCTGCCCGGCAGTGTGTTATGCGAGATCAGCTCTGAACCAGGAAAACCCCTTTAACTCTGTTTGCAGGGGAGTTGGAGATCTGAGAAGCCAGTCATTACCTAAAGAGTCATTTAGCGGCTCCTCTGATACGACTTACAATACGAATATATGGGGAAATTTATCAAACTGGTGTAAGGTAGAACTGGCTTAGTTTAGGCCACGTTTATTTCTGTGATTCTAGAACTGGCTTAGTTGCCCATAGAAACCGATCAGATTCCACCTTTCATTTTCCAAAGAAGCTGTCAAAAATGAAAGGTGGAATCTGATTGGTTTCTATGGGCTACTAAGCCAGTTCTACCAGTTTGATAAATCTCTATGGGCAACTAAGCTAGTTCTACCAGTTTGATAAATCTCTCCTATAACGTTCCATGTTCTACACAATTTAGTATTTAGATATATTGTGAGCAACCTGTTTAATTTACAGTGGTGTTCCAGCCAAACCTTTTAATGACATTTCCACGGACTAGGTAACATCATTAATTGGCCAGTACCTCAACAAAGCAATAGAATGATGGCATGACTGCCTCAAGGAGGAGTTTAGATGGATGCATGCTCAGCCAGTGCTGCAGGTCCAGGGGCAGCAGACTGTGGTCTCCAGTTTTAGTGACTGGTGGGGGTCTCCGGGGTGGGGCCCCATTATCTTTTATCAGCTATACAGTGGATAGGTAATGAATGTCTTTGGCTAAAGTGCGGCTTTAAAGAAGCACTCCCGCAAAAATCTTTATTCTCTGGCCCATTAGAAAGGTACATAATGTAAATTGTAGTGAAGGTCTTACCCAGTGACTGTATTTGTGAGTTATAACCTCCCTTCTGATCCTCAGCTGTGTCATGTGACCAACACTGCGCCTCTCCAAGGCAGGAAGTCAGATTCTCTTTTCATTCCTAAAAGACTAACATTGAGGCTCCCATTGGAATACATAAAGAAACTGTCTTCTTGTCCACCTATAAGATGCTGTGTCAGTTGGAGAGGTAGAGTGCTGGTCACATGGCAGATGAGAATCAGAAAGGAGGTTATAACTCACAAACACAGTCTGGTAAGAACATTACCTTCACTACAGTTTACATCGTGTACCCTTATAACATGATCAGAGAATAAACATTTTTTTGTGGGAATGCTTCTTTAAGATAATCCATAATTCCTTTGAATGTGCACAACTGTGCAGTTACAAAATAAGAAACCTTTTTTGACTTTGTCAGAGTAAAATTCAAAAATCATTTAATAAGTATTTAACATTTGGAATACAATAAAACTATCTATCTAGGAAATCATAGCAGAACAAACTGAATGTATTAAAAGAAAAAAGGACAGTCTGGGTTTTAAGTTTTTTTTTTTTTTATTATTATTAAAAAGCACCATCTAAAATGATAAAAAGAGAAAAACAGAAGAATATAATCTAAAAAAAAAAGCCACAAATACTTTATAGCTCCTGCTTGTCTGGTTGCACAATGATGCCTTAATTCCATCCAAATTAGTAACCCAAAATGTTCACTTCAATGGACATACTAACCGTATGATGAGACCCATATTTTATTACTGACAACTGTGTACATCTATGTGCCCTGCACTCATAGGTAACAATTACGATATCACATAACCAATCATAACGTATAAAAGTCTATCCTTCCTAATAAAAAGGACAGTGTGATCCCAGGTCATATTGTCATTTTTGCCCTCAAGTGTCCTCGGAGACATGTAATATATTTAGGTAATACATTAAAGGGGTTGTGAGCTGCCTCAGCCTTGCACTAAAGTTGTGAATCTCCAAGGAACATCTAGGGGCGGGATGTGGCACTTTGAAGTCTTCTGAATGCATCCAAAAGAATAAATAAAAAAAAAGCTCCACTAAAAACACACAAAAATGATTACACAAGACACCATAATATAGATGAGCAGGGCTCAGTAAATTACCCCCAAATCGCAACATCTCAGCCACCCAACTTGATGAATCCATGGCACAACTTGCTGTATAAAATAGCAGTCAGGTGTTTCTTTTCCATCCTATGCTTGTATGCTCAAAAGGTACATTTGGGATTGATTCCTCCAGATTACTGCCCATTTGTCTCAGTTATTATTTTCTATTTGTCACAGATTTCCAGTTGCCCTCTACAAGCCTACGAGCAGCAAGCCAGAATCTATACTGGTATATAATCTTCTATAAATCATTCTAGGGAAAAGTTAAAATTGAATTTCAGCATTTCTGATGTCTGCAGACTTTGTCACCAAGATCGTAACATAATCTGTTGGACTGGCCATGAGAAAGGAAAATTAAAACAGAGATACTGATCTACCAATATCACTGAATGAGCTAGACACAGGCGTTGTTCCTGAGCGGTGAGTTTGAGGTATGGCAGACCCGTGGGGTTTGATGCCTTTCCTCTTCTTGTTCTTGGTTAAACATGCAATGTTTGGTTGAATATATTGTTCCAGTGCTAAACCGAGGACATTTTTATCTTGATGGTGAGGGGAGGACAGTGGGAATAAATGGAATCCTTACTTCTCTATGCCAAAGCACCCATAGGGTCCCAGGCTGGTAGCTCCACTGGGACCTGCTTCAGCACCTTTAGAACTTCCTCAGGTACGTGTTTCTTGTCCACAACCACTTCGTAGACGTACTCCGAGAACCATTCATCGGTCATGATGAGGTAACCTAGGCAGAAGCAAAAGCATCTTAATTAGTCATAAGTCACCTAGACTTGTAAGGTAATTATTCGATGCCATACAGCAAGCAAATTTATTCAGATGTATAACATTTTATAAACATTAAGTTATTTTACTGAAATATTATGCTCTACATACATACTGGACCATATATGTGTTCTTCAGGAATATACTGAAATTTATAACACAGGGATAAAACCAATAAACAACCAAAAGTGCTAAACTGAGAACCCATCTGTAGTACAGGGGCCTTGATCTTGGAACTGTACATTATAGAACTGGTAGAGAATTCATTATTCGCACAGGGTTTGTTTTTGTTTTGTTTTTAGAGATCTAAACACCCTTGAGCTTACACGCCAGGCAGGCTCAGAGCAACGTAACGTCAAGTTTATTCAGCTACAGAGATTAAGTTCTTCAAGCAATGCCAGAATCAGAGGGGATATGTTCCTCTGATAGGCAGAATGCCTGTCATTGTGCTAAGTTGTTTTTGCAGAATACATTTCCTTAAAGAATCCCACCCAGATTCCTGCACAATTTAAATTAGGCTGAAAACAAAAACGTTTGGAATGTGAACACTTTCCAAAGACGGTTAGAGCATAACCAAGTTTACAAAAACTGCCAACCGGGCAAAAGCTGAACCACGTTTGTGGTCATTTTTGTGATTGACTACTTGCACTAGTGGTTTTTGACCAGTGACCAGTTCTCATCATGCAGGGAATTGTAGTTTCACATCATCTAAAGGGCCACATGTTGGAGGTCACCAATTTACCAAAACCTAAAGTATATCGCTAATCGTCTAAATGCACCAAATGTGATTTTACCACTATGGTTCAAGATGAAGAATGTAATGTAGATGTTTTAAATTGTCAAATGTTCTTTACAAAACCTGAGAGGAGACCTCATGCAGGGGGTATGGGATGAAACCAATATGTTTACCCCATGCCCAGGCCAAGATGTATATATAGTCTGTGTCTTGGAGGGTAGGACAATATTGTATCCTACATAAGATGAGGCTTGACTCTGATGGTTCCAACACAGAGACAGCCTCCCACACTGCTACTTTCCGCTTTCTTATGCCACAATCAGAGAGAACCAGAGATGATGTTAGCTCCTTTTCAGATGAGCGATATGGAACTTATCCTTGTTCCAGACATTTATAACAGATAGTATGTGTGTTTGGTCCATTTTTCCGGAAGATCCCTTAAATTGAATGAGTGAATCTTGTGGAAGAATTGGAGCTGGAAGGTGCATGCAGACATTTGCTCTGTACGGACCAATGCTCATTGTGGAAAATTGCCCACGTGAATTGGCCCGTGGGTCAGAGTTCAGTCCAGGTGGTGTCCCTTTACCTGGAAGGGTACATTGCCTGTGATTAAGCTCTTAGAGGTTTGGAGAATAGTTTGGAAGCTGAATGCACTATGAAGGAAATTACATAAATCTTACTGAAAGGGTAGGTTCAGATCTGTTGCTAAAAATTTCTGCAACAAGTTAGGAGAATGCAGCAGGAAAGTCCACAATGACAAATCTCCACCAAATTGGATTTGGTGTAGCTTTTCTTGCAGATTTGCCACTAAAGCTCGGCTTTAAAAAAAATTAGCATACCCAAGTTATAAATCTTCAGCCACCTACATGATAACACTAAGGCTGTGCATTAAGAAATTTCTTTTTAAAACTTTCAATATACAGTGATGTCCAAGAAAATAGCAGTTTAAAAAAAGCTAATTAATTTCCATATATGCAAATCCACTGGAAATACTACACATTCAATTCTTAATCAAAACAATAACAAAAATATATCCAGTTTATGTTAACTAGTTTCGGACCTTCACTGTACATGTATGGTGGACGTCCGGTCTTTAAAAGATGGGGCATGCATAGGAAACACCGTAAAAACATAACCCATAAAACTGTGGCGGAATTGTGGTTTTTTTTGCAATTCCATCCCATTTTCCAGCTTCCCACTACGCTGTATGTAATAGTATATGGTGCCATTTAAGAGTACAACTTGTCCCACAAAAAACAATCCCACATAAACATCCCAAAAAAGTTATGTCCCTGGAAAGGCAGGGGATACAAAACAAAAACACAAAAACTGAAAATTGCAAGGCCAAGAAATTAATCCTTTACAGAAAGTAAAGTAAAAGGAATATTAGGCTGTTTAAAAATAGCAGTGCCAGGTTTGTCTGTAACCAAGATGTTGTTTTATTTACTGGTGTGTTTTGGGTGACTATTGTGTTACAGGGAACCTGTCATCAACTTTATGTTGACCTCACTGTGGGCAGCATAAAATAGTGACAGAAATGCTGATTTCAGCAGTGTGTCACTCATGAGCTAAAAGTAAGTGGTTGCTGAGAACCAGCTTCATAATCATTGCAGCCCAGGCCTTGAAAAGAGTCAAATCTCCCTGAGAACAGTCCTGGTTATTCATAATCTCTTGCTCTCACCCATCTGCTGATGATCGGCAGTTCTCTCCTAGAGAGAAAGGGAGACAACTCGGTAGAAGACTGTCAATCATCAGCAGGTGGACAGGAGAGCAGGAATTTATGAATAACCAGGACTCTTCTCAGGTGGCCGTGACTCTTTTCCAGTCCCAGTCTGCAATGATTATGATGTTGGTTCTCGGCAACCACTTACTTTTATTTTATAAATGACAGACCGCTGAAATCAACTCACCTGTCTCTACTTTATGCTGCTGTTAGTATTGGCAGCATAAAACGTTGATGACAGGTTCCCTTAAAAACACCCATTTCAGGGGAATTTCTTATTCAGCATAAGTCAACATGATCTCCTTAAGTATTGTGATATATTTAAATTGATCAGACTATGATCCCTCATATGCGATAAACAGGCACTAGTCTGCGGCCACTAGATGCAAAAAGAACAATTTTGCTTTCATCAGTCCACAAAATTTTGAGCCATTTCTCTTTGGGCCAGTCAATGTGTTCCTTGGCAAATTTGAACCTATTCAGGACATGTCTTCTTTTCAATAACAGGACTTTGCAGGGAGTTCTTGCTGGTAACTTGGCTTCACTTAATCGTCTTCGATTGTAGCAGTATTCACTGGCAACTTCAGGTCTTTGATCTTTCTGGAGGTGATGAAAGGCCAAGCCTTTGCCGTTTTAGCCATCACCACTTCCCTACATCAAGGCATTAGAGATCATTTTAGCTGAGCAGCCTATAATTTGCTGCACTTCTCCATATGTTTTTATCTCTTTAATCAACTTTTTAATCAAAGTACGTTCTTCATCAGAACAATGTCTGGAACAACCCATTTTCCCCAGTATTTCAGAAGGAAATACACTATAACCAACATGTGCAACATTTGCCACCCTGCTAGCTTAAATAATGTCCGAAACCTTTTATTCCACGAAATGAATGACTTCACATTCTAAATAAAATGAGCTAAGACCTATTATATGTATTATAAAGTGTGTTTTGTAGAGTAGGATGGGTTTGAGGGTACCACCATTGCCATTTATAAGAAGGCCTATTTTAAGGTGGCATTTCCTCAAATGTGCTTATCTTTGCTTGTGTAAGGGTGCTGCTTCCGCAAGCTGATAGACTCCTATTTCCAGATGGAGATGTCAAGAAATTACTAGGCTTTTCCTCAGTTCCGGGTCAGATTTAAGAGGAAGTTAGTTCCCCTTCTCCATTGTTACTGTTAGCAATGCGCTTCAAACTTGATTAAAGCAGAAAGGAAAAGAACTAGTGGTAGATCAGGCCTTGGTGTAGACATATGTAATGATAAGAGGGCCAGCAAAGCTAAATGGCCCGGCATATGACCTAACTAGCAAGTTCTTATAGCTGCTTTAGCCAACATATGAGGCAGAGGCAATGGTAGTGATTTAAATAGCAGGGGAGGACAGAGGCAGGGAGATCAAACTACCAATGCAAAATTGATAGGAGGCTCTCACAAAAAACAAAATGGATAGTGGAGGGTTCACTATCAATTTCGGTCACCTGTTCCCAATATAAAAAGAGAGAAATAGATAAAGAGAGATAGGTACTCCTCCTTCTGTAATGTATTTAGGACAAGAAAATGTATTATGATAACCCAAACCAACAGATCTATAATAGGTATAATAGATGCAGTGTGTACAGATATATGTGGTCAGTTATACATTATGGTCACTGTGTGTGTCACGTACATGAGGTAGTGGTCACTGTAATTGTCTGAAGTATTATATATGAGTGAGCAATGAGTAAAAACAGGGCATGGGTGGGGGAAAATGAAGAGAAAAGTGGAGGACCTCCTCTTACCACTTCATTCCAGTCTGTATGGATCAATGCAGAGCTGATTGTGAACTTCTAATACTTGCTATTATGGGTTGAAGGACCTGTGATGATGTCCTCACAGGTCCTGGCAGATGTACCTTTCAAACCTGGGAACTAGACCATTTTTGGTGCAGTTCCTTTGCTAGATCCTGCAGGACCTGTAATGTTGAAGATGTCGTCATTACAGGTCCTGACAGATGCACTGTTCTAACCTGGGAACTACACTTTACACTGTGCAGTTCCCTCACAGGACCTGATGATGACATCATCAAAGGTCCTTTAACTTTAGGAAGATAGACGGAAGCAATTAGGGGTCTGGGCCTCTCCTCCACTGCGGGCCCCCTTAGCAGCTGAGTGGTCTGCCTATATGGTAGGTACGCCACCGTCCCGAAAATATCAGTTAATGACGTAGCATATAAGAGTAATTCATGCAATAAAATTGTAAATCATGAAAGACATATATTTGCATAATAAATATAACCATACAATCATTAAGTAAATGTGATATTCGTTCAAAGGGCAAGGTCTCTTGTAATTAATTACCCAAAATCATGACTAATCACAGTATCTTATAATTAATATCCAGCAAATAGATTTGTTATTTTGTGTTCATGATTAATCTTCTTAATAATAAAAAACACTATTAAAAATCAAATAGTAAATGATTGATCTTCATGATAAAAATACTATTGTAAACCAAAACTAAAAACAGAGAAGAACTTCTTAATGGCTATGGAGTCCTTTGGTGCAATTTATTTTTATTATTGCACTGTACACAGTTTTGAACGCATGTTAATACATCTGCTGGAATTTTCGCAAAGGTTTACAGCTACAGAAAAATGGGCCCAGTGGTTATTCCTACTGTGTTGGAACTACACCCAGGATGTTTGTATGTGCGTATACAATCTGGAGTAAATCTGCACCAAGTTATAGGTGGTCTAAACTTAGGCTACTTTCACACCAGCGTTTTTATTTTATGGTATTGAGATCCATCATAGGATTCTCTGACACAATAGAAAATGGACCTGTCCCCCATTGACTTTCAATGGTGTATATGACGGATCCGTCCTTGCTATGTTAAAGTTAATACAACTGGATCCGTTCATAACGGATGCAGACTGTTGTATTATCAGTAACGGAAGCGTTTTTACTGATTCCTGCCAGTTCAGGCAAAAACGCAAGTGTGAAGGTAGCCTTAGGCTACTTTCACACTAGCATTTTTGCTGCATCCGGCAGGGTTCAGCTATTGAGACCCTATGATGGATCTCAATATCGGAAAATATTAACGCTAGTGTGAAAATAGCCTTAGAGAGTTTTTTGGCACATGGACACATTTTTTGGAGCATAGAAAAAATTCTGGTGCACAGACAAAATTCGGGAGCAGAATTTATAATACTCCGAATTTATAAAGGTCCATGCGCCACAATAGTACATTTGTCTAAAATTAATACTGTGATTTGTATTCTTGGTGTAAAATGTGACACTATTAGTAAATGTGCCCCAGTGTTACATTTAAAACAGTCATCAAAATTCCACTTAATTTATAGATAAGCTTCTCTATTGTTGAGAGCAGGAATCATAACATGGTCTCCAATATATATCCAGTGCGGGAAATACTACAAAGAAGCGTTCAGCTTTATATAACAGTATCCAATAACAAGCGAAATACTACAAAGAAGCGTTTAGCTTTATATAACAGTATCCAATAACAAGCTATGGAATCGTCCCTTTAATCTCTGTGGCGCTTTGCAGAGCTCCATTCCAGACAGTCTGCGCTCCAGCCCTGAACCTCTACTAATTAATAAAGCTGTTAGACATTGCAAAGATTTGAGGATTTGCCATTGATTACAACTCGTCCAGGTCATTGCTGGCTCAAACACATAAACGTACAGGCAATTTCAATTTACCCTCCCCAGACACAAGCTTTGTATCCATGATCTGGTATTTATGACATAACTATCAGGACATTGTATCCTTGGCTTATAAAAATAGAGCTACACTGTTTCGCCAAGTGTCCGGGGAGCCAAAATGTCAAAGCAATCAGGTTACATACATATATACTTTTACATAAGGGACTGGATTAAAACAAACATATGCTTTCACAGCCTGTTACAAAGCCTTTTTTTTTTTTTCAGGAGAACGTTCCTTTAATCCATGTCCAATAATTGTCAGTATTAGGTTTCAGGACCAAAGGGTTAAAAGTACCATAACTCTCATTTCATATTTTTTTTCATATATGAATAGTACAAGTGAATATAAGAAACTTTGTAACATATCTTATCAGAGAAAGCTCCTTCCTTCTCCTATCAGTTTCCTCTCCTGCTCCCTTCCTCTTCACTAACTCTCAATTCACTGTTCAAATCAGTCTTCAGTGAAGGGTCAGATTACATAGAAGTCTATGGAAAGGGGAGCAGGGAGGGGGCTGCTGGAGACAAGAGACTGCTGTTGGTTTTTAAGTATTTTAATGTCTACTTTGACTGCTCAGTACTGCTGTGTAATGTCCTCTATTACTCTTACTGCTTCTGAGGTTGTGCTACAGAGAGCAAAATCTCCTGTTTCTCCATGTCCTGTGTCTGGGCAGACATGATTCCAGCTAGTCTCTACCCGCCAGCTAAGACTAAATTAGAATCACTAACGGATTGCTAAGGGAAAACTTCTAAAAATGCCAGATACAAGTCACGATTTAGGAGGTATTTTCACTCCTTACGGAGAGCGCCTTAATCGGTGTGAGGAGTCTTGTAGGCCATACATGCTCCTCTGGAATTCTGGGAAGATGGTATGCAAATGAGCACTTAACAAGCTCTTCCTCTAATGCCACCAGATGTAAGGCAGCTATCCTATAAGTCAATGTTCAACCCTTTAAAGGGATTCTGTCACCAGGTTTGACCCCTGTCAGCTAAACAAATGCTGACACTCAGGGTCTCATCAGGAGTCCTAATGTGGGCTCATCAAAGCGATCAGTACCTTTATTTAGCCCAAAAACAGGTTTTACTAACCTGTCAATCAAATAAATAAGGTGCCCAAGGGGAGGTCCAGGGATGCAGGGTGCCCGGCCACACCCAACGCCGTTTGTGCCCAGTGCCGCCTTTCCTGACTTATGCGTCGCCTCCTAATGCTCTGTGCCGCCTCTGCCTCCCTCCCTCCCCCTCCTCCTGCTTCAAGATCTCGCACATGCGCACAGGGCTCTGCCTGATGCGCCCGTGCGGACTTCGGGTATCGGCTTCTTCAAGCGAAGTGCGCATGCGCGAGATCTTGAAGCAGGAGGAGGGGGAGGGAGGGAGAGGCGGCACAGAGCATTAGGAGGCGGCGCACAAGTCAGGAAAGGCGGCGCTGGGCACGAACTGCGTTGGATGCGGCCGGGCACCCTGCATCCCTGGACCTCCCCTATTTATTTGATTGACAGGTTAGTAAAACCTATTTTTGGGCTAAATAAAGGTACTGATCGCTTTGATGAGCACACATAAGGACTCCTGATGAGACCCTTAATGTCAGCATATGTTTAGCTGACAGGGGTCAAACCTGGTGACAGAATCCCTTTAAACAGGCCTTGAGACATGACTCCGATAAGCCAGCACCTCATATGCAGACAGCCACCTTCTTCCCAGATACAATAATGGCCAGAAACAGTGTTATTTCCCCTTTCACGTGGCTGCCTATTCTGAAAGATTAACGGTCACATTCACACGACCGTATTTTTGGTCCGCATCCGATCCACATTTTTTGTGGATAGCATGTGGACCCATTTATTTCAATGGGTCTGCAAAAAATGCGGACAGTACACCGGGTGCTATCCACATCTGTATGCCCATTCTGTAGTCGCACAAAAAGATGTCCTATTCTGTTTTGGGGACAAGCATAGTCATTTCTACAATGTATCTGCAAAAAAACAGATGTCATACATATTTTTGCAGATTCACGTTTTGCGGACCGCAAGATACATGTAGTTGTGTGAATAGACCCTTACACTTCTAGGCCCTGATTTATCATGTCTTCAAAAAGTCGCAAAAGGGGGGCTTTTGTGACTTTTTTGCCTCATTTGTGCAAACATTTTCCGACTTTTTTCATTTTTACACCACTCACTCCAGTTTTGTGTAGACCAAATTGTGTAGTAAAATTACTTTTAAAAAACGAAAAAAAGAAAAAACACATATCTCTCATCCCCGGCCAGCCTCTGTACACCCGGACTCTTGCGAGGATGTCTCAACAACTGCTCATGTAACATGGCCATCACAGGAGGCCCGGATGTACAGAGACGAATAGGTTACCAGTCAACAGAGCCACAGAAGCCCCAGGGAGGTGAGAATAGTTTTGTTTTGTTATTTTTAAACTGCGTGTAAAGTGTTATTTTCCTATTTAAGAATTTCGCTGCAGGTCACAGTCAATCTGCGGCAAAATCTGCAACAACTGGTGTCTGTTGGGCCATTGACTTCCTCGCTGATATAAATTGACATCCTAAAAATTCATACCACAGGTCAATTTATAACTTTTTCTGCAGCATATCTGGATGAAAAATCTGCAGCAATTCTGTCACGTGTGAACAAGTTCTATAACCTATCATGCTCCCCCATACAAAAGCATGGCTCATTACATAGAATGTGTCGGCAGATAAGAACCATTTGGCCCATCTAGTCTGCCCATTACTGTGCAACACTTTACCGTGCTATATCCCATTGGTATACAAAGAAGAGGGGGGGTCTGCTAGCAAAATTCAAACTAGCCTTCAATCAGTATGCACAGTTTTGCCACCCAAGACATAACAGCATTTATTTCTCCCTTTATTTACTTTCTAGGAACCTTGGAGACAATTTCTCTCCCAACATGTAGCCAACAATGCAATTCCCGTGGACAGGGAAGTCCGGCACAGGTACTTACCACCCAATAGCAACAGCATGGCTGGCCCTCTCTCTCCAAGGGCTCCAAAGCACTGCATGGTGTGCCTTATGATATGTACCCCGTAACCATCTCCATTGGGCTTTTGTCATTTTATGCACAGTGCCTGAGGTCACTTAAAATGCCTTAAAATGTTCTCAAATAATAACCTACCTATTATCATGACTTTGACGTAAAACCAGACTTACCTTTATTTCCACGATCATCTCCCCAGGAATTCTCAACTCGCCATTTTTCATACTCTCCTTCTTGGCCGTCCTAGAAAAGCACACAATGTTAGATGCTAGCAGGGTGGGAGTATTAATCAAAGACCTGTGGGTACTGATGTAATGACAACAGTTTTCTGAGTTAAGGAGGATCCGTCACCTCTCCTGACATGTCTGTTTTAGTAACTACTTGCATTTTCCATATAATTACAATTCTGTTCTTGTGCCCCTCTCGTGCCATTCCTGATTATTCTTTCTAGAAGTTATGCATAAATTGCTAGTAATATGCACTGAAGGTCCAGCTGGGTGTTACCAGTTGGAGGTGTGTCCCTGCACAGTCTGACATTATTCAATCAGTGCTGCCAGTGCCAGACTGTGCAGGGAGACACCCCCAATTGGTAACACCCATCTGGACTCTTACTGCAAACTGCTATCAATTCATTCATAACTTCTAGCAGGAATAAAAAAGGAAAGGCACAACATAGAGTCATAAGAACAGATGCTCTATAATTGTTATTACAAAGAGGGGAATCAAGTAGTATCTAAGGCTACTTTCACACTAGCGTTAATATTTTCCAGGATTGAGATCCGTCATAGGTTCTCAATACTAGAAAAAAACGCTTCCGTTTTGTCCCCATTCATTGTTATGGGGACAAAACGTAACTGAACAGAACGGAATGCTCCAAAATGCATTGTATTCCGTTCTCATACCGGACAGAAAACCGCAGCATGCTGCAGTTTGCTTTCCGTCCAGGGATGCGGAGCAAGACGGATCCATCATGACTCACAATGCAAGTCAATGGGGACGGATCAGTTTTCTCTGACACAATAGAAAACGGATCCGTCCCCCATGGACTTTCAATGGAGTTCAAAATGGGTCCGTCTTGGCTATGTTACACATAATACAACTGGATCCGTTCATACCGGATGTAGATGGTTGTATTATCAGTAACGGAAGCGTTTTTGCCGTACCCTGCCAGATCTAGCTAAAACGCTAGTGTGAAAGTAGCCTAAAACAGATATATTAAGGGAGGGGACAGGTCCTTCTTCAGTCAGAGTAGCATATGAATGAAGGCTCAACACTTCTCTTATTAAGGGGGTATTCTGGTAATTTCAAGTTATTCCCTACCCACTTCATAGGGGATAAATAACTGATCATCAGTTCCGAAAACAGGGTTCCTGCACCCTCATTCTAATAGCGTGGCAGGTCAAGCATGCACCCTGCTGCTCCATTCACCATCTAGGAGACTGACGGAGACTCAGACAATGAATTGAGCAACAGGATTGATGGGCCTCCGAGTGGGGATACCCTATCTCAGTGGTGGCGAACCTATGGCACTGGAAAAAGTCTATGGTGTACCAATATGCCTTAGATTTTTCTTGCCATCCACCAGCGCAGGCGCACTATGAACTGCACAGGCAGCGCACAAAATGTAGGCCGGCTATTACAGCTAAATGATAGTGTACAATTAAATTGCCGTGTTGGCACTTTGCAATAAATATTTGGGTTTTGGGTTGCAGTTTGCGCACTCAGTCTCTAAAAGGTTCACCATCACTGCCCTATCTAGTGAAAAAAACCTGATGCCTTTTGGTTGCATGGATTTGTTTTTGAAATTATAATTTAGTAGCACCAATATCCCCAACAAATGCGCTCCAAATGGGATACGGTCAGGCATGGAATTCAGCCAGTTCCCTCAGGTTCTCCGGATCCGGTTGTTAAAATTATAGCAGAAGCTGGAGAGGAGCGCTTCTACTCCATAGTTTAGCTCCTTAGGCTTTTTAAATGTTGGGCAGTATGTGTGTAGTGTATATATGGTGTATTCATGTGTGTTGCATATATATGGTGTATGTATATGTAAACATGTGTCGTGACGCCGTGTGTCTGCTGTTGAGTAGGGAACCTGTTAAAAATTTGAATCCCACCCCTAGATACGGTATATGCATAACCGATATATGCATAACCGACGTAAGATTTCTTAAATTTGACCCTTTTTCTGGCTAAAGGTGTATTTACACCAGAATATTATCGGGCCAATTATCATGAATAAAAGGTTCCTTAAGAAAACTCAAGGCTCCCAAACCTGTCCTCTGCCTATCATCTATTTGCTGCATTTTATGGAAGTCTACTGATCCTTCCTGTAAAAATAGGGAATAGCTGCATAAGCAATTGCCTGCACAATGTTGAAAATATATCGTGCAAGTGCACTTGTTTTGTCCTGTTCATGGCCATTCCACCAATAATAATTTTTTTTAAATAATAATAATAATAATAATAATAATAATAATATATATATATATATATATATATATATATATATATATATATATATATATACACACACACACACACACACACATATAGTAATGATCACGTTAAATTACTACATATAAAGGGGTTGTCCAAGATTCATCGGTATCTCATAGGTAGGGGTCTGACACCTGGGACCCCTGCTGATCAGCTGTATGAGAGGGCACCAGCACTCGCAGTAGTGCTGTGACCTACTCTCTGCTCACCAAGCACAGCGCCGTACATTATATAGCGGCTGTGCTCATTATCGCAGCTCACCCCCATTCACGTCAATGGAGCAGAGTTGCTCCCAGGCCATGTGACCAATAAATGTGACGTCACTTGGCCTAGGAAAAGCTGCAAAAGGCCACGGCGCTACTGCGAGTACCGATGCCTTCTCAAACAGCTGATTGGCAGGAGTCCCGGGTGCAGGACCCCCACCGATCAGATACTGATGACCTATCCTGAGGATAGGTCATCAGTTAAAAAAATCGCAGAAAGCCTCTTTAAATGTCAAACCACTCAACAAGCAGTTTACAAAGAGACTGTTTCTGGACAAGAGCACGTACTCTGGGAGAACTTATTACCCCCCATCCAATGAGCGGCAGCTTATCTGATGCCTTTGATGCTATTAGGTGAAGTATGAGAGTTAACAAGGCACAAGTCACAAGCTAATCTCATACCAGCAGCAGGAACAAGCTTTTACTGTTGCTCAAATGCAACTGCGGATTTAACTTTGCTCAATCCTTTACCGTCCCTACTCGGGCAGTATATATATATATATATATATATATATATATATATATATATACATATATATATATATATATATATACACACACACACACACACACATATAGTAATGATCACGTTAAATTACTACATATAAAGGTGTTGTCCAAGATTCATCGGTATCTCATAGGTAGGGTCTGACACCTGGGACCCCTGCTGATCAGCTGTATGAGAGGGCACCAGCACTCGCAGTAGTGCTGTGACCTACTCTCTGCTCACCAAGCACAGCGCCGTACATTATATAGCGGCTGTGCTCATTATCGCAGCTCACCCCCATTCACGTCAATGGAGCAGAGTTGCTCCCAGGCCATGTGACCAATAAATGTGACGTCACTTGGCCTAGGAAAAGCTGCAAAGGCCACGGCGCTACTGCGAGTACCGATGCCTTCTCAAACAGCTGATTGGCAGGAGTCCCGGGTGCAGGACCCCACCGATCAGATACTGATGACCTATCCTGAGGATAGGTCATCAGTTAAAAAAATCGCAGAAAGCCTCTTTAAATGTCAAACCACTCAACAAGCAGTTTACAAAGAGACTGTTTCTGGACAAGAGCACGTACTCTGGGAGAACTTATTACCCCCCATCCAATGAGCGGCAGCTTATCTGATGCCTTTGATGCTATTAGGTGAAGTATGAGAGTTAACAAGGCACAAGTCACAAGCTAATCTCATACCAGCAGCAGGAACAAGCTTTTACTGTTGCTCAAATGCAACTGCGGATTTAACTTTGCTCAATCCTTTACCGTCCCTACTCGGGCAGCACAAATTCCCAGCGTGGTTTTCTTTCTTCTGCCCTTATGCTATTTTATTAGATAATCCAGTTAAGAACCAGAAGAGTACCGCATTCTGTAACTATTGGGGTGGGAAGAATAACAAGCCAGGGGGGCATTGTACAAAAAGGTATTTTACAGAGCAGAGTGGGAGAGGTGTCATGCTTCAAAATGAGGGCTCCCTAAAGCATGTAAGGAAAACATAAAGAAGTTAATAAAAGCAGCACCAACTATATTATACAGAGCAGAAGGCAAAACCCACAAACACGCTCGCTGCTTCTCGGACAAAATGTATTTTAAAGAGTTGTTCCCATCTGAGACAATGGGGGCATATCGTTAGGATATGTCTCCATTGTCTGATAGGTGTGGGTCCCACCTATATAGAGAACAGAGCGGGGAAGGTGGTAGGAGGAGTACCCCGGGTTTCCCAAGTTCCGGCCACCACGAAGCACTCTCCCCATAGAAGTGAATGGGAGCGCACATCGCTTGTGCGGCCACCGCTACCAATTACTTCTATAGGCCTGACGGAAATAGCTGACCCAGTGAGCAGCTATTTTTGGCGGCCCCATAGAAATAAATGGAGGGTGGCTACGCATGCGCTGTGCGCCCTCCACCACTTTCAGGGCTCTGTTCTTGGTGCATGTACGGGTCCCAGAGGTGGGACCCGCACCTATTAGACAATGGGGGCATATCCCAGCGATATGCCCCAACTGTCTCAGATGGGAATACTCCTTTAACCTTTTCCCTCCTACGGACATATCTTGTACATCCTAGTAGGGTGACAAGTCAGTAATGTTGGGGAATTTTAATTGAATTTAAATAAATAAGGACGTATCTCATATATCCTTGCTACGGATGGCTGTCTGTTGATGCATTTTTTTTTTAAAGAATTCCTGTTTCTTGCAAAGTTACATGAAGGTGGATATGGCTGTCCGTGAAAAAGAAAATTCAATCATCAGGTTGCCCGCTTTAGGAAATATATAGGTTTTAGGGGTGCACTTATTTTTCAATATGTCTACTCCCTGTATTTTATAGACTGGTCTTTTTCAGAATTTCAATCTTAGAGTTTTAGGTGGAGATTTATCAAAAGTGATGTAAAGGAAAACTTGCTTAGTTTCCCATAGCTAACTAACTAAGCCAATTTTAATTTACAACACTTTTGATAAATCTCTCCCTTAGTCTTTCCTATTCTGGTGATTTTCTGAAAATATGTGCATGCAAATTTAAAGGGGTTGACCGGGCTTTTAATATTGATGACCTATCCTCAGGATAGGTCATCAATATTAGATTGGTGGGGCGCCAACACCCGGCACCCCCAACGATCTGCTGTACAAAGAGACAGCGCGTGCAGTGTGCACATGCTATCTCCCTACTCTCTTCCTGCTCACTGCTGCTTTGCCATACACAGCAGCAAGAGAGACGGAAGATGGCACGTGCTCACTGAGCGCGCCATCTCCTCATACAGCGGATTGTGGGGGTGCCGGGTGTCGGACCCCGCCAATCTGATATTGGTGACCTATCCTGAGGATAGGGCATCAATATTGAAAGCCCGGACAACCCCTTTACCACCTAACTGTTTTGTCAAAGTCCAGCTCGGACAGTGGGAAAAGTACTTAAGTACTGCTCGGGCATAAAGTGGAGGGGGTAGGGCTGCTTTAGACGCTGCTATCTCCTGAAACATGACAATGGTTTTGTTTGAATGCTGACATTCCAGGCTTTCATACAAGACCATAATGAAAGCATTAGTCCAAGCAACAGATGAGAAATCACTGTTAGAAATTGAGTCGTGAATAAGCTGAATTCACTTACAGCTGCATTTACAGCATCCCGATCTCTAGCAATGATATCTTACCCTGTACTGAACAGATTGCTGTCTGGTATTGAAATGTCAACTTTAAAACAATACAGAGCCCATATCTCTAGCTGGTACCAAACCAGAGATATGAGCAGATAAAGCAGCCCCCCCCCCTTCTTTAGTCTGGAGGAGGGGGAGCAGTTGCAGAGCTGACAGGCTGCCGGAGGAGAGAAAAAACATAAAAAAAAAAGAAATGTGACATCATCATCATTGTAGTGACCCAGATAATAAAATGATAATTTTACCACACAGTGAACGCCGTAAAAAAAAATCCACAAAATAATGTAAAAATTGCAGTTTTTTTTTAAACTTTCCCCCTAAAAATAAAATAATAAAACCTATTTTATACACTATATATGCCCCAAAACCTACAGCTAATCCCGCAAAAAAAAAAAACAAAAAAAAAAAAAACATTACAGAAGAAAAATTAAAAAAGTTATGACTGCTAGAACACAAAGGGGGAAAATATTATTGGTCCTTAAGAAGGGTTATTTCGGGTATCGAATTTTCGATACCCATTTGATACTTTTGTGCGGTATCGACCTGGGATTTGACATTTTTCGATACTAGGATACGCTACTGCGCAGTCTAGTATCACAGAGCACGGAGAGCGCTGCTATCAGCGCACGCCATGTTTCCTTAGCAGAACAGGGGAGAAGAAGTCCCTCTGTCCCTCCCCCTGTGCCACAGCTGCCACCAATGAGGAGAGGGAGAGGCGGAGGAGGGGAGGGAGCACTGCGCCACCAATGAATGGGCCCATACTTTCTTAACTAAGTAGCAGGACATGTAGGGCATACATGGGGGATGTCCCTGCACTTACTATTATTTCTGGGCGTCGCTGTAGCCCCGTTACAGTCTCCCGTGCTGTATGCTAAGTAACAGCATCGGAACACCAGGGACGACACATCAGCTTTTCTCCCTGGGCGTTCCTTCTCAATGGCTGTAGCGCTTTCCAATCGCAGCACAGAACGTCACAGCCAGGGAGAAAAAAATTAATAAATCACCTTCTCCTTGGCTGTGACGTGAGGCAGCTCTTTACCTCAGTGTTGTAAAGTAACTTGTCCTCATGTGTGATCAGGACAGGTTTTGTGTGAACTGATGGGACAGCGGCCATTTTGTTGTCCCTGATGATTGCTCCCCAGACAAAACGAGCCATTATAAATAATCTAAGGTATTTGAGAATATATTTATAATAAAGTAATATTTAAGTATTTTTCATTTTCTTAATTCCCGGAGAACTCCTTTAAAACTCTAACCTTCTCAGTGACGGCAGTCAGAGCCATGGCGTGGGTCATCATCGAGTCTCCAAAAATAAGTCTCTCAGCCTTGTTCATGTTCTTGACAGAAAGACCAAACACCAGCTCATGGTCAAATCTGAAATAAAAACAGAAATCTTTGAAATACAACATAATTAAGTGCCAGGAAAATACTAAATATAAAATAAATGGTGCTTAAAGGGGTTGTGCCATGAAAAATATTCTACATTTTAGAACCAGCACCTGGATCTGAACACTTTTTTAATTGCTTGCAATTAAATATTTTGGATAGCCATTGAGCTACTCAATAAAATGTATCTGTATAGCGCCACCTGCTGTTTGTTCTTTTTCTTGAAATGAATAGGTGGCTCCACTAGTGTGTAAATTGGACTACAATGGTGCTCTATATCCGTTGATACAAGCTCCTATGTATCAGAAGAAAAACACTAAAATCTGAAAAGAGGATATGGCACTCAAACTCTGGGGTACTAAATCACAATTACTCTAATTTATTATACATATAAGTATATGTATAATAAATTAGAGTAATTGTGATTTAGTACCCCAGAGTTTGAGTGCCATATCCTCTTTTCAGATTTTAGTGTTGTTCTTTTTCTTATTGCTTGTCCACCTCACTGAGGTGGTGGCACATGCTCAGTTTAAATCTTCATCTACCACCAGTCATATCTTCTGTTAGAAACTGACAGTTACAGGGAAACAGCTACAGCAGAAAGGACACACCCTGAGAAAGGACACACCTCCTGAGCTATGATAGGGAGAGAGTTGTAGCAGGGCTGATTGTCATGTCTTATTTTTATTTTTTAAATCACTCATGGCATAACCGCTTTAAAATGAATGTTTATATCGGTTTTATGACCCACATTGATCCCATTGTCCATAATGTTTTCCAATCATTTTGATGGAACGCACATCCATCAAATGGCTCTAGACCCCAATGGTCATCATATTACAATTTGTAGGAAAATAAAAAATACTATGAAAACTGCCTAATACATAATAAGCATAAAACAAAGTATTACTTACAAATTCAACAGCTTAGGAAATGTGATTACATTTTTGAGCAGAGACGCCTCTGCTTTTCATTAGTGTGTATTTAAAGGTCTAGCAAAGAATTTAGATAAGGACACAAAACAGAAAATAATAAAAACAATAATAAAAAAAAAAAAAAATTCGGCAGTGGTTTTACAGTGACAACTTGGAGAATTTGGAACCTGAGGGATGTACAGTAAAAAGACATACATATTTATTAACAGGTAATAAACCTAGGTGCGTGCACTAACGACAATTTTACCCGATGAATGAGCGTTTTGCTCAATCATTGTGTAATCAGCTGCACCTTTACACGGGCAGACTGTAGGGAATGATCGCTCGCAGTAATGTTCATTGATGTCGCGCAGCAATTTTTATAATGGTAGTCTATGGTGTTGCATTGGGACATGCTGCGACTGCGACACGACAGTCTCAAAAAATCTATTCAAACTGGATTTTTCTGTGACTGTCACGTCGCAGTGCGACACCATAGACTATAGTTCTAAAAATTGTTGCACAACATTGGTGCGAAGAATGTTGCAGTGTAATTGTGCCCTATGTGTCTATCGACACATGTCGTCGTGTAGACCTAGCCTTAGGCTACTTTTACACTCGCGTTTTGTGAAAACGTCATGGACGGATCCGTTCAGATAATACAACCGTCTGCATCCGTTCAGAACGTATCCTTTTGTATTATCTTTAACATAGCCAAGACGGATCAGTCTTGAACACCATTGAAAGTCAATGGAGGACGGATCAGTTTTCTTTTGTGCCAGATTGTGTTACTGAAAACAGATCCGTCTCCATTGACTTAGGCTACTTTCACACTGGTGTTTTGGTTTCCGTTTGTGAGATCGTTCAGGGATCTCACAAGCGGTCCAAAATGGATCAGTTTTGCCCTTAATGCGTTCTGAATGGATAAGGATCCGCTCAGAATGCATCAGTTTGGCTCCGTTCTGCCTCCATTCCGCTCTGGAGGCGGACACCAAACCCCTGCTTGCAGCATTTTGGTGTCCGTCTGACGAAACTGAGCCAAACAGATCCGTCCTGACACACAGTGTAAGTCAATAGGGACGGAACCGTTTCCACTGACACAATCTGGCACAATTATGTTAAACATAATACAAAACGGATCAGTTCTGAATGGATGCATGCGGTTGTATTATCTGAACGGATGGTTTTGTGCAGATCCATGACGGATCCGCACCAAACGCGAGTGTGAAAGTAGCCTTACATTGTGTGCCAGGACGGATCAGTTTGACTCAGTTTCATCAGACGGACACCAAAACGCTGCAAGCAGCGTTTTGGTGTCCGTCTCCAAAGCGTAATGGAGCCTGAAAGATGCATTTTGGGTGGATCCTTTTCCATTCAGAATATAAACTGTTCCGTTTTGGACCGCTTGAGAGAGTGTGAAAGTAGACTTAGCCATTATTTTCCCATCTAGTAAGTGGAATAGATTTTCACTTTCCATGTGCATAACCATACATTTCATAACCGTCCAACTCTGCCCAAGCCTCCAATCAGTCTTGATCAGTTTGTAAATCACGGGTTTGACTAAGTGGCTTTTTAGAGAGTCTACTGTATTATAGTAGTGAACAACAAGGTATCAAATAGAAGACAAAACATCTATATGGACAAAATGACTTCCTTAGTGTCCTAAAAATGGCAGGAGTATTCCTTAGGAGAGAGAGAATATACTCACCCTAACGTCTTACCCTATTCTGTTGAGGTCTGCCTAAAAACAGAATGGCCACCCTGATAGACTTCAGCAGTGATGTGCTGCTTGAGGACACATCACCGATGAAGCCAGTTATTGGCTGCAGTGGTGTAGGTGACCATGTCCAAGTTTCTAGAAGACTCCTTTAAGTGGTTAATCAGCTTAAAGATAACCTTAAAGGGGACATCCTACAGAACATGACAATCTCTTTCTAACAAAGCTAGAACCATAGAACCAGCCCTGCACCTCACATGGATCCATAGATCTCCCTATTCATTGCTCTGCTAGATTTATATCAACATGCTCGCCCAATCACAACTCCGGAAAGTTTAGAAACTGAGCATGTGCGGCCATCTCAGGGAGACGGACAAAAAAATAAGAAAAAAGCAAACAGAAGGTGGCGCTATACATATACATTTTACTGAATAACTCAGTAGCTATGCTACATTTTTAATTACATACAATTACAAAACTATTCAGATCCAGGTGGTGGTTTAAAAACTGTAGAATGTTTTTCGTTAAATGCATTTTTCTACCATTTTTTTGTTTATAGTTCATGTGTTTCCATGGTAACAGACTACATGCAGACCCTAAGTGTAGTCTGATCTTGAAATGATATCTTACTTTGTTCTCTTTATTTGCTAGCCAATAAAGAATTTGGTTAGCAACAACTTTTAATGTCATTAACAACCAATGACAATTTAGATTTTATATTCCAACTTCATTTTAGGCCGTTTACAGTAACATTACACAGTTAAAGCCCACATGTAGGACTAAGCATTGGAAAGGGTGACATTTGGTCAATTTACTGTAATGGGCTTTATAACAATATGTCAGAAGAGAAGAATTTATGCACAAACATTCACATATACTTCATGAACCATGATCAACTTGATGATACAGATCCTTGGAAGGACACACATTTGCAGAAAGCATATGTTAAAGAGGAACTAAACCTGCACGCAAACAACGGAAGGTGCAGAGGCGCTTTTCAAAGCCAGCTGTCCCTTCCGCTTATATCGGCTCGGCTTTGCAGCATGCAGCGTATGGATTCATAGAAGGTATATAGGATCCATATTCCGCATGCTGCAAAAGCAGAGCAGAGACGATGCAAGCGGGAGCTGCAGATCACTCTGAGAAGCACCGCTGCACCTTCTGTGCTTTGTGTGAAGGATTAGGTACCCTTTAAAATCTAACTTCATCTTGATGGAACCACTACGTATACAGTAAAACTATTATCCCACTTATATTCTAAACAGAGATTCAGGATTTTTTTTTTTTTACCCAACTTACATGTTTAGGTCATTGATTCCTAATTTTCCTTGAAAGTGCTTTCCAACATCACATCCAAACCACACCGCCTGGTATAAAATAATAGAGAATAATAATAATGAGACAAGAGACAACATATAAGTACACGGCAAGCTCAAGCAGATATCTAAGTGAAGGGATGAATGACCAGCAAGCAAGCAGAGGAATACACAACGATGACCTACGATTGTAGGGGTTCAACGGCGGGGCCCCCCAGTGATCCCAGCAGAATTTAAGGGCTTGCCATGCTCAGCGTCCCTTTTAATTTTTCCCAGATACATTTAGGATGACCGAGCACAAACTACCCACCTCGCCATCCTTTATTGAGGCAGCTGCCAGCCTTTTTAACACTTCGATGGGTTGGTTATTATACAGAGTTCTCCTGCCTTCTACCATGTTCCCAAGAAACTGCACCGTATACAGTTTCCCAAAAGGGTTTTGCGGTCGAGGATCATTCACAAGGCACATCTGCAATAGAAATAGACGGTGTCCAGAAATAAAATAGGCTATAAACAGACCGAAGAATAAAAGACAAGGCTCAAAGCATAGAAAATTCCCTGTAATTTGATATCAAATAACCTGTAGATTCTAAAGGCTCCTTCACACTGGCCATTGATCAGGGCAATTATCAGGAAGGAGCTTTCCTAGGAATACCTACCCCTGAAAATTGCCCTGTGTAAAGGTGCCACAGATCACCCAATGTATGAGCAAACGCTTGTTCATTGGGTGAAAGCATCATTGATGCGGACACCTACATCATTGCTTCTGGGTAGCAGATTGAGCCGTGTAAACAGGGATCTGCTGCCCAGAGACAATGACTTTCCATGGAGAAGAGATGATCTGCTGGTCCTATACAGTGACAGCTCTCACTTCCCCTTTCGAGCAGGCAATTATTAAAGAGGTATTCTCATCTGAGACATATGCCCCATTGTCTGATCGGTGACGCTGGGACCCGCACCTATATAGAGAACGGAGCGGGCAAAGTGGTGCCTGGAGGACTCCGGTCCGGCCACCACCATCCGCTCTCCCCATTTCCGGCAACCTCATAGAAATGAATGGAGGGCAGCTGCGCATGCGCCCTTCACCACTTTCGAGGCTCCGTTTAGGTCCCAGCGCTGGGACCCGCACCTATCAGACAATGGGGGGGGAATATCCTAGCGATATGTCCCCATTGTCTCAGATAAGAAAACCCATTTCATTATTAGGCTTTATCAAGGTAATTCTAGAACAGACGCTGCACCAAACGTGTAGTTACGGTTCTTGCTATGGAAAACCATTATTTAAGCATCACAGACCAAATAAAATCAGGAGGGAAAACCACAACGGTGTTTAAAAGAAATAACTACATTTTTAGGTTCCATTCATTACAATGTAATCTGCCACTGTGGATAAAAGGGTAGTCCGGGATATTATTAACCTTTTTTTTTTAGCCCTATTATTCATGAAGTATAAGGGATATTCTCAATGATGGGCTATTTTTTTTTTAAATGAAAACAAGAAAAAAACCTTTGTCCCCTTACAGCATCCCATAAAACTGAGCACAGCTGCATCATACGCTGCCTGGAGGTTTCCATTGGGGGTATAGAGACTAGTGCTAATGCATGCAGGCTGCATGCGCATTTAGCACTAGTCTCTATACCCCCAATGGAAACCTCCAGGCAGCGCGAGCATAGATTAAGTTCAGCCAAATGAGCCGATTCCGTTTTGTGTATGGCGATGTAAAACTCCCTCCTCCTCACGCATACACACACACTAGGCAGGGGAAGCTATTTTTTGTCATGGTGTTTTTTTTTGTTTTTAGTATTTTTCTTTTTTTTCAGCCAGGTATTGCCACATTATTCTCAATTTATTACATCTCAGACAAGTGGATTTTAAATAAAACGTCTCATACAAATCAGTATTCCAATATGTGTTCTTGCGTGATGGCTCGGAGAGATATGCTGGGGAACAAACAACATAATGGGAAGGGGATGGGTGGGGGGCTGTTTTCATAACCTCAGAGCCAGGAAGAACTGATAAAAACAAAGCAAGAGGGGAATGCGTTCAAGTCAGGATACAACGGTTTTCTCCGCCTTCTCCGCACATGTATTTTTTAGGCAGAATACACAGCATCGGCTTGTAACGTGCCAATACACCTTAAATAGCTGTACGACAGTTATTCCTTCTGACTTCTCCATACACATTGCACGCTGGGCTTGGTTGAACATGCATGTGTAGCCCATGGGTAGAGGGGAGCGCCTGCTGCCAGACACCTGTGGAGGAGGTCTTTCTCCCTTGGGATCAACCCCTTTCAATGACCCTTGGGCCATTTTTTTCCACTGCCTCATTTAATAAAGGCTGTTCCTTTACAGGGTAGAGTCCTGACCAAGTTTTCACCCCCCGTAGAAGAGGTGATGATCCCATCTAAGACTGGGCCCCCTCTTGCAGTCGCATGGTCTGCCGCTATGGTAGTTACGCCCCTGGTTGGAAGATCCCCATACACATAAGTTAGCTAGCCTGTCCTGTTGGAATCAGCTGGTTGTGCTGACTATTCTCTCATGTGTATGGAAGCCTGTAGAAACATAGGCAAAAATAATGGCAACATGAAATGCAGGAATTACCGCTATGTATCTTCATCTCTGTAGTATGTAGCCATTTTTTAGCTTGTGGTTTGTATTTCTTTTTTTTTTTTTTTTTAAACATATATTTTTGTAAAAAACAATAAAAATTAAGCCATTACATACAGCATAAATGGTGAATACAATGATAATTGACAGTATCAATGGTACATCAATCATTTGCACATTGTAAAAATTTGGCAGCAAGAAAAGTACGGCGATTACAGCAATAAAGCAACACCATAATGAAATTGCAGCAACTTAAATCCCATTCCTCCCCCTCCAGTTCCCCAAACCATAGGTGCCATCCTAACCACAATGATAGTCAAATGCCTATAGAGTGAGACCACATCCTAATCTATCTGAAGTTTTCCTAGTGTACCTGCCACCTTGCGTTTTAGATACCACTCAGAGGAAATAAAAGGTTTCATCACAGTTTCCAATTCCCCACCGGAATAGGCCGCAGTAATAAAAGTTTCCCGTCTAGTGAAGAAACTGCTTATCCTTTTCCCTTTAATTTGTTCTGCCTCCACCCTTTCCATATCGAAGCATTTTCGAAGGTGCAAAAACACCTCAGTCATGGTCGGGAGCCATTCCCGAAGGACACATCTCTTGGCTGCCAACAGGGTTATGTGGACTATCGGTGGGAGATACCTATTGGTTACGGAGGGGTGAAACAGGATAAGCTCTGGTGTAAGCGGAATGGTCACCCCTAAGTACTTTTTTATATGGGATTTGATTATGCGCCAATATCTCTGTGTGTCCGGGCATAGCCAGATACCGTGTAGAATGTCAGAGCCCTGTAGCTGGCACTTCGGACATCCCCTAAGTCTGGATTGATCAGTGTTGCTACTGGCGAATTGGAACCCGTATATAGCTTTGTGTAGCATACGAAATTGAGTTTCCCTCCATATTTCATTCCACACCACCTTCTGAAGCCTGTTCCATCCCTGTAATATCTCTTCTTCTACTTTCAATTGTGGGAAATCTTTTCGCCATCCTCTAAAGAGAACTTCTGATATGCTTTTTTGCTTAAGTTCGCTCAACCCTTGATAGATCTCTGAAAGAGACTTCTTCCTCTCCCCTCTACCCACTACAGAGACCAGCTGACTAGTAGAAAAGCACCTCCCCACATCCTGCACTCTAGACTTAAGGAAATCCATTAGTTGAAGGTATGAGAACGCATGTTGTGGGTGTCTCAAATCGTATCTCTCTTGAATCTCGTGAAGAGAGTGGAATCGATTCTCTCTGGAGTTCCACAAATCCCCTGTACTTTTAATGCCTTTGTCCCTCCACTAAGCAAAATATTTAGATTCCAGCCTGGCCATGAATTCCAGATGACCCCATATGTTCATAAAAGATGTTAGTGTAAATGGGTGTTGACAGATTTTACATATTTTCTTCCAGGTAGCTGGGGTATCTGTTACCAACAAGCTATTTCTCACCGACTGGGGGATTGCAGCTAGCTTCAAATGGAGCAGCGTTCCTAGTGACCATGGCTGAACCAGACGGGACTCTAATAAGATATTGGAATAAAATCTAGAGCTGAAGATCCAGTCAATACAATGACAAGCGACACTGGCCAGGTTATAGAGACAGACGCAAGTTGGTAAGGTTAAGACCTCCTTTATGTTTGGGTAATTGGAGCTTTTTTTAACGCTAGCCTGACCTTGTTTCCCCTCCAAATGAAGGTATTGAAAGCAGCTTCAAGTTTTGTTATATCGGAATTTTTGATGAGTAGGGGCAGGGGGTAGAGACGTTTTGGTACAGTAATCATTTTCAGGAGTTGACACCTGCCTCCTAGCAACAGGGGTAAAGTCCTCCACCTTTCAATCTCTGCTAGTACTTTCTTGAAGAGAGGTGGGTAATTCAACAAGTACCGTATTTTCAGGCATATATGACGACTTTTGAACACCTAAAAATCTTCTCAAAAGTCGGGGGTCGTCTTATACGCCGGGTCGTCCTTCTCCCCTGTGGCCGCCGGGCTCTCCCTCTTTTGGTAACTCACATGTCTGTGCTGCGCATTGCTTATGTAGCATAAGCAATGCGCCGCACAGACATGAGTTACCGGAAGAGGGAGAGCCCGGCAGCTGCAGCGCATAAAGTAAGAGACCAGCCGGCCCTGTCTGGTGCTTTTTGACAGGGAGCGGCCGGCAGATTTGCAGGGTGACGTTGGTGGGAGCGCAGGAGCTGGCAGATGAGGGGCGCAACAGGCTTTCCTGCCACACATGCCTGCGCCGCCTCTAAGTTTTCATACTGCCTGCTCCTGTGTATAGAGGGCTGATGAGAGGCTGGGGAGCTGATGAGAGGCTGGGGTAGTCTTATATGACGAGTATAGCCCAAATCCTATATTTTAAACAGGAAAAGTTGGGGGTCGTCTTATACGCCGGAAAATACGGTATATAGATTCTGGGCGTTGTCCTATGTGTATCCCTAAATATTTTATAGATGTCGAGGCGACCTGAACAGGGACTATGGGATCTGCCATCCTTTCAAATGAAATATTTTTAAGGAATAAAATTTCAGATTTCGTCTGATTTATCTTGAATCCCGAGACCTTACCAAAAGCCTCCAGTACTTCGAATACTGGTTTCAAGTCTTTCTGGGAATTGTCTAGAAATAGTAATAGATCGTCTGCAAAGAGGGCATGACTGATGCGAGAGTCGCCTATTTTGATACCCTCTATGTCAGTGTGTGATTGATAATTTGCGGGACAACGGCTCAATTGCTATATTAAAGAGAAGCAGGAACAGTGGGCATCCTTGTATAGTGCCCTTCCTTAAATCAAAAGGGGCCGATAGGAACCCCAGGGCGTGAATCCTCGTCTGAGGAGAAGAATATAGGGATTTAAGATATGTTCTAAATGGACCTACCAAACCCACCGCGTCGAAAACAGCCTCCATGCATCCCCAGTCAACATTGTCAAAAGCTTTTTCAGCATCTATGGTCACGATGGCTGGGGATGGATGGAGATCTGGGCGAATCTTGATCTCGTCTAAAACCGTTAGTACTTTGCGTATATTTATTACCGCTGCCCGTCCCTGAACGAAACCCACCTGAGCCGGAGATATTACCTTACGCAGGATTCCCGCCAGTCTGTCCGCTAAAATTTTTGAAGCTATTTTGAGGTCAACGTTGATTAAAGATATAGGACGGTAGGATGCCGCCAAGGTAGGGTCTCTATTGGGCTTTGGCAACACCTTAATATATGCTGTATTAGTTTGCTGAGGTATAGCAGCTCCCTGAAGATATTCATTGAATATCTGTGAGAGCGTGGGAGATCTCTCTTTTGACAGGATCTTGTAATACTTGCCAGTGTATCCGTCCGGGTCAGGGACCTTTCCCAAGGCCATGTGTTTGATAACTGTTGATACCTCATCTGGGGTGATAGGGGCATTAAGGAGTTCCCTGTCTGCGTCGAAAAGTTTTGACATTAGGTTGGCACTCAGCAACGATGGTCTATTGTCGGAGGGGCATCTATCTTGCTGATAAACTTTAGTGTAGAAAGCTTTTAATATGTCATTAACAGCCTGTGGATGGGTGTGCACCCTTCCTGTGTCATCTTTGAGTGCTGTTATCCTAGTTGAGGTTGAGCTAGTCTAGCCAGAAGTCTACCTGCTTTATTGCCGTGTCGGAACAGTTGGGCTTCCCATTTGGACTGAGACAACTTTTTAACAAACTATCCTCGTACGCTGATTTGGCTCACTGCCATTGCCCCTGCAGGACCGGGAAGGGGCCGCACAAAAGGCAGTGTATGCCGAACGCAAAGATTCACTCAATTTAGTGATTGTTTTTCTGGCTGTTCGTTTTAGTGCACCTGTGTAGGCCATTATTTTCCCCCTCATTACGGCCTTACCTGCATCCCACAGAAGCTGGCGGCCTCCTGTTCCTTCATTATCCTGAACATATTCTAACCACCATTCCCTAAAATTTTCATCTGTCATCAGACTGGAGGGGAAGCGCAAACAGATAATCTTTCCCCCTTGGGACACCTGCCTGAAGCCTGATCGACACTGGGGCATGGTCAGATATTATCATCTCCTCAATTCCTGGGTCACTAAATCGTGCGCATTAGTGGCAGTTAATATGTAGTCTATTCGCGACCACGATTGGTGAGAAGAAGAGTAATATGTATATTCTCTGCCCTCCGAATTATTGAGTCTCCAGATATCAACCAGGTCTGTATCTGCCAAAAGGGATTTTAGTCTAGTGACACCCGTAGAGTTCGGGCTCCTGGTTGTAAGTTCCCTCCTCCTATCTTCAGTCTGATTAACAACATCGTTTAAGTCACCCCCAATGAGTCTTAGATCCGTAGGGTCTCCCAGGATGTGTGCGCCCAAGGACGAAAAGAAAGCCGTGTCCGGGTCATTCGGCCCGTAGACATTATATATACTAATGTCGCCCAACGAGAAGTAAGCTGTAGGTGTGAGATGCGCCCCTGTCGTCAGTATCATGGGCCGTTACATGATATTGAAAACCTTTCTTCAGTAGAGTCAGGACCCCTGCTTTTTTCCCTACCGCGGATGATCCGTAAACCTCCCCCACCTACAATCACTTCATGCGAAAGAAGTTGTCACTGATTAGATGCGTTTCCTGCAACAGGGCTACATCCGCCCCTAGGCGCTTTAAGTGCTTCAACACCATCATGGGTTTATACTGTGATCTCAGTCCCTTGACATTCCAGGAAATAATTTTTATGAAGTCATCCATTAGGCTGTTTCCTCCAAGTGTTTGTCTGCCGATCATTGTTAGTCAGGATAGCACTTGAAACATACACCCCCCAACACCCCTTAACCAAACTTAAAACCAGAGTCCTGGAGATGGACAACCCAGGGTTAAACAATTCCCTGTGATCATCCAGCCCAGGATCCAACAGTGAAAATCTAGGCTTACGACTCTTTTTCCCAATCAGATGGCAAACACAATAGAGAGTTTCCATAAGCAGCATGAGTTGCAAGTAGCATGAAACCTCGGAACAATATAAAGTGGACAAGCTATAGGTCCCTTCGATATAGCATATACTAGTTGCTTCACACACCTCAGGTCACCCCCAGTCCAGTATAAGTATACACCGACTCCCACGATATCTTCACGTGGGACCACATAGATTATGAATTTTGGGGGTGTCGTACTGGAGTCCCTGAGGGGTGCGAAAGAGAGCCATTCCGTCATCTTTATAACACATAGTAAAACATACTAGCAAACGTTGCTATTTGTAGTGAAACTCAAAATGTATGACTGCCATGCCCAGGCGGGAAAACAACAGGCATTGCCTGCTTACATCGACGGTCAGGTTCTGACAATAGCCTGGTTAAGCCCGTGATGGAGATTGGAGATGGTGCAGGTAAGGACGAGAATGTTAGTGCCAGTAGACGAGTGTCCCAACGATCCCTGATGTTCAAAGTTTGTCCGGCCTCCTCCGGATCGGTGAATGTCATCGTTGTCCCATCCTGGTGGAATATCCTCAGAGCGGCCGGGTATAGTAAAGAGAAACAAATCTGCTACTTGAAAAGCGCTGTGCAAATTGGAGCGAAGGCTCTCCTCCTTCTTGTCACTTCAGCGGAGAAGTCTCCAAATATTAAGATTCGGTGTTCACGGACCGAGATGGGTCCTCCTCCTTGTTTATAGGCCCGGAGTATGGCGGCCTTGTCCGAGTAGTCCAGATATTTAACGATAACCTGTCTCGGCCTGTTATTTCTTGACGGCGATTTGTCTCCCCCGCCTCGGCCCGGTGGTAGCGTGGTCCGCTGGGTCTGGCCCACCCTGTGGCTCGTTCCACCTTACAGCAGGTGGATATCCCCAAAGCTGCTGGGATTTCATGTTCACATTTGGCGACTAGGTCTTTGGCAGGAATGGTCTCCGGAAGGCCCACTATGCGATTTTCGAGGTCACCCAGCTTGTCCCATAGTCTATGGTTCTCCGCCAGGGCCTTAGCCAGTTGAGATTGTGCCTCGTGGTGGCGGGATTCTAAGATTAGATTCTAGACTATTTCTTCGAGTCTGGTTGTATGGTGCGTCACCTCTGCCTGCAAGGCCGCGAATTGCTGCACCACTGTAGATGAGAGGGCTTCTTGGAGGTCCGGCAGCAGGGGAGCCGCAACCTCCGCTGTCAGGTGTTTATAGTCAATATCCATTTTGTCCTCGTCTCCCTCTGAGCCTTGGCTGGCTGCTTCGGATTCAGCTGGGGATGGTGAATCTTCCATAGGAGTTGGCTGGGTGGCCATAGTCTGCTGATGGCTTGAGTGGCTTCCCGGGGTTCCTTTTAGATTTGCTCCCCATGGTGACAAGAAATCGGTCCATAGACTAATGTCCGAAGGTGAGACAATGTCCGTCTGACCACCAGTGCGGGTTCAGTAGCTAGGATGCCGGGGATTTCGTTAGATATGCTGCTAGTAGCAGAGCTCTCTTTACAAGCTACCAGCCATGATTGCACCGGAACCGGAAGTGGTTTGTATTTCTGATTAAAGTGAATGTGAAATCGAAACCAATCTACGGTATATTGATTATAATTATTAACCCACAAATAACTAAATCCATAACTATTCCACTTATCAGCTGCGAACATGTCGACACTTCAGTTCTGCCACATTCTACTCTAACTTAGCCACTCCAGGAAGAGTGAAGGACCAGCCTGCCATACCAGAGACTTCTGATCTGTGATCCCGTTAAAAGGGTTGCCCCATCTCAACATTAATGGCAATATTGCTCAGATAGGCCATAAATGTCATATAGGTGCATGTTCAACCTCTGGGACCCGCTCCTACCTCCAGAACAGGTCCCGTGAAGGGAAGGGAGAGCATCGACGCATGCACAGGTGGCTCCATTCACAGCTATGGGACTTCTGAAAATAGTTGAGCACCAGCTTAGCAATTTCAGGCAGTCCCATAGCGGTGAATGGAGAGGTGGCCGTGCTTGCGTGGTTTGCTCTCCCTTCACTGCAATGAAACTTCCAAAAATAGGTGAGCAAGTGCGCTCAGATATTTTTAGATGTCCCATAGCAGTGAACGGAGAAGACACCCCACATGTGCTTTCCTTCACTTTGGGTGCCACCTAGGAGTGGGACCTGCACTTATCTGACATTTGTGGCATACCCTAGCCATGTGCCATAAATGTTGAGATGGTATAAGTTATTCCTATGAGTTATTCCCATGAAGCTTTGACTTTATAATTGGGTTTCTTGTAGAACAGTAAATTAACAGTAAATGAAGTCATCTTCCAATACGTGGTTCTGCAGCAGGATCTCTCTGTATTAGAGTTGTTTTTCTCTGCGTCCGTTAAGTTTTTTTTTTGTGGATAGGATGGGGACCCAATCATTTTAATAGAGTCAGCAAAAAAATGCTGATAGTTCATCCGCTTGTGTTCCGCGTCTGTTGTCCGTATTTCCTTACAGCAAAATAAATAGTGCAGGTCCTACTTTTTTCACATTTGCGGACAAGGATAGGCATTTATTACAAGGGATCTGTGGAAAAAAATTGATCCTCCAAAAAAACGGATGCCGCATTTTTTTTTGCAGACGCACAATTTGCGGATGCAAACAACAACTGTCGTGTGCATGTAGCCTAAGGCGTATAATACATATCAATTTCAGCAAATGCCCACCAATGCTCACCTTGTCTTCTACATTGTAAAGCGGTTTTACTTGCTCCTGGTAGAACTCTTGGGGGGTCACGGGTCCAATTTTGTGATAAGTCTTCTCCTTGTCCCTGAATTCCCAGGTGAAGGTTTCTGGTGGGCTCCCGACACATATACTAACCACCCGGTACACCTGAAGTAGAAAGAAGAAATGAAAATACAACTTTTATATCTGCTTTATGCTTTTATATAGCAGCTTTATAAAAGCAGATCATTATAAAGGGAGAAATATTGGCATTAATCGGTTACGTTTAATGAATCAGTTAACGATCAGTTATGTTTAATGATTATCAGTCTAATGACTATGGTAGGTATAGCACAATTCAAACATGGCGACGCTCACAATACAGAGATGAGTGAAGCAATTCATAACAACGGATTTGTCTCATCAAGCAGAGTTCTGCACTTGTGACTGGGTGTCCCTGAAGCTCCCCCTTCTGCTTGATTGACAAGGCCAGGCATATCTAGTGCCTGTTCCGCTGCTCCGAGCAGTGGCGCACGCGCAGAGGCTATGGTTTCGCTCAGCGACTGTTCATGTGCCATTACCCGGATGTGCAGCGGCGCTTGCAATAGCAAAAGCAGGGCCTCTGGCACAGGAGCAAGATTGTCACTCAAGCAGAGGGGGGGCATCCTCAGCTTTGAGAACTGTACTTGATGAGATGAAATCGATTCGCTAATCTCCATGGCAATATTACTAGATAGCAGAGATGAGGTGAATGATGGTTGATCACTTAAAAAGTGGCAAATCCCAAGGTCTACATTAGGGGGGGTTCGGGGGCACAATAATTCTAGGTTCTTCAAAGTAGCCACCTTTTGCTTTGATTACTGCTTTGCACATTCTTGGCATTCTCCTGATGAGCTTCAAGAGGTAGTCACCTGAAATGGTCTTCCAACAGTCTTGAAGGAGTTCCCAGAGATGCTTAGCACTTGTTGGCCCTTTTGCCTTCACTCTGCGGTCCAGCTCACCCCAAACCATCTCGATTGGGTTCAGGTCTGGTGACTGTGGAGGCCAGGTCATCTGGCGCAGCACCCCATCACTCTCCTTCATGGTCAAATAGCCCTTACACAGCCTGGAGGTGTGTTTGGGGTCATTGTCCTGTTGAAAAATAAATGATGGTCCAGCTAAACGCAACCCGGATGGAATAGCATGCCGCTGCAAGATGCTGTGGTAGCCATGCTGGTTCAGTATGCCTTCAATTTTGAATAAATCCCCAACAGTGTCACCAGCAAAGCACCCCCACACCATCACACCTCCTCCTCCATGCTTTATGGTGGGAACCAGGCATGTAGAGTCCATCCGTTCACCTTTTCTGCATCGCACAAAGACATGGTGGTTGGAACCAAAGATCTCAAATTTGGACTCATAAGACCAAAGCACAGATTTCCACTGGTCTAATGTCCATTCCTTGTGTTCTTTAGCCCAAACGAAGTCTCTTCTGCTCAAGTGCCTGTCCTTAGCAGTGGTTTCCTAGCAGATATTCTACCATGAAGGCCTGATTCACACAGTCTCCTCTTATTACAGTTGTCTGCTGCAGAAGTGTCATTGACCTGGTCTCAATCTCAGCGGCTGTTGACCTGGTCTCTGAGTCTGGTGACTGCTGATTAACCTAGCGACCTGAGCTGGTGACTCTGAGCTCTGTTGACCTCGGAGGCAGGGTCCAATTTGAGTAAGTCTTCTCTTGTCCCTGAATTCCCAGGTGAAGGTTTCTGGTGGGCTCCGACACATATACTAACCACCTGGTACACCTGAAGTAGAAGAAGAAATCAAAATACACTTTTATATCTGCTTTATCTTTTATGCAGCTTTATAAAGCAGATCAGACCCCATTATAAAGGAGAAATATTGGCATTAATCGCTTACGTTTTATGAATCAGTTAACGATCAGTTCGTTTAATGATTATCAGTCTAATGACTATGGTAGGTATACACAATTCAAACATGGCGTCTCCAATACAGAGATGAGCAAGCTGATTTATAACAATGGATTGGTCTCATCAAGCAGAGTTCTGCACTTGTGACAGGGTGTCCCTAAGCTCCCCTTCTGCTGATTGACAAGGCCAGGCATATCTAGTGCCTGTCCCCTGCTCCGAGCAGTGGCGCAAGCGCAGAGGCTATGTCGCTCAGCGACTGTTCATGCCGTTACACGGATGTGCAGCTGCGCTGCAACAGAAAGCAGGGCCTCTGGCTCAGGAGCAAGATTGTCACTCAAGCAGCAGGGGGGGCATCCTCAGCTTTGAGAACTGTACTTGATGAGATGAAATCGATTCGCTCATCTCCATGGCAATATTACCAGATAACAGAGATGAGGTGAATGATGGTTGATCACTTAAAAAGCGGCAAATCCCAAGGTCTACATTAGGGGTGGCACAACCCTTTCTGGTCCGAGAGTGAACGGAAACCAAGGGGTACTACCATCTGAGACATTTATAGCATATCAAAATACGGTAATACGCCATAAATGTCCTATATGTGCCGCTTCCACTTCCAGGACCCTGTCTCAGGAAAATGGGGTCCCCCTTATTCACCATTTGCACTCCAGAAAGGAGGAAACCAAGCATACATGGCTACCTCTCTACCTCATCTACTTCTTTCTTTAGTGCCACATGAGGGTCAGCAGATCTATGTGGGTTCCAGAGATGGCCACACAGTGCACCATTAGTGCATACCCCTCTTGCACAACGCATCACTCCTATTCCCTGGCCCTGAAATTACACATGAGCCATCACAAACTATTATGGTTGAGACCAGATGGTTGGGGGCCACACAGAATGGTGCTGCGGGCTGCATGTTGCTGCTGGTTTTGCATCCATGGTTATATACACACACACACACACTACATAACAGTATATAAGTAAGACACAAAGATGAGAAACAACATGAATAAGAAAGACGTACAACTCCCAGCATCAAACATGCTTGGCCGTTCTTCTAACGCCCATACAAGTGAATGAAACATTCTGGGAGTTGTAGTTTCTGAACAGCAGAAGTTCCGGAGGTTGATGATCCTTGGTCTAAGGCCTACCAACGATGAGGCACATCCTGCTGGACTTTTCACTTCAGAATTTTTCATCAAATGTCAGGTGCTCCAAATGAGGCAACCAGAGTCATGACTGAGGACGGTTTAATCATGGTTGGGGTTGGCATGGGGTCCCAGTCATTAGACCCTAACCAATTACACTTTCATGCATGGAAAACACCAAATGACCTATGAAGGGTTCTGTTTCCTCCTTTTTTATGCAGGCCATAAACCTCATACTTTGTGTTACCAGATGCCATGTGTTTCACACTTTTCTTCGCTGTGGGAACTTGAGCCTGACTCCATGAACTTGAAGTGTTCTCTTCCCGGAGCGTTTATTCAGGTCCTATGAGGATTGGTAACTCAAGAGCTCCACACATGATGTAATGATCTGTTCAGCAAAGATTTGGGTGTGAAAGCCCCTAGCTGGCATACTAGAGGCCCAGAGGAAATTAGTGCATTAACAATTCTGTAAACAGAGCACAGAATGTATACCCAGATATGTAGAGCCCTGAAACCGGACGCTGGCGGACCGAGATTACAGCACATCAATTATTGTGTTACAAAGGGCACATGGCTGGCTATGACATGATGGGGGGGCATGTTTTACACTTCGGATAACCCCTTTAAAGGGGTTTTCTTGCTTGCATTAATATCCTACTAATAATAATTTATGAAGGTGGCTGAAATTTTGTAATGTGTTTCATTCACCTTCATTGCTCCTATCTTCTGTTCTGGGCTACAAGGACTTGATCGATTCTTCCACTGACGCCAGTTGGCCAGAGGTGGATTCTGCAGTGTTGGAAGCCCTGGTCTGTACTATATGCTGTGGTAGTGGCGTACGGGATGATTTTCAGGTAGTTTTCTAGCAAACTCCTGCAGTCTCTCTAAGGCGTTTTGCGCTTTTGATGGACTCATGAGAGAACAATGAGCAGGAGGGTTTGCAATAAGTACTATAATATCTATATTATAGTAAGGCATCAGGTTTTGGCATAAAAGCTTTGGGTAACGCAGAGAACAGGGTAAACCCAGATTACAGCGTGTAATATGTGAGATCAGGATACAGTTATTTGATACCTTAACTGGTTGCTTCCTAAATCGCCCATGAGTTTCTCAGGACCGTAGCCTTATTACGGCCTGCAAATTGCGGATCTGCAACACACGGATACCAACCGTGTGCATTCGCATTTTGCGGAACGAAACGTCCGGTCCATAATAGAACAGTCCTATCCTAGAATTGGACATGTTGTATATCTTTGCAGGTGCCTCGGAATGGACATACGGATGTGGACAGCATACGGAGTGCTGTTCGCATCTTTTGCGGCCCCATTGAAGTGAATGGGTCTGCATCCGACCTGCAAAAAATGCGGAGAAAAAAAATATCTTCATGCGCATGGATCCTAAGGCTGTGATCACAAAGAATGGGGCAGTGTTAAAATGGATCATGTGGCTCCTCCCCCCTTCTTCCTCGCTGAGCTGCCGCCTCGTGGTTGGAAAATGGCGCCGCGGGAATGACACCTCAAACAGCCACCTACACCAGGGGTTCAGTCTTTCCAACCTCCTGTTAGAGCAGGATTACCTTTTAAGTAAGGAATATATCCCGAGAGTCCGCACACCACCTAATGCCTGGAGATTACACCAGTTGCAGCAGCGGGAGCCGTGGTGCAGAGGTAGTAATCAGTAAGCACAATCTGAATCACCTCCACAGGTAGTAGGACGGATATTGAGAGGAGTTGGACAGTAAAAGTCCCAGCTTGAGGTCAGCATTTGCCTGGCAAAAGATCTATGGGCGGAGCGCAGTTCAACCATGTCTACCCACGATGGCTCCTGGCCATGCCCTCTTTTAAAGGTTATTTTATTTGGTTGTAAAGATGTCAGCTTAGATTTCACACTGAACAGTATGGAGCAGCCTGCATTGTACGAGAATGTATGCATGCTGCAGGAGAAAAATAGGTCATTTTTTTTTAAATAAAACCCATTTACAAAAATGATTTTAGAATAATCGCCATGTGGAAACAGAAATTACAATTTATCTGCAGAATGGAGGAACTTTTTAGTTGGGTGGAGCATTGTCAGCAGGGGTGCACCTAGCCTTACTGCTGCCTGAGGCGAACACTGAAACGCCCCCCCCCCCCCGCCCGAATGCTAATTTCTTGACCTAACCCCTTTGCCACAATGAAAGTGCTTATTGCCCATGGCCCTACCGCTGCCCCCCTCTTGCCCCTACCTGGTGCTGCCTGAGGCGATCGCCTCACCTGGCCTCATTGGTGATGCACCCCTGATTGTCAGTGTACTTGGGCCCTCTGTAAAAGGTATATTATTGATTAGCATGTCTCCGCCTAAGATAACAGGTAACAGCTCACAAACTACAGGGACTAGTGGCTCCAACAAAGGCACTGCTCTGGAATCGAGACTCCTTCATGGTGCTTAGCGGCCTCACTTGGAGGAGAAAGTGGGAGAACGAACAACAGGCACTCCCAACAATTGTGGTCTCCTATGCTTTCAGCAGTCTCTCTCTCTTCCTTTTCCTTTCCTCCTACCTTCCATGTGTCGCTAGTTTCTTTCTCACATGATAAAATTGCATTCATATGACACAGGACCGTTACAGTCTTTACCCTGTCCAATGTTCAATATAGATCGAATAAAAAAATGGGGGTAATTTATTAAGGGACTTGCGACTATTTTAATTGTTAAAATAGTTGCAAGTCTTCTTTTTAACCGGCCGTGCAAGAATATTAAGTCACAAGGCCAGTTTTACACGGTGTTTGGCAGTTGGGTGGGACAGGGGTGGAGTGGGGGGCGTGGACTCCAGACTCAGCAAATTTACTAACATTTACACCTGGAAACAGGTGTAGTTTTTTTGCCAGGCATATAGGTCATTTATTAACCTCAAATATGCCTATATTAGGCTTATTTCAGGAGCAGATTGCAGCGCAACGATCAGTTGCACCGCAATCTGTGACTTTTCCCTGATCACGCTAGGTCTAAAAACGTGGTTGTGGTGTGGGCGGGGAAGGGGGCGGTCCGGTAGGATGTGCCTAATTTATGATGAGGCGTACGCCTTAGACGAATCTTTGGGCAGCGCAAGGAGGAAACCAAGACCGGCGTAAAAAGCCAGTCTTCGTAAATGTGCCCAAATGATCTTAACAAAACACAACAAAGAAACAACTACTTGTAGTGTGAAACTTATAACTATAGTTATAGAAAAAGGTCCAAATAAATAAATACATTTCACAGTCCTTTTTAAGCGGAACCCCATAGTATGATCACATCTGTTTAAGACAAAAGCCAGATGTGTCTAGAGCGAACATGGCCTAAAGTAATAACATTCGTCATCTACTAAAGAAGTCTCACATTTTCATCTAGACTCCAGAGAACGCGGTGCAACACGATTGCATCATGTGGGCTCAGCTCGCTGCACACCCCAGCAGCCGGAATTATTCCAGCTCTTATATTTGGCTACGATACAAGACAGGATCGTTATATCGCAGGGCAAAATAAAACGTGCGACTTTAAAGAGGTGCTAACTTACATCTTAGAGTGTTTTGGTCGGAGGGAATCAAGAAAACTTTTGCTTGTTGAAGCAAAAGAAAAAAAATTAAAAAAATATGGGACTGAAATATGAGGACAGATGCATGGAAGGCTACACAGCACTGCTAAACGCCCTGCTCGCCATGTAACAGAGCACAATGGAGGGTCTTTTAGTTTGAAAGCCTTGGTTAAAGTGAACAAGATTTAAATGTCTTATTTGTGACTTCAGCGTAATCTAAAAAGAAAAAGCCGCTGAAAAATAGAGGTTTTTACTAATTTCTTCTGCTGTACTGCCCTCATGTGGTTAAAAAAGTTAATCTAAACATTTGGTAGGCTTTACGCACATGACTGTATTTTTCATCTGTGTGTCATCTGAATTTATTCGGATGTGTGCATGGCCCCGTAGAAATGAATGGGTCAGTGTGCTCTCCGAATTTTTGGTGGAACCGTGTGGCCGTTCTGCAAATTATAGAAAAAGTCCAATTCTCTGCAGACAAGAACAGTCCTTTCTTTTGATGGGAGGGAGAAAAATACGGAATGCACACAAGTTTCTGTAGTTTGCCGACCGAAAAGCGAAAAAGGTCTCATGCAGAAGGCCTTGAAAAGGTACCAACCTTTTTTATTATAAATATATATCTAGCAAATGCAGGCGTCAATAATATTGTAATATTCTATATACATTTACTGGATATGGAGCCTCAAATTCCCCCAAAGCCCTCAGTTTTCAACTTTAAGAAATATTCTACTGAAAATGGATTTCTACAGCTCCCATTGAGTTCAAGGTTATGTGCTGATCAGTGCAAACTGGGGTTTCAGGGCAACGCTTTTGAGAACCGGTGGTCCGATTGCCTACGTAGGGCTGCAACAATTAATCAACACTAGGGATGAGCGAACTTGTGCTTCAAGTTCGCTATGCAGGTTTCGGGTTATCTAAGAATTCCGTTATGGATTCCGCTACCACGGACCATACCTTATGGTCTGTGGTAGCGGAATCCATAACGGAATTCTTAGATAACCCGAACCTTGCACTCCGAACTTGAAACACAAGTTCGCTCATCTCTAGTGTTGACACATATTTGAAGAGGTGCCTAAAGAGGTTGGTGGCAGCACCACAGAAACATGCAGATGTCACAGCCTATGGGGATTGAGAGGCCCATTCCAGGATTAGGGTCCATTAACACGTCCTGCAAGTGTTTTGCGGTCTGCAAAACACAGACACCGGACATGCGCATTCCGCATTTTGCGGACCACGCATGGTCGGCACTTTAATTAGAAATGCCTTTTCTTGTCAGTATCTGCGGACAAGAATAGGACATGTTCTTTTTTTTGCGGAACGGAAGTGCAGATGCGAACAGCACACTGTGTTACTGTCTGCATCTATTCCGGCACCATTGAAAATGAATGGGTCCGGATCCGTTCCACAACGCTGCGGAACAGATCCGTACCTATTTTGCGGACGTGTGAATGAACCCCTAGAGAAACATGGCTGCTTTCCTCAGGATAGGTCATCAGTATCAGATCAGTGGGGGTCCGACTCCCAGCACCCCTGCACATCAGCTGTTTGAGGAGGCCACAGTCACCTCACAACTCACCAAGCACAGCACTGTACACTGTATAGTGGCTGTGCTTGGTATTGCAGCTCAGCCCCATTCACTCGATGAACATAATGTCTCTGGCCTAGGAGGAGGCCTCTTCAAACAGTTGATTGGAGTCAAACCCCCAGGAGTCAGACCCCCACCAATCAGTTATTGATGAATTATCGTAATAATAATGATGAGAGGTCATCAATGTTACACACCCGGAAAACCCCTTTAATACCCTGCCTGTAGATACCAAGTAAAAAAACAAACTAAAAAATACCCAAATTATTTAATACAGTGAAAATAAAGGAACCATATTGGCCAAATGTATACCGAAATTACATTCTACGTCTAGTCCATTACAGCACATACGTTCAATGTACATACCAGTATATAAAGAAAGAGATGTGACCAGGACCTGTCAACATCTCTGACATGGCTGCTTTAGTAACTACTCTATTTTCTGGCGGATAAGACTACTTTTTAACACATGAAAATCTTTTCAAAAGTGGGGGGTCATCTTATACGCCGGTATACTGCGTGCTGAAACTTAAGAAGACCTGTCACTGGTCCAACGATTGTTAGATAATGATATTTATGTGTAGAGCGGTGCCCAGGGATCTCCCTGCACTTACTATTATCCCTGGGCGCCGCTCTACACATACGGTATATGTCATTATCTAACAATTGTTGGACCAGTGAAAGGTCCTCTTTACTTCCAAGCCGGACTGGAGAAGCTGTCCTTCTCCAGCTTCAGGGACGGCGCCCTCTAGCTGAGCCACCGTGCGCTGCATCCCGGCCAGTCGCTCCTGAAGCAGCCCCCTCTCCCTGCTCTCAGTAATTCTCTCATGCTCGGATCGTCTGTTTAATTTTTATTTGGTGTGCGTTGGAAGAGGGGTAGTCTTATACGGTGAGTATAGCCCAAACCCCATATTTTAACAGGAAAAGTAGGGGGTCGTCTTATATGCCCAGTCGTCTTATACTCCGGAAAATACGGTACTAGCATTACCCATGTATTGCTTTGGCATATTGTCATATATAGTGATGGCCTTGCAGTTCGCCTGGCGGTCGTTTTACTGTGAATTTAGTGCATTCGCGATTCGCTGAACATGCAAACATATGGCGATGTCCGTCGGCACCATATTCTTTTGCATTGCACCGAACTTTTACCCATGACACATCCATCAGGTGGGACAGGACAGCCAATTGAGACGTTTCAGCACATGGATACACCCCCTAGCCTATAACGGAACCCGATCTGGCAGCCGTTTTGCATTCCGTCTTTTATCAGTGTAGGGAGAGGTTGCTTTGTGAAGCAGAGACAGGCTGTTACGGACACCAAACGCTAGCTAATAGGGTCACAAAAGTCCTTTTAAGGACTGGAATAGGGTGTGCTATCGATAGGTATGATAGGGGTGTGATACTGTGATATACTTATAATATACTTTTTAACATTGAAAGTATATTATAGTGCATTTGTGTGCAGTTCTGCTGAGATACTGCAGCTATATAGAGGGACAAGCGCTATTGGAACAACTATTTGCAACGGGGTGATATACCTGTTGCCCCAAAAAATACTAATTGACGGCTGTGACATACCTGTAACCTGTCGCCCCAAATAAACAGGGTGGTGTGTTATAACTGTTGTGGCAAAAAAAAATTGGATTTTTGTACTTACTGTAAAATCCATTTCTCGTTCGATGCATTGGGGGACACAGCACCATGGGTATATGCCCAGCTACCACTAGGAGGCGAAACTAGATAATAAAAAAGGTTGGCTCCGCCCAGTGGGCTATACCCTCTCCACAGCCACTAGGCTATTCAGTTTGTACCAAAAGCAGTAGGAGAGAGAAACAAAAGCAAAGAACCAACATGTCCTGGACTGGGGAAGAACAGGTGAACAGCCTGACGACACAGAGAAGAACAAATAGAGGGTGGGATCTGTGTCCCCAATGCATCGAACGAGAAATGGATTTTACAGTAAGTACAAAAATCCAATTTTCTCGTTAATGGCATTGGGGGACACAGCACCATGGGACGTCCCAAAGCAGTTCCATGAGGGTGGGAAGTAAACCTTCAAGTCGGTTACACAGGTGCAGAAGAACCATGGGACCCGACAGGATCAAAAGAGACATGAAACGGTCCCAAGAAAAAGGAAATGTATGGGAGACCAGCAGGATCCCAAGCACAGGTGCCTGGGAAACAAGGCCTACAAATGGAACAAAGGCAAACACCCAGCTCCACCCAAGGTGGGAACAATAAAGCACTAGAGGAGAAAGAGCAGGGCTAGGAGACCTGCACGAGAACCAATAGTTGAACAACTGAGAGCCCGAGGAAGGATCTAGAAGAACCAGGGCTCTTCCTGAAGAAACAGGAAAGTAGCAGAGCAGTGTCGGGTGGTAACGACCTAGGGCTCTGCATATAGAGGGATGCTCCAGGAGGAGAACCCTAACAGGACAGACCCAAAAAGATACAATAGACCATGAGGGTGCCTGGCAAGATAAGAAAAATGCCTCGAAATAAAGGACAGGAGCAGTCCTTAATCAAGGACGAAAACCTGTAAATTGTCTCAGACCAAAAGAATAGCTTGTCCGCGGCCAACTCATGTAAAGGCCAGGATAGAGAGGAAACAAGGAAGACCTGGAGGATAAACGCTTGAGAGAAATCATAGCAGAAACCCACATGGAAAAGAAGCAAACCTCTTTTCATAGCAAGGCAGGAGGGAATGAGAAACACCCTAAGAGAAGGTGGAAACCCCATCCTGCCAGAGAAAGAAGCCAACTCCTGTGGGAGGAGGGGTCCTAGGTAATGGTCAGGAGAAGGGAACGTAAACACATGCTTCCTAGACAGAGGAGGCGAGGAGCACGCCTCTGAAGAAAACGAAATATCTCTGAGAAACCTAAGACCAGGGAGATCCCTGGCCACATGAAGTCTCAGGGAAAAAGAGAACCAGGCACAGGGCCTGGGGATACCAGCCGAGACACACTGGTCTGAACGATATTGGAGTAGAAGGAAAGGACTCCAAACAGCAAAGGGGGAAACATCCTCCCAACGAGGGAAGCTTCATCCCAGAAGCGACCATTACAAGGTAAAAAGCAAATTGCAGCAATAAAAAAACTAGGTACCGGGTACGTGACCTAAGGGGATGTTAGAATCTCAAGAGGTTAGAATCTCAAGAGACCAACAAGCCTATGAGGACCCAGGAAGGAAAAGGGCCACCAAACTGGGCCCAAGGAAGAAGCTGTTATACAGAGCCTGTGCGGTCAGAACATCGGCCATGGTTAACCAACCATCCCAAGCGTAGTGACCAGTAAACCGTATACCCGGTCCCAGAAGGGAAAGGTACAGCAGCCTGGATCTCGTAAAGGATCACCAGACATCCAACTGTGAGAAGGGATGCACAAGGCGGCAGGGGAGGCCAGGAGAGACTACACTGACATGTAGAAATCAGCAGACCTCAACGAAACCCCCAGGGCAGGGGGATGAAGCTGACTGGTGCAGACCAGGCCCTAGGGAGCGGCCCTTACGTCATATAGCACAACCAATTGGAGAGCATAAGGGAGTGCCAAGAACACCTGGACCATGGAAAAATACGGAACCATGTCGGAAATTAGAGCAAGCAGCGGAAACTTCCACCGCCCAGGCAGGTGAGTGATGCTCACCAGACCTGTCACAGCATATCAGAGAGGATGTCCAGTGAAGACAAGTGTCTTGACCACCCAGGGATACTGAATGGTGGAGGACATCCAGTGATGACCTGTAACTGCAGTAGCGGTCGGTGCTCACAATGTTTTGTGCTCCTGTAGGAAAGAACATACAGCGATGAACCCTGTACTGTGCCAGGACTGTGCCATGTAACTCTGAAGACAAAGCAGAGAGGCAGAAATAACGCGAGTACTCCATCATGAAAAGGGGGACCGCGGCAGTGCAGCAGTACCTTACAGGGTCAACAAGGAGCAAACCCAGCAGGCCAGCCAACAACCTGCCCATGGAGGAGGGGCTAGGGAGTACGGTTGTCTGGCGCATAGCAGGACAGTCATGTTCAAAAGGGCATCAGGCGATGAAGTAAAAATCATGCCTAGTACCGGGTACTGGACCTAAAAGAGCAACTCTACTCCGCCCAGTAAGGGCGGAGAACATATGGAAGCCATGTATGCTACATGTATGCTAGAAGCAAAGAAGAGTGACGAATACAGCATCAGAAGGTGAGACATCACTCCGCAGGAATAGGGGGCACATGATTGCCTGTGACAGATCAGAGCCAGGGGAGGGAGGGAAACACTCAGTAATGCAGGAGCCGTATGGGTCACAGATTGTACCAATAGGACATAGCTCTTGGAGATACTACAAACACTAATAGGAGTAACATTGCTGCCTGGTGCTCAATATAATGAGAGAAAATCGCTACAACGTGCGGATGTGCTCCAGTATTTGGAGACGGTACAGGAACTCAACCAAAAGGGGAGAAAATGGCTGTATAGAGCAGATGTAAAACCAGACAAGTGTAATGGCTACAGTGTCTGGAGATGGCACATGTACTCTACCTATGGAGAGAGCAATGTGACTGCTTGGTGCACTAGAACCAGGTAAGTGAGATAGCTACAGCCTATGGAGATGAAGCACCAAAGAACCAGACAGGTGTAATGGCCACAGCCTATGGAGATGGTCAGGTACTCTACCTATGGAGGGAGCAATATGACCAATTGGAGCACTAGAACCAGGCATGTGAAATAGCTACAGCCTATGGAGATGAAGCGCCATAGAACCAGACATGTGTAATGGCTACAGCGTCTGGAGACAGTACAGGTACTCTACCTATGAAGGGAGTAATATGTCTGCTTGGTGCACTAGAACCAGGCATGTGTGTTAGAGCTACAGCCTCTGGAGATGAGGTACCTTAAAACCAGACAGGTGTAATGGCTACAGCGTCTGGAGACGGTACAGGTACTCTACCTATGAAGGGAACAATGTGATTGCCTGATGCAGGCTAGAAACTCACAGATGGAATGGCTACAGCATCCGGAGGTGGTCAGGTACTCTACCTATGGAGAGAGCAATATGGCTGCTTGGTGCACTAGAACCAAGCATTTGTCAGAGCTACAGCCTCTGGAGATTAAGTACCTTAGAACCAGACAGATGTAATAGGTACAGCATCTGGAGACGGTACAGGTACTCTACCGTTGAAGGGAGCAATATGGCTGCCCGATGCAGGCTAGAAGCTCACAGATGTAATAGGTACAGCATCTGGAGACGGTACAGGTACTCTACCGTTGAAGGGAGCAATATGGCTGCCCGATGCAGGCTAGAAGCTCACAGATGTAATGGCTACAGCGTCTGGAGATGGTACAGGTACTCCACCTATGAAGGGAGCAATATGGCTGCTGATGCAGGCCAGAACCAGACAGATGTAATGGCTACAGCATCTGGAGACGGTACAGGTACTCTACCGTTGAAGGGAGCAATATGGCTGCCCGATGCAGGCTAGAAGCTCACAGATGTAATGGCTACCGCGTCTGGAGATGGTACAGGTACTCCACCTATGAAGGGAGCAATATGGCTGCTGATGCAGGCTAGAAGCTCACAGATGTAATGGGTAAAGCATCTGGAGATGGTACAGGTACTCCACCTATGAAGGGAGCGAGGGAGATGGTACTTGGTGCACACTAGCGAGCACAGCCTCAGTGCAATAGCAAAGGCAATTGCAGGTGGCCGCTATTTGCCACGCCTGGAGAGGGCTGCATAGTGTACTGTAATGGCTACAGGCACTGAAAGGGTGTTGAACCCCTGACCACTGCTTGTAAGGCAAGTGTCTTACCACTGAGCTAACAGTGTGCCCCTCACAGAGGTACAAATACCCTCCCCATTAGGGAGAAGGCGTACGTACCTGGGACTCCACATAGATGTGCCACCATGCTAACATGTGGAGGGCTGACTTACCTGTGTGCAGCCATGGGAGTGCCATCCGAAAGTCCACTAGAGGGAATACCAATCCAGGGAAGGAGAGGTTCCTTAATGGACATTAGTCTTTAACCACCCAGAGAGATTCTGTATGGTGGAAGACCGCCTGAGACTCTGTTCCGATGAGAGTCGGTGCAGAGGTGTCCCCAGAGGCAGCAGATGGTGGCAGGGAAGGATGTGTCAGCAGCCTCAGGCCTGTCCTGGGAGCAACCCGAGGATGCCGAGGAGGGTAGTTGTGACAACCAGAGGTCGCTTGTGGGACCATCGGAGCAGCGCTGACACAAAGGTTGGGAGGGCTGGGCGGGAAGAGGCCTATTCAGGAGAGACCGACACAGAAGGGTAGGTCAGGGCGTCATAAGAGGACCTGGGAGCTGTGTATAAACAGGGACAGGCTGACCACATGGCAACCTGTAGCGCAATAGCCGCACGTAAGAACGTGGCGACCGCAATGGAAGGCAGGAGGCGGGAAAAACTTCAACCAGAGGTTGTCCTACCAGAGCCCAGGAGCTGAATCCTAAAGAGGCGCTGCAGCAGCAGCAGGGGAGACTAGGGAGGTGACAGGAAGATGCCAACAAAATGAAGGCATGGTCTCCTTCTTCCAGGCAGAGGAGGAAGAATCCCCCCCAACAGAAAGCCTGCGCTTGGCCAGGATAGGAGGAGAGGGAGCCCTTCCCCAAGGCCAGGAGGGGGCATTGAGAAGCCCAGAAAACCTAGGAGGAGGGTGGGAGAAGAAAGGCCTAGCAGGCCCAGAAGCCAGGGCCTCGATTTATGAGGTGGCCGGGAAAACGGAGGGGCGGGGCTTAACGCGAGGGGCGGGGCTTATCGCCGCGGGTCGGGAGCCCGCCGAAGAGGGGAGAAGCCAGACCCAGGGAGGGGAGACATGAGGCAAAAGGATTGCCTGGGGACAGGCCAGGAAAAACATGGCCTAGTCCCAGCAGAAGCCTGGTACTAAAGTAACAGGGAAGGCCAGGGAAGGAGCAGGGAAGGCCAGGGAGGTGAGAGGGGGTACTAGGGACCCCTAAGTAACCCTGGGGCAGGGGAAAATACTCACCATCCGATGTCTTCGGGTGCTGCAGGGTCACCCCTTCGGCAGACTCAACACGGGAACCGTGGGAATGCCGGCAAGCCACTGCGGATGCAGTAATGGGGACTGGGTGACCGGCATGGTACCTGTGGTACGCACCCGCAGGGGGCAACTAAAGTGGAGTCACGATGGAGCCCCAGCCTGCAGCAGGATGAACCTGCAGAAGAGAGAAAAAACTGGAACAAAAATAAAATAACATTAGCAGCAAGACCTGCAGAAAAAAGCAGGACAGGTCTGCCTCCTACGGACACTAGACTAAAACTGAATAGCCTAGTGGCTGTGGAGAGGGTATAGCCCACTGGGCGGAGCCAACCTTTTTTATTATCTAGTGTCGCCTCCTAGTGGTAGCTGGGCATATACCCATGGTGCTGTGTCCCCCAATGCCATTAACGAGAAATAATAATTAAGGGGTGTGATATACCTGCTTCCACCAAATACTGATTAAGGCCTGTCATGTACCTGCTTCCACAAATACTGCTCTTCTCTAGGGCCTAGGGTCATTTTGAAAATGACAGGCAGAGGAAGAGGCAGGCCGTTCCGCAGGGGTGGTAGGTGTCGGGCAGGTGCACCAGTCTAGAGCCTAAATGGGAAGTTGGAGAAGGTGCGTGCGATTACGTCAAAGGATGCACCAGAGTTGGTTGAGTGGCTCACTCAGCCTTCCGATTCTACTTTGTGCACCTCCAAAGACACCACCCATAGCCTTTCCACTCAAGTCAGAGGAATTATTTTCCCATCCATTCCCAGACCTTACCGATGCGCAGCCATTCTTGGCAACGGAGGTAGCGGTCTGACGACAGTACCCAGATCAGCCCAAGGTGGGAGGTCCCCGCTGTTGCTGCCTACTCTGACATCTCTAATGTCAGTGGTGGTGAAGGTGCCGATGATGACATGTCGATTGATGTCACATGGGTGCCCACAATAGAGGAAGAGGGGGGGGGAGTTCAGAGGGAAAGACGGAGCAGCAGAAGGGAGGAGAAGAAGGCAGATCTCGCAGGGCACAGGAGGTAAAAAGCAGAGGGCAAATGTATCTGGAGCGAGCCATCCACCATGCACGGTCACATCTGGTGCTCCCAGGACGCCGGCACATGGCTCCAGTGTGGGCTTTTTTTAACGTGTCAGCTGCTGACAATAGCGTTGCCATCTGCAGCCTGTGCTGTCAACGCATAAGTCGAGGTAAGCCCAACACTCACCGACGACCGCCTTAAGAAAGCACCTGGCCTCCCACCACCGAGCCGAGTGGGAGCAACGCCGTCAGAACCCACAAAGCCACACTCCCAGCGCTCTACACCTCCTGCCTCTTCTCCTTCTCCTCCCATTTGTCCTTCACCTTCCACTGTGCCGTTGTCACGTTCATCTGGAAAAAGGCAGGCTTCCGTGGGCCAAATGCTTGAGTGTAAAAAGTTGATGACGCCGGATAACCCTCTTGCCCAACGGCTGACCGCTGGCTTGTCGGAACTGCTAGCCCGCCAACTACTGCCATATAAACTGGTGGACTCAGAGGCCTTTAGAAAATGTGTGGCTATTGGCACACTGCAACGGAAGGTCCCCGGAAGGAAATATTTCTCCCAGAGCTACATGGCCATGTTCAGCGGCAAATAAATATATCTCTGGCACTCAGTGTTGGTGCCAAGATACACCTGACCACAGATTTGTGGTCTAGCAAACACTGGCCGGGAAGGTACATAACTTTTACTGCCCACTGGGTAAACCTTCTGACGGCCATCAAGCATGTTACCCAGTGGCTCCCTTGTGGATTTGGTGTTACCGCCACGGATTGCATGCATGCCTGCCTCCTTCTTCTCCTCCTCCTACTCCATCCTCTGTCTCCTCCTCGGCTGATTCATCCTGTTCCACTGCTACCGCCTCTTCCGCTGCGCCCCAAGCTCCCCAGAACCTATTCGTAATACCAGGTAAGACATTGCCATGCTGTGCTGCGGCTGTGCCTGGAAGCCAAGAGCCACACTGATCCTGCACTGCTTTCAGCTCTGCCGTCACAGGCCGATCAGTGGCTAACCCCGCTCAATTAGACAGTTGGTAAAGTGGTGTGCGACAACGGTGTCAATCTGTTGAGCGCGCTGAAACAGGGCAAAATGACACACGTGCCGTGCATGAACTTAGTCTGGTAGACGAGGAAGTCGCAATGCTGAATGAATTCCCAGGGGGGGGCTACTCCATCTGAGACAAGTCAGCAGGAGTCTGAAGAGGAGTCAGGAGGATGGTGGCTGGGGGAGGAGGAGCAAGAAGAGCAGGCTTTGAGAGGGACTTAAAAACTTTTCCGGGATCCCTGGTGTTGTCCGTGGCTGGGGGGAGGAGACCGAGGACGACATTCTCCTGGGCGATAAGCAGGAGCCAGGGCTGGTCCACCGCTTCCAATTTAGTGCAAATGGGGGCCTTCATGCTCCAGTGTTTGAAGAGGGACCCCCGTATAAAAAGCATAAAGGGCAAGGACCTGTACTGGGTGGCAACGTACTTAGACCCCCAGTACAAACATAAAATGGCAGACATGTTACCAGCATCACAGAGGGCTGGCAGAATGCAGCATTTCCAGGCCTTGCTGCGACAGAGGCTGCATTCTGCTGTTGCGGGCGCTGGCAGAGGAATTTCCACAGACAGCGAAACAGGTGCGGGTACCAATCCTACCACACATCCAAGAAGAGGGCGGTTTGAAGATGTGTTGGTCACTTCGGATATGAGATCATTCTTGCAGCCAACCCATCGACAGCCACCCTCCGGATCCAGGCTCAGAGAACGCCTAGACCGACAGGTGTCCAACTACATCGGGTTAACGGCCGTTGTGGACGTTCTGAGAAGCGAGGAACCCCTGGACTACTGGGTGTCCAGGCTTGACCTGTGGCAAGAGCTGGCACAATTTGCCATCTCTTTGCTTGCCCTTCGTCGAGTGTCCTGTCCAAAGGACGTTCAGTGCTGCTGGGGGGGGTGGGGGGGGGTTGTGACTAATAAGCGCACTCGCCTAGCTCACGACAGTGTGGACTACCTCACATTTCTAAAAATGAATGAGGCATGGATCTCGGAGGAATTCAACACCTGTGACGACCACGTGTAATTGAATTTCCTCATGCCAGCCCACACATATCCGCCACCACCCAGAACAAAGAATGATCCTTGTCTTATGTATATACAGCAGCATAAAAGACATTTTCTGTCCGGTGAATGCATAATGTTTGGGGCCCGTACTCCCGTGGCCTAAGGTAAAAAATTCTAGGCTCCAGCAGGGCACATTTTTAAGAGTTTCCCTTTAAGATGCATAAAAATGGCCCCTGATTAAAATACATATTTTTTGTGGGAATTTTTGCCAATGATCCCCCTCAGGTATGTAACTGTCCATGCTGTGGGACTATTTGTGCACTTGTGCACCAGTATTTGGTGGCTGCAAATATGACCTGAAGGTTTTTCAGGTTCGCCTGCCATTAAAGTCAACGGGGCCCGCTGCGAACACGAGGTTCGCGAACATTTGATTGTGAACGCGCGTTTGCAAACTGTCCCGGCTGATGTTCGTCCATCAATAGTCATATACAATAGCTATGTTGTGCCATTCCTCTATTATTCTTACTAGAAGTTTAAGAATAAAAGTACAAGAAGGTGTTACCAGTTGGGGGAGTTCCACTGACTGGATATTATTAGACTCTGCAGGGACACATCCCTGGTAACATTCAGTTGTACCTTTATTCATAAACTTCTAGGGGGGAATAATAGAGGAACAGCACAACATATAGTCATGAAATTAAATGCTTCAGAACTGTTATTATATGTGGAATACAATTAATTACTAAACATACATGTGAGGGGTGGTGACAGGTCCTCTTTAAACTGACCAAATAATCACCTTAAAGGGGCTCTCCAGGCTGACTAATATCACTAATCAGTGAGTGCCCGACGCATCACACCCCTGATGTTCAGCTGTTCCCTGCAGCCACTAGTACTGTGAATGCAGAGGGAACACAGCTCCCATTCACTTCAGTGGCAGCAGAGCTGCAGTACCCAGCACGGCCACTACACTTTGAACGGAGCTGTGCGACGAAGGCTGCAGGGAAGAGCCGATTGGCAGGGGTGCGGGGTGTCGGACCCTTACCCATTAATGATAATTACCAATCCTGTGGATAAGTCATAAATAGAAAAAGCCTGGAAAACCCCTTAAATAAAACAAATGTGTAGCTGAGATTAGGTGTAGTCTGGAATATTAAATGGGTTAGTGAATCCCTATAATGACCCCCCCAATGCCCGAGCCCCTCGTATACATTATCTGCTTCCTGGCAGCCGCATTGCTTTGGCTCCCTGCACGGCTGCCGCGGCATCTCCCTGTCGCTCAGATCAAAACATCCGATGACACGGGAGCAGCATCGCTGGGGAGGCTTGTGCCAGTCACGGCCTCCTATTGACTGCTCCCCCTGTTGCTGGATGTTTTGATCCACAGGGGAGATGCAGAGGTGGCCGCGCAGGGAGCCAGAGCGACGTGGGTGCCGAAGAGCGGGGTAAGTATAACCAATATGAGGGGACCGGGCATTGGGTGGGTTATTATAAGGGTTCTATAACCCCTTTAAAGAAAACAATGCAGATCACAGAGCAGCAGGAGCCATATATGTGTGTGAGGAACATGCCCACAAGTTGACTGCTGACCAGCATTACATCATGAAGGTGGTAGAGACGCAGTCACGTTCCTCGGTTTTGAACTCACCTCCTCCATCATCGTGTCCAAAGCTGCAGAGATTTCATCCTTAGCACAGCCACTGGACACCATGTTCCTCAACCTCAGGCAATATTCCCTCATCTTCAAAAAAAAAAAAATTTTAAAAAATAACACGTTATATTTCTTAAAAGGCTTAAAACTGTATTTTAGTTCCAATACCCACATGCAACTGGGTGCTAGCATTTCTCTCATCAGTAAAGTACAGTCCCACAAGTGTGACACTGTCAGCAGGGAATGGACAGCATCAGAGTGAGCAAAGACACACGATTACAGGGAAATGTAATGCCCAGTCAGTTAGTCACACATTTCCAGGAGGATTAACAGAGGAACCGCACAATGCAGAGTTCGGAGATAAGATGCTGCAGAATTATTTAAGTGATTTGGTCGGTTATTTCCATCAGTGATTGTGAGTCAAAACCAGATGTGAAGGCTACACACAGACATAAGGTATAATGGAAGAATTTGCACCTGTTCGGTGTCTCTGACCCCCGACTAGTTTTGGCTCACAATCATTGACCAAATCACTGAAACATGAACGAGGCCTAAAGGGGGTTTATGGTCATAATATATTTTAAGCAAGTGCCCGCAGCCTGCCTGCTGAAACAGAAGATTCTGTAGGTACTGACCTGCTCTACGCCACTGCCATCTTCTGATCCCAGCTGGCTATGGGCATGGTCACATGTACCGCTCCACCAGTGACATGCTGTTTGTGGCCACGTCACCGACGAGGCCAGCCATTGGCTGGAAAAGTGACCATGCCCATAGCCTGCCGGATGTAAACAGTGCAGGGTCCGGAAGATGGAGACAGAGGGGGACCGGAGCGGTGGGCAGCAGGTAGGGACGAGTCTTCTGTTTCAGCGGGCCGGCTGCAGGCAATTCCTAAAAATCGCTATAACTGGAAAACTCCTTTAAGGATCTATAGTGTATATACCGCCCTCAAAACGTGCTCTTGTGGAACCAGAGTGAAAGAATTTACAGCCTGGCATGTGACAGGACCTTAGTCGGTCCGTATAGTATAGTTTACCTTGTGATTCAATATGTCGTTCATTCTACGACTTGCCTCTGACGAGTGGGATTCTGGGAAACATTTCTTTGGGATAACACCATATTTTTCTACAAGAGTGCAAAGGAACAAAAAATATCAATCACAGAGAGTCTGGATTAGCAGATTACCGCTCTGCCACAATGAAGACTGCGCCGTTTAGTCGCTCTGCATTGCCATTGGCTGTGCGGCCATTAACAATGCATTGTGGTCTTCATTAGTTTAAATACAGCCTTTTGTGGCCCATCACAGCCCAGATCAGGAGAATCATAAAATGAGAGAAGACATTAAAGGGGTTGTGCAGTCAGTACACAGTGATGTGAGGGTCTGACTCTCAGCACCCCAGTTGATCAGCTGTTTGAAGAGTAGACGGCGCATATACAAGCACTGCTTCCCCTTCAAGATTACACTGCGAGTCGTCTCAGAAGTCTCAGCAGAGCAGTGTAACTGCTTGTTCCATTCAGCTGAATGTGATGAAAATTTGTAATTAGACTGTGTCAACGGCTGTAAGCGAGACGACGCACGGTGTAACACCTGAAGAGAAAGCGGTGCTCTTACGAGCGACTTTTCCTCTTCAAACAGCTGCGGCAGAGGAGTGTTGGACCCCCACCCATATGATATCAATGGCCTATCCTAAGGATAGGTCAAGTATATACAGTTGTGTTCAAAATTATTCAACCCCCACTGACATTGAGTGTTTTGGCCAGTTTGACATTGATTTTGATCATTTCAGTCATCTTGTTTACAATTAAATGAAAGAGGCACTTGTAAGTCAGACAAATATAACATAACATTTATAATGAAATAACCACAAATGTCTTTTCTGTGCTCACATCATTATCAGTTTTATTCAACCCCCAAGTGACATTCAATCTTAGTACTTAGTACAACATCCTTTTCCAGTTATAACAGCTTTTAAACGTGAAGCATAGCTTGACACAAGTGTCTTGCAGCGATCTACGGGTATCTTCGCCCATTCTTCATGGGCAAAAGCCTCCAGTTCAGTCACATTCTTAGGCTTGGGCGCTGCAACTGCTTTCTTTAAGGCTGGGAACACACCTAGGCGTTTCTTAATCGCGCGTATGACGCGCGTTTTTGGATGCGCGTTTTTGTAACTAAGAAACAGTGATTCTCCCCTATGGCAACATTGTCCATAGGCGCGTTAAAACGCCCCAAAGAAGCTCATGTACTTGTTTGGGCGTTGGGCGTATTACAGCGCGTTCAAACGCGCTGTAAAACGCCCAAATGTGAACCATGCCTATAGGGATGCATGGCTTTTCACATGTTGAGCGTTTTTCAGCGCGTATGAACGCGCTGAAAAACGCTCAGGTGTGTTCCCAGGGTAAGTCCCACCAGAGGTTCTCAATCGGATTTAAGTCTGGTAACTGCGATGGCCACTTCAAAATGTTTCAGCCTTTAATCTGCAACCATGCTCTAGTGGACTTGGAGGTATGCTTGGGATCATTGTCCTGTTGAAAGGTCCAACGTCTCCCAAGCCTTATTCTTTGGAGACAGCAAGGGGGTGCGCCTGGGAGTTCTGGCATGGAGGTCTTCATTACGCAGTGTGCGCCTTATTGTCTGAGCTGAAACTTCAGTACCCGCATCTGACAAATCTTTTTTCAGTTCCTCAGCAGTCACACGGGGACTTTTCTCCACTTTGCGCTTCAGGTATCGCACAGCAGTCGAAGTCAGCATCTTCTTTCTGCCACGATCAGGTAGCGTTTGAACAGTGCCCTTTGCCTTGAATTTGCGAATGATGCTTCCTATGGTGTCTCTTGGTATGTTTCACATCTTTGCAATCTTCTTATAGCCATTGCCCTTCCTGTGAAGAGAAATCACCTCTTCTCTTGTCTTCCTGGACCATTCCCTTGACTTCACCATGTCTGTAAGCACACCAGTAAATGTCTAGAAGGAGCTGAGTATCACCGTCATTTTACATCTGCCTAATTGGTGCTTATTGTGCTTGATTGCTGCTCCTTGACATCCACAGGTGTTTTCAATACCTGATCGAAAACCCTTGAATGAACCTCTGTTCTTAAGAGTGGTCGTCTTTAAGGGGTTGAATAATTGTGTCAATGAAGAAATCACAAAAAACAACAACATTTAATACTGTATTACAAAAACAATTGATGTCATTTTAGTTGCATTTGGTTCTTTAAAAAGTCCTTGTAAGATTTCATTCTGAACACAATTACAAATGTACACTAAATTCCCTAAAATCCTTTACAGCATTGGGGGTTGAATAATTTTGAACACAACTGTATCTACACATGGGGGCACAGATTGGGCCCTAAAGGGGTTGTCTCATCATGCTGGGATATTCCCCCATTCTATTATAGGTACGGGTCCCACTGCTTGAACCCGCACCTATATCGAGAACGGAGCCCCGCAAGTGAAGGGAGACACACTGCACATGCGCAGCCGTCAGCCCCATAGAAATGAATGAGAGCAGACAGCTTGGTAGTGGTCGGACTGGAGTCCTCCAGCCACCACCTTGCAGGGCTCCGTTCTCTATATAGGTGCAGGTCCAAGTGTTGGGACCCGCACCTATAAGACAATGGGGGCATATCCTAGCATATCCTAGGGTGTCACAGCCAATGATGGCAGGTGGTGATGGGGCGTTACCCGCGATGCTAGGGAGGCTCGTCCCTGGTCACTGCCTGCCCAGACCCCCCCCCCCCACCGGATGCACAGGGAGAAGCAGCTGCAGCCGTGAGGGGGCCAGGAGTGACACAGGGAGCCAGGTAAGTAGAATCAGTGTGAGGGGCCCGGCGTATGGGGGAGCATTTGTTAATGTCGGATGACCCCTTTAAAGTGGAACCAAGACAGCATATCTTTTTAGTTTTTTTACATTTTATTTATTGGGAAAAACTCATAATTTCTGTAATGTATCGAGCAGGGCAAGAGCTTTCTTGTTTACATTTTTTACACGGCTTCCGCCTAGCAGTGTTCCTGGTGATGTCACCGGACCTAATGAAAAAGCCCTTGCCCTGTGTGATACGGCGGAAGGCAAGAGAGAGCGTTGGAGCATGAAATGCTCTAATGCTCCCATCAGAGGGGCTGAGTGGGTGAAGAAGGGGATATATCCGGGTTCAGTTCTGAACCGGAACAACCCCTTTAAGTGTTGGTAGCACTGGTGTACAAAATAAATAGTGATATGTAATCATTTATGTGGATTTTAGATAACATATATTCCATGACATGGACGCATTATTTTATGCGTCCACGATGTCCATGTGACAGAAGATAGTCCATGATGGTGCAGGTGGGTCCAGGGTGGTGTTAGAATTTATGTAATTTCACAGACTATTTTTATTTATGGATTTTTTATATTTGTCTAATTTTTAGGTTTCATTTAAGCCTCATGCACACGACCGTCATTTGGCCACTTGGACCCACTTATTTCTGTGTAGCCGCAGAAAACGCGGCCAGCACATCCATGTCATTTGTGTACTGTCTAAATCTGTGCGGTCGTTCTGCAGATTATATAATATTATAGCCCTATTCTTGTCCGTTTTGTAGATAAGAATAGGCATTTCTATAAGAAGTTTGCTGAATGCACATGGCCGACGTATTTTGTGGATCTGAGGTTTGCAATGGCTGTGTGCACGAGGCCCTATTTTTTATTTTCCCTGAAGGAAGATGTGAGATCAAAGCTTTCGGGGGGGAAATTGCTGGGAGGACACAGATCATCTCCTTCCAACAGGCTCCTCTCCATCATCAAACCTGTGAGCCATCACAGGTTTCCATGATAACAGCCTGAAAGCAGAAAGACTTGGAGCGCGGTGTTTAGCATATTTTGTGGCAGGGAGCTGATCATTTCACGAGGAATGGACCGACAGCATCCGCCCCAGTTTTTTAAGGAAGAGAGCTAAGCAGCGAGATTAAACAAGAATGCACAGATTATATTGACACATTCACAGCGGAGTCACATTATTATGACCACTTCGTACTTTGGAGTAGCTCATGAAGGGGGTCACGTGTGGTGAGCTGGCTTGGTGAGTAAGGTGTGCACACATACTTTTACCCATGATAGCAACGAGGGATAAAGGGGCGGTTTATCAGAGTTGAAAAAGGAATGATTACTGGCTTTCGGGCCAAGGGCGGTAGTATTTCTGAATCTGCGCAGTTTGTGAACTGTTCATGCGCTGCTGTAGTGAAAGTGTATCATGAGTGGACAAATGGCACCATTGCGAATAACCAAATTGGAATTTGTGGAGCATCAGGTGCCAGAGATGAACGTCGGCTACGAAGGTGCAACAGGGCGGACCAACAGCCTACAGCAGGGATCAGCAACCTCCAGCACTCCAGCTGTTCTCAAACTACAACTCCCAGAATCCTCCTTTCACTTGCCTGGGAGTAACAAGAACAGCCAAGAAAGTGTGCATGCTAGGAGTTGTAGTTTCACAACAGCTGGAGTGCTAATGTTGCTGATCCCTGCCAATAGCAGGCCGGGACGGGTATCAGCCTCGGGATCGTTGTTTTGATACGCTCGTCAGGAAGATGCAACCGCGGCCTCGCGGGCGTCGGCAGTGACGAGGGTGTCGGGGAGCGAGGCAAGTACAATCTGTGTGAGGGGCCCGGGCATTTGAGGGGGGGTATTATAGGGGTTGGGAAAACCACTTTAACCTTAATTAGGTGATATCACAGTGATGTGCGAATAATGGGGAGACACCCGGGGAAGGACAAGGGGACAGCTGCAGAAGGTGCTAGATGTTCCAATAAGGATACAATACAAAAATCAGCTGTATAAAGAGGAGTCGAAGGTCCACAAATCTGTGCTTACATGATTCAGAGACGTAGATTTGGTACTGTATATAGGGAAAGTGGTGCTATCAGTTATACTGCAGGTTCATGTTCAAACCTACATGTCCTTTATGTTTTGGTGAGGAGCATTGGCAAATATGTGCAATGCCAGTGATCGACTAATGCTTCCCCTCTGTATCCGCTTACCGATCAGATTAACAAGCATGTCCCACTGGCCTCCGTCATTGTTGGGGTTCGAAAGAAGGAACTGCATCAGCCTTCCATCGATCGGCTCGTTCAGGTGTGCGGTTTCTACAAAAGCATTTAGGAAATAGTGGCAGCGTTCTACCTGCGGAGAGTACAGATGATACTGTTAACAGAGTCCTAGTGTGGAACCTCAGGGGACAATGGGGGATTCTCAGATCATACATGTTTGTAGCTTACCATGTTCACTTTACAATATTAATTTATGGCAGAGCCTGCGGTCAGTATATGCGACCATTTATGTATCATGTATGCTCCAGAGAATGCTTTACAGCAGCAACAGGAGCGTAAGAAAGCTATGCCAGGCAAGAACTCTTGATATCTATGGGGGTGTTGCTCTGTGACATTTAAAGTGGAAAGAAGAGGAGCTGAGCTGTTGTATTCATCACAGTAAAAGTCTTCCATAGCACATCCGTACAGCCTTTTAGAAGAGAGTGCCGTCAGGAGCCCCTGCCTGCGCCCGCTCCTCTAAAGCAGAGTGGAGATGGAGCAGGCAGGAGCAGTGATGGGTGCTCCTGCCTATACATCCCTCATCGGGCCCCAGAGTGGAACCTGTACACCTGTACACTGCTGACAAGTCAACGGGGTATAGGTGTACGGTTTCCAAAGCGCTGTAGGCACCTGATTTATTCATTTTCTGACATTTAGAATAGGATTTAATAAAGTGTATACAAAAGTTTAGGTAGACTTTAAGAAGGTTGTGCATTACTATATCTGATCAATAACTAAATCTTCTCATTTTTCTGCTTTATTTCGACCACTGATTCCTTATAAAACTCTGAGAGGAAGAAAGTGTTTCTGTTAATACAAAACTGGGGATAATTCATGGGTAAGGGCATCGTCCGAGAGTCCAAGACACTGCGTCTGCAACTATGCAGCTGTTAGAGACGGGGATACTACTGAAGGAGAAGTTACAGAATAAGGATTTAGGTTATGTCAGGAGATCAGAGTTGCAGACGCAGCAGCTAAAAGTGACCCATCATGTGCAAATCAAGGATCAGTCACAGGGTGCATACTATATCAGCACACACTATATGGGTGCATACTATATCAGCAAACACTATATGGGTGCATACTATATCAGCACACACTATAAGGGTGCATACTATATCAGCACACACTATATGGGTGCATACTATATCAGCACACACTATATGGGTGCATACTATATCAGCACACACTATATGGGTGCATACTATATCAGCACACACTATATGGGTGCATACTATATCGGCACACACTATAAGGGTGCATACTATATCAGCACACACTATAAGGGTGCATACTATATCAGCACACACCTTAAGGGTGCATACTATATCAGCACACACTATATGGGTGCATACTATATCAGCACACACTATATGGGTGCATACTATATCGGCACACACTATAAGGGTGCATACTATATCAGCACACACCTTAAGGGTGCATACTATATCAGCACACACTATATGGGTGCATACTATATCAGCACACACTATATGGGTGCATACTATATCAGCCCACACTATATCAGCCCACTCTAAAGGACCTGTGATGACGTCACATCACATGGTCCAATCACATGGTCCATCTTACCATGGTGATGGACCATGTGATTGGACGTCATCACAGGTCCTTTAGTTGTTAGCTGATGCAGGGAAAGAGAGGACAGATCGCAACTACGCGATCAAGTGGCTAAGGTAAGTTAACTTCTATTATTTTTAACCCCTTCCTCTTCATTTTACTAAGCATTCTTTATTAAGAATGCTATTATTTCCCCTTATAACCATGTTATAAGGGAAAATAATACATTCTCCAGAAGACCCGAAACCGGACTTCAGTGATGAAGTCCGGCTTCGGGTCTGGGTACCAAACATGGCGATTTTTCTCACGCGCGTGCAAAACGCATTACAAACGTTTGCACCCGCGCGGGAAAAACGAGCATATTCCCGCAACGCACCCGCCACTTATCCGGGCGTCAAACATGACGCCCATGTGAAAGAGGCCTAAGGGTGCATACTATATCAGCACACACCATAAGGGTGCATACTATATCAGCACACACCATAAGGGTGCATACTATATCAGCACACACTATAAGGGTGCATACTATATCAGCACACACTATAAGGATGAATACTATATCAGCACACACTATGTCGGCGCATACAGAAACACACATTCTCCAGGGAAATTTATAAGTCTTCCATCTGAAAAAATGTATGCGCATCTAATCTGTTTCAACAGAAAACGTACCTTATCCCAGAAAAAGAGATACGACTGGCTAAACTCAAATTCTTCAAGATTAAACTTCTTTATAAAAGGTAGTCTCATCACGTTTAGACAAGAAAATATCCAGCACCTTCCTGAAAGATGGCAGAGAGAGAAGACATTCTGTTATGTCACTGAGATTATTAATCAGTGCGGCGTAATAGTATAAAATGTGCACAAACCCAAAGGTGGCAACCAGACATTTACCACAGATACGCTAAAACCTATTCATCTCATATTACTGCATACTGGCAGATGCCATTACATACCACCCGAGCCATATAATGTTCATATATTAGGGAAATAGATGGTAAAGCAGTAGCCAACTGTTAATTATATTCCTTTTTCACATAGATTTTGTCATTTTTCTATTCTGCCGCAGCAGCTAATTTAATAAACGTTACAACTGGCACTGTTGGCTACTGCACGCACGTCTTACTAATATATGGAGAAGTTTTCCTTGGAAATGTACAGAAATTGGCCTATATATTTGCAGGAATATTTCCAACTTGAATGGGATATCTTTAAAGGGTCACTAACTTATCAAAAAACTTTTGATCTGTCATAGGGACATATCAGAAGATTAGACCGGGTGGGGGGTCTGATTGCCGAGACCCCCACTGATCCCTAGAATGAGGGGAGAGAAAGCGCGTGCATATTGCGGTCTCTCTCCTCACTGCTGAGGACAGAATCGAGACGGGCCTATAGACTTCTATGGAGCCTGTCTCATCCAGCGGCATGAGAGAGCACTCTCAGATCTCAGACCCCCACCGATCTAAACTTTTAATATGCCTCCATGACATATAAAAAGTTTTGTGTAAAGTTAGTGACTCTTTCAAGAGAACCTGTCACCATGAAATTGCAGTACAATCTTCAGGAAGCATGTTACAAAGCAGGAGGAACTGAGCAGATTGATATATAGTTTTACTAAAAAAGATGCAGTATAGCATATCATTTACACACATATCTATGCTTTTTGATGTTTCCAGTGTACAGCTATCAGTGACTATATATCAACATGGTATCAAGTACATCTGCACAGTCAGAAGGTTTTATTTCCAGGTATGTGTTGACAGATTCCCTTTAAAAAAAAAAAAAAAAGACCCTTTCACCTATGGACTGCCTCATCTCATCACAGGATTTCTGCTGTGCAACATCGTCAGCCCCTAGGAATACACAGGAAAAGGAACTGCATGTCCATGCCACTCTCGGATTTACATATAACCGCATGAGGGCCTCGTTTACATTTCCGTTTTTCCTGGACAGTACACATACCCATTTAATTTAATGCGTCTGTTCAGTATTTTTTTTTTTTTACTGAACATGGGCCTGTGAAAAAAAAAAAAAAATCACAAAGAAATTCACTACTTTGGTCCATGATGAGGACTCATGGACTTCAATGGGCGTCATTAAAGTCCATGGGTCGTCGAAAAAATCCCTGACACAACACAGATGGCGTCCGTGTTTGGTCTGTTTTTTACTGAACACTGACAGGAGATGCTCTGGAAAATAATTTTCATCCGAGAAACGGATGCCACGCGGAAAGTAAAGAACAGACCTACAGCCCAAACACGGATCCTTCCCTGGCAACTTCACGGGTGATTTTTTTCACAGGTATCAAACAGGCACGGAAATATGTAGGAGGCCTGACACATCGGAAAAAAAAAAGGCAAGTGATAAATAAAAAAAAAAAGTTGTGTGCAAATCTGAATAGGGCTCAATAGTACAAGTATCAGTGCGTCTCCCTGCAGATCGCCTATGACAACACACAACGCGAGCAGATCGCCAGGAACAAGTTGTCGTACCGGAGTTTTTCTGGTTCGAGACTGGTTTTCCCTCAGCAGGAATGGTGTGCTGGAAGACATGGGCGCTGTCCTGGACCGTCTGCCTCTGCAAGCACACCTCCAGCGGATCGCTGCACGTCGCCACATTCTGGGCCAGCACAAAGCGGGGCTCGGCCTTCAGCTTCTTCCTGAAAGCAGCAATCTTATCCGAGCTCAGACCTGAAGACATAGAAAGCAAATAGGATAATAGACCATTATATCAAATCTGCCTATGGATACCTTTGGGAGTCAATTACCTATGTTTTATCATTGCATTTTCCTCAGTTTTTAAAAAATTTCAAAAGTTTTTCTTCTACGGCTTTCAGTTTTCTGCTTCACACCGCATCTGTCAGCGAGCTGCTCTGACCACAGGATCTGTGCTTTCCTGACAGCTCATAAACACTCGTCGTAGCTAAATTCTTACCAGTTTGATAAGGGCTCATTCACACCAATGTAAGGGCTTTGTGCCCGTATTGCGGACCGCAAAAGGCTGGTCCGCAATACAAGGGCATTGGCTGTGGATGCAGACTCATTGATTTGAATGGGTCGACGATCCACAAGATACGGCAAAAAAAAGGACATGTTCTATTGTTTGCAGAGAGGAGGCACGGAAGCGCTTCTGTGGGCTTTCGGGTCTGTGCTTCCGCACCACAAAAGATAGGACATGTCTTAAATTTTGCCATTCAAGTAAATGGGTCCGAATCTGCAATACAGGATTCACACGGCCGCTGCCCGTGTATTGTGAACCACTATTTGCTGTCGGCTTTCGGGCACGGCAACCGTATGGTCGGGTGAATGAACCCTAAGAATGTACTTTAAAGGAGTGTTTATGAGCTGTCAGGAGTTCAGCGATAAGGGCTACAGATTCAGCTGACAGAATACCTCTCTGATACATTCAAAATGAAAACCCACAGCAGAAATGATGCCGACCCGCTCTCAGTTTAGCTGCATTGAATGGCGCTAAATCTCGAGCAGGCTCCCACTGCAGCTTTTCGAGGGGTCCATATGGTAACCAAGCCAAAAATGGACCTGTACATTCTTGGCGCGGTCTGGAAAACCACCTGGCAAAAGTCCTCTGCCACATCAACTGTGCCACAGCCTTGAATTGAAAACACTGGGAGGAGGTTTCTGCGTAGTTTTCGGCCATAATAAAAAATAAATGTAAAAAATTGCCCTCAAACGTGTCCATAGCTTTTAAAAGGAACTAGTTTTGGGGGGGGGTTCACTAAACCACCAGTATACAGCTGGGGTTTAGGGTCCCAAACCTGTGCATTCCGTGTATATATGGCCGTTCCACAAAAATATAGAACATGTCCTATTATTGTCCACATTAGGGTCCGGCCATTCCCCAAAATGCACATGGTCATTATCAGTGTTTTGCGGATCCGCAAAACATTCAACGGTCGTGTGCATGAGCCTTTCCAGGAGAAGAGTCCAGGACTCCTATCCTGTGTTATCAGACCCATGTACTGCGCCGACACACCTTCACCGCACGTGTTCATTAAAGCAATGTGCCCGATTCCGCTGGGGTTCTTTTCGCAGCTGATTTTCTGTCATTTACTGTTCTTTGCGGGGATGGACGGGCTTTACTACTCGCAGGTTTGGGACCCTAAACTAAAGCTGCAAAATGACATGCTGGTCGTTTAGTGGCCCTAAACCAAACGACAGGTCCCCTTTAAAGGCCACATTTCGCCAATGTTTACCAATTAAAATTAGAGTTGAGCGAACTTGTGTTTTAAGTTCAGCGTCCAAAGTTTGGGTTGGGGTTATCGTAGCAGCCCGTTATGGATTCTGCTACCACGGACCATAACGGCATTTGGAATCCATAAGGGGATTCTTCAATGAACCCGAACCTTGGACAACACTAAGGACCTGGGGGGACATCACCGTCATGTGATCAGTGCAGGGCGTGGCTCAGTACTGGATTGGATAAGAGGTGGTAGCCTACGACCTCTTATCCAATCCAGTACTGAGCCACGCCCCCTGCACTGATCACATGATGGTGACGTCCCCCCAGGTCCTTAGGGTTGTCCAAGGTTCGGGTTCATTGAAGAATCCCCTTATGGATTCCAAATGCCGTTATGGTCCGTGGTAGCAGAATCCATAACGGGATGCTTCGATAACCCGAACCCAAACTTTGGACGCCGGACTTAAAACACAAGTTCGCTCAACTCTAATTAAAATCTATAGTGAAACACATTCTTCTCAACTATGGTCTGCTTGAGGCAATGTTTACACTGCTAAAATCTGTCACAGATCCAGCAGCGGAAAAACTGACGTTTTCAGCTGCAAAATCCACATTCAAACTTCCCAACAGTTCACCCATTGACATTAATGTTAAAAACTCCACTTTATGCGCACAGAGTAGAGTTTTTTTTTCAGTAGCTGTGTAAACCTGTTTTCAGCTACTGATTTCACTGTGTGCCGGATCCTGAATTTCTGGTTATATTTTTTCATGATCAAATAACGTCTTCTGGGGTAAACCTGTAACTATACATCCTGCCGGTACATATGGAGCAAGCTGCTCAGCCAATCATTGGCCTCGGAAGTCACTTACTGCCAGCGACTGGCTGCAGCGCCATGTGCAATTATGGCAAATTATTGCTCCCAGGTGGCAAACAAAGACCAGCGGGGTGCACCAAAGGGTCAGTGCTGGAGCGGCAGGAGAATTAGGAGGCAACTACTGAAATTTTTATTATTTTGTAATATTTGCTGCTACTATTTTTGTTTTAATGGGGTTTTACGTTACTTAGACATTGATGGCCTATTCTCAGGACAGGTCACTAAAATCAGATGGGTGAGGGTGCAGGTGTCCGACCCGAACCGATCAGTAATTTCAGGCACCCAACGGCACCAGAAAACAGACAGTGACCAGAGCCAGAAGCAGAAGGCTCCATCCACTGTGTCGTAGCCATGCCTGGGTTCTGCAGCCTCGTTCCCATTCATTTGAACGGCAGCTAAGCTGCAGTATGCCATCTTCTGCCCACTGTAAAATTTCCAGTTCTGGCCAAAAAGAGCTGATCAGTGAGAGTGCGGGCTGTTGGACTCCCACTAATCTGATAGGCCATCAATATCCATGAGTTGTCTCATCTGAGACATTGGTGCAAGACCCACTTCTGGGACCTGCTCCTATCTCCAGAACGGGAGGCCTGAAGTAAGCAGAGAGGAGCTGTGCATGTGTGGTCGCCCTCCATTCATTTTTATGGAACTGCCGAAAAAAGCCGAGCGCTGGCACAGCTATCTCCAGCAGTCCCACAGAAGTAATAGAGTGGAGAATGAGCATGCGCAGTGCACTCTCCATTCATTTCTATGGTACCACTGCTCTCACTTTGGAACTCCCATAGAAATGTATGGAGAGAACTCTGCAAGTGTGTGATGCGCTCTCTTTCACTTTCAGGTGCCCATTATGGCGATAGGTGCGGGTCTCAGAGGTGGAACCCGCATATGGTTGCCACCTGGCCGATATCTCATTGGCAAGGCCGGTGGCCCTGCCGGTGCCGTTAGTTTTTTTCTACCGGCAATAATAAATTGCCGGTATTTTCCTATATGGACTGTTACTAATGAGCGCTTCCATTGGGGAACGCTCATTTGTACAGCTTTAACTCCCCCCGTTCCCCACTTGTGTTAATAAAAAAAAAAAAAAAACACTCACCTCCTCCATTTGCTCGTGCTGTGGGGAACACTCGCTGCTCACTGGAGGACAGGACCTGCGAGACGTCATCACACTGGAGCGCAGGTCCTGTCCTGAACTTCCAGTCAGCAGCGAGTGTTCACCGCAGCGCGAGCAAATGTAGAAGGCGAGTCCTTTTTTTTTTGCAGAAGCAGAGAAGGGGGAACTAGCACTAATGGGGGCATTTTTCTTACTGAGGGGCACTAATGAGGGCACTATTCTTACTGGGGGGCATTATTAATTCTTGGGCTCACTAATGGGGGCATTATTCTTACTGGGGGCACTAATGGGGGCATTATTCTTACTGGGGGCACTAATAGCGGCATTATTCTTACTGGGGGTACTAATGGTGGCATTACTCTCACTGGGGGCATTATTCTTACTGGAGGGCATTGTTAATTCTTGGGCGCACTAATGGGGGCATTATTCTTACTGGAGGTACTAATGGGGGCATTACTCTCACTGGGGGCATTATTCTTACAGGGGGGACTAATGAGGGCATTGTTCTTACTGGGGGCATTATTAGTTCTGGGTCACACTAATGGGGGGCAATACTATTACTGGGGACACTATTAATTCTGGGGCGCACAGATGGAGCCATTACTCTTACTGGGGGGCACTACTATTACTGGAGGCAGTGTTAATTCTAGGGGGCACTAATGGAGGCACCCCCTTCGTGTGTGGCTTAACTTTTTGTTGGGAAAGATGGCAATCCTAAACCCCCACCTATCTGACTTTGGTGGCACATCGTAGCGTCATGCCACCAATGTCCCAGATGACACGTCCCCTTTAATCTTATCACCGGCATTCTTGGGGTGGACATACAGGGATCAGCAATCACCGGCACTCCAGCGCTTGTGAAACTACAACTCTCAGCATGCACACTTGTCAGCTGATCTTGGAACCTCCATTAAAGTAAACTGGGCATGCTGGGAGTTGTAGTTCCACAGCAGCTGGAGTGCCTGCTGCAGACTGTAAGATGCTAGAATGCTTATCTATAGAAAACCACGTGAAAATGTGGATGGCAGAGGCACCGTCCAGGGAATGGGACACCTGGGGCCCGCCCAGACTGAAGAGCACACTCCCTATACAGGGCCCCTACTGAAGCTCTGCTGGGACTTGTGGTTCCACATTACAGGTATGTGCAGCGAAGATCACCAACCTCCTTCACTGCAGGCAAAACACGCCCACAAACAGAAACGTCCACACTAAACCCCGCCCCATCCAAGCAAAGCCCCACCCATGACTCAGCATTAGCGTGTACGGCCCGAAACAAAAAAAAATAAAAGAAAAAGAATGGGTACCCTGACCGCACCCCGTGCCGTGGATAATCTCCCACCCCGCGGCTTTACACGGTCTGATTCCCCCCCCGCGTTACCTGCGCTCATGGTATCTTCCTGTGCTCACAACAGCGGCGCCGTACAAAGATCCTGCTCAATAGAACCGGCAAGTCTCGTTGTCTCCGTCCGGCTTCCGGGGCTGGCTCAGGAAGTGGCCGACCGTGTGGAGAATGAACAGGCTCTGTGGGGAGGGGAGACACGTGATCTAGTACGAGAATAAGTGAAAGGGAAAGTGAATAGATTTCTTCAGGATGGGATGTGACCGCTGGAGGGCGCTGTGCGCTGTTGTGATCGGTACAGGGCTCATTGTGGTATGCATTTTGCGGTCCGTAAAACGCGGGTTGTCAAAATACGGCCTTGTTCACGTTTTTTTTTTTTTTACTGATGTATGCTGTCCCTATTTTCCACTGACAGCACACGTACCAATTGGTTTGAGCTGAGTAGGAGCCAGCACAGACGAGCGCGGCTAACTGTGAACGCGCCTAGGGTAGGGAAAACTCACGGCAGAATTGCGCATGCGCCTGAGGGTAGTAAGCGGTGATTTTCCCGCATCACTTTTGCATTGCGTGAAAATCGCAGCATGCTCTATATTCTGCGTTTTTCACGCAACGCAGGCCCCATAGAAGTAAATGGCGGATGCGGCGCGATTTTCCCGCATGGTTGCTAGGAGACGATCGGGATGGGGACCCGATCTTTATTATTTTCCCTTATAACATAGTTATAAAGGAAAATAATAGCATTCTCAATAGAGATTGGACCATGTGACCCAGTGACGTCACTGAAGGTCCTTCACCCCCCACCCAGCTGAAGACAGAACAGAACACCGGCAGCTACGCGATCAAATGGAGGAGGTGAGGTTTTTTTTTAATTATTTTTAACCCTCTATTTACCTTATTAGCCCTTTTTACTTTGCATTCTGTATTGAGAATGCTATTGATTTCCTTTATAACCATGTTATTAGGGAAAATAATAAAATATACAGAATTCTCAACCCGAAACCGGACTTCAGCGATAAAGTCCGGCTTCAGGTCTGGGTACCAAACATGCCGATTTTTCCCACGCGCGTGCAAAACGCATTAAAATGCTTTGCACTCGCGCGAAAAAATCACGCATTTTCCCGCAACGCACCCGCTTTTGATTCGGGCATCAAACGTGACGCCCGTGTGAAAGAGGCAACCAGCGTAACCATACATACCACCACCATTCAGGCAGAAGCTACATGGTGACAGCAAGTCTAAGAAAGTCAACGCAACCAAAAAACTATGGCGCGTTGTCTAAGTAATCAGAGCTGAGTCCCTGGGTTCAAATCCCCCCCCCCCCAAATGTTAGACTCACAATGTCCATGTAAGAAAATCTGGAGAAGAATGCCCTCTATGTCGCATAATTTTGCTTAAAGGGGTTATCCAACTTTTTTTCAGACCTCAGAGAGTGGCCAGACCTGCGGCGGTGATCATACCTACCTAGTCCCCACCACTGGGTTCTGGCTCCATCACTCTGCTTGGCGCCCGTGTTGCACATGAGCCAGTGACGTGTCTTCACCCCTTCGTTTTTTACTCCCGGCTCTCCTGGAGACATAACTTTTTTATTTTCGGTTCACATAGCCACATGCGGGCTTCTTTTTTTTTTTTGCGGGACAAGTTGTGCTTTCTATTGGCACCAGTTACTGTTGCATACAACGTAGTGGTAAGCTGGAAAAAAAATCAAAATGGAGTTGGAAAGGGAACAAAAATGCGATTCCGCCACAGTTTTATGGGTTTTGTATTTTTATGGCGTTCCCTGTGTGGTAAAAGTGACCCATGCCCTTCATTCCCTGGGTCGCTACGATTACAACGATACCACATTTATATACTTTTTCTTGTGTTTTAATACTGAAAAAAACTAATATTTTGGAAAAAATAAAGTTTTTCTTTTTATCACAATCAAGTCAGATTTTTTTTTTTTTCTGTTACCCCATTCTCAGTATTAGATAAATATTTTTATGTTTCAAAGGAGTTGTCCTGCCTTTTCTATTGATGACCTATCCTCAGGACAAGTAATCAATATCAGATCGGAGGGGTCTGACATCCGGCACCCCCGCCGATCAGCTGTACGAGGAGACGGTGCGCGCAGTGCGCATGTCCCTTCTTTCTTCCTGTTCACTGCTGCTGTCTATGGCAAAGACCATAGAGCGCAGCAGACAGGAAGAGAGACAAGAGATGGCACTGCCAGAACTGAAAGATGCAGTGCGCATGAGTTCAGTCTACCAGAGTTCTCCAGATCTGGCATTGCCGGATACTACTGGCTTCCCGCTGGACACCATTGACTATAATGGTTTGGGGTAGAGATCCAGCCACTACCCAGCAAATATACAGATAATCATCCAGATAAAAACAGCTGTGTGCAGTTGTTTTTTTACCAGAAAATTGACGACATTATCTGACGGCTCTTTCACACTTGCGTATTTCTTTTCCGGCATAGAGTTCCGTCGTCGGGTCTCTATGCCGGAAAAATCCTGTTCAGGATTATCCCAATGCATTCTGAATGGAGAGAAATCCGTTCAGGATGCATCAGGATGTCTTCAGTTCAGGACCAGAACGTTTTTTGGCCGGAGAAAATACCGCAGCATGCTGCGCTTTTTGCTCCGGCTAAAAATCCTGAACACTCGCCGCAAGGCCGGATCCGGAATTAATGCCCATTGAAAAGCATTAATCCGGATCCGGCCTTAAGATAAACGTCGTTTCGGCGCATCGCTGGATCCGACGTTTAGCTTTTTCTGAATGGTTACCATGGCAGCCAGGACGCTAAAGTCCTGGTTGCCATGGTAAAGTGTAGTGGGGAGCGCGGGAGCAGTATACTTACCGCCCGTGCGGCTCCCAGGGCGCTCCAGAGTGACGTCAGGGCGCCCCACGCGCATGGATCACGTGATCCATGCGCGCGGGGCGCTCTGACGTCATTCTGGAGCGCCCCGGGAGCCGCACGGATGGTAAGTATACCGCTCCCCCGCTCCCCACTACTACTATGGCAACCAGGACTTTAATAACGTCCTGGCTGACATAGTAACACTGAAAGCATTTTGAAGACTGATCAGTCTTCAAATGCTTTCAGTTCACTTGCGTTGTTACGGATTCGGCGGGCACTTCCGGCGACGGAAGTGTACGCTGGATCTTCACAACGCAAGTGTGAAAGAGGCCTTACAAGTCAATTTTCTGCAGATTTCACTTTATGTATAGCGAAGGGTGAAATCCGCAGCTTAGGTTAGGGTCACATCACCGTTTCATTTTCCATTCTTCTGATCCGAAGAGCAGAAGAAAAAAAATGGATCTTTTATTTTAAGTATCCGTTATGCTCCGTTACGCACATTTAGCCGTTTCCACATGAGATCCATTATTTTATATGGAAAGAAGTCCTCCAAAAAGTACTTTTTTCTGTTTACAATAATGGATCTCAGATGGAAATGGCTAAAACGGATGCAAATGTGCATAAGGGCCGTGTGTGCCGGCCGTGCCCTTATTCTGGGTCCACAATATACAGGCACCGACTGTGTGCGCTCTATATCACGTATGCAAGTGAATGGGTCCGAAAGATACAGAGCAGAAGGCTACGGAATCACTGCGGAGTGCTTCCGTTGCATTTCGGTCCATGCCTCCACACCGCAAAAAAATAGAACATGCTTTATTTTTTAGACGGATCGCGGACCCATTCATCAGTCAGCACAGGCCACATGGATGGTGCGGTCCCCAATGCGGGGCACAGGTGGCACACATTCGTGTGCATGAGCCCTAAATAAGCATAACAGATGGTTAAAATAAAGGTTTGATGGATCAGAAGAACGGAAAACAAAACTTTGATGTGAACCCGGCCTTAAATTAACGGGGTTATCCAATCCCTATAATGTCGTCCCTATTCCCCCCCCCCCCCCCCAATTCCTGGGTCCCTCATATAGGTTATACCTACCCCGCTCCCCGGCACCCGCGTCTCGCTTCTGATGCCTTCACAGCCACCTTTTCATGCAACTCCTTGTCGCTCCTGATGCCTTCACAGCCGCCGTTTCGTGCACCCACGTCGCCCCTGATGCCTTCACAGCTGCCTTTTCGTGCAACTCCTCGTCGTGCGGATCAAAACATACGGGGCAACAGCCAAAAGCAGGCCGCAACGGGAACATGCCTCCCTAGTGTCACCAGAGATGCAGCGGTGGCCGTCCAGGCATCAGGATCGATGCAGGGAGTGGGGTAAAGTTTTAACCACAGGTTTCCCTGCAGTTTTTTTCACAGTGTGTGGATGACCTGCTCCTGGAATACACTGCAAATTTCCACCTGCAGAACACGGGCAGCATATGTGCAATGTGTGAATATGTCCTATATCAGGCAGAGTGGTAGCTGTAGAAAAGACTGTGACGCGGACTGGTAGATCACTGTGGAGCGGAGGCTGATAGCTCTTCCATGCTAGCTCACTAATAGGCTTTAGTCTGACAATATTAATCTGATCTGTTTTCTAGTCTTCAGTGACTCTGGATCTGGAGGCAGTGCAGGATATGGAGTTTTATGGCAAAGACTGAGGTAAACCAGAACTTTTTCATGGAAGCTGATTTCACAGACTGACAATGTGACCACTGAAGACTGGAATGGAAATGATGAAATACAGTTGAAATACTGTATATTCTACAGAACAGTCATTAGCAGGGATGAGCGAACGTGTGTTTCAAGTTTGGCGTACAAGGTCCGGGTTATCTAGGAATTCCGTTATGGATTCTGTTACCATAACTGATGGTCCATGGTAGCCAAATCCATAATGGAATTCTTAGATAACCAAAACCTTGTACGCCGAGCTTGAAACACACGTTTGCTCATCCCTAGACATTAGGCATTTATTATTATCATTCCCATTGTCTATATGTATTTTTATTTGGAACATGTACAGTAATCATGGAGGAGGTTGTTTCCAATTTATTCTTAGGCCTCTTGCACACCATTTCCGTTTAGTTTTTTCCGTTTGCGGTCCATATGCGGAACCATTCATTTCAATAGTTCCACAAAAAAACGGAATGTACTCCAAATGCATTCTGTTTCCGTATATCCGTTCCGTTGAAGGATAGAACTTGTCAACTATACGTGGCTCCATTCAAGTCAATGGGTCTGCAAAAAATATGTAATGCATACGGAACACCTCCATATGTCTTCAGGTTTTTGCGGATCCATGCCAAATTTGCCCATGTGTTTACTGTTAAAACGTATTATTGTACATTACATTAACCCCTTAACGACGGATGTAACTTATACGTACATGTACGGCGCGAGGTCCGCAGGGCTTTGGGGAATGATCGGGGCGGAATCAGGGCACCATGCCTGCTCTTACTGGTAGGCAGCCATGCTGGATAATGGCGGCATGGTGCTGCGCCGCCCCCTTGCAGCTCCCTGCAATGCGATTGACCAATCAATGTGCCAGTCACATCGCAGCGCAGGAAGCTGTCATTGACATGGGGCGCGTCAGGAGAGGGTCAGAGGGAGGTGGGAGGTGAGTCAGGGGACACCTGTGTTTTGGGTCCCCTGCCAGCGCTGCGATTGGCTGGAACAACGCTCCAGCCAATGACAGAGTTATAGCTGCACAGAAAGAGGCAGATCCTCGCTGTTCCAGATCCCTAAACCACCCTCTGTCCCTGTCCCTTCCTACCCACCTACTCCCCCCCCCCCCTCCCCATTTGGTCCGTGCATTTTTTTTGGTGTTTTTATATATTTTTTTACAATTTTCTAGCTCTGCACCACTTTTTCTGCGTGTGAGCTGTGATCGCCAAGTGCTTGCCTGATCAGCCACTGCGGATTATTTGTGGTGAGTTTTTGGCAAATTTTTCATTTTTGGGGGGTTAAAAAAGTAGTTAGGGTTTTATATAAATATATATAGAGTTCTATATTTTATATATATGTATATATTTACATATACTGTGTATATATATTTATCTTAATTTCAGTTAGTGTGAGTTTAGGTTTTTGCACATACACACCATCTGCGGACGTGCATTTTGCAACCACTGAGCACCGATCAGTAGCATCCGTTACTAATCACGTCTGCTCAGCTTGCACTGCAATTTTTTTTTCTTGCAGAAAAGACTTATTTTGTGCAGAAAATACTTTTTTTCTTTTTTGCAGAAAATACTTTTTTTTTACAATTTTTCTTCAAAATTTGATTTCAAAGTTATTACAAGCCCCTTCACGTGTGAAAGCATCTCATACACACACCCCACTAAATAAAGGTTTACACGTTTCACACATTACACCCCAATAAAATAAAAATGTCCCATTCATCCCAGAGAATGTACGCAGCTGAAGAGGCATACGCATATCCTGCCTCTGATACTGAGTCGGCCAGTGAGGGAGAAGAGTGGATGCCACTTTCCTCTACTCCTCTACCCCCTCATCATCGTCATCCGGTGATGAGGGACCATCTAGAATGCGCCCCAGGGTAGAAGAAGAGGCAGCCCCCCATAGTGAGCCCATATGGACCCGACCCCCTGACGATTATCAGCCCCAAATTCCTGAGTTTGTGGGCAACTCAGGAATTCTGATAGACAGGCTTCACTGAGCTAGATTTTTTCAAAATCTTTTTCTCAGAAGATTTTGTAAAATTAATAGTGGACCAAACCAATTTATACGCCCAACAATTTATTACCCAGAACCCAACCTTGCCATACGCTAGACCTCTAGGTTGGACCCCGGAAGTGCAGCAGAGATGATGAAGTTTTGGGGATTCGTGCCGCATATGGGCGTTGTTAAGAAGCCAAACGTTAGACAATATTGGAGTTCGGACATTTTCGACCAGACTCCAATTTACAGTAACACCATGACGCGGAAATGATTTGAGTCAATTCGGAAATTCCTGCACTACAACGACAATGCACAGTGCCCACCCGAAAATGACCCAACATTTGACCGTCTGTTCAATGTTAGGCCTGTCCTTGACCATTATAACACCAGGTTTGCTGAGGTGTACACCCCTGATAAAAATGTCTGTGTAGATGAGTCCCTATCACTTTTCAAAGGGAGGGTTAGATTCCGCCAGTACCTGCCTAGCAAGCGGGCAAGGTATGGCATTAAGATTTACAAACTTTGTGAGAGTAGCTCCGGGTACACCCACAAGTTCCGCGATTATGAAGGAAAAGACTCCAGGATTGAACCCCCAGAATGCCCCCATATCCTAGGAGCTAGTGGGAAACTAGTGTGGGACTTACTGCACCCACCGCTGGATAAGGGGCACCACCTCTATGTGGATAATTATACCAGCATACCGCTATTCAGGTCCCTAACTACCAGAGGTACAGTGTGCAAAAATCAGAGAGGCAACCCTAGATCCCTGGTAGGGCAACCACTGAGAATGGGTGAAAGTAGGGCTCTCCTCCAGGATAACATGCTGGTGGTTAAGTACAAGAGGGACGTCCTTGTACTGACCACTATTCACACTAACTCCAGCTTCCCTGCTCCTGTACGAGGTACCACAACCTCTACCCACAAACCAGTTTGTATCCTGGACTACAACAGGCACATGGGGGGAGGGGGGGTTGTATCTTTCAGATCAAATTCTGAAGCCCTACAGTGCCACACAAAAAACGAAAGTGTGGTACAAAAAGCTGGCCGTACACATTGTACAGATGGCAATGTGCAATGCGTACGTGCTATTTCATTCTGCAGGCCCCAGAGGAACTTTCTTTCAGTTCCAAGAGGAGGTTATCAAGGCCCTCATTTTTCAAAGCCAGGCCAAGGATGGTCCCAGTTCTTCAGGAAGTTACGGTCCCCGTGTTGTAGCAGGGCAACATTTTCCATGTCAAGTCACCCATTTTGCTGCCTGCCTGCTGTGCACCCATACAGCCGGCTACAAGCATATATGGGTTGTTTCCTAAATGGGGAGAAAATGGGGAACGCAACCTGGGGTGCATTTTCTCCTTTAACCCCTTGTGGAAAAAAATTGGGGGTCTGCAAGTAATTATTTTTCTTTTCACAAGTCTGTGCTTTGAAATCCTTTCTCTTCTATTTCTGCCTTCTGTGAGACACCTGTTTGCTGAAAAGTACCCTTTCTACTACTTAAAATATTCGTACGGGGGTGCTGTTTCCGAAATGGGGTCACTTGTTGGGGTTTTTCATTTCTGGGGACCTCAGGAAATTTTTTAAACGCGACATGGCAGCTAAAATCCATTTCAGTTTATTCAGGCTTGCAAAAAACATATTTTGCACTTTGCCTCTCGAGCCCTGCTGTGCGCCCACACAGCCGGCTACAAGCACATATGGGGTGTTTGCTAAATGGGGAGAAAAAGGGGAACATATGCTGGGGTGCATTTTCTCCCTTAACCCCTTGGGAAAGTGAAAAATTGGGGTCTGCTAGTAATTTTTCATTTTTACAAATGTGTGCTTTGAAATGCTGTCACTAGTGTTTCTGTCTTGTGTGAGAGACCTGTTTACTAAAAAGTATGCTCTCCACCACTTAAAATGTTCGTACGGGGGTGCTGTTTCCGAAATGGGGTCACTTGTTGGGGTTTTTCATGTCTGGAGACCTCAGGAAATTTAAACGCGACATGGCAGCTAAAATCCATGTCTGCCAATTCAGGCCTGCATAAACCATATTTTACACTTTGCCTCTAGGGGCCTGCTGTGCGCCCATACAGCCGGCTACGAGCACATATGGGTGTTTCCCGAATGGGGAGGAAATAGGGAACGCAACCTGGGGTGCATTTTCTCCTTTAATCCCTTGTGAAAAAAAATTTGGGGTCTGCTAGTAATTAATTGTTTTTTCACAAATGTGTGCTTTGAAATCCTCTCCTATTTCTGCCTTCTGTGAGACACCAGTTTGCTAAAAAGTACCCTTTCCACCACTTAAAATGTTCGTACGGGGGTGCTCTTTGCGAAAAAGGGTCACTTTTTGTAGTTTTACATTTCTGAGGACCTCAGGAATTTAATTAATGCGACATGGCACCTAAAATCCAGACTCTAGAGCCCTGCCGTGCGGCCATAAATCATTTTTGAGCACATATGAGGTGTTGGTGTATTCGGGGGGAAATGGAGAACAAAATATGTGGTGTATTTTGTCCTTTTTCCCTTGTGAAAGTGAAAAATGTGAGTGTAAAGCAACTTTTCTGGAAAAAATTGTCATTTTATATTTTCACAGCCAAGCGTTTCCTAATTCTGTGAAACGCCTGATGGGTCTAAGTGCTCACTACGCACCTTGAAATATTCCCTGAGGGGTGTAGTTTCCGGAATGGGGTCACTTTTTGGGGGTTTCCCCTCTAGGGCACGTCAGTGTGTCTTCATATGCGACATAGCTCCCAATTACCATTCAAGCTAAATCCTCTCTGCTAACCGCCATACGGTGCTCCTTCCACTTTGAAGCCTGCCGTGCGACCATACATCATTTTTTGAGCACATATGGGGTGTTGGCGTATTCGGGGGGGAATTAGTCCTGTTTCCCCTTGTGAAAGTTAAAAATGTGGGTGTAAGTGGGGACGGATCAGTTTTCTCTTACACAATCAAAAACGGATTTGTTCAGTTTTGTCTGCAATTGCATTCAGTTGTTCAGTTTTTATCGCGCGGGTGCAATGCGCATTGATGCATTTTTCTTGCGCGTGATAAAAAACTGGAGGTTTACAAACAACATCTCTTAGCAACCATTCGTGAAAAACGCATCATGTCCGCACTTGTGTGCAGATGCGATTTTCACGCAGCCCTACTCACTTCTATGGGGCCAAGGCTGCATGAATACCACAGAATTAGGCTACATGCACACGACCGTTGGTGTTTTGTGGTCCACAAACCGCGGATCCGCAAAACATGGAAGCTGCTCCGCAGCCCATTATAGAAATGCCTATTCTTGTCCGCAAAATGGACAAGAATAGGACATGCTCTATTTTTTTTGCGGGGGCACAGAACGGAGCAACGGATGCGGACAGCACTCGGAGTGCTGTCCGCATCTTTAGCGGCCCCATTGTAGTGAATGGGTCCGCACCCGAGCCGCAAAATATGCGGCTCGGACGCGGACCCCAACAACGGCCGTGTGCATGAGGCCTTAAGAACATGGTACGATTTTCATGCAATGCACAAGTGATGTGTGAAAAACAACGCTTATGTACACAGACCTATTGAAATTAATGGGTCCGGATTCGTTCGCATCACGCATTGCACCCGCACGGAAAACTCACTTGTGTGAAAGGGGCTTAAGATAAAGCAAGTCCTTGCATATACAGTGCCTTGCAAAAGTATTCACCCCTTGACTTTTTTCGTTTTTTGGTGTCTTACAACCTGGAATTAACATGGATTGTTTGAGGATTTGCATCATTTAATTTACAGAACATGCCCACAACTTTGAAGATGTTTTTTTTTTTTATTGTGAAGCAAACAACAAATAGGACAAAATAACATAAAAAGTCAATGTGCATAACTATTCACCCCCCTAAAGTTAATACTTTGTAGAGCCACCTTTTGCGGCAATCACAGCTCCAAGTCACTTTGGATAAGTTTCTATGAGCTTGCTACATCTTACCACTGGGATTTTTGGCCATTCCTCCTTGCAAAACTGCTCCAGCTCCTTCAAGTTGGATGGTTTGCACTTGTGAACAGCAATCTTTAAGGCCCCTTTCACACGGGCGAGTATTCTGTGCTTGGTGCAATGCGTGAGGTGAACGCATTGCACCCGCACTGAATACGGACCCATTCACTTCAATGGGGCTGTGCAGATGAGCGGTGATTTTCAAGCATCACTTGTGCGTTGCGTGAAAATCACAGCATGTTCTATATTCTGCGTTTTTCACGCAAACGCAGGCCCCTTAGAAATAAATCATCATGCGTGAAAATCGCAAGCATCCGCAAGCAAGTGTGAATGCAGTGCCATTTTCAGGCATGGTTGCTAAGGAGACGAGGGATGAGATACCGGGATCCCATTTACATTATTATTTTCCATTATAACATGGTTATAATGGAAAATTATAGCATTCTTTAATTCAGAATGTTAAGTAAAACATCCATTGTGGGGTTAAAAATAAAAAAAATTGTTTAGCTCACCTTATCCACTTGATCGCGCTTCCTGGCTTGTCTTCCACGGCGCTCGTCTTCTTGCAGGACCTGGCCAGAAAAGGACCTTCGGTGACGTCATCACGCTCACCACGTGGTGAGCACGGTGACGTCAACGCAGGTCCTGCTGAATTCAATGAAGAAATCCGGGTTCTGGTCTGGTACCACATTCAGTTTTTCTCACGCGCATGCAAAATGCATTGCACTCGCACGGAAAAAACTAAACAATGCAATCACAGTCAAAACTGACTGAAATTGCGTGCGCACTTGCACGATTTCCCCGCCACGCACACCCTCATCCTATCCGGCCCTCACATGCGACGTCCGTGTGAAAGAGGCCTGAGTCTGACCACAGATTTTCTATTGGATTGAGATCTGGGCTTTGAGTAGGCCATTCCAACACATTTACATGTTTCCCCTTATCTCCTTCAGGACCCTGGGATTTTCCATTTTTGCGTTTTTGTTTTTCACACTCCGCCTTCCCATAGTCCTAACTTTTTTATTTTTCCAATCACATAGCCTTATGAGGGCTTATCTTTGGCAGGACAAGTTTTACTTTCTAATGACACCATTTATGGTTGCATACCATGTAGCAGGAAGCGGAAAAAAATTCCAAATGGGGTAGAATTGGGAAAAACTGCAGTTCTGATAAAGGTTTTTATTTTAGTTTTTTACACTGTACACTATGCGGTAAATTTGACCTGTTATCTTCATTCTCCAGGTCAGTACGGCTACAACGATACCACACTTGTATAATTTTTCTTGTGTTTCCATACGGAAATTTTTTTTTAAATCTTTGAGGAAAAAAATAAAATACATTTTTATAATCATACTCTGACCCTATAACTTTTTGTAGTTATATGTACGGGGCTGTGTGGGGCTCAATTTTTGCAGGATGATTGTTGTGCCATGTTCTTTCCATTTGATTATGATAGATTTGATGATGCTCCTGGGGATCATCAAAGATTTGGATATTTTTATAACCTAACCCTGACTTGTACTTCTCAACAACATTGTCCCTTACTTGTTTGGAGAGTTCCTTGGTCTTTATGGCAGTGTTTGGTAAGTGATGCCTCTTGCTTAGGTGTTCCAGCCTCTGGGGCCTTTCAAAAGGTGTGTATTAGTGTTGAGCGAACTTGTTTTTTAAGTTCGGCGTCCAAGGTTCGGGTTTATCGAAGAATCCCGTTATGGATTCCAAATTCCGTTATGGTCCGTGGTAGCAGAATCCATAATGGGATTCTTAGATAACCCGAACCCAAACTTTGGACTCAGAACTTAAAACACAAGTTCGCTCAACCCTGGTGTGTATATGCAGTGCCATTTTCAGGCATGGTTGCTAAGGAGACGAGGGATGAGATACCGGGATCCCATTTACATTATTATTTTCCATTATAACATGGTTATAATGGAAAATTATAGCATTCTTTAATTCAGAATGTTAAGTAAAACATCCATTGTGGGGTTAAAAATAAAAAAAATTGTTTAGCTCACCTTATCCACTTGATCGCGCTTCCTGGCTTGTCTTCCACGGCGCTCGTCTTCTTGCAGGACCTGGCCAGAAAAGGACCTTCGGTGACGTCATCACGCTCACCACGTGGTGAGCACGGTGACGTCAACGCAGGTCCTGCTGAATTCAATGAAGAAATCCGGGTTCTGGTCTGGGTACCACATTCAGTTTTTTCTCACGCGCATGCAAAATGCATTGCACTCGCACGGAAAAAACTAAACAATGCAATCACAGTCAAAACTGACTGAAATTGCGTGCGCACTTGCACGATTTCCCCGCCACGCACACCCTCATCCTATCCGGCCCTCACATGCGACGTCCGTGTGAAAGAGGCCTGAGTCTGACCACAGATTTTCTATTGGATTGAGATCTGGGCTTTGAGTAGGCCATTCCAACACATTTACATGTTTCCCCTTATCTCCTTCAGGACCCTGGGATTTTCCATTTTTGCGTTTTTGTTTTTCACACTCCGCCTTCCCATAGTCCTAACTTTTTTATTTTTCCAATCACATAGCCTTATGAGGGCTTATCTTTGGCAGGACAAGTTTTACTTTCTAATGACACCATTTATGGTTGCATACCATGTAGCAGGAAGCGGAAAAAAAATTCCAAATGGGGTAGAATTGGGAAAAACTGCAGTTCTGATAAAGGTTTTTATTTTAGTTTTTTACACTGTACACTATGCGGTAAATTTGACCTGTTATCTTCATTCTCCAGGTCAGTACGGCTACAACGATACCACACTTGTATAATTTTTCTTGTGTTTCCATACGGAAATTTTTTTTTAAATCTTTGAGGAAAAAAATAAAATACATTTTTATAATCATACTCTGACCCCTATAACTTTTTTGTAGTTATATGTACGGGGCTGTGTGGGGGCTCAATTTTTGCAGGATGATTGTTGTGCCATGTTCTTTCCATTTGATTATGATAGATTTGATGATGCTCCTGGGGATCATCAAAGATTTGGATATTTTTTTATAACCTAACCCTGACTTGTACTTCTCAACAACATTGTCCCTTACTTGTTTGGAGAGTTCCTTGGTCTTTATGGCAGTGTTTGGTAAGTGATGCCTCTTGCTTAGGTGTTCCAGCCTCTGGGGCCTTTCAAAAAAGGTGTGTATTAGTGTTGAGCGAACTTGTTTTTTAAGTTCGGCGTCCAAGGTTCGGGTTTATCGAAGAATCCCGTTATGGATTCCAAATTCCGTTATGGTCCGTGGTAGCAGAATCCATAATGGGATTCTTAGATAACCCGAACCCAAACTTTGGACTCAGAACTTAAAACACAAGTTCGCTCAACCCTGGTGTGTATATGTAATGACATGTCATGCGACACTTAGATTGCACACAGGTGGACATCATTTCACTAATTATGTGACTTCCGAAGGTAATTGATTCCACCAGAGCTTTTTATGGGCTTCCTAACAATAATAGGTGAATACATACCCACATGCCAAGTTTCTGTTTTCTATTTCTAAACAATAGTTTTATTTTTCTCATTTCACTTCACCAACTTAGACTATTGTGTTCTGATCCATCACATACAATTCAGATTAACAAAACATTGAACTTAAGGCTGTAATGTAACAAAATATGAAAAAAGTCAAGGGGGGTGAATACTTTTGCAAGGCACTGTAACAGTCAATAGCAGATCTTGGAAGCCGTAAATTCTTATGATGAGAATAGGAGCTTCTTCAGGGTCCTATTTAGTACACTGTACACCAGAAAAATGAAATGGAGCCGCCCTCACCAAAGAAGCAGCTCATCCTGACACAGAAGGACAATACAGTGCATGTAGTACCACCCTGTACTATAAAGAGGAGCTACAAAACAACCAAATACCGAGGTGTTACCAGAGAAATGGCCATCTGGATTGGTTGGATCTGGGTCTGAGACATTTGTATGTTGAGTCTAGTTTTAACTTACGATGGTTCAGGAAAAACCATTGTATGTTAAAAATATTGTATCTTGAGGCCTTTGTATCTCGAACTGTATTACTGTAAGTGACGACTGTTCAGGTTTGTGAGTTTTGATCTGTTAGAGTTGAAATGTATTTATCTTTTTAAAGGGAACCTGCCACATTGAACATGGTGTTTGAGCTACAGGCAGTATGTTATAGAGCAGAAGGAGCATTTTTGCATTTTCATGGTGACAGGTTCGTAGTTACAAATCATTGTAGTAGTACGTAGTACACGTCTGCCATAGTGATGAGCAGGGGCAATATTCGCCATGAATTCGAGAATTCGCAATTATTTTCTTGATTGCGAAAATCAGCAATGTAATATTCGCGTAATGCGCGCGCAATACAGGCGTGGGTCACTATTGCTATATTTTTTAGGCTGCTAGAGTTTCCTGAGACTGGAGAAAATGGCTTCATATGCAGATAGAGTGCGCCAATCTATTTGCAATTGCGCAAATCGGCAATTAATGATGCGCATATTTTTGGGCAATGCGTGCAACTTCACATTTTAGCAGGTCTGACTGCATATTAGTGATTGGTGCATTAAGTATTGTTGTGAACTTGTGACATCACAGCACTATGTATGTAGCATGTATGTATGGACAGCAGAACTTATCGCACTACCTAACATCCTATACTGGAACCTATCAGCTACACTATATCACAGTCTAACCTACACTGACTATCTCCCACTAACTATCTGTAATATATATATATATATATATATATATAAGCTAACTAACCAACTATCTAACGTAATGTGACAGTAAAGCACAGAGGACAGCAATGACACTGCTGTCTCTCTCAGAACTGCAAAAAACTGCAGAAAATGGCTGCTGGGGAGGTTCTTATATAGTAAGGGGGTAGGCAACTTTCCTATTGGTTGCTAGTGATGTTGCTAAGATAAGACAAATACATTGCAGCCTTCTCATTGGCCCACAAGCAAGAAGCAGGGAGGGATCATGGGTTCAGATGGAAAAAAAAAATCTAGAATATTCGAAAATACGAATATATAGCTGTATATTCTAAATATTCTCTATGTCATTCTGGGTCCACTAGTGACTACCAGGTCTCATCTTCTTTTAGGCATCTGTGTTTAGAAAGGCAAGTGATATGTATAAGCATAATATATATTTTTTTTAAACCTTCTACAGTGACCTGCCATTTTTGCACGCATGATTTTTGAGGCTAGTGCAGCAGTCATGGGAATGGAAGCGACACATCAGCACTTCTGGTCCAGCGGGGAATGGGAACTCCAGCCCTGGAAAGATGGCACTTTCATAAGGTGAGTGACTTTTTTATATTTTTTTCCATACCCTCACTGCCTCTATGCCTCTATGCAGCATTACATTATGGTCAGACAGTCCATTTATTTTGTCATATTATGGCTCCTGTTTTAGCGCATAGGGCCTTTATTACACTTTTGTTTTGTTTTTTGTCGTATTGAGTCCAACAGAAAAATTGTGCCATGCTCCATCAAATCCCATAGATACAAAGGTAGAAGTATGTACAGAGGTACGCCATGCGGGCTCTGTGCGCTTGGCTGCCTTGTGCATGGAGCCTAAAACTTCATTGACGGGGTTTTATCATCTGGGAGATTGGTGGCATATTTACCAACTCGGCGACCTGCACCTATTTCCAGAAGCAGCTCCCGAAAGTGAAAGAGAGTGCACCACGCTGGCGCGGCGTGTGGGCTATTTTCGGAAATGTAAATGAATGTAGAGCGCACCATGCAATCGCAGCCACAACTCCATTCACTTCTATGGGACTTACAGAAATAGCCGAGCCAGCTCTCAGCTATTTTCTGCAGTCCCGTAGAAATGAATGTAGGGTGACCACGCATGCATAGTGTGCTTTATTTCACTTTGGTGGATCTGTGGGACCCACACTTATCTAACATTGATGGCATATCCTAGCAATCTGCCACCAATATCTCAGGTGAGACAACCTCTGTAAGGATATCTACACACATGATTTTGCACTTGCATTTTTCCACCTCAAAAAAAAAATACTTTTTTTTAATACTCCAGAAACACTAATAGTATTGGGGCACTCAATTATCCTTCACATATGGGTCGTAACTAACACCATTTAATAAAAGGACAGTTTATAGTACAAATAATAAAATAAAAAATAAAAAAATAAAGACAAAAATTAAAAACAAATGGGACACAGTAGTCCAACCGTGAGCTCTAGCCACCAAATTAATAGTTCACGCAGCCAAGTATAAATCCCAGTTCGAGCAGCCAAAAAGGTCTATTTCATACACTGTTCTGTATCAAACATAAATCTGCTTCCATGCGATACCCTGTATCAGTCATATGGAGTCTCCGTTGTATGCGTCATTATAATCCCTCATTGACTGAACAAATGGACAGACAGATAATACAATCTTTCTTTATGGTACCTTACCACTCTTCTTTGTTCATGTACAGGTCCGTTCTCCCGGCTGTATGCTCTCCATGCTTGTTCCCTGTCAGGACCTGGCGCGGCGTCCCAAGTGGTCCCTCTGTCACCAAGTGGCGTCCCACGTGACGGTGGCGGGCGCGTCCAATTGGTTGAAAACTTCTGGACGTTGAAAGCCGGGTAAATGAACTTTCCACAGATCGTATTCCTTTGCAAATCTGCTGCCCGTCTGTCCATCACCATGTGACGGACCATGTGATTGGACCATGTGATGTGACGTCATCACAGGTCCTTTAGACTACAGCTAAAGCATGAAGAGAGAAGAGAGATTGCCAACTACGAAGTGGCTAAGGTAAGTTAAGTTTTTTATTTTTAACCCCTTAATCCTCATTCTACAAAGCATTCTTTATTAAGAATGCTATTATTTTCCCTTATAGCCATGTTATAAGGGAAAATATTGGAGATCGGGTCCCGTCGCTTAGCAACCATGTGGGAAAATCGCACTGCATCCGCACTTGCTTGCGGATGCTTGCGATTTTCCCGCAGCCCCATTCACTTCAATGGGGCCTGCGTTGCGTGAAAAAAGCAGAATATAGAGCATGCTGCGATTTTCACGCAACGCAGAAGTGATGCGTGAAAATCACCGGTCATGTGCACAGCCCCATAGAAATGAATGGGTCCGGATTCCGTGCGGGTGCAATGCGTTCACATCACGCATTGCACCCGCGTGGAAAACTCGCCCATGTGAATGCAGCCTAAAAGTTATTCTTCACATAAGGAAAGATATCCAATAGATGACGGCCGACACTGGGCGCCATTAAGGTCCATGGCCCCTATAGCCCTGAGTTATTGTCTTCAATGTGAAAGATTAGACTTCATAAAAGAGTAATAACTCTTATACATGACTATAGGTGGTTTTAGCTGTACTGAATAAAACAGGCTGTGCCACTTTAACTGGAGTCATACACTGGTGACATGCCAGGGTGAAGGTAGACTCTTGATTTTTCTTAATATACAGCAGTTTAGTACAGTCTGTACACTGTGTAATCCTAGATGTGTGCAGACTGATGTGTGTAGACTGGTATTATACAATCCAGGGGCTTCTTATATTGTAAAATGTTCTTATGTATAATAATGTCTCCAGTATCAGGTGATCTTCCATTGTGGTGACTAGTGATGAGAGGCGATGACACTTGTAGAATGGGGACATAGAAATACCTTCTAGTTTATGTCAGTTATATCCCAGCATCTCCAACTGCCATTCTTCCCTGTAGTGGGCGGAGCTTAGTTGGAGCACAGCTGTGTGCAGCTGACAACTGACAACCGTACACTGTAGGCTGTAAGCCTGCGCTCATGCTCTGTGTCTCCTTTGATATCTTAAATGACTTGTCCTAAGAAATTTGTATTTATTTCTCCTTTTCCTGAAAACTACAAAACCACATTAATATAGTGTATGAGACCGACCTCAGGTTTAAACCAGCGCAATTAATTACATACAGTATCTGATTTTTTTTTATATCTTTGCCACATTCAATCTTTATATTATCACTTATGGAACAAAGGTCAGTTGTCAGAAAGTAAGGGAACAACGATTTATTAGGGATCATTTACTAATCCGAAATACGCCTATATTAGGTGTATTTCAGGTGCATTAACCGCTGTGCCGCAATCTGCGTCTTTCCCCACTCAAGCCAGGTCTAAAAAAAGTGGGCGGGGGGGAAGGGTCCGGCAGGCCCGTCTTATTTACCATTTCCTACGCCTGTTTCAGGTGTAGAAAAAGGCTGAAATGTAAGACAGCTAGGAAGCTTTCTTAGGGTGGGTTCACACTAGCGTTATGGAGTCCGTTATGGCTTTCCGTTATAACAGAAAATAATGGAATCCATAGGATGGAATGCGAAACGGAAGCCTTTAAGAGGCATTCCGCTTTGCTCCTTCCTGATTGTCTGTCGACAGGACTTTGTTTTCCGTCTTGTAAAACGGGACTCAGACAGATCAGTTTTGATTCCCATAGACTTCTATTAGGACGGAAAGCAAACGGAATGCCTTTTAAAGGCTTCCGTTTTGCATTCCGTCATAATGCAAGTCTATGGGATCCGTTCTTCCGTCTTATGGTTTCTGTTATTTTCCGTTATAACCATGTTATAACGGAAAGCCATAACGGACTCCATAATGCTAGTGTGAACCCACCCTTACATTTAGAAGCGGCGGTGGATCCACCTAAGTTGTGAAAAGGCCGCGACGCCTGTACATAACTATGGCGGATATATTAGGACCGGCTAAATTTATAAGAATATACACTAAATTAACTAAATGACCACAAAGTTCATGCTGCAGCCAATCATTGACATTTATACTCACTCCTCTGAGACTGGCCTTACAGCATTCAGGACATTGGTGCAATTTTCAATTATTTCGGCCCTTTAATGGCCCCACCACACTTAGAATACATATGTATCCCAATATCACAAATAATACAGTAAATCAGATAGCCAAATGAGGACATTTAACCCTTGATGGGCAAAAACTAACAAACTGTTTGTTACATTTACAGGTCCCAGCGTCCTACAAGGAGCTGCAGACACCTTGCTATATAAAGGTAAGTGTCCTGTATATACAGTATCTGACAGTGTAAGAAGTGAGAATGTTCTGTAAGTTAACATTGCAGGTGGCAGAGGCGGCTGTACGTGGTGAGTTCTTCCATCCTATAACCTCTCCATAGTCATGGCATCTCCTGGCACAATTAGATTTACCTTCATCCCCCATATTGTGCTATAATATTTTATCCTCCCGTCCACAAAGCAGTTTAGTTTTTCGGCTGATACTGTTTTCTAATTTTATTTTGTGGTAGGAAAAATCCTCGCTTGCTGAGAAGTGATTACAGACATGTGACAGTCATGGCCTAGACAGATTTTCTGTATCATTACACCATGTCCCTAATGATTGTTAATGGCTGTGCGGTTTTGCGCCCAAAACTGTTTTCATGTAAAAACGTGCGCCCATTGGCAGCCAAATTAAAAACTGTGTCCACCGCATGATGACACAGTTTTTGCCCTCGTGTAGCTCCCGCTATTTGGGCCTGTACTCAGTCTCTTAGGCCCCATTCACATGACCCTATGTATTGTGCGGTCTCCAAAATGCGGATCGGCAAAAAATAAGGATGACGTCCCCGTTGCCTCCGTTTTTTGAGCTCTGAAAAATGAACGGTGGAATTTGATTGGTTGCAATGGGTAAGTAAATCTCCCCTATCACTCTTAGCATGTCCTGACAACCACAGACAACAGCCGGAGTGTCCACCAACCAGACTGAGGAATTGTTCTTATACTGTGGAAATCTCACGCTTTCCTTTTGCTTTTCAGCCACAGATTTGACAATCAGGTAAATAAATGATTTTTCTAAATGTATATAACCGTAATCCAACCCATAAATGTAAGTGCTCAGGTAACATAGTATATAAGACCGAAAAAAGACATCTGTCCATCCTGTTCGGCCTGTTTCCTACAAGTTGATCCAGAGGAAGGCAAAAAACCCCTGTGAGGCAGAAGCCAATTTTCCTCACTTAGGGGAAAAAATTCCTTCCCGACTCCAATCAGGCAATCAGAATAACTCCCTGGATCAACGAGCCCTCTCTAGTAGCTGTAGCCTGTAATATTATTACACTACAGGTAGGCCAAGCATGCATATATATTTTACTTTTGAGGATAAGTGGCTGCCCTATACGTCTGGCACTGCTTGTCTCATGAGGAACACATTAAAATACAGCATACATAATCCTTTCTTTCCTGACAGTGGACAGTCGGGGTGCCTCCTTACATATTAGCTTGCCCGCAGATCCCATTGCCTGCATAGCACACTTTGCATGGTCATCATGCTGGGTGGGGTATTTTATTATGTGTCACATTATGTTCTGAAATCTCACATTCTTCTTCACTAACAGGACTGATGAAGCTGAGGACGATGACGTCCCAGACATGAAGTACGTATATCACTGTAAAGTGTGTCTTATGGAGGAAAGTGCCGTGTAATACCGGGAACTCTGACTGCCCCCCTGTAATCTGGAATATTTCTCTTCTATAATTCCCCAACAGATGGATGAAGAAGGTGACTTCAGCCCCCGCATGTTCAGGTACTTACCTTTCAGCATAGGTGTTTTCCTTCCTGAGGGGTCTAGGTCCAGTCTGGGGATGGTGGAGAAGTAGTCAGTGATTTTGTTTTCATATAACATATAAATCGTTGTCGCCTTTGAATCCAGAGGAAAAAAAAACAGGCTGGTGTATTTGAGTTTCATTTACAGCATACTTATATAAGTAGATATATATATAACGCGAGGTTGGTCGCGAGGCGTGGTTGATTAACCCCTTAAGGACACGGCCCTATTTCACCTTAAGGACCAGGCCATTTTTTGGAAATCTGACCAGTGTCACTTTATGTGGTGATAACTTTAAAACGCTTTTACTTATCCAGGCCATTCTGAGATTGTTTTTTCGTCACATATTGTATTTCATGACAGTGGTAAAATAAAGTCGAAAAATTTCATTTTTATTTATAAAAAAATACCAAATTTACCAAAAATTTTGAAAAATTTACAATTTTCCAAGTTTCAATTTCTCTACTTCTAGAATACATAGTAATACTGCCAAAAAAAAGTGATTGATTTACATTCCCCATATGTCTACTTCATGTATCGATCATTTTGGGAATGCCATTTCATTTTTGGGGACATTACAAGGCTTAGAAGTTTAGAAGCAAATCTTGACATTTTTCAGAAATTTTCAAAAACCCACTTTTTAGGGACCAGTTCAGGTCTGAAGTCACTTTGCGAGGCTTACATAATAGAAACCACCCAAAAATGACCCCATTCTAGAAACTACACCCCTGAAGGTACTCAAAACTGATTTTACAAACGTCATTAACCCTTTAGGTTTTCCACAAGAGTTAATGGCAAATAAAGATAAAATTTCTGAATTTCGATTTTTGGGAAAATTTTTGATTTTAATCCATTTTTCCAGTAACAAAGCAAGGGTTAACAGCCAAACAAAAGTCAATATTTATTGCCCCGATTCTGTAGTTTGCAGAAACACCCCATATGTGGTCCTAAACTGCTGTATGGCCAAACTGCAGGGTGCAGAAGGAAAGGAACGCCATATGGGTTTTGGAAGGCGGATTTTGCTGGACTGGATTTTTGACACCATGTCCCATTTGAAGCCCCCTGATGCACCCCTAGAATAGAAACTCCATAAAAGTGACTCCATCTAAGAAACTACACCCCTCAATGTATTCAAAACTAGTTTTACAAACTTTGTTAACCCTTTAGGTGTTCCACAAGAGTTATTGGCAAATGGAGATGAAATTTCAGAATTTCAATTTTTGTTACCTTGCCTCAAAAAAGTGTAATATAGAGCAACCAAAAATCATATTTACCCTAAAATAGTACCAACAAAACTGACACCTTATCCCGTAGTTTCCAAAATGGGGTCACTTTTTTGGAGTTTCTACTGTTGGGGTGCATCGGGGGCTTCAAATGGGACATGGTGTCAAAAACCAGTCCAGCAAAATCCGCCTTCCAAAAATCATATGGCGTTCCCTTCCTTCTGTGCCCTGCCGTTTGGCCATACAGTAGTTTACGACCACATATGGGGTGTTTCTGCAAACTACAGAATCAGGGCAATAAATATTGAGTTTTGTTTGGCTGTTAACCCTTGCTTTGTTACTGGAAAAATGGATTAAAATGGATAATTTGCAAAAAAATAGCTGTTTTGGGACAGTTTTGTATTTTTTGTTATTTACATAGTTGAACTGACAGGTTAGATCGCATGCTATTTCTATAGAGCAGGTTGTTACTGACGCGACAATACCAAATATGACTACTTTTTGGGGTTTTTTGTTTCAGTTTTACATAATAAAGCATTTTTGAAAAAATGATTTTTAGTGTCTCCACATTCTGAAAGCCATAGTTTTTTTTTTTTTTTTTGCGATTGTCCTATGTAGGGGCTCATTTTTTGCGGGATGAGATGGCGGTTTGAATGGTACTATCTTGGGGTGCATATGACTTTTTGATCACTTGCTATTACACTTTTTGTGATGTAAGGTGACAAAAAATGACTTTTTACAACGTTTTTATTTTTATGTTTACGGCGTTCACCTGAGGGGTTAGGTCATGTGATATTTTTATAGAGCAGGTCGATTACGAACGCGACGATACCTAATATGTATACTTTTTTTATTTATTTTGGTGTTACACAATAATATCCTTTTGAAACAAAAAAAAACATGTTTTAGTGTCTCCATAGTCTGAGAGCCATATTTTTTTCAGTTTTTAGGCGATCGTCTCAGGTTGGGTATAATTTTTGCGGGATGAGGTGGCGGTTAGATTGGCACTATTTGGGTGGTCATATGACTTTTTGATCGCTTGCTATTACACTTTTTGTGATGTAAGGTGACAAAAAATGGCTTTTGACAGTTTTTTTTTTTTTACAGTGTTTACTTGAGGGGTTAGGTCATGTGATATTTTTATAGAGCAGATTCTTACGGACGTGGAGATACCCAATATGTCTACTTTTTTAAATTTTTTACATTTAACAATAAAAGCATTTTTGAAACAAAAAAATCATGTTTTAGTCTGAGAGGCATAGTTTTTTATTTTTGGGCAATTGTTTTATGAAGGGGCTCATTTTTTGCGGGATGAGATGGCGGTTAGATTGGTACTATTTTGGGAGGCATACGCCTTTTTGATCGCTTTGTATTACACTTTTAGTGATGTAAGGTGCCCAAAAATGACTTATTTACACCATTTTTGGGTTTTTTTATGGCGTTCACCTGAGGGGTTCAGTCATGTGATATTTTTATAGAGCTGTTTTTTACGGACGCGCGATCCCTAATATGTGTAGTGTATTTTTTTTTTACTTTTTATTCAGTGATTTGTGTATTTTTATTTTTACTTTTTTTCACTTTTTGCATTTTTTTGACCCAGACCCACTTGGTTCTTGTAGATCCAGTGGATCTGGTGTCTATATAATACAGTACAGTACACTATATAGTGTACTGCACTGTATTTTTACTTTTCACAGTCTGGTCAGACTTCTGCCTTTAGCAGAAGTCTGACCAGAGTTACTATACCATGGCAAGCAGGACGCTTCTGAAAGCGTCCTGCTGCCATGGTAACCATCACCCACTGCCATTAGAGAGCAGTGGGTGATGGATAGAGAGGAGGGAGCTCCCTCCTCTGCGATCCCATCCTGGGGGCTGCATAGGCACAGCAGCCCCCGATGGGAGAGGGAGGGAGCTCCCTCCCTGTTAACACCTTCCATACCGCGGTCCGTCCGGACCGCGGTAAGGAAGGTTAAACGGCTGGCATCTGCAGCACAGATGCCAGCCGCTTTCTATCAGAGTGCCAGCAATGTGCTGGCACTCTGATCAGAACCACTAGACACCAGGGAATTATTACAAAGGAGGCGGGCGGGGGATCGCTATTGCGATCCCGCCTGCCGCACCGCCCGCCTCCCGCACCGCCTACCGCCGCCGCAGCCACTCCCTGCACCCCGCCGCCATAACAAGATCGGGGATGCAGGGGGTTATATGATTAACTTCGGGCAATTAACTCTCTGATCCCCGCGGTCACAGACCGCGGGATCAGAGATCCCTAAACCGCTGCAAACCGCAGGTCTGAATTGACCTGCGGTTTGCAGCGATCGCCGATACGGGGGGGTCACATGACCCCCCTCGGCATTAGAACATGGTTCCTGCTGATCTACATCAGCAGGAACCATGTTGCTACGGCGCCCACATCGGGCGCAGTAGCAGTTTAAACACAGGGCGTACAGGTACGCCCTGTGTCCTTAAGGACTCGGACATTAGGGCGTACCTGTACGCCCTGTGTCCTTAAGAGGTTAAGTGTGTGGTTGTATAAGTGTGACTTAAGATTAAGTGAGGGAGTAACTGCCAGCTACATTATTTGTGGACATTGAGTGGCTGCATTTGACTCTATTGTACACTGGGACTTTCTGCTTTGCAAGCTTCATTGCTGTTTTACCACTTTTTTTTTTCCTTTACCAGGGGTTGCACAGGTGAGTAATTAGGGTGTGGCTGCCTAATTAGGAGCCTTTAAGTGTGTGGTTGTGTAAGTGTGACTTAAGATTAAGTGACTTCAGATTCAGGGACTTCAGTGGGGGACTGAAATTCATCAGTTCTTGTAACTAGATTATATTGTATATTTTATTTTATTTTTGTGGTGTAATCCCCATTAGTATGTCTTGCACAATTGACAATGCCGTCCAGTGCACATCTTGCATGATGTATGCAGTCCTGGAACAGCCGTTTGAGGGTGCATATCTTTGTTCAAAATGTGAGCAAATTACCCGTTTGGAATCGCACATCGAGTCTCTAAACGGGCATATTGCAACACTGAGAGCCACTGACAATTTGCAAAAGAGTTTGCTGCTCACCGAGCAAGCAGTCTTTGGGGTAGATGTGGGGGAGGGTGGTAGCGAGGAGGCTGAGGAGAGTGAGGTAGCTAGCTGGGTGACAGTAAGAAAGAGGGGTAGAGGGAAGAGTGCCAGGGAGGCTAGCCCTGATCTGACACACCCCAACAAGTTTGCACGTTCGGCAGATGAGGGGGATGGCAGCTCAGGGACAGCACCGCTGCAGCCAGACACTTCCTCTGCCGGTCAGGGGAATGTCAGCTCCAGTAAGCAGGGTACCAGGAGAGCAGGGCAGGCCAGACAGGTGCTGGTAGTGGGAGACTCAATTATTAGGGGAACAGATAGGGCGATCTGTCACAAAGATCGTGATCGCCGAACAGTGTGCTGTCTTCCTGGCGCTAGAGTTCGACACATCGCAGATCGGGTTGACAGATTACTGGGAGGGGCTGGAGAAGATCCAGCGGTCATGGTCCATATCGGAACCAATGACAAAGTTAGAGGAAGGTGGAGCGTCCTTAAGAATGATTTCAGGGATTTAGGTCAAAAGCTTAGGGCAAGGACCTCAAAGGTAGTATTTTCCGAAATACTGCCTGTACCACGGGCCACACAAGAGAGGCAGCGGGAGATTAGAGAGGTTAACAAGTGGCTCAAGAACTGGTGTAGGAAGCAGGGTTTTGGGTTCATGGAGAACTGGGCCGACTTTGCTATCGGCTACAGGCTCTATCGAGGGACGGGCTGCACCTCAATGGGGAAGGGGCAGCCGTGTTGGGGAGAAAGATGGCTAGAAGGTTGGAGGAGTGTTTAAACTAGGGACTGGGGGAGAGAAATTACATTATAGGAGGGGAAGATAGTGCAGATAGAGACCGGGGGCAAGGTAGTGGGACTGGGGGAGAAATGGAAGGAGGGACTAGAAAAGTTCAGAAGGAAAGGTGTAGGGCAAAAATATGCATAAACCTCTCAAATGTATGTATACTAATGCCAGAAGCCTGACTAATAAAACTGGGGAACTGGAATTAGTGATGTGTGAGGAGGATTATGACATAGTGGGAATAACTGAGACATGGCTGGATGATAGCTATGACTGGGCAGTTAATGTACAAGGTTACAATCTGTTCAGAAAGGATCGTCAAAACCGGAGAGGGGAGGGGTCTGCCTTTACATAAAGTCCTGTCTAAAGCCCACACTCCGGGAAGACATCTGTGAGGGACACGAAAATGTGGAGTCATTGTGGGTGGAGATAAATGGAGCCAAAAACAATAATAAATTACTAATAGGAGTTTACTATAAACCACCTAATATACCAGAGTCCGCAGAAAATCTATTACTAAACGAGATAAACAAGGCGGCAAACCATAATCAGGTGGTTATTATGGGGGACTTCAACTACCCAGATATAGACTGGGAAACTGAAACCTGTACATCCCATAAAGGAAACAGGTTCTTGGCAATAGCCAAAGACAATTACCTTTCCCAAATGGTTCAGGACCCAACTAGAGGGACGGCCATACTGGACTTAGTATTAACCAATAGACCTGATAGAACAACAGACGTGCAGGTCGGGGGACACCTGGGAAATAGTGACCATAAAGTAATAACCTTCCAATTATCCTTCAAACGAGTTTCTACAGGGAGGAACAAGAATACCGGACTTCAAAAAAGCAAAATTTAGCCAACTAAGAGAGGCCATAGGCCCAATTAACTGGGACATAGTCCTCAAAAATAAAAATACAACCACAAAATGGGAGATTTTTAAAAGCATTGTAACATCAAATTGTGATCGATGCATACCTTATAGAAATAAAAGGCTAAGAAATAAGAAGAAACCAATGTGGATAAATAGAACCGTAAAAAAGCAATAAATGACAAAAAGAAAGCATATAAATCACTAAAACAGGAGGGGAGCCAGGAAGCACTGATAAACTATAAGGAAAAAAATAGAATATGTAAAAACTAATAAAAACTGCCAAACTAGAGACCGAGAGATTAATTGCCAAAGAGAGCAAAACTAACCCTAAAATGTTTTTCAATTATATAAATGGTAAAAATATAAACCTGAAGGAGTCGGCCCTCTACATAGCAATGAGGGGGAGTTGCAGAAAGCGATGAGGATAAAGCCAAGCTATTAAATATTTTCTTCACCACTGTTTTCACTGAGGAAAATAAACTGTCAGATGAAATGCAAAATGTAAAAGTAAATTCCCTTTAAAAGTGCCCTGTCTGACCCAGGAAGAAGTACAGCAGCGACTTAAAAAGATTAAAATAGACAAATCGCCAGGACCGGATGGCATACACCCCGTATCCTAAGGGAATTAAGTGATGTCCTAGCCAGACCCTTATTTTTGATATTCACGGACTCCATACTGACAGGGAATGTTCCACCAGACTGGCGTATAGCAAATGTGGTGCCAATATTCAAAAAGGGTCCAAAAACAGAGCCTGGAAATTATAGGCCGGTAAGTTTAACATCTGTTGTGGGTAAACTGTTTGAAGGTTTTGTAAGAGATGCTATCTTGGAGTATCTCAATGAAAATAAGCAAATTACACCATATCAGCATGGCTTCATGAGGGATCGGTCATGTCAAACTAATTTAATCAGTTTCTATGAGGAGGTAAGTTCTAGACTTGACAGCGGCGAATCAATGGATGTCGTATATCTGGACTTCTCCAAAGCATTTGACGCTGTACCACATAAAAGGTTAGTATATAAAATGAGAACACTTGGACTAGGAGAAAATGTCTGTATGTGGGTAAGTAACTGGCTCAGTAATAGAAAACAGAGGGTGGTTATTAACGGTACACACTCAGATTGGGTCACGGTCACTAGTGGGGTACCTCAGGGGTCAGTATTGGGCCCTATTCTCTTCAATATATTTATTAATGATCTTGTAGAAGGCTTGCACAGTAATATATCAATTTTTGCAGATGACACTAAACTGTGTAAAGTAATTAACACTAAAGAGGACAGTTTTCTGCTACAGAGGGATCTGGATAGATTGGGGGCTTGGGCAGAGAAATGGCAGATGAGGTTTAACACTGACAAATGTAAAGTTATGCACATGGGAAGGAATAATGCAAGTCACCCGTACATACTAAATGGTAAAACACTCAGTAACACTGACATGGAAAAGGATCTAGGAATTTTAATAAATAACAAACTAAGTTGTAAAAACCAGTGTCAGGCAGCTGCTGCTAAGGCCAATAAGATAATGGGTTGCATCAAAGGGGCATAGATGCCCGTGATGAAAATATAGTCTTACCACTTTATAAATCACTAGTCAGACCACACATGGAGTACTGTGTACAGTTCTGGGCTCCCGTGAACAAGGCAGACATAGCAGAGCTAGAGAGGGTTCAGAGGAGGGCAACTAAAGTAATAACTGGAATGGGGCAACTACAGTACCCTGAAAGGGTATCAAAATTAGGGTTATTCACTCTAGAAAAAAGACGACTGAGGGGAGATCTAATAACTATGTATAAATATATCAGGGGTCAGTACAAAGATCTCTCCCATCATCTATTTATCCCCAGGACTGTGACTGTGACGAGGGGACATCCTCTGCGTCTGGAGGAAAGAAGGTTTGTACACAAACATAGAAAAGGGTTCTTCACGGTAAGAGCAGTAAGACTATGGAACTCTCTGCCTGAGGAGGTGGTGATGGTGAGTACAATAAAGGAATTCAAGAGGGGCCTGGATGTATTTCTGGAGCGTAATAATATTTCAGGCTATAGCTACTAAAGATGGGTCGTTGATCCAGGTAGTTATTCTGACTGCCTGATTGGAGTCGGGAAGGAATTTTTTCCCCTTAAGTGGGGAAAATTGGCTCTACCTCACAGGGGTTTTTTGCCTTCCTCTGGATCAACTTGCAGGAAACAGGTCGAACTGGATGGACAAATGTCTTTTTTTGGCCTTATATACTATGTTACTATGTTACTATGTTACTATGTAACCCTGCACAGTACCTTGGTAATGGTATGTTAGAATATGGAACCAAAATCAGTCATAGTATGTATGACGGTTGTAATGGTGTACACATCTGTCTTATGGGGTCTCAATCAATGTAAATGTATAATGTAAATGTATAATGTATTTACCTCAATAACAACAGCCTAAAGCAGTGAGAGTAGCCTATGGAAGTGTGCTGCACATAGTATTGTACCTGCTGATCTCTTGGTTTAAGATGCCGCCCTAGTTAACATTTATTATACCTGTAGGTCCGAAGAGGAAATATGATAAAAGACAAAAGACAATATGCTGTTTAGCTAATAACCATTTACCAAAAATACTTTGTACTGATGCATACAGGCCTCGCATATTCATGAGAAAAGGGTTTCCTAGTGATCGACTTGATTGTTCAACAGTTTTCCTCTTTTTTTACTGTGATATGTAGACTTTAAAGCTGTAATATTTTTTTTTTATATTTACAATGGCGGCATTTTTTTTATTTCCTTAACATTTGTGTTTGGTATATCTGTAGGTTGTTGCCACTGAGTAGGAGGCAATAATGTCACCAGAAGGAGGAGGCACTATGAACATCTGAAAAAGTGCCTATAACAACTGGAGGTGCCTATAACATCAAAGGGAGGAGGGGGCCAATACCATCGGCTGGAGGAGAAGGAGCCCATACTATTGGCTGGAGGAGGAGGAGCCCATAACATTGGCTGCTGGAGGAGGAGACGCACTTTACATCTGTTGGAGGAAGAGGTGTCCATAAAATCTACTGGAGGAGAAGACACCCATAACATTTGTTGGAGGAGGAGAGGCCCATAACATCTGGTGGGGGAGAAAGCACCCTTAACATCATGAAAATATTTTGAGGATGAAGCCACCATTATCATCAGGAGTAGGTGGTCATAACATATGGAGGAAGTAAAATATACCTATAACATCTGCTGGAGTAGGGGCACCCCGAAGAAATGTAGCAGGAGGGACACCTGTAACATCTGAAGGAGTAACTAGTGACTTCATGATGAGTTGTAACTACTATTGTAACTACAGAAGGAGTTGGAGGTATGTGTACCATCAGGAGGAAAAGAAGGCAGTATCTGTGTCATCAAGAAGAAAAGGAGAAAGAGATTACTGTACCATAATTGAGATGAACAACCATGGACTATCTAATACATACAGTTTATTGTACTTTGCTCTTAGTACTATTATATATTAGTACCCATTTTAGCCATTTGTCCATCATATTAAAAATAATGTCCCAAATTACTGGTGTAAAATCATTACCTTATAGAAACAGTGCCTGCATCCTCTTCTTACATGATGCAGATACAGAAAGTCACAATTTCATAGTAGATCCATGATTTAAAGGGAACCTGTCACCTCAATAAACTGTCCCAAGCCGCCGGCAGCACCATAGAGTATGCAGCATTGTGTTTCTAATCATCCTTTTGTTTCAGCTGTCCGATCCGGTAATAGCGCCCAAATTGATCTTTTATCCCCGGCCGGCGCGCTCCTCGAGTCAGGCTTGAAGTCAAGGGGGCAGCGTCCTCCTTGCTTCAAGCCGCAGTAACCACGCCCCCTTCCCTGCCCCTTCGCTGTGCCCGACAGCTGGCTGGCTTTACCGAACAGCCGGTTGTCAGTCACAGCGAAGGGGCAGGGAAGGGGCCGTGGTTACTGCGGCTTGAAGCAAGGAGGCCGCTGCCCCCTTGACTTCAAGCCTGACTTGAGGAGCGCCCGGCCGGGGATAAAAGATCGTTTTGGGCGCTTTTACCGGATCGGACAGCTGAAACAAAAGGATGATTAGAAACACGATGCTGGATACTCTATGGTGCTGCCGGCGGCTTGGGACAGTTTATTGAGGTGACAGGTTCCCTTTAAGGGGTTTTCCAAGAAGAAATAAATTGCTCCAAGATATCTTTAAAATGAGAAAGAAGGTTTACTCACCTTCACTGATCCTCCGCAGCTGCAGTTTCGGCGCTGCTTTGGACCAGGCTGCTCTGCACATCTGGTCTCAGCTTGACACGTCAGAAACACTAGGAAAGGCCCAATCAGCCAATCACTGGCCTTAGCGTTTACTCACCTCAACCAGTGACTGGCTGAGTGGACATTTCCTACTGTTCTAGAGCATGTTGAGCCATTACAGAAGGTGCAGAGCAGTAGCAGGAAGCGGTGGAGGTGAGTAAAGATTCTTCATATTCTGATGAGTTGTTTGAAGTGACTAACTTATTCCTCAGAGTGTGCAGAGATTTACTGTAAATTGAACTGTGACATGGAGTCTTACTCAGTAAGACAACAGGAGTGAACTGAGATTCCTACTGCCTCCTGGTCAGACGCTCTGGTGGATTTTTAGTTATGTCATATTATATATAGTATTATGTATAGGAAATAAATATAAGTAAAGTTAGTATCAAGGTTGCTTTGATCGTAGGCTCAATGGTGCAGCTGAGTGCCCACCAGTGCCAGGTCACATGATTCATGCCCCCCATCCATTCCTGATCTGGTGGGACAGTTAGGGATGCAGCATGTCCTGCTTTCAACTGTATCTGCATCCTGAGGAAGCAATTTCGGTTGCATACAATGGAAAAGCAGGGAGCCATCAGCTCTCTACTTCACCATTCACCGGCCTGTGCGCTCCCTATCAAGCAGCCGCGATGCAGAGACATAATTGTGCCTGCCGCACTGAGCTGAGTAGGAGAAAGCACAGTCCAGGGAGGATGTGCTCTGTTTATTGGGAGAACATGCCTAGGTGAATAGTACTTTTTTATTTTGTTAAATGCTCCTAACTAATAACGTTTACCACCAGAGCAAGATTCTAGGGGAGATTCTCTCTTCCTTGGATGTGTCTCCTGAAACAATTCACCTAATAGGGCTAACATGAAAATCATCACCTGGAATGTTAAGGGTTTGCGCTCTCAAAGCAAGCATTCCATCTAAAGGGACAGGAGTTTTGGAGATTGCGCAAAATGTGTGTAGGACAAGTGCTAGGTTCCCCGTCAAAGGGAAGGAAAGCGGGAGTCAATATTCTCCTCCATAAAAATCTGCAATACAAGTTAAAAACGGTAAAACCTGATGATGAAGGTAGAATCTTAAAAGTGGAGCTGGAATCAGCTGGAGATTTGTTGACCATATACAACATTTATTCCCCTAATGCCTCCCAAAAGGGTTTGTACCAACTGTTAGAGTCCTCTATATTACAAGAGAGGACTTCTTAAATTATAGTGGTGGTTGATTTTAATAGAGTACGAAATGACTTAGAAGATAGGAGACAAAAGGAAAAAAAAGAATAACACAAAACCCAGAGGGCAATCATACTTTATCTCCTTTGATAGCAACAACAGATTTAGTTGATATATGGAGACATCTCCATCCTGTTGAGAGGGAGTACACAAGATATCAAGATAATGAAGTCCACACACAAAACCCAGAACTATTTTGGGAAACGGCGAAAGTAGTTCTGAGAGGACATATCATATCTTACACAACAGGGGAAAAAAGGAGATAATCGAGGAATATGAACGGGCAGAATTATTAAAATATGGCTATAAAGCATGGAAGCTGCTAGCGAAGAGAGCTAAAGCAACGAGAGCTAAAACAAAACAGACACAAATATACCCCCTAAAAGACGAAGCAGGTACTCTCCAAACCCACCCGAAAGAGATAGTACATATAATGGGACGATACTTCACGTCCTTGTACAACCAAGACCCCTATGACAAAGACCTTTTGGGTTGGATTAAACTTCCGAGATTGTCAAACGATTCGTTAACCACCTTAAATGCACCAATTACCGAAGAGGAACTAGCATCCACGATAAAAACCCTCCATAATGGTAAAGCTCCAGGACCGGATGGGTACCCTGCAGAATTTTACAAAGCCCTAGGAGAAGTAATTGTACCTACACTTACCACCCTTTTCAATTCTATTTTACAAGGGGAGAGGTTGCCGCCCACTGGAAACATAGCTTACATAAAGATAATCCCAAAACAAGGGAAAGACTTAACCTGCCCTGACTTGTTTAGACTGATATCCCTCATAAATCAAGATATAAAGTTAATGTAAAAAATAATGGCAAACAGACTGGCTATATTTCTGCCAGATCTGATAGGAAATCACCAAGTTGGTTTTATTAAAGGTTGCTTTAATAAAAAGTGTTAGCGGCTTAAGGTCCATTCACACGTCCGTTGTTTTTCTATGAACCTGAAAATAGGACCGTTTTTTGCAGATTCTATTTTCCAAGAATTCTTTCCGTTTGTCATCCGTTTTGTGCAGATCCGCAAAAAACGTATAGAAGAATAAAATTGAATTGCACAACGGACCGCAATTTCCGGATTAGAATAGGACATGTTTTATTTTTTTACGGACACTATGTACTGAGAAAATTATGCAGACAGCACTCTTTGTGCTGTCCGCATATTTTATAGACCCATTGAAAATCAATGGGTCCGAATTCTGTCCGCAACTATTCCGTGACTAGTCCGAAAAATCGGGATCAGATGCGGAACTAAACAACGGACGTGTGAATGGACCCTAAGAGGGGCAAAAGGGGATAGGGATTAAGGAATCCCCCACGCTTTTAGCAATAGATGTGGAATAGGCATTCGATAGTGTCAGTTGGAAATGGCTAGAAGAAGTACTAGATGCAATTGGATTACAGGGAGCATTTCGCAACTATTTCACAGCACTCCATGCTGGATATTCGTCAAATACCATAAATCTTAGAAAAGGAACAAGGCAGGGATGTCCATTATCCCCCCTGCTTTTTGATGTAGCGTTGGAGCCGCTGGCACAATATTTCATACAGTCTAAACTATATGAGGGGATCAAGGTGGGTAAGGAAGTCATATAACTCACATGTTTCGCAGATGACCTACTGGTTTATATGAGAACCCCAGGGCTACATATTCAAAAGGTCTTTGACTCCTTTCATTATTACGGGTCAGTCACGGGTTATAAAGTAAAAGTCAACTCTTATTTTTAAGAAATTCGGGTAATATTCCTTCAGCCCATATGGAGGTGGAGGTAAGAAAGGAATAAAATTGTGAAAGAACTTGATAAGTGAAGAGAATTACCACTATCATTATGCGGGAGAGCCCATCTGATAAAAATGGTTACCTTCCCCAAGTTACTATACCCTCTGCAGACGATCCCAATGCTTCTGAAACATGTGAATGTGATGAGATTGCAAGCAGCTTTTACCTATTTTCTCTGGAAGAAAAAGAGACCCCGCATTGCCTATAAGAAACTATGGGCCAGATTTATCATTAGCTAAAGTCACTTTAATGGAGTTGAGTGAAAAAGTTGCAAAAAAATGCGCAATCGGTAAAATTGCGCATTTGTTTGCAACTTTTTCAAGCTCTGCACTAAGCTCTCCAGTTTTGTGAAAGTGGGCGTGTTGTCTTATGTAAATGAATCTCTAGACATATTTACTATTGCAACCATTTAAAAAGTCGCAAAAAAATTGCGCAATTTCACTCCAGGGGGGACCATGCTTATCTTATGCGACTTTTTAATAGAACATGCGACTTTTTTGTAAAGACGTGCGACTTTTGTAAAGCTGCTTACTGAAGGATAAACTGCTACCGTCAAACCACATTTATCACAGTCTTAAAGGACCATTAATAAATCTGACTATCCTAAAGTGACTTTGGGCTTATGTAAAAGTGGAGTAAGATGGAACTGTAATGATAAATCTGGCCCTATGTATGTTGAAATGGGAGGGGGGGTTGCAACTGCCAAATATTAGGCACTATAATTTGGCGGTCTTGTTCAGACATGTAAGGGACTGGATCTGGGGTACTACATATTTTTCAGCAGTTCAAACAGGAATTAGCGCATCCTTGGGACCTATCAGCCCTGTTGCACACTAGATTGAAGGATATTCCTGTCCAAATTAAAAGCTCAGTACTCCTCAGAGACACGATTATTGCCTGGAAGGCAATAAGAAAGATCTATAGACTACCGATTTATTTATCACCTACGATGCCCTTATGGTCCTTGCCAGCTTTCCCCCAGGGACTGCACAACAAAATGTATATGGAATGGAAGGGTAAGGATATTAAAAAATCACAAGATATGCTAGATGCATCAGACCAGAAACAAATGAGTTGGGAAGACTTCAGGTCCAAAAAACAGTTGAAAACCTCTCACTATCTGCCGTATCACCAATTAAAATCTTACTGTAAAAAACAGTCGGCAACCTTAGGGGAGAGGGATAGGATGACATGGTTTGTGGCTCTGTTGGGTAAATGTACACTCCATAGGTTTAGTTAAAGAAGTGTTTGTTAAATGGGAGAAAGAACTAAAGGACATAGATCTAACTCGAAAAATGAGGGAAGGTTTAGATTATATTAGACGTGGAATACAAAGTGAAACTCAACTAAGAATTATGCACAAAGCTACTTATGCATTCAACCTTTCAAACAGAGACGCCCAGTCACATTACCTCAGACAATGTCCTAAATTGCAAGCAGCCTAAAGCAGTCCTTCTACAATCTACATGGATTGGGGAGCTGTCCGAATCAGAAACCCCTTTGGGAGCAAATTATTCAATATGTACAGGCAGTATGGGATGTAGAGATCTCGCCCAACCCGCAACAATGCATGTTTCAATATATACCGAAAAGTCAAGATGAAACCTCAGGGTTGGGGGAGACGGAACCAGTGATGCATATAATTCTCATGTCAGTTAAGAAATGTATACTGCGACACTGGCTGACTGAGACAAAGATGAGGTACTAGGATTAGTGAAACAGGTGTTCTATATGGAAAGGTTAGAGGCAGGCAAGAGCAAGGAAAAAGCAATAGCCAAGTTCATAAAAAAATGGAGATTTATTAAATTCTCCCTATCCAGAGCTGAGATACGAGAGTTAATTTCCCCTTTCACACACACTAAATGGTATTTGGAGGCTCAGATAAATGGTAGACTGGGAAAATTGAAAATGTAATTGTTTTCCAGAATACCGAATGTACAGAGGATAATAATGTGGTAAAATTTCAGCAAGAGCAAGGTTTTTGGGGGTTCAGTGGGGTTGGGAGGGGGGTGGGTTTATATACAGGATGTATATGTATTTTACATGACTATGTACCGATTTTTTTTTCTTATTAGTTTGAAAATCCGAATAAAGAAAGTTTAAAAAAAAAAAAAACTAACAGGGCATACCTACAGTGAGGGAGCACTAAGGGGGCATACCTATTGTTAGGGGGCTCTGAAGGGTCATAACTACTGTGTGGTATCACTAAGGGAACATTCTACTATCTTGGGTCACAAAGAGGGCATTCTACTCTGTGGGCACTCTATTATGAAGGGTGCACTAAGTAGGAATAACTACTGTGTGGGGGCACTAAGGGAGGGCCCACTCTTAGAATTTCTGCACTGGGTCCACCAATGTTTACACCTGAATTTGGGGATTTTCTGCCGCTCTTCTCTGCAGATACTCTCAAACTCTGTCAGGTTGGATGGGGACCGTCAGTGGACAGCCATTTCCGGTCTCTCCAGAGATGTTAGTTTGGGTTCAAGTCAGGGCTCTAGCTGGGCCACTCAAGGACTCAAGTTGTCCCTAAGCTACTCATGTGTTGTCTTTACTATGTGCTTAGGTCAGAGTCTTCTTGGAAGCTAAACCCTCGGCTCAGTCTAAGGTCCAGAGCACTCTGGGTCATTTTTTCATTAAGAATATCTCTGTATTTTGCTCCATTCAGCTTTCCCTAAACTCTGACAAGTCTCCCCGTCTCAGCTACTGCAAAACGGCCGCACAGGCTGATGCTGCCACCACCATGCTTCACTTTAGGAATAGTATTAGGCAGGAAATGAGCAATGCCTGGCTTCCTCCAAACGTAAGGCTTAGAATTGAGGCCAAAAACGTCAATCTTGGATTAATCAGACTAGAGAATCTTGTTTCTTACAGTCAGAGTTTTTTCGGTGCATTTATCCAAACTTTCATGTGACTTTTACTGAGGGAAGGCTTCTTTCTGTCCACTCTGCAACAAAACCCAGATTGGTTGAATGGAGCTGTGATGGTTGACCTTCTGGCCTTTCTCCTATCAGCACACAGGATCTTTGAAGAGGCAGTCAGACATAGGAAAAATACATACCTGGGATTTTACTTTCCTTGAGTCCGGAGGCAGCACACCATGGGTTAAACTTGGCCTTGACAGCTGCTTGGACCACCCACCTAGTTAAAACAATCAAAGATTATTAGTTCATTAGTTAGTAACTATATAAGACATCCTCTCCAGTGTCCCCTTGTGTTTAAAAAATAGACTCAGAGACAACAATACATGCTAAGAAAAATTTATTTGGGAGGGTATATATGTGCTGCATCCGGACTCAAGGAAAGTAAAATCCCAGGTACGTATTTTTCCTTTCCCTCTTCGTCCTCCGGCAGCACACCATGGGATTTTCATAGATCACAAGGGGATGGAATCAGCATGCAGAACTGCACTTAATACTCCAGTTCCGAAGGCTGAGCTTTTAGCATTGATGTCCAGCCGATAGTGTTTGACAAAGGTGAGGGATGAGGACCAGGACGCAGCGTTACAGATGTCTTGAATAGATACTTGCGCTTGTTCCGCCCAGGAGACTGCGGTGGCTCTTGTTGAATGTGCTCTCACCGGGAACGGAGAAGAGAGACCTTCTAGTTCATACGCTTCCATAATTGTAGACCTTATCCATCTAGCAAGGGTGTCTTTAGATGGTTGTTGTCCCTTTTTTGATCCTGAAAATGATACAAATAGGCTTTCTTTATTTCTGAAATCTTCTGTTCTTTCTAAATAGATTTCAATGGCTCTTTTGACATCCAGTGTATGTAAAAGCTTCAACTGTTCGTTAGCTGGATCAGGAATGAACACTGGCAGGAAAGCCTCTCTATTCACATTCTCCGTAAAGGAAACTATCATGATAAAGGAGGGCATGGTACGTAACAATACACCGTCAGAAAGAAATCTTAAATAGGGATGTCTTGAGCATAAGGCTTGTAGTTCTCCTAGCCGCTTCGCCGAGGTGATAGCCACCAAAAACAGTACCTTGTATGACAGCCACTTAAGATCTGTATCTTGAAGGGGTTCAAAAGGCAGAGTCAACAATTTTCTAAGGACCAGGTAGAGGTCCCAGACCGGAACAGGTTCTCTTATGGTTGGCTTTAGTTTCTTTATGGCTTTGAAGAATCTGAATACGAGAGGGTGATTAAGAAATTTATTTTCATCACATTGATAGCTGTCATGTGAGCCCTCAAAGTGTTGGGTTTGAATCCCTTCTGGAAACCTTCTTGGAGGAATAGTAAAATGGATTTGACGCCAACTTCTGGATAGTTAGATTCCGCTTACCAGGTTACAAATTTCTTCCAGATTCTCGCATATTTTCTATTAGTGGAATCTTTGCGTGAGCATAACAGAGTAGAAATAACTGATTCCGTAAGACCTTCCTGTTCTAGTAGTCTCCAGGCTGTAAGGTGTAGCCTGTCCAGATTTTGATGGTACAGGCCGTTCTGAAGTAGCAAGTCGGGAACTAGAGGTAGCTTCCAGTATTCTCTCTTCGACATCTGAAGCAGAAGAGGGAACCAGGATCTTCTTGGCCAGAATGGGGCTAATAGGATGGCTTGAGGTCCCCCCAGCAGGATCTTTCTCAGAACCCTCAGGATGAGAGGAACAGGTGGGAAGAGATAGACGAATATGTGTTTTTAACTGATGGAGAACGCATCTACTACTGTGGGCTGATCCATCCTGTTTAGGGAGCAGTAGTTGGTCAGTTTCCTGTTCTTCCTGGACGCCATCAAATCCCAGTCTGGACATCCCCATCTGTCTAAAATTTGTTGAAAGATGACAGGATTCAACTCCCATTCTGAATGACTGATCTTCCTCCGACTCAGCAGATCCGCTCGAGTATTCATGCAACTTTTTATATGCATCGCTCTTAAATCTGAGAGATGCACTTCTGCCCAAAAGAATATTTCCTTGCATAGATTCAGGAGCGCAGTATTCTTTGTACCTCCTTGCTTGTTGAGATAGAAAACCGCTGGAAGATTGTCTGAACGAATCATCACATATTTTCCCTTAACAAATGTCTGGAAGTGGAGCAGGGCTAAATGTATTGCTTTTACTCTGAAGTTTGAAGAGTGTTCCCTCTGATGCACCGACCATTCTCCCTGGATCCATCTGTCCTGAAGATGTGCTCCCCAACCACTGCTGGAGGCATCCGTAGTGATTTCCACCGGAGATCTGAATTGAAATACTTTCCCCCGGGGGAGGTTTCTGGATGAAAGCCACAATTTTAGACTCTGTAAAGTCGAGGTTCTTATTTTCACTCTCGCCTCCAGATTGTGCCGAGTGTGATGCCAGGCTCTCAACATATCCTGCTGAAGATCTCTGGAGTGTATCAAGACCCATGGTGCCGCATCTGATGTCGCTGTCATGAGGCCTAAAGTCCTCATAACTCTGCGGACTGTGGGAGAACGTAGGGTCATCAGGGTCTTTATTTCTTTCTTCAAGATCTTGATTCTTGCTGGAGTTAGGTATAACATCATGGAGTTTGTATTTATTAGGAGACCCAGGAACTTCTTAAAAGTGGAGGGGATGATGTCTGACTTCTTCCAATTTATTAAGAAGCCTAGGGATTAAAGAAGCTCTATTGCTGTCCTGAGATGAACTTGCAGGATGTCTCTGGAATCTGCTGCAATAAGCCAATCGTCCAGGTAGGGAAAGACGTGAATTCCCTGAAGGCGCAGCTCTGCTGCTATGATGACCGCCATTTTCGTAAACACTCTCGATGCAGAACACAGACCAAATGGAAGTGCCTTGAACTGATAGTGAAGTGTTCTTCCCTTGACTCGGATTGCCACCCTCAGAAATCTCCTTGCTGATCTCTTTATAGGTATATGGAGGTATGCGTCCTTGAGATCCAAGGACACCAGGAACTGATTCTGTTTGAGTACTGCTGTGATGGATCTTATTGTTTCCATTTTGAGGTGGACTTTCTTCATGTGGAGGTTCAGGTATCTTAGATCTATAATGAGCCTGTTTCCCCCGTCTGATTTGGGGACAGCAAATATTCTGGAGTAAACACCTTTTCCCCTTTGACTGTAAGGTACTGGCTCTAGAGCACCCTTTTTCAGGAATTCTTGTAGAAGATGGAATAAAAGATGATTTATTTTGTTTAAGACGAATCGATCTTGTGGAGGCCGGCTGAATTCTAAGTGGTATCCCTCCTTTACTATCTGGAGAGACCAGGTGTCTGACGTTATCCGTTCCCATTCTGTATAGAAATGGGATAATTGACCACCTACTTGACTTCTGGCATCAGAATTCAGTTTTGGGCTGTTTGGGGTCTTCAGTCTTCCTCCTTGAACCCTCTGCACCAGGCCTATTGCTTGATCTTCCTCTGTGGGGACGTCCTCTGAAGTTGGATCTTTTATAATCCTGGCCCTTATAGGGACGAAAAAACTTTGATTTCTCTCTTTTAACTTGAGGGAAGTTAAGGACTTTATCTTCCATATTAGACTTCAGGAGTTTGTCTAAATGGGAGCCAAATAGTTTGCCAGGCTCAAAGGACAAGGAACTCAAGTTTCTCTTGGATGCAGGGTCACCAGACCATAACTTCAGCCATATGGCTCTTCTTACAAAGTTGGCCAGGGCCATATTCTTTGCTGTCAATCTCAACGAATCAACAGGGAAGTCGCATAAGAATTCCGCCGCCAGTTTTAGAGTTGGTAATTGTTGGAGTAGTTCATCTCTTGAAACTCCATCCTCTATGTCCCTTCCTAGATGACTCAGCCAGACTCGCAGCGCACGTGCCTCAGGGAGGCCATATATGTATAAAGCCTCTTCAGGAGACCATCCGCCTTTTTTTCCATAGGGTCTTTTAGTAAAGACGAGTCGTTGCTGGGAAAAAAGGACTTTTTTTGCAAGCCTTGTAACGGAAGGATCCACTCTAGCAGGGGATTCCCAGCTTGTGGATTCTGCTGGATCTGTGTTATACAGTGGCATACCTAGAAATAACTGGGCCCCACATCAAATTTTTGAATGCCCCCCCCCTCCCCCAGTAACTTATTAGCAATCCCTTCCTTTCGTGCCAGCCCATTCCTGTGGCTAGTAAATATCGCTCTCTCAGACCAAACCTGTTCCATCCATTTTCTACACTGTCTATACTGCCACTGGATATAATTTCATTGTGTAATACAGTTGAGGGGGCCCTGACAAAATCTTTTAGTCCTCCTCCTCCTGGATGGGCCCCTTCTGGGTCAGGGCCCCAAAGCAGCCGCTTCCTCTGCTTTCCCTATAGTTACGCCCCTGGTCTTATATGCGGCCCTGAATCTGGATTCCCAGGTTGATCTTTCCGATAGGATGTTCCTTGTGCATAATAAAGGATGGCTGGGAAAAACCATAGCTTTCTTCTTAGGGAAGTAAAAAAGGTTCTCTTCATTCTGATCAGAGGGTTTCTCTTTTTTGGACTCCATAATGTTTTTGACCTCTTTAATTAAAAGGTTAGCGTCATTTTTATTAAGCAAGAAATTGTCTTCTAATACCGGCATCTCAGAATCAGACTCTGACGATACTTCTCCCTCAGACCGTGAAGATTGATCAGATGAAGATGGAGACAAATAACGTTTTGTCTTCTGCTTCTTTTTATTAGATTTCTCTAAAAATGCTTTAAGTAAGGACATACGCTTTCTGGTGTCAGAATTCGACACCTCTTCAGAGTGAGAGCAGTTCTTGCAAATGTTTGAAGAAGCGTCATAAGGGAGCGGCTGCATACATGAGATGCATAAAACCTGTTTTCTAGGTTTTTTTTCGGACCTTAATGGGGAGCCTTTAAAAGTCCATGCAATGAGGACACGTATCCTCCAAGATCTCATCAGGGAGAGGTTGTTCACATGAGCAGCACAGCCTGTGTCTGCTCTTCCTAGATCTCTTACTGCTGGAGCTGGACATCTGCATAAAAGAAATAAAAACATGTAGTTTTTTTTAAATTGCAGAGGGAGGAGAAGGCTGCCTGACACAGGACAGGCAATTTACCTTAAAATCGCAAAAGCTCGGCTGCCAGGCACAAGGGCAGCGAGCTAGGAGCTTACATCACTTAAACAATTCAAATTTGGCTCCCAAAACCGGCACTTCCTGTGACATCAGACGCCCAGCAACTGCGTTGCACATGGTGCGTTCCACCGCACCGGAAGTTCGGGAGCTCTGGTCCCTCGCTACTGCCGGCGTGCCGCTGAGACTTGGAAAGAAAACGCCAGAAACCATACATGGCGTGCAAAAAAACAACAAACCAGGTGGGCATACTTCCAGCTGGCCGTAACTTCTACCGGCCAGTCAGCTGAAGGACAATAAAAAAACACAAGGGGACACTGGAGAGGACGTCTTATATAGTTACTAACTAATGAACCAATTAATCTTTGATTGTTTTAACTAGAAGGGCGGTCCAAGCAGCTATCAAGGCCAAGTTTAACCCATGGTGTGCTGCCGGAGGACAAAGAGGGAAAGGAAGAGTCCTGGTTGTTCCAAACGTCTTTCATTTACACTGGGTTCAGACCTGAGCGTTTAGAAGCCTATCGTTTTATGCGCGTTCAAGATGGGCGTTTAGGCGCGTTTTTTCAAGCGTTTTGGTAAATAGTGTAGGCGCGTTTGACGCGCGTTTATGTGATTGACTGCATAGTTGGCCAATGACCAATGATATAGTTTGGCCAATCTGAGTGCTTTAGAGGTGTGACATTCCATGGTGGCTGATTCAGCATGTTGCAAACTTTGTAAAACGCGCATCCATAGGCGCGTTTTACGCTGCACAAACGCCCGAACAACACGCCTATCGCGTTTCCCATTGAAGTCTATTGGCACCAAACGCTCGAAAAAAGCCCGAAATAACGCGAACATACTTGCTTATGCGTCGGACGTTTATAGGCGCCTACGAACGCGCATAAAAACGCGCAAGTGTGAACCACCCCCATTGGAATGCATGGTTCCTGTACTGTTGTGCGTTTTTATGTGCGTTCTAACGCGGCGTTTTACGCGAAAGTGTGAACTGAGTGTTAAGAATTATGGAGGCCATTGTGCTCTTGGGAACTTTCAGTGAAGCAGAAATTTTTTTGTACCCTTGTCCAGATCTGTGCCTCCATACAATCATGTAGTTGAGTTCTACAGGCAATTCTCTCCTTTCTGTCTTTCCGCATTATGTCCAATCAACTGAATTTACCACAGGTGGACTCCAAAGTACAAAAACATGTCCAAGATGATCAAGAGAAATGTGAGGCCCCAGAGCTAAATTTTATAGCAAATGGTCTGAATACTTATGTCCATGTAAAATTTAACTTTTTGCTTTAAAAAAAAAAAATTGGAAACATTTCTAAAATTCTGTTTTCATTTTCTCATTTTGGGGTATTGAGTGCAGATTGGTGGGGGAAAACTTGATTTTATTAATTTTAGCACAAGCCTGCAACATAAAGTGTTAAAAAAAAGTAAAAGCGTCTGAACATTTTCCAAATAAACTGGATTAAAACGGCCCAGGTTACTAAATTGAATGGGGTTGTCTGATGTCAGAAAAGGTTCATCATTATTTTCAAAATGTAAAGTGAATGAACTTACTGATATACTAAATGTCCTTGCGGTCCCAGAAGAGGAGACTCTCCTGTAAGCTGTAACAGTCTGACATGCAGAGAGCTTCTTCCCATCCATGGTTGCCGGTGACCTGATGAAGGACTGGCAATTCAAGAGCTAAGACCTATTCTTCATCATGGCTGATGCAGAGACACAGATGGCTTAGGGCTCTTTCACACTTGCGTTTTTGTTTTCCGGCATAGAGATCCGTCGTCGGGTCTCTATGCCGGAAAAATCCTGATCAGGATTATCCCAATGCATTCTGAATGGAGAGAAATCCGTTCAGGATGCATCAGGATGTCTTCAGTTCAGGACCGGAACGTTGTTTGGCCGGAGAAAATACTGCAGCATGCTGCGCTTTTTGCTCCGGCCAAAAATCCTGAACACTTGCCGCAAGGCCGGATCCGGAATTAATGCCCATTGAAAGGCATTAATCCGGATCCGGCCTTAAGCTAAACGTCGTTTCGGCGCATGGCCGGATCCGACTTTTAGCTTTTTCTCAATGGTTACCATGGCAGCCAGGATGCTAAAGTCCTGGTTGCCATGGTAAAGTGTAGTGGGGAGCGGGGGAGCAGTATACTTACCATCCGTGCGGCTCCCGGGGCACTCCAGAGTGACGTCAGGGCGCCCTACACGCATGGGAGCCGTACGGATGGTAAGTATACTGCTCCCCCGCTCCCCACTACTACTATGGCAACCAGGACTTTAATAGCGTCCTGGCTGCCATAGTAACCTCAAAGCATTTTGAAGACTGATCAGGATCCTGATCAGTCTTCTAATGCTTTCAGGCGACTTGCGTTCTGACGGATCCGGCGGGACAGAAGTGCCTGCCGGATCCTCAGAACGCAAGTGTGAAAGAGGCGTTAGTTAAACACTGAGCCACACAACCAGCTAGCTCCACACATCACAACACACAGGGGACGGGAGGAAGCTCCCTGCTACTGGTGCCTGCTGGGCTTTGGGGACCATCTGACCAGAAATGAAATTGTCCCATTTGTAAAGTTTTCAAGACACTGTTAGTAAGTTAATTTATTTAGCAGTTGTAAAACAATACTAAACCTTCTGACGTTAAACCGATCCCTTTAAAAATGCTTGATTAATTATTCCAGGTGCTATTGGGAAGTTCCTCTATTGTTTTGTAATGCTGCACACACTCCTTCTTCATATATGCGGTATTATTCTCCCTCAGTAACACACCCATTGTGTATAAAGTAAGAAGTTATGTGGAAGCTGGGGTAGTACAGTATTAATGCTGTTTAGGCTACTTTCACACCAGCGTTTTTGCAGGGCTCAGCAAAAACGCTTCAGTTAGTGATAATACAACCATCTGCATCCGTTATGAATGGATCCAGTTGTATTATCCTTAATATACCCAAGACGGATCTGTCATGAACACCATTGAAAGTCAATAGGGGACGGATCCATTTTCTATTGTTTCAGAGAAAATCGAACCGTCCACATTGACTTGGATTGTGGGGCATGACAGACCCGTTTTGCCCCGCATCCCTTGACGGAAAGAAAACCGCAGCTTGGTGCAGTTTGCTTTCTGGTATGGGAACACAACCTAACGGAATGGAATGCTTTTTGGAACATTTCGTTCTGTTCAGTTACATTTTGTCCCCATTGACAATAAATGGTGACAAAACAGAAGCGTTTTTTTCCGGTATTGAGAACCTATGATGGATCTCAATACCAGAAAATAGAAACGCTAATGTGAAAGTAGCTTTAGCCCAATTTACTTAAAGCGGTTGTCTTACTTCATCAGATAGCATTTGTCATGTAGATAAAGTTATTACAAGGCACTTACTAATGTATTGTGATTGTCTATATTGCCTCCTTTGCTGGCTGGATTAATTTTTCCATCACATTGTATACTGCTCATAGCCATGGTTACAACCACTCTTGAATCAATCAAAAGGTGGCCGTGCTTGCGCACAATAGGAAAAAGTGCCGGCCTCTCTGGTGACTGTGAGCGTTGGAGTGTACATAGGCCAGAGCTTTTTTCTATATTGTGCAAGCACGACCACCACTGCTGGATTGCAGGGTGGTCATAACCATTAAAACAAGCAGTTTATAATGTGATGGAAAAATGCATTGAGCCAGCAAAGGAAGCAATATGGACAATCACAATACATTAGTAAGTGTTCTACATGATAAATGCCATTTGCTGAAATGAGACAACCACTTTAGGTCAAGATGAGCTGCAGTACCAGACACAACCCATCCATGGACAATGAGTCTGATGAAGGCACAACAAAGTGCCGAAACGCGTCACTTGTATAGTATGTGACAAATTAAAGCATTTCCTAAGATCAACTGAAGCGAGTGCCGGTCTCCATTTTTGAAGCATTCCGGGGACGCCGAACCCATTGACACGTGCACCGCGAACATCTCCAGAGCAGTGCCGACGAGTCCAGCGCTTAATTACCATCCATGGACAGGTGTGGCACTGTTTCTGGAAGAAAGCAGCATTTTTCTAATCCTGAGAATCCCTTTAAGATGTTCTCAAATATTGATGATCAGATATATTGTGTCAATGTTTTTTTGTGAGCATTATAACTACTAAGGGCACTACAGGAGGGCATTATTGCTACTAGGAGCACTACGAGGGACTTTAATCCTTTTGTAGCAACAATTGGAGAGCATTGTACTACAGTGGCCAATATAGGGTGGCATTATTGAAACCGGTGCACTATAACGGAGTACTATAACTGTTGAGGGTACTCTGCTTAGCACAATTTTTTCGTATGGTATTAGTGTTTTCCAGGGGACTAAATGTACGGTACTACTTTTTGTACAGTATAGTATTTAAAGGCATTGAGATGCACAGCGGACACGGTATTAGGGTAGCAGAAGGATTGCACTGTTGAAGCACCAGGATGGGGAGTTTGTTTAAAAAGTGGGGAAGGTAATGCAAAAGTGAGGAACGTAAGATGTTTGGGTGGCAAACTCTAAAAAAATGAAATGTATCTGGAAGAAGTCGTAATGGTGGTCTGGACGAAATAGAGATGATGAGGAAAGAGATCGTTTACAATCAGAGGAGACATCACTAAATGTAATAGGTATGTAGAGCTGTATTCTACTGTGTGTTTGATTGAACTGAAAGGCCAGGCAGGATGCTGACGGTAGGACTGGCTGAGTGCTGTGTCTCACATGTACCAGTTATTTGAGGCCGCTGTAACAGTATCTTGTGCTGCACTGTGATATTTGGTTCTGTTGGGGCAGTATTTTGTGCTGCATTGTGGTATTTCTTGACTTTGCCTACTTGTGTTGGCCCCACCTTCTGCCACTTTGGACCCACTTACAACATAGAGCCACTTTTAGTTTTTTTTTTATTAAATCAGATCATTTTTATTGTATAAATGTACAACAGTAAAGCATTGTTACAAAAAGGAAACATGTTGTATCACATAATTTGACATGCGGCGTAATTTCACCTATACAATATGATACCTCACACTTTTAGTTTTTAATCCACAACTGGCCATGCACTTCTTTTGATGACTGTTCTGTCTTCATACATGTTCACACAGTGTGCAGTCTGACATTCAGCATAAACCATTCCTGTCTTCCAAATAAGAGGACTGCTGTCACAAGGAGGGGGTGGGAAAGGTGCACAACTGACTCCACCCACACCTCTGTCCCTGCCTACTTGCACTTACCCTTCCTAGGTAACGGAGCTCAACTGGACGGCGGTCCCTGACCTGAGTAAGAGCGGAAGAGAAACGAGACAGACAACACACAAGGCGGTAGCAAACAAGTCTATACAAGGCGGTAGCAGCGGCACAAGCGAGCAGGCGGAAACAATACCACATGAGCCAGAGGTCAATACCAGGGGATACAATCAGACCCAGGGAGCAAGAGAGGACAAGTCAACAGTAGCCAAGAGTCAATACCAGGAGATGCAGTCAGACACAGGGAGCAGGCGAGATCAAAGTCAAAAACACAAGCAGGAGTCAATACCATGAGATGCTGTCAGACACAGGGAGCAAGCAAGGATGAGAACAATACACAAGCTGGGATCCAAATGCCTAAACCAGGGAAACTCACCAGGAGGATAAACCTTATAGGACCTTAATCACAGGCAACCTGTGGCCAGCAGGCTACCTGTTAAATAGTGGGGAGAAGGAGTCATGTGACAGGGACAGTGTCACATGACCCGTTCCCCTGCATCCAGCTGAGCACCGAATGCCCAGTTTAGTGCTCAGACTCTTTGCCAAAGTCATAGGAGCAGGGGATGCCGGCCGCACTGAGGAGGGGTGTGCGGCCGGGTCCTCCCCGACCCCTGTTGCCTTGGAGATGAGGACGCAGCGCGTGTCCTCGCTATGAACTTACCACAGGGCGCCGGTGGCACTAAGGAGGGGGATGGCGAAGCCGGCATCCTGTGACAACTGTTCTTTGTAGTCTAACTTGTTTATTGGTAAAACAAGATTGTTGATTAGAAGACAGAATGGTTTGGTAAAAGAATACAAAAAGCAAGTATAAAGTATAGATAGCATGTACTATAACATTTGCATTAGCACTAAAGCACATGGTAAAATGGCTGCCTGTACATAAGATTACATGTCTATCTAACAGTAGTAACAACTCCCTGAGTATCAAATATAAGTAGCTCAACAGCTATGCATAACATGTGTCCCTGAAACAAAGGTAGATCTCTCACTAGATATGCTTTTACAAGGATGGTAGAGTTTTAGAAGGAGATATGCAGAAGGATAGCTCTGCTGATGTCTCCTGGAGACTGGAGGCTTCTCTTTCCCAGGATGCTTTGCACTCCCACAATGCTTTGCACCACCCACAATGCAGCAGTCTTTGTAATAGGAAAAACAAAGTGTAATACAACTTAACACCGCTAGATGGTGCTAGAACCACACTAATCACTACAGAAATACCACTTCAGCCACTGGCTTATTATCTGGCAGAACAAAAGATTAACTGAGTTAAAATTGAACATGTCCAACCTCGTTCCTTCCAATGTCTCCATATGGCGAGAACAACAGGATACAGGCTCAAGCTGCCATGTGATAGGGACACAATCCATCTGTCAATAAACATACTGTAATTAGAGAACATGGTACCATCGTCAATGCAGAGAATAACATTTTATTGGCACTCAATACACTTATGTGGAGCATACAGAACATAAATACTAAAAAGGTTTCTACATGCAAAATCACCAAAACACAATTACTACACTAAGATCAGAACATAGACAAATACATATGTCTATTGCTATATGGTCAGTAGATTGCAGTGGAGTTTATTCTTGTCTCTCAAATCATATTCTATGAATGGGACCAGTAAGAGACAAAAAAACTATTTTTAATGCATCGACCTCACTAGTGGATTACCTCAGGGGTCAGTACTGGGCCCTATTCACTTTAATATATTTATTAATGATCTTGTAGAAGGCTTGCACAGTAAAATATCAATTTTTGCAGATGACACTAAACTGTGTAAAGAAATTAACACTGAAGAGGACAGTTTTCTGCTACAGAGGGATCTGGATAGATTGGGGGAATAATGCAAGTCACCCGTACATACTAAATGGTAAAACACTCGGTAACACTGACATGGAAAAGGATCTAGGAATTTTAATAATCAGCAAACTAAGCTGTAAAAACCAGTGTCAGGCAGCTACTGCCAAGGCCAATAAGATAATGGGTTGCATCAAAAGAGGGATAGATGCCCGTGATGAGAACATAGTCCTAACACTTTATAAATCGCTAGTCAGACCACACATGGAGTACTGTGTACAGTTCTGGGCTCCTGTGAACAAGACAGACATAGCAGAGCTGGAGAGGGTTCAGAGGAGGGCAACTAAAGTATTAACTGGAATGGGGCAACTACAGTACCCTGAAAGGTTATCAAAATTAGGGTTATTCACTTTAGAAAAAAGACGACTGAGGGGAGATCTAATAACTATGTATAAATATATCAGGGGTCAGTACAGATATCTCTCCCATCATCTATTTATCCCCAGGACTGTGACTGTGACTGGGGGACATCCTCTGCGTCTGGAGGAAAGAAGGTTTGTACATAGAAAAGGATTCTTCACGGTAAGAGCAGTGAGACTATGGAACTCTCTGCCTGAAGAGGTGGTGATGGTGAGTACAATAAAGGAATTCAAGAGGGGCCTGGATGTATTTCTGGAGTGTAATAATATTACAGGTTATAGCTACTAGAGATGGGTTGTTGATCCAGGGAGTTATTCTGATTGCCTGATTGGAGTCGGGAAATAATTTTTTTCCCTTAACCCCTTAAGGACTCAGCCCTATTTCACCCTAAGGACTTTTTGCAAATCTGACCAGTGTCACTTTATGTGGTGATAACTTTAAAACGCTTTTTCTTATCCAGGCTATTCTGAGATTGTTTTTTCGTCACATATTGTACTTCATGACAGTGGTAAAATGAAGTGGAAAAATTTCATTTTTATTTATAAAGAAATACAAAATTTACCAAAAATTTAGAAAAATTTGCAATTTTCCAAGTTTTAATTTCTCTACTTCTATAATACATAGTAATACCGCCCAAAAAAGTTATTGATTTACATTCCCCATATGTCTACTTCATGTATCGATCATTTTGGGAATGCCATTTCATTTTTTGGGGACGTTACAAGGCTTAGAAGTTTAGAAGCAAATCTTGAAATTTTTCAGAAATTTTTAAAAACCCACTTTTTAGGGACCAGTACAGGTCTGAAGTCACTTTGTGAGGCTTACATAATAGAAACCACCCAAAAATTACCCCATTCTAGAAACTACACCCCTCAAGGTATTCAAAACTTATTTTACAAACGTCATTAACCCTTTAGGTTTTCCACAAGAGTTAATGGCAAATGGAGATAAAATTTCCGAATTTCAATTTTTTGGAAAATTTTCCATTTTAATCCATTTTTTCCAGTAACAAAGCAAGGGTTAACAGCCAAACAAAACTTAATATTTATTTCCCCGATTCTGTAGTTTGCACAAACACCCAATATGTGGTCGTAAACTGCTAAATTGCTGTATGGCCAAACTGCAGGGCGCAGAAGGAAAGGAACGCCATATGGTTGTTGAAAGGTGGATTTTGCTGGACTGGTTTTTTGACACAATGTCCCATTTGAAGCCCCCCGATGCACCCCTAGAGTAAAAACTCCATAAAAGTGACTTCATCTAAGAAACTACACCCCTCAAGGTATTCAAAACCAGTTTTACAAACTTTGTTAACCCTTTAGGTGTTCCACAAGAGTTATTGGCAAATGGAGATGAAATTTCAGAATTTCTATTTTTTGTTACCTTGTCTCAAAAAAAGTGTAATATAGAGCAACCAAAAATCATATTTACCCTAAAATAGTACCAACAAAACTGACACCTTATCCCGTAGTTTCCAAAATGGGGTCACTTTTTGGAGTTTCTACTGTAGGGGGGGCATCAGGGGGGCTTCAAATGGGACATAGTGTCAAAAAACCAGTCCAGCAAAATCTGCCTTCCAAAAACCATATGGCGTTCCCTTCCTTCTGGGCCCTGCCGTTTGGCCATACAGCAGTTTACAACCACATATGGGGTGTTTGTGCAAACAAGAGAATCAGGGCAAAAAATATTGAGTTATGTTTGGCTGTTAACCGTTGCTTTGTTACTGGAAGAATGGATTAAAATGGAAGATTTGCAAAAATAGCTGTTTTGGGACCGTTTTTATTTTTTGTTTTTTACATCGTTGAACTGACAGGTTAGATTGTGTGCTATTTCTATAGAGCAGGTTGTTACGGACGCTGCAATACCAAATATGACTACTTTGTGGGAGTTTTTGTTTCAGTTTTACATAATAAAGCATTTTTGAAAAAAATTATTTTTTAGAGTCTCCACATTCTGAAAGCCATATTTTTTTTTTTGGGTGACTGTCTTATGTAGGGGCTCATTTTTTTGCGGGATGAGATGGCAGTTTGATTGGCACTATCTTGGGGTGCATATGACATTTTGGTCGCTTGCTGTTACACTTTTTGTGATGTAAGGTGACAAAAATGGCTTTTGACACTGTATTTTTTATTTTTCTTGCTGTGTTCAGCTGAAGGGTTAGGTCATGTGTTATTTTTATAGAGCAGGTTGTGACGGACGCGGCGATACATAATATGTATGCTTTTTATTTATTTATATAAGTTTTACACATTAATATCATTTTTTAAAACAAAAAAAAAAACATGTTTTAGTGTCTCCATAGTTTGAGAGCCATATTTTTTATTTTTTTGGGTGATTGTCTTATGTAGGGGGCTCATTTTTTGCGGGATGAGGTGACGGTTAGATTGGCACTATTTGGGGGGTCATATGACTTTTTGATCGCTTGCTATTACACTTTTTGTGATGTAAGGTGACAAAAAAATGGCTTTTTGACAAAGTTTTTGTTTAATTTTTTTTGCAGTGTTTACTTGAGGGGTTAGATCATGTGATAATTTTATAGAGCAGATTCTTATGGAAGTGGAGATACCCAATATGTCTACTTTTTTTTTTATATTTAACACTAAAAAGCATTTTTGAAACAAAAAAAAATCATGTTTTAGTCTGAGAGGCATAGTTTTTTTATTGGCCAGTTGTCTTAGGTAGGGGCTCATTTTTATACAGTATCTGATTTTTTTTTTATATCTTTGTCACATTCAATCTTTATATTATTACTTATAGAACAAAGGTCAGTTGTCAGAAAATAAGGGAACAACAATTTATTTGGGGTCATTTACTAATCCGAAATACGCCTATATTAGGTGTATTTCAGGTGCCCTAACCGCTGTGCCGCAATCTGCGTCTTTTCCCCACTGAAGGCAGGTCTAAAAAAAAGTGGGTGGGGGGAAGGGTCCGGCAGGCCCGTCTCATTTACCATTTCCTACGCCTGTTTCAGGTGTAGAAAAAGGCTGAAATGTAAGAACTAGGAAGCTGTCTTACATTTAGAAGCTGGGTTGGATCCGCCGAAGTTGTGAAAAGGCCGGCGCCTCTACATAACTCTGGCGGATCCACCGCCAGCTATAGGGGATATTAAGACTGGCGTCTAAAACACTGGTCTTCGTAAATAACCCCCTAAATTTATAAGAATATACACTAAATTAACTAAATAACCACAAAGTTCATGCTGTAGCCCATCACTGGCATATATACTCACTCCTCTGAGACTGGCCTTACAGCATTCAGGACATTGGTGCAATTCCCTAGTATTTCAGACATCCCCTTTAATGGCCCCACCACACTTAGAATACATATGTCCCCCCCACATCACAAAAATACAGTAAATCAGATAGCCAGATGAGGACATTTAACCCTTGATGGGTAAAAACGAACAAACTGTTTGTTACATTTACAGGTCCCAGCGTCCTACAAGGAGCTGCAGACACCTTGCTATATAAAGGTAAGTGTCCTGTATATACAGTATCTGACAGTGTAAGGCCTCATTCAGACGGCCGTATGGCTTCAGTAAGTTCTTCTGGACACATGTCCGTTTTTTACGGATCCGCAAAAACGGAACGGATCCTGCAAAATATGTTCCTTTTTTGCGGATCCGCAAAAAACGGAAGGTGTAAATTGTATTTTTTTATAAAGTTATGATGGCAGAAATTTAAAAAAAAAAGGAGATGTGTATAAAAAAATCCTGTCACAGAACATTTCAGCCATTTTGTCTGGCTTTGACTGCACGGAGAGCTGTGTGAGACTTGTGCTTGGTCAGCATCTGTTTCAGACTATTCTTAGTGTGTCATGGCTACTAAGCAGGTGAATGAGGTTCTTCTGTACTGGCTCATTTCACGGAGATTCGGACGGCAGCCTGCTATGCTGTCTGAAGAGCCGAGAAGAAGGAGGTGGTGGGTTCATCCCATTGTCTCTCAGCGCCTACAGAAGGGCCAATTTCACACTTTGTATTTCGACTTACGGCATAATCCTGAGAAATTTCAGGGTTATTGCCGTATGTCGGTTGCTACCTTTGATATCCTGCTTGCGTCTCTCTGTTCTGGACTCACTTTCCAGGACACCACTATGAGGCGCAGCATTTCACCTGAAGAACGACTTCTTCTCACCTTGAGGTAGGTTTTTTTTTTTTTTTTAGTCACTTTGAATCCATCATTGATTGCTCTTTTTTTCTTTTTCTCTCCACAGGTTCCTTGCAACTGGAAACTCTTTTGCCTCCTTGCATTATGAGTACTTGCTGGGAATCTCAACCATATCCGGAATCGTCTGTCACACCTGTCAACTTATATGGCAGCGACTCCGTGAAGCGGTGATGCCCACCCCCACAGCAGATGATTGGCTCCAAATTGCTGATGGGTTTTATCAATCTTCGCAGTTTCCCAACTGCATTGGGGCATTGGATGGCAAACACATTCGTGTTAAGAAACCGCCTCACTCAGGGTCCCAATATTTTAATTATAAACAATATTTTTCTATAGTGCTGTTGGCATTAGTTGACAGTAATTATAGATTTATTATTGTTGATATTGGGGCCTATGGAAGCACAGCAGACGCCCGCATCTTCTGTTCTTCTAGAATGGGTGAACGGCTTCGTGCCAACCAACTTGCCTTGCCAGAGCCCAGACGACTACCCGGATCTTCTGCTTCAGCCGCTCCATTTGTAATCGTGGCAGACGAAGGCTTTGCATTATCTCCTCATGTAATGCGAGCATTTCCAAGACGCATTTGGATGACCGAAAGCGCATATTCAATTATCGTCTGTCTCGTGCACGTCGATATGTTGAATGTGCTGGAATACTCTCCAATAAATGGAGAGTGTTCATGTCATCCTTGCAAATGAGTCCGCAAAATGCCACCTTGGTGATACAGGCATGTGTGATTTTACACAACTTCACCAGGATTCATGATGTACCCTCTGAACCTGAAGTGGCCCCTTTTCCAACAACAACATCTGTTGGTTTAGACCATAATCCGCAAGGACGGCCTGGATCTGCTGGACTAGCAGTTCGAGAACTCTTTGCGGATTACTTCATAAGTCCAGAGGGTGCATTATCGTGGCAGCTGAACAGCATTCGTGGTACTCGGAGATAAATCTGTGGTAATGGTATTCCAAATTTAATCAAATTTAATTTTTTAGTTAGTTAGGTCCCATGGTTTTAGTTTAGATAGGGACTCACAAGATGATGAGGACCCTTGACGTGGGTTGTGAGCTTAGGTTTTAAAAAAATCATAATTTTTTCTTATGATTTTCATTAAAACTGACTAATTCCTCATCGATCACCATTCACGTATTTGAATTACCTCCAAATGTTTGGCGCCATTATTAAATAAAATAAGTTTGGTGTTTGTTTGTTTTTTCATTTTTCAGCATTGACGGGTACAGATTTCGGCACATTGCCGGATCACACGTTGGGCTTTTTATTTTATTATGGTTACCATGGCAGCCTGGACAAATAGTCCCAGCTCCCATGGAAATAGTAGCAGGGAGCGGGGAGCCTGGTACGTTTAGATTTCTGATAAATTTGCCAGCTGCCCGCATAGAACGATAAGTACTTTCTCCATGCTACTATTTCCATGTCAACTGTGACTTGAGGCATCCGATCTGCCATGGTAACATTGAAATCGTATTGAAGACTGATTAGTCTTCCTATGATTTCATGTCTGTTGCGTTTTTGACGGATACGGTGACCATGTCCCGAGACAGATTTTCACACCGGATCCTCACAACGCAGATGTGAAAGGGCCCTTAGAAGCACTCTAAACATTTTTAAATAAAACTCATATTACACATGTGATTTGATCACAAATGTAACATGACAAAGACATACATATGTGTGTGATTATAAAGTGTTGTAAGTGTTTGAGATAAAAAAGCTCTGGAAAAAAAATTTTTGACACAAATTTTACTAAAAAATATATCAAAAAAGGTAACAATAAAATAATATTATAAATCACAAAGATCACGGGTGAATGAATAGGGTTCAGTTGAAGAAGCAGAGGCCTCAGTGTATGACCGAGCTGGGGAATTGAAGGGCCATACATCCTTCCACCGAAATGATGTTGCTGGCTTGGAAACGATGGTAAGGGTGGTTGCGAGACAGATGGTTGAGGCACATGAAGTTTTTTCCGTTCCTCATTTAAAAATTATAAGTCGCCATGGGCATTTGGGGACCAGAGTACAGTTCTAAAACTGCGGTTATGGAGGCAATGCACATGTGTTGCCTGTTTTGAGGTACCCTTTTTAGAAAAGGGCCTAAGCCCAACATAATAGAATCCTCCTCACATTCAGGCCTGTTTCGGGACAAGAAATCGAGAACCCTGCTATCCACAACGTCTCGAGTTGCTTGTCCCGAAACAGGCTGAGGAGGAGGCGTGGCCCTTCGCTTTCGACGTGGCCTTGGCGCTCCCACATGTGGTGGTGTTGTGGTTATGTGGGGCGGTGGTGTCACAGCCATGGGAGGTGATGGCACCGGTGAGGACGGTTCCGCTGGGGACATACGGACGGGTTGACTTAGAGGAGAAGGTTGACTTGCCCCCTCTTCTTCCAGACTGTCCACCGTTCTGTGAAAATAAAAACGAATTAATGATGTGTAAAAATTAATATTAATTTCAATTTCAAAATATATGTATATTCACTTACGGCCGCAACTCAAATATGGGCTTCAGAAATTGAAGATGCTTGGTGTATATATATGGCTTTTTGGGTTTGCCGCCCGCATCGCCACTTCGTCCTTTGCGTGCCGTCTCTTCCCGACGAAACTGGTCGCGACAAGAGTGCCAGCGTGTCTTCAGACTTTTAACTGTAAAGCCAAAAGTTTAGATAGATATTTAATTAGGTTACATACATACAGATACATATACATACAGTATAAAGTGACATCATGCTCGTGCACTTTTAAAGATGAGCTGCATGCTCTGAAAAGTTGGCAAACTTTCCAGGGCATGCAGACCATGCTAGACAGTAAGAGGAGGACACAGGAATAAAGTGACATGAGGTAAAGTGTAAACTTACCCATCCTTTTTCTGGCTTTTGCGTCTCCTTTCGCCCATTCATCTGGCATTAGGATCTCGCCAATTTCAGCCCAGCCTTGGTCAACACGGTTCCGATCATGGTACAGATCGCTTCTTGTGTCCCATAGCTCCCCACGCTCCTGAACAAGGACAATCAGTCTTTCCACAGAATATGACATGGTCCTTCTCTAATGGCAGAATTTAACCAGTCTGATCAATCCAGACAGATCTGTCTGGATCTGTCTGGATATGTATCAATTTTGATTTTGGGGCAGAGCCAAAAATGCAGACATCCATCCGCAAAAATGCGGATGACATACGGAAACAATTCCGTTGGAATCCGCATATTTGCGGATCCATTGACTTGTATTAGGCCACGGACCGTTTTATGCGGACAAGTATAGGACAAGTGAGTTTTGTTTTGCGGATAAATTCAACGGAACAACGGATGCGGACAGCACACGGTGTACTGTCCGCATCTTTGAGGAGCCCATAGAAATGAATGGATCCGCATACATTCCGCAAAATTGCGGATCGGATGCGGATCCGTTCATACGGTCGTGTGAATGAGGCCTAAGAAGTGAGAATGACTTGTGTCACTTTCTGTCACCGCTGCTTACGTTTCTTGTGTTAACAAAATAGTCATGGCATCTCCTGGCACAATTAGATTTACCCTCATCCCCCATATTGTGCTATAATATTCTATCCTCTCGTCCACAAAGCAGTTTAGTTTTTCGGCTGATACTGTTTTCAAATTTTTCTTTGTGGTAGGAAAAATCCTCGCTTGCTGAGAAGTGACTGCAGACATGTGACAGTCTTGGCCTAGACAGATTTTTTGTATCATTACACCATGTACTTAATGATTGTTAATGGCTGTGCGGTTTCGCACCCAAAAAACTGTTGTTTTCCTGCAAAATTGTGCGCCCATTGGCAGCCAATTTAAAAACTGTGTCGACCGCATGATGACACAGTTTTTGCCCTCATATGGCTGCTGCTATTTGGGCATGTGCTCTTAGGCCCCATTCACATGACCCTATGTATTGTGAGGTCGGCAAAATGCAGATCAACAAAAAATTTGAAATCCTAAAGGTACTCATTGGTATTAGGGCCCCTTTGCGCATCTTGGCTGCAAAAAAGTGGCACAGATGTGGTATCGCGGTACTCAGGAGAAGTAGGGCAATGTGTTTTGGGGTGTATTTTTATATATACCCATACTTTGTGTGAGAAATATCTCTGTAAATGACAACTTTTTTTAAAATTTTATACAAAGTTGTCAATTTACAGAGATATTTCTCTCACCCATCATGGGTATATGTAAAAATACACCCCAAAACACATTGCCCTTTTTCTCCTGAGTACGGCGATACCACATGAGTGACACTTTTTTGCAGCCTGGGTGCGCAAAGGGGCCCAAATTCCAACGAGTACCTTTAGGTTTTAAATGGCTGCTCACAATTTAGCCCCGCCGAAAATGCCAGAACAGTAAACACGCCCCACAAATGACCCCATTTCGGGAAGTAGACACCCCAAGGTATTCACTGAGGGGCATACTGAGTCCGTGGGAGATTATTTTTTATTTTTTTTTCAGAAGTTAGCAGAAATGGAAACTTTATTATTATTTTTTTTTCCTCAGAAAGTGTCATTTTCCGCTAACTTGTGAAAAAAAATTAAATGATACATGAACTCACCATGCCCCTCTGCGAATACTTTGGGGTGTCTTCTTTCTAAAATGGTGTCATTTGGGGGGTATTTATACTATCCTGGCATTCTAGCACCTGAAGAAACATGACAGGTGCTCAGAAAGTCAGAGCTGCTTCAAAATGCGGAAATTCACTTTTTTGCACCATACTTTGTAAACGCTATAACTTTTACCCAAACCAATAAATATACACTTATTGGATTTTTTTTTTATCAAAGACATGTAGAACAATAAATTTAGAGAAAAATTTATATAGAAATGTAGTTAAAAAAAAAAATTACAACAGAAAGTGAAAAATGTCATATTTTTGCAAAAATTTCGGTCATTTTTGATTAATAGAAAAAAAAGTAAAAATGTCAGCAGCAATTAAATACCACCAAATGAAAGCTCTATTAGTGAGAGGAAAAGGAGGCAAAATTCATTTGGGTGGTAAGTTGTATGACCGAGCAATAAACGGTGAAAGTAGTGTAGTGCGGAATTGTAAAAAGTGGCCTGGTCATTAAGGGTATTTAAGCTAGGGGGGCTGATGTGGTTAAGGGAGTAGAGTGCTGTGGAGGTCACAGTTCAGGGGTCAGGTAGGGTAGCCATTCAAGTCCCCCTTAAAACCCTGCCCCCAGGTCCCGCTAAGTCACGCCTCTGATCCAGTTAGGCCACGCCCCACCCTCCGCAGCCGACAGGAAGTTAAAAAACTTCATTTGCCAAAATGAAGTTAAAAATCAACTTCTGTCAGCTGCAGAGGTGGGAGGGACGGTGATTTTTTCTCTGCAGCTCACTCTCAGACAGTACAGTGCTGCTGTCTTAGGGTAAGCTGTTAATGGTGTTCAATAAATCTTTATTCGTTTTAGTCAAGAAGCACAATAAACAAATGCGCAACAAGCGCCAGCAAAGTACAATCAATAGACAAAAGGTGCAGGATAGTGGTGCATACATCGGATAGAGGTACAGTACATGTCGAACATACAGAGTCCAACAAAGTCTGAGGCTTTTAAAGGTGGGGACGCAGACCCACAAAGTCAATATAAGGAAGCTGGAAGAGGTGTCGCAAAACGACTAGAAATCCAAGGCATCCATTTGTTGTGGGTTCTAGGGTAAGCTGTTAATAAGACCACGTCCCCTATCCAGTTAGGCCACACCCACTTCCCACTCTTTAGCCAACAAGGATTGAAAAAATGAAGTTAAAAATCAACTTCTAGGTCCCACTAAGCCACAACCCTGACCTGGTTAGGCCATGCCCCCCTACGCAGCCGACGGAAGTTAAAAATCAACTTCTGTCAGCTGTAGGGGTGGGAGTGAGGGTGACTTTCTTCTTGCAGCTCACGCTCAGACAGCACAGTGCTGCTGTCTGAGAATGAGCTGTAAAAAAGGACATCCCTGTGTCCGTCGGGGCCCTGTGCCAGACGGAGGACATGGAGTCTGAAAGCCGGACTGTCCGGCCTAAAACTGGACCTATGGCCCCCCTTGGGACAGGCTGCTGTGGAGGTCACGGTTAAGGGAATGGTCCGCTATGGAGGTCAGTGTTAAGGGGCAGATTGCTGTAAAGGCCACTGTTAAGGGGGAGGGCACCTGTGAAGGTCACTGTCAAGGGGGTGGTGTGCTGTGAAACTCACTGTTAAAGGGGAAGGCTGCTGTAAAGGTCAAAGTTACGAGGGTAGGCTGCTGTGGAAGTGCCATTATAAGGGACGGGGAACTGTGGGGGGTCAGTGTTAAGGGGTGGGGGGCTGTGGAGGTCACTGTTAAGGGGTGGAGGGGTGGAGTGCTGTAGATGTCACTGTTTTAGTGGATAGTGTCGATATATTTTAACGACACACACAAACATTGCATGAAATAGATTAAATATACCCCAGCGAAGCCGGGTCCTTCAGCTAGTCTGTAATATTTCTCTTCTATAATTCTCCAACAGATGGATGAAGATGGTGACCAACCCCCTCCCCGCATGTTCTGCTACTTACTTTTCAGCATAGGTGTCTTCCTTCCTGAGGGGTCTAGGTCCAGTCTGGGGATGGTGGAGAAGTAGTCAGTATGTTGTCCTTTATACATGGGAACAGACCCAGTGCTTTATGCTTCTACCCAGTGAGAATTCACAGTAGATATTATTTTTTACTAGACATTACTTTGGCCAGAAAGGTCATTGATATTAACCTGCGCTGTATTTTCTACTATAGACCCTTCGCTTATCAGAAGACCGAATTTCATCCTGGTCTGGAGACCATCATGTAAGTATATAGAAGTAGCAGAGCAGAATGTAGACTATGGGGGTGATTTACAAAGAATGGCTTTTTGACTGGGTTTTTACTCCTCTTTTCAGGCATAAACACAGTAAATTTGTTGGGGCCGAAGTCCCAGCTCCGGCCTGGCAGATCTCCGCCATGTGGCAAGGATAGCGCTAAAACGTAAATGACCCCCTATGATTTAATACTTGTATGTTATAAGATATCTGTATATTGGTCTGTCTATTTATATTGGACATTTTATGTTATATAATAGAGAAGTGGAGGAAAATGACATGGAAGAGGAGGAGATACCCAGGTGAGTACTGAAGGCTAAATATTCCATGGGATTACATTTTTGTACTGGTCCGCAGATATTGAGGTAGTAGTACTGGTCTGCAGATATTGAGGTAGTAGTACTGGTCTGCAGATATTGAGGTAGTAGTACTGGTCTACAGACATTGGGGTAGTAGTACTGGTGTGCAGATATTTAGGTATTAGTACTGGTCTGCAGATATTGAGGTAGTAGTGCTGGTGTGCAGATAGTGAAGTAGTAGTGCTAGTCTGCAGATAGTGAGGTAGTAGTACCGGTGTGCAGATATTGAGGTAGTAGTATTGGTGTACAGATATTGTAGTTGTACTGGTGTGCAGATATTTAGGTATTAGTACTGGTCTGCAGATATTGAGGTAGTAGTGCTGGTCTGCAGATAGTGGGGTAGTAGTACTGGTGTGCAGATAGTGAGGAAGTAGTACTGGTGTGCAGATATTTAGGTATTAGTACTGGTCTGCAGATATTGAGGTAGTAGTACTGGTCTGCAGATATTGAGGAAGTAGTACCGGTGTGCAGATAGTGAGGAAGTAGTACTGGTGTGCAGATATTGAGGTAGTAATACTGGTGTGCAGATATTGAGGTAGTAGTATTGGTGTACAGATATTGTAGTTGTACTGGTGTGCAGATATTTAGGTATTAGTACTGGTCTGCAGATATTGAGGTAGTAGTGCTGGTGTGCAGATAGTGAAGTAGTAGTGCTGGTCTGCAGATAGTGAAGTAGTAGTGCTGGTCTGCAGATAGTGAGATAGTAGTACTGGTGTGCAGATAGTGAGGAAGTAGTACTGGTGTGCAGATATTGAGGTAGTAGTACTGGTGTGCAGATATTGAGGTAGTAGTACTGGTGTGCATATAGTGAGTTAGTAGTACTGGTTCGCAGATATTGTGGTAGTAGTACTGGTGTGCAGATAGTGAGGTAGTAGTACTGGTGTGCAGATAGTGAAGTTGTAGTACTGGTGTGCAGATAGTGAGGTAGTAGTACTGGTGTGTAAATACTGAAGTAGAGCGGTATATTTTTAATGCCACTTCTAGTAATGAGGTATTTCTAATACAATTACAGCAGCCATTTCTGAAGCTACTCATTACATATACTGTATGTGTGTGTGTGTGTGTGTGTATATATATATATAAATACACACGTTCTCCATGAAGTCGAATGTAACCTTGAGATTCTATATTTTAACAAGGTGTAGAAATATTTTGCTGTGTAATATTGTATCATATGTGTTGCTAGGATGTAACTAGAACCATTGGACATAATGTACAACTATACTTCCTTTTTTTTGGTTCTTTTTCTGTCTAGCAGAAGCAGCGCTAAGGAGACCAGGCGTCCATCTAGGTGAATACCATTGTGATTAATGCAATTACGCTTCTGACAAACTGCAAACACAAAAGTCAAAAACAACACATTGGTTTCTACCTTGTTAAAAGGAGAGCACACAAACTAAACTGCAGCATACACCGATTCACCAGATTAGTACTCAGCGGTATGGGCAGGGTGAGAGCAGGGACACACATGGTATACCGGTGGTTGCAGTGTCTCATAGTATTCTTTAGATTACTACCTGCTGAACTCCAGGGACGTAGCCAAAGGCTCATGGGCCCTAATACAAGTTCAGCTTGGGCCCCCTTTACCTCAGTACTTTGTGGCAAGGGCCAGGGGTGCAACCCTCAACCTTTCTGCTGTCTGAGGCAAAAATTTAAACAGCACCCCCCAATGCCAAATTCTCAGCCTAACCCCTTTCCTCCAGCTCTACTGTTAAATACATACTTGGAAAACATGACATATGGCATTACAAAATATACAGGATAATACACCACTACATGCCTCTTACATCCAGTGATGTCTCCTTTAAAGGGATTCTTTCACCCCCAAACCCCAATTTTCACTACTTACATCATTATTTGGTAAATAGTGCCCCCATTATATAGCCACTTACCCCATAATTTTTAAACTTACAGATGATGAGAAAACGAAGTTTATAATACCTGTCAATCAATAGTGAAGGAGCCCAGGGGCGGCGTCATACCGGCCGGAGCCCAGGCCGCGCGCTTATCTAACTTTTCTACCACGCCCCCTTTCACCCAGGCGGCCCGCCCATTGTGATGCGCTTGGCCTCGTCCAGAACTGGCCAAATCCCGCGCCTGCGCCGTGGATCGGGCAGTCCGCGCCTGCGCACTGGATTCCCGATTACTGGCGCAAGCATCGGGCTACCCTGTGCGCAGGCGCGGGCCCGTACTGCGATGGGAGGGAGGCAGGCAGGGTGACAGCCAGCTCCAGCGCCCACGACTCTTCCTGAGGCTCCGATCCTGCGCTGGTACACTATCGCAGTACGGGCCCCGCGCCTGCGCACAGGGTAGCCCGATGCTTGCGCCAGTAATCGGGAATCCAGTGCGCAGGCGCGGACTGCCCGATCCACGGCGCAGGCGCGGGATTTGGCCAGTTCTGGACGAGGCCGAGCGCATCACAATGGGCGGGCCGCCTGGGTGAAAGGGGGCGTGGTAGAAAAGTTAGATGAGCGCGCGGCCTGGGCTCCGGCCGGTATGACGCCGCCCCTGGGCTCCTTCACTATTGATTGACAGGTATTATAAACTTCGTTTTCTCATCATCTGTAAGTTTAAAAATTATGGGGTAAGTGGCTATATAATGGGGGCACTATTTACCAAATAATGATGTAAGTAGTGAAAATTGGGGTTTGGGGGTGAAAGAATCCCTTTAATGTAGTCAGTCTCTTTCCTCATCTTCTCCATTCGGACCAGATGCCATGATGATTTCTTTCAGCCATCTCTTGTCTCTGCAGAGTTTGACAAACAGACATCTTAGTCTCCTATGTTTCCATCATCCTCCCCATCTTCTCAACACCGCATCCTGCCCCCCCCCCAATACTGTTTCCACTGTTTTCCCTAACACTATACTGCAGAAACAGTCCCCCTGAAAATATTAGGAGCACGCATTCAATAATCAGAACCCCATATCAGACCCAATATCAGACCTTAGATGAGACCACCATATCAGATCAAACCGCCATATCAGATCCCCAAATCAAATACCCATATCAGATCCTCAGACCCCCATATCAAACCTCAGATAAGACCCCCATTAGAGATCTCCATGTCAGATGCGCATATTAGATCATCAGATCAGACCCCCGAATCAGAACCTCAGATCAGTCACCTATATCACATCTAAGATCAGAATCTCAAACCCCCATATCAGATCCTTGGACCCTAATATCAGACCTCACATCAGACCCAAAATAAATAAATTGACTTGCCTCTCCTGTTCCACCGCTACTCTCCAGGTCTGGCCTTCTCTTCCTGCATTTTGAGCTTCCGATCTTAACGGGGACCGCGCTGCACTGTGACCTGAATGCGTACCATCATGTTAGGTCACTACGTCCTGACGCTGTACACAGTTAATATATGTTGACCAGAGAACTCTTTTAAAGATCATTAACAAATTGCTAAGATGCAGATGCTAAAATATTCTTGGTGAAATGTGATCTTCCATACAGAAAAATAATATTTCCAGTAATTTTGTTTTCATGTATCATAAATCGTTGTCAACCCATTTGTCTGCACAGTACTATGTTAATGGTATGTTAGAATATGGAACCAAAATCACTCATAGTATGTATGACGGTTGTAATGGTGTAAACATCTGTCTTATGGGGTCTCAATTAATGTTATGCTAAATGTATTTACCTCAATAACAACAGCTTAAAGCAGTGAGAGTAGCCTATGGAAGTGTGCTGCACATAGTATTGTACCTGCTGATCTCTTGGTTTAAGATGCCGCCCTAGTTAACATTTATTATACCTGTAGGTCCGAAGAGGAAATATGATAAAAGACAAAAGACAATATGCTGTTTAGCTAATAACCATTTACCAAAAATACTTTGTACTGATGCATACAGGCCTCGCATATTCATGAGAAAAGGGTTTCCTAGTGATCGACTTGATTGTTCAACAGTTTTCCTCTTTTTTTACTGTGATATGTAGACTTTAAAGATGTAATATTTTTTTTTTATATTTACAATGGCGGCATTTTTTTTATTTCCTTAAGACTTGTGAACGGAATCTGTGAATAGCTCACTCTATTCTCTAGATGGAGTGGGTGCTCTAGCCACCTTGTTTACACCCAAAACAATGAGAGAAAATATATATATGAACGCTGAAGGGCTGGCACTCCTATGCATATGGGTCAATGGTCATTTGTTCATTTGAACAGTGTATCAAAAATATATCACTGAGTAGAATAAATTGTGGATAAAATTGATTAAATTTAATAAATTGCTTACTATAAAAATGAGTATACTCTTACATATAAATAACACCAGTATATAATGTGTACAAACAATCAATAAAAATGTGCTGCTAAAAAGTCCTCTTAAAAAATATCCTCCATATCCCTGTTATGGGAAAAAAACAGTAGCAACCAGAGTCCTCCTTATCCCTGTAAAGGAAAACGATTCACATGCAGTAATAGTTCTCTGGATTGTAGTTAGAGTCTCTTATTAAGTGATATTTTCCAAATGTATATAGTTTTGTATTGATGCACCTGAAAAGGTGTAGCTCACCGCTGTGGGTTGATATCCAGCTCTGCCGCTGTGAAGAGAAAAGGTAGAGGTACCTTAGACCAGCTCTGTGACTCAGAGCGGTCCCGCTGCAGTCTTTCTCCCTCGCTGGTTCTCGGCAGCCTCTGCACTCGATCTCCGCTTCTCCTGACTCCCTCTGCCCGCGCGCCTGGATTCAGTCCTCAGTTGCCACGTGTCTTCGGCGTCCGCGGGATGGAGCGGAGGGGAGAGAGTGTAAATTGTAAAGTACTTTGGAGCGCTCCGTTTCGTCTAAATATGACCGGCCACAGTTTATTAATATGCTCTAGGGGTATTCACATTAGCCCAGACGCGTTTCAGGGAGTCCTCTCCCATTCTTCAGTGGGACTTCCTTAAGACTTGTGTTTGGTGTATCTGTAGGTTGTTGCCACTGAGTAGGAGGCATTAATGTCACCAGAAGAAGGAGGCACTATGAACATCTGAAAAAAGTGCCTATAACAACTGGAGGTGCCTATAACATCAAAGGGAGGAGGGGGCCAATACCATCGGCTGGAGGAGAAGGAGCCCATACCATCTGCTGGAGGAGGAGACGCACTTTACATCTGTTGGAGAAAGAGGCATCCATAAAATCTACTGGAGGAGAAGACACCCATAACATTTGTTGGAGGAGGAGAGGCCCATAACATCTGGTTGGGGAGAAAGCACCCATAACATCATGAAAATATTTTGAGGATGAAGCCACCGTTATCATCAGGAGTAGGTCTTCATAACGTATGGAGGAATTAAAATATACCTATAACATCTGGTGGAGTAGGGGCACCCTGAAGAAATGGAGCAGGAGAGACACCTGTAACATCTGAAGGAGTAACTGTTGACTTCATGATTAGTTGTAACTACTATTGTAACTACAGAAGGAGTTGGAGGTATGTATACCATCAGGAGGAAAAGAAGGCAGTACCTGTGTCATCAAGAAGAAAAGGAGAAAGAGATTACTGTACCATTATTTAGATGAACAACCATGGACTATCTGATACATATAGTATATTGTACTTTGCTCTTAGTACTATTATATATTAGTACCCATTTTAGCCATTTTTCCATCATATTGAAAAAATGTGTCCCCAATTCCTGGTGTAAAATCATAATCTTATAGAAACAGTGCCTGCATCCTCTTCTTAAATGATGCAGATACAGAATGCCACAATTTCATAGTAAATCCATGATTTAAGGGGTTTTCCAAGAAGAAAAAAACTGCTCCAGGATATCTTAAAATGAGAAAGATGGTTTACTCACCTCCACTGATCCTCCGCTGCTGCATGTCGGAAACACTAGGAAAGGCCCAATCAGCCAATCATTGGCCTTAGCGTCTACCTACCTCAAACAGTGATTGGCTGAGTGGACTTTTCCTACTGTTCTAGAGCATGTTGAGCCATTACAGTAGGTGCAGAGCAGTAGCGGGAATCGGTGGAGGTGAGTAAAGATTCTTCATATTCTAAAAAGTTGTTTGAAGTGACTAACTTATTCCTCACAGTGAGCAGAGATTTACTGTAAATTGAACTGTGACATGGAGTCTTAGGCCCCTTTCACACGAGCGTGTCCGGATTAGGTCCGGATGCGTTGCGGATGCCAAGCTATTCAGTTTTGCCTGCGATTGCGTTCAGTTGTTCAGTTTTTTCCGCGCGGGTGCAATGCGTTTTGATGCGTTTTTCACGCGCGTGATAAAAAACTGAAGGTTTACAAACAACATCTCCTAGCAACCATCAGTGAAAAACGCAACGCACCCGCACTTGCTTGCGGATGCAATTTGTTTTTCACGCAGCCCCATTCACTTCTATGGGACTAGGGCTGCGTGAAAAACGCAGAATATAGAACATGCTGCGATTTTCACGCAACGCACAAGTGATGCGTGAAAAAAACGCTCATGTACACAGACCCATTGAAATGAATGGGTCAGGATTCAGTGCAGATGCTATGCGTTCACGTCACGCATTGCACCCGCGCGGAAAACTCGCTCGTGTGAAAGGGGCCTTAGGCTGCATTCACACGAGCGTGATTTCCGAGTGGGTGCAATGCGTGATGTGAACGCATTGCACCCGCACTGAATCCTGACCTATTCATTTCTATGGGGCTGTGTACATGAGCGTTTTTTTTCACGCATCACTTCTGCAACGCGTGTAAATCGCAGCATGCTCTATCTTATGCCTTATAAACGCATCCGCAGCCCCATAGAAATGAATGGGGCTGCGTTAAAAACGCATCGCATCTGCAAGCAAGTGCGGGTGCGTTGCGTTTTTCACTGATGGTTGCTAGGAGATGTTGTTTGTAAACCTTCAGTTTTTTATCACGCGCGTGAAAAACGCATCAAAACGCATCAAAACGCATTGCACCCGCGCGTAAAAAACTGAACAACTGAACGCAATCGCAGGCAAAACTGAATGGCTTTGCCTGTGAAATCGCACAGTTTTCACTGAACGCATCCGCAACGCATCCGGACCTAATCCGGACACGCTCGTGTGAACCCAGCCAACAGGAGGGAACTGAAATTCCTACTGCCTCCTGGTCAGACGCTCTGTTTTTTTAGTTATATCATATTATATATAGTATTATTTATAGGAAATAAATATAAGGGAAGTTACTATCAAGCTTGCAAATGGGTGCACTAAGGGGGCATACCTATTGTGAGGGGGCACTGAAGGGTCATAACTACTGTGTGGTATCACTAAGGGAACATTCTACTATCTCGGGTCACGAAGAGGGCATTCTACTCTGTGGGCACTCTATTATGAAGGGTGCACTAAGTGGGAATAACTCCTGTGTGGGGGCACTAAGGGTGGGCCCACTCTTGGAATTTCTGCACTGGGTCCACCAATGTTTACACCTGAATTTGGGGATTTTCTGCCATTCTTCTCTGCAGATACTCTCAAACTCTGTCAGGTTGGATTGGGACTGCCAGTGGACAGCCATTTCCGGTCTCTCCAGAGATGTTAGTTTGGGTTTAAAACAGAATTGAAAAAAAAGAAAAATAGAGGGTTAATAGCAAGACTATCTTGGAAAGGAATTCCAAGGGGTCTAAGGAATAAACAGGAAGGGTGCCAAAAGGTGAACGTTTTTGAAGATATTAGTTGTAGTATCAGTCTAGTAGAGAGCAATTGTAAGAAAATGGAAAGGCCGCGGTTAGTAGTTACTTGTACATGGAAATCCAGCACATAAGTAAATGTACAGATAAAAACATAAAAAACTAACCACAACTAGGGCGCCAATCGATCTATAAATGGAAAATACAGAACAAGCTTTTGAATCCACCAGTGAGGCCCAATGCTTACAGTGGATGAGGGTATATAATCAATCAATGTGTTCAACCAATATAAAGAAGAGGTCAGATATACCTTTATAAACTTTAGAATCAATTAAAAACATTATAAATGGACATCACTCACCTCACCCTGGAGGAGTTTTTGTGGGATAAAGCTCAAGACACCCACAAAAAACAATCCTCCCTCTCCTGGATCTTTTGTAGAATCTTAGGAAGAAGCAGCAGCCCTGGGTCAGGATCTTCTTGCAAAATGCTTTATTCAAACAACAGGAATAGCTCAACACGTTTCAGGGTGATAACAGGTCCCCTTCATCAGGAGTAGTCAATATCAAGATCTTTATATAGTGTTATTCTAACAGAAAAGAGGTCCGACTAGGAGGTCCGATGACGTCACTTCCAGTCCCCGGTAGTGATGAGCTCCAAGGTGGAACGCATAAAAATAAATAATAAATAGCATAAATAACAATCCCTTGTTTGGGGTGAAAGGGAGCTCGGGAGGCCAGTCCTGTAAAAGAAAAAACTGTCAGGGAAAGGTAGGGCGGCTAGCCGTGGCTCAGCTCCGAAACCAGACCTATTTCCGGTCTGTGGAACGCACAGCGGGCTAGTGTCCATGCGCGGATGAGAGAGGACCGGAGTGGAGGTGTGGAACGCACATGGAATGTGCGATACTATGGCTGAACCGCACGGCAGGCTAGTGCGCATGCGCACATGCAAAAGGGTTGGGAGGGAGGCATGGAACACACATATACTGTGCGATACCTCGTCTCAACCGGACACCTCTTCTAGGAAGAAACATAACAGTACCTTATACTGGTGGAGGAGAAAATATATCATATAAAACTAGGGATATAGGACAAGATTGTGAGTATTAAATAAAAACATATTGTAAATATATGTACAGGTACTTTTTACCAGGATGTTAAAATGGATGTGTAAAAAAGTAATTAATATGGGATATTAGAAGATCAAAACGGGGGACTCCCATGATGTATCGTCCCTTAGCGGATAAATTGCAAGGTGGAGTGACACTGCCTATTCAAAAGGAAGGGTTATATAAATCTGGGCATTTTATGGTGTAATACACTTAAAGGATAACTGTCATATTTTATTTTTTCCATATTTTGATAAAGGTGATTAGTATCACCTTAGTGGCCATTTTCATATTTTATATTAAATCTTCCTAAACACTTAACATCAGTCAATTTGTCCCCCATAGCGCCTATTCTCACCTTACACTAAAACTGGGTTGCTAGGAGAGGTCCGTCTATCTGTTAGCTATACTGGAGGACGGGAGACGCACGAGCAGGCTTCCCTGCTACGTGCGTGCGCGCTCACATCTATTCCCGGAAGTGAGAGCTCTCTAGTGTTAAAATTCCGGTTTCAGGCTGCGTTCTCCACTCTGGAGACCGCAGCCTGAAATCGGGTAAGTGCCCCTGTGTGCTGCAGTGCCCCCAGAGCCTTTTTATAAATAAATGCACCGTAAGAAAATAAAAACCATGTAAACAAAGCTATTTTTTTGTCACCTTATGACAAAAATTCCAACACAAAGCGATCAAAAAGGCGTACACCCCCCAAAATAGTACCAATAAAACCGTCACCTCATCCTGCAAAATATAAGCCCCTACCAAAAACAATCGGCCGAAAAATTAAAAAACTATGGCTCTGAGACTAAAACATGATTTTTTTGTTTCGAAAATGCTTTTTTGTGTTAAATGTAAACATTTTTTTAAAAAGTAGAGATATTATGTATCGCCGCGTCTGTAAGAACCTGGTCTATAAAAATACCACATGACCTAACCCCTCAAGTGAACACTAAAAAAATTTTAATAAAAACTTTGTCAAAAAGCCATTTTTTGTCACCTTACATCACAAAAAGTATAATGGCAAGCGATCAAAAAGTCATATGACTCCCAAAATAGTACCAATCTAACCATCACCTCATCCCGCAAAAATGATACCCAACCTGAGACAATCACCTAAAAACTGAAAAAACTATGGCTCTCAGACTATAAAGACACTAAAATATGATTTTTTTTGTTTCAAAAATGATATTATTGTGTAAAACCTAAATAACTAAAAAAAAGGTATACATATTAAGTATCACCGCGTCCGTAAGGACCTGCTCTATAAAAATATCACATCACCTAACCCCTTAGCGGAACACTGTAAAAAAATTAAATAAAAACAGTGCCAAAAAAAGCTAAAAAAAGCAAATTTTTGTCAGCTTACATCACAAAAATTGCAACACCAAGCGATCAAAAAGTCGTATGTCCCCCAAAATAGTACCAATCAAACAGACACCTCATCCCGCAAAAAATGAGACCATAACTAAGACAATCAGTCAAAAAATAAAAAAAGCTATAGCTCTCAGAATATGGAGACACTAAAACATAATTTTTTTGTTTAAAAAATGCTATTATTGTACAAAACTTAAATAAATAAGAAAAATTATACATATTGGGTATTGCCACGTCCGTAACGATCTGCTCTATAACAATAACACATGATCTACCCTGTCAGATGAATCTTATAAAAAATAAAAACAGTGCCAAAACAGCCCTTTTTTGGTTACCTTGCCTCACAAAAAACGTAATATAGAGCAATTAAAAATCATATTTACCCCAAAATAGTACCACTGGCAATCCCCTAGTTTCTAAAATGGGGTACATTTTTGGGAGTCTCTACTGTAAAGGTGCGTCAGGGGGGCTTCAAATGGGACATGGCATCTAAAAATCAGTCCGGCAAAATCTGCCTTCCAAAAACCATATGGCGCTCCTTTCCTTCTGTGCCTTGGCGTCTGTCCTTACATCAGTTTACGACCACATGTGAGGTGTTCCTGTAAACTGCAGAATCAGGGAAATAAATATTGAGTTTTGTTTGGCTGTTAACCCTCGATGTGTCCCCATGACAGTAATTCTGCAGCCCATGTATGTCCCCCTATCACACCAGTCATTCTGCACATATGTGTCCCCATGACAGTAATTCTGCAGCCCATGTATGTCCCCCTATTACACCAGTTATTCTGAACATATGTGTCCCCATGACAGTAATTCTGCAGCCCATGTATGTCCACCTATTACACCAGTTATTCTGCACATATGTGTCCCCATGACAGTAATTCTTCAGGCCATGTATGTCCCCCCCTAGCACAGCAGTGATACAGCACATATGTGTCCCCATGACAGTAATTCTGCAGCCCATGTATGTCCCTCTATCACAGCAGTGATACAGCACATATGTGTCCCCATGACAGTAATTCTGCAACCCATGTATGTCCCCCTATCACACCAGTCATTCTGCACATATGTGTCCCCATGACAGTAATTCTGCAGCCCATGTATGTCCCTCTATCACAGCAGTGATACAGCACATATGTGTCCCCATGACAGTAATTCTGCAGCCCATGTATGTCCCTCTATCATAGCAGTGATACAGCACATATGTGTCCCCATGACAGTAATTCTGCAACCCATGTATGTCCCCCTATCACACCAGTCATTCTGCACATATGTGTCCCCATGACAGTAATTCTTCAGCCCATGTATGTCACCCTATCACACCAGTCATTCAGCACATATATATGTGCCACTATCACAGTAGATCTAAGGTGGTTAGTTACAAGCAGATCACATCTCTGCTGCCCATGCTGTAATGGAAATGAACTCACACTGCATGTAGTGATTTTTACATAGAAACACTGTAAAAGCAGAGCATGTGCAGCAAAGGCTGAGTGTGGTGCTGGAGCATGTGGGGGATACAACCATGCCTGACCACCACGAACATATAACATGAATAATAAAGAAAATATATAGTGTAAGGCAGTGCAATTATATTATAAAGACTAGCTTAACATTAGTTTTCCAAGCTACAGCCAAGTTTTGTCCAAGCTACAAAGAATCTTCACACAGTTCTACCACTTCCTAAAGTGTATGTGATAGCAGGAGGGGGGCGTGTTTAAGTGTGGAGAGCACCTATTGGTTGAGGTGCAGAAGCTAGTGCACGAGGAGCTCAATGCATTGTGGGTAGTGAGGGCAGGAGGGGTTAGATTCAGGATGAGTCATCAGTGGCCATTTTAACTGAATAAGGAAATTGCAGTTTTATGCAGACTGGTTGCTAAGGGCTGGATCTTATGAAATATGGGGTGAGTAAGTCTAATAGTTATTGATTCTGAAATATCATGTTATTAGTAACTATATATATGAACATTGAAATGTAGGTCTAAATGTGACAGTTATCCTTTAACCAGGAGCTGCATAGAAAAAAAAGTGTCCCTGGGGCTGGAATGATGGGGGAAAGTTAATAGAACAGGGGACATCTTGGGGGGCGGAGCTTGACCGCCGACTGAGCCGGACGCATGTGAGGGAGCTCCTCTCCTCATCATCCCGCAAAGCAGTTTATTAAGCGGCTCAACTCACCTCAGCATGGGCAAAGTGGGCAGGTGGGTCCCTAAAGACAAAGTGGATCCAACTAGACCAGAAAGAAGCCCCTCCGACATGGAAAAATACCTGAACAAGCGGCTGGCAGTCACTGCAGCGGATCCGGAGGCCTAGGAGCCGCTATCGCGACACTTTCTGCAGCAGGCCCTGTCCTCGGCCTTGTCCTCGGCTTTGGCCCCTGTGATCCAGGACCTTTCAGAAATAAAAGGGGACATTAAGCACATTGGCAATCGGGTGGAGATGCTTGAAAACTCACAGTCTGCCCTCCTGACGTATGCACGCGCGCTGAGGGACAACCATACGGCCTATGTATCCTCCCTGGACTCTGCCTACTCTCTCCTGGAGGACCAGGAAAATAGGAGCAGACGGAAGAATGTCCGCCTCAGAGGCCTCCCTGAGACCGTACTCCATGAGGATTTACCAGCGGCCATGAACGCCATTTTTACTGAGCTCCTGGGCGAGGCCCGCGCCTCTGAGGTGGTGATAGAGAGAGTACATCGCTCTCTGAGACCTAAGCCTAAAGCGGGAGAGCAGCCGCGGGACGTCGTTTGCGGACTTTTAAGGTACATTGATACCGCAGCCATCTTCAAAGCGGCCAGAGACCGCAAAGAAATATGCTTTGAGACAGTCAAGATCCTCCTTTTCCAGGACCTTGCGCCCTCAACCCTGAACAAACGTAGGGCCCTCCGCCCTATCACTGATCTACTGAGAACCAAGAGGACCCCGTTCAAGTGGCTGTTCCCCTTTGGCCTCACCTTTTCATTGGAGGGTAAAAGATGTACAATACGATCCCCTTGTGACCTACCGGCGGCCTGGAACCTGCTCAACGCTACACCTCAGGACATACCCTCCTGGCTGCCTTCGGCCGAACTTGGGGTCCCGCTACCTGACCTGCCGGAGGTATTCTGTTGGTCCAAAGTTCCGCCAAGGAAGAAGTCGGCTTCCAGACCCAAGGACCGCTGAGGGACCTGAGACCGGATGGGTCCACTATACTTTTCTCTATACTGTTATGGGATGCTGGACTGGGGCCTCTCATGTATGCGATTGTTGGCCTGGTAGACGTCCCTTAACGTTACCAGAACTGTGAGGGCCGGACGTATGTCCTTGAACGCCCGGTTTAGTTTCTGAGTTATTTCAACGTTTGCACTTAAATCTTATCCACACTGGCGCTGCTCGGAGCACTGCTCCCCTGGCACGGACAGTACTCGCTTTGCCTACTTTAGCTCTGAATGTTTTACTGTTTGTATGATTTACAAGTTTGAGCCTTTTTACAGACCCAGATTATAATGGGTTTCGTTATGTTCTTGTGCTTTGCGGAAGGGTGTACTTGCTATGCTGTCGCGACACTTAGTTGGTCACCACAACATGCCGGCACTCCCCCCCCCGAACCTGGTTACTAGGTTCCATAAATTTCTCTGGTGCTACACGCACTTTTGCACTGTTCCATATCTGGTGATGTGTTTGGTTTTACCCCCCTTTATACTCCTGGTCTGTCCAATAAGCGTTTCTGTGTCTATCAATCAATATTTCCCATGGGGACGGCACTAAAGTGCACCTCTCTCAATGTGAGAGGTTTTAACACCCCTCAAAAGAGGTCACAGATTTCCCGCCTTATGCGGAGTTCCCATGCTGATATTTGTTTCCTACAGGAACTTCACTTTAGGACAGCCCGCACCCCCAACCTCCCTACTTTCTATTTTAGACACTGGTATGTGAGCACCTTTGACAAAGCCTCTAGAGGAGTGGGCATAGCTATTGCTAAACATGTTCCTTTTGTACTTTAAGCTCTGTTGCAAGATCCTGAAGGCCGCTTTGTCTTCGTCAAAGGCAAGATAGGTAACGAGATGGTCACACTGGTAAGCCTTTACGCACCGAACAGAGGTCAGTTCGAGTGGTTATCCTCCACGCTGTCGCTGTTATCCACTTTTGCTGAGGGGATGTGGCTGGTGAGTGGTGACATCAATGTGGCACTAAACCCGTCCATTGACGCATCGGAGGGCTCCTCGCAGCTGACGCAGGCAGTTCTGGGACGTATTAATAAGTGCTTCTCTAAGGCCCACTTAGTAGATACGTGGCAGTTGCTACACCCATCTGACCGAGATTTTACATTTTTCTCGCCGGCTCATAAAGTGTACAAGCGGTTAGACTACATCTTTCTTTCGGATAGTCATATTGGCCGTTTGGTAGCGTCATCTATAGGCTCCATCACGGTTTCTGATCACGCCCCGGTGTCCACTTCCCTTCATTTAGGGAACCTCCCTTGCCCTACTAGGCAGTGGCGTCTTAATGAAACTCTGCTGGACAGAGATGCGGATGGGGCTGCGGTCGCCCAGAGGTTGAGATGGTTCTTCACAGAAAACACCACAGAGGACGTATCTGTCCCTTCTATTTGGGAATCACACAAATCAGTTCTAAGGGGGGAACTTATAGCGCTAGGAAGTAGAGTGAAAAAAGACAGACAGAATACATTGCAATCACTCCTGGCCCGGATTGCCGCATTGGAGTCTGTGCATAAGAGATCCAGGGCGCAATCCTCACAAGACGAGCTGGTACGACTTAGGAAGGAACTAAAGGACCATCTCAACCTCTGTAATGCCAAGGTGTACCAGTATGCTAAATTTCGCTTCTATGCCCATGGAGACAAGGGGACTAGACTGATGTCCTCCTTGGTGAAACAGAGGAAGGAAGCTTCTTTTATACCTGCCATTAAAACGACAGATGGGCGAATGGTCCATAATACAACTGAAATTGCCTCTGAGTTCCAAAAATTTTATATTATAGCGCCCTGTACGGACTAGGAGACCCCAGTGGGGACTTAGACATAGAAGATTTCCTCAAAGACCTGCAGCTGCCCTATCTCCCTGATTCAGATAAAGATTCTCTGTTAGCCCCCATCACAGAGGATGAGGTGAGAAAAGTATTAGCATCCATGCCCCTAGGGAAAAGCCCCGGCCCTGATGGCTTCCCTGTAGGGTATTATAAGAAATTTGTGGATATTCTAGCTCCCCACTTGACCCTATGGTGTAATGCTCTACTGACGGACTCCCATCTACATAGACAATCCTTGGAGGCGACTGTCACCATTTTACCGAAAGGAGGCAAAGACCCGTGCCAATGTGGCAGTTACCGCCCCATCTCCCTTCTTAATGTCGATGTTAAGATATGGGCGAAAATCCTGGCGAACAGATTGGGCTCCCTCCTCCCCAAACTTATCCACCCAGATCAGTCGGGCTTTGTCCCGGGTAGAGAGGGAAACCACAACTCATGTAGATTATTGTCTGTGATCCAACTGGCCAGGGCAAAACAGATCCCTCTTGTCCTGTTGGGCATAGATGCGGAGAAGGCCTTTGACAGGGTGAGCTGGAGATTTCTAGAGAAGGCACTGGAGAAATTTGGGATTCCTGTCCAGTTTCGTAAGGCCATCATGACCCTTTATGAACACCCCAGTGCCCGTATCAGAGTTAATGGGACCTTGTCACCTCCCTTCTCTATTAGGAATGGGACTCGTCAGGGATGCCCATTGTCGCCGACCCTTTATGTCCTGGCTATGGAGACCCTTCTTCAGGCCATTAGGGAACATCCTGGGATTAAAGACGTGCAATTGAGTAGGGGCTCCCCAGAATATATTAACGCAGCTTATGCAGATGATCTGTTGGTAATGATTTCGAACCCTGTCGAGGCCTTCCCGCATCTCCTTGCTCTATTCGACCGCTATGGACAAGTTTCAAATTTCAAGGTTAACCACACTAAGTCTGAGGCTATTAATATATCAGCACCTCCGGCGGTGATCGCAACACTGAAATCCTCCACTCCCTTTGTGTGGCAATCTTCGCACCTCTCTTATCTGGGAATTAAAATCCCGGCTGATCTGGGCCAGCTGTACCACTTGAATTATGACCCTTTAGTGAAAGACACTCAACAGCAATTACACTCCCTCCGCATCCCATACGTCTCTTGGATGGGTCGTAAAAACTTCTTAAAAGCTTTTGTTGTGCCAAAATTCTTATACACATTACAAATGATCCCTATGTTTTTACCGCTCCCATTCTTTGTAAAGGTCCGCAGGTTATTCAGCACCTTTCTGTGGAGCGGCAAGGGAGCTAGAATATCCCACAACACGTTAGTCCATAATAAGAGACAAGGAGGCATCGACATGCCGGATGTGCACCTCTACTACAGAGCTATACACCTTAAAAGGTGGGTGCAGCTGCAGGTCCCGGCATTCCGCACATGGGGGGGAGACGTGGAATTAGCGCAGCTTTCCCAGATACAAAAGGTGAGCCTGTGGGGCGTTAGACCTTCGACACTTAACTCACAAGTACTGCTCAGAGGCACGGCTCAGGTGATGAGCACTCTGATAAGGGGTGGTAGCATCCTTAACAGCCCTTCCCCTCTTATGCCAGCAGATTTGCTACCCTTATACATCAGGTCAGGTGAGACTCAGGCCCCCCCGATCTGGCGCAAGTTGTCTACATACTCTGTTCAAGATCTTTTGGAGGGTGCGTCCGTGGGACTACCTGATTCCCACCCACTGAGCCACACCCTCTCGACAATCAATTTTTTGGAGGCCATTGAACTTAACTCTATTTGTAAGCCACTTCTTGACGGAGACAAACATAAGGCCGATAGGACATGGTTAGAAAAGGTAATGTCCCTGACGTCCGCCCCTCGTAGGATGATTTCTCTCTTTTACTCTACCTTGGCCACCCCCAGCACCACCGGAGTCCCGCATTACCTGAGACTCTGGGCTTCGGAGTTAAATATTGACCTGTCGGAGACAGATGTTAAGCGTATCCACAATAATGCCCATGGGTTTTCCAGGTGTACGAGGATTCAGGAACACTCATATAAGGATCTAACTCAATGGTATTGTCGGGATTATAATAATTCAATTAAGAATTATTAATTATGGTCATAAAAATATATTTTTCATAACTACCTGAAATCATGACCTGGTGAATTGTAGATAACCCAATTGATACAATTCACATCTGAGGCCGACTATTTCCTCAGATAATAAGTTCTTTTCATGTGAGATGACATTAATGCTAAAGATGTAGTTTTGACATTAAATAATACGCAGATATTATAAAAATATGCAAGTTTTATTAGTTACACGAAGCTATTTGGTTAGGATATCAAAACAAGAAGTTAAATTATATACATTACTCCTGTTCAGAGGCGTGTCTAATCCTAGACATCTATATGGAATGATAAATACATTCCCTACCCCTCTCTAACCAAACTAAAATACACCTCACATGTAGTAATGGGCAAATCCATTCAAGTATATAACTTAGAAGATAGTAGTCAAATCCTAGACTACTTTTACATGCATACTTCTGTCCTATTCTGGACTACTTTCATATCTGTATAACCTGGTAAGACTATTAAGACAACAGACATTGGAAGAACTTGGAACAAATCTTCCAGTGGGAATTTATTATCTAGCTTGGCGAAGAATGCTACTATCAATATATCTATACCTATGCATATATGTATGCAATCATTTAATACTCTGATAAATTATGAAACTTGATTCTTCTGCAGGTAGAATGAAGGCTCACAATTATTCTATATCTAAGACTACATCTCATATAAAGAGATGATAAATAAATTAATATGTTCGCCAACATAGATGCTATGATTTTACCCACATTATCTAAATAGTCTTAATAAAATGAAACATCATTCTTTGTGTTTCTTACCAAGTCCTAGCAGGAATCTCACTTCTGCTCCTAGGAAAGCTGGATGGTCCATCACCATGGCTTCCATCTTGGGTAGACCCCTCAATCTTGGATGTAGGCTGGAATGTAGGAATGCTATGCTTCCTCCTTTGTTTCTTAGCTTCTCCTTCTTGCCTCTCTCACTTCTTCCTTCCTTCCCCCTTTCTCTTTTTTGATGCTCATCTATCTAGGGTAATTATCTCCCTTGTAATCTAACATTACCACCCCCTTGATTAGTATTCTCCAATCAATTAAGGGGGTGTAAACATATGTAATAAGATCCTATGAGATCATGTTTACCCATAATGCAACTATGGAGGATGGTGTAACGATATCCGTCTCGGGATGGCACTGTTGTGCAAGCTATTAACACCATACCATAAAGACTTAACTAGGGTATTTTTGCATCATATACATTTGACCCTCGTCGTCGTAAATCAGAGATAAGGATAAATGTAGACATTTTGTATCAACTAAAGATAGACAACTTTGAGTCTCATTGACACTATTGATCTATGGGCCATTATGGTATGAATGGGCCTTGTTCTCTAAGACATGTCTGGAGAATCCAGTGTACTCCTTTATAGATAAGACCACATTTGTGGCAATAATTTTTAAGACACAATACTCTCTGTATTTTTACACAGACTGAGTTCTCACAACCTCATCTTGGCCTGTCTCAGTCACATAGCAAAACTTTGGTTCATGTATGTTTCTTAAAGACAATGAGCATGCATTTTGAATATAATATGATTAGGTATCAATATATATACCTATGAAAATGCCTGACAAATCCCCCCTTTTCAGCATATTCAATTTCGTTTTTAGAAGGTTGAATAGGCTGAAATGCAATACAGAGCATTTTCCAAATCATTATGGATTGGGGAACACAATTTTTACCTTTGAATAAATGTACCACTATTTTGTGTGTACTTTTACGACACATATCTAACGCACAAACTCTGTTTGGTTTTACTACAAATATGTTACGTTGTTTTATGACCACTGTAGAGAGAAAGACGTTCTGGTAATTTTCTTGACTTTCCGGAAACGTGTCTTTAGTGAAAATGTTTCTTTGGTCCTCTAACTTAATAACATTGCTGCAAAAATGTAAAGCTTGAAGTAATGGCTTTCTGGCTTGCCAGCAACTTGGTTACTCTTTTTAGCGAGCGGTGTTTGGCAACATATCTTCATATCTGCGATCTCAAATACTTTGTCATGTTGAATCGGCATGAAGCACTCTTGTCGTGGCTGTCGAATCCCCCGGGGCTCTGCCCACTTGTCACTCCTGGATACCTTTTGGATTCATCTGGGTGGCTCTGACTGGACGTCTCTTGCGTCTCGGATAGCCCTGACCTCAGGTTCTCTTGGTTCCGGATACTAAGACTTTTAGGGTTCCGCCATCAACGTGTGATCCCATCTTGGGCAATCATCTAAACTTAAGAAAACAACAGACAGTATGAGTAAAACGCAGCAAAACTTTATCAAACACATACCTGCCTATTCTAGGCCTTTGACTTATGCCATACTTTAGCCAGCAGCAGCTAGTTGGGGATTTTTTATGTTTTCTTTTTTTCCAAAGAAAAACAAACTACAGGGTCTCAGGGATAGATATAACTATTCTTCCTCTGCCAGGCTAATACAGCCGTAGGTGTTATGCCTATTTAGGATCATAACCCAATCAATACTTTGAGACTACCTCAAAACAGAGTAATATATATATATGTGTCCATACATCTGCATGGAATACAATGATGACAAGTTAGTCACAATTGATTAGTATAACTTTTCAATTTTTTATTTTTTATACAATACCATCACCAATCACATGAAATTTATGATGTGTCTCCATCTTCAAATCTTTGATTTTCCAATCTCAGTTCAGCTCTCGCCCTTTTTAGCACTGAAATAAAACTCTACACAAACATCATGTTAATGATCCTGTGGAAAAATTTGATTAGTAATCAATATCATCAATCATTTATCGACTTGCTATAATTATTAAATCAATGAAGCACTTTGTTTTGTTTCATTTGCTGGGCATTTTTATCTCAGCAAAGTGTTAAATAACTTTTTCTTTTCTCTTTATTCACTTCATGAAGTAAAGAATTTACATGCAATGGATTTGGGAGAATCTTACTCCTCCTTTACTTGAGCTGATTCAGCTCAGAGTGCAGTGCAGCTTTGCGACCTCTGACCTCTTCGCTGACATGTACCTAGGACTTAGGAATGTGCTCCTTCCCCCCTCCCATCTCTAGGATGGTGGAGAAATTTTGGGAAATACAGCATCTGCAAAAACTGCTAGTACATATGATCAGCTCTGTGATCCTGGGAATATACTGTGGTCTGCTGATACCACAAACTACCCCTCATCCCCCCTTGGGGATTATCATATCTGCGGCAATTGCAGATTATATGAAAATTCTGAGTCAAAATATGGACGATAGCCATAGACTCACTTTCTTATCTAGGCTTGCAAAGCCTGTGATGGTTCCCTTAAGTGACTTAACTTTTTGGGAACAATTATATCAATATTCAGTGATTTACACACTTATGTTTCATAGACAATACGGCTTCTTATAGCCGGTTTATATGTCTTACATTTATGCAATTTAGAATCAAGAACATGAAAAAGAAGAACAGGGTTACATCAACATCATTAACAACCTGTTTAAACTGTTCTCTTATAGATTCTATTTATCAATAACATCGGGTCAGAACTTTATGCATAAAGTCCCTCTATTATCCTGTAATGCCCTGAGCTACTAAACTCAACCTCCCTGTAATCTGGGACTTCAATAAAATCAACTTTTGTGATCTGAGTCCATTACATATATGGGATAAATCTCCAACTATGGGAGCTAATGGGCAGGAATTAATAGGAAGGTTCCTGAGTCATACAAAGGACTAGAACCGGACCCCGTATCGCCTAGGCTAACGAAACCTACATCTGTTCCCTATCTTGGGACAATTTACAATTAATTTCTGGCGATACAAAAACATCACTTGTGTTTAGCATAGACAAACAACTCTTGAGTTGATTTACATGTCTTGCATTGGTTGCATCCGTGTAATAACACTTTACTGCAACTACTCATCTGCGGTTCTGGTACGGGCTTAACCCCTTCAGTACCAGGACAGTAATATTGACTATATATGGACCACGCACTTCTAAGGGTTGTAAACGTGATCTGGCTGTAGCATTCTAATGCCAGCAACAATATACATGACAATTAATCATTAATATGTCATATCATCAATAATCTCAGAAATATGTCATCTTATAAAATCTTAGCAAAATGTCATCTCATCAAGATCTCACTGGAGCCTCCATTTTTGTCGGGATTATAATAATTCAATTAAGAATTATTAATTATGGTCATAAAAATATTTTTTTCATAACTACCTGAAATTATGACCTGGTGAATTGTAGATAACCCAATCGATACAATTCACATCTGAGGCCGACTATTTCCTCAGATAATAAGTTCTTTTCATGAGAGATGACATTAATGCTAAAGATGTAGTTTTGACATTAAATAATACGCAGATATTATAAAAATATGCAGATTTTATTAGTTACACGATTATAAACAAATAAGTATATAAACACGATTATATATGCCAAGGAATATATATGGCAATGATATATGAAGCATTACAAGCTTATCATAAGTAAATAAAAAATGATATATGCCAATTAATATATATGGCATTGATATCAGGCACTAGAAGCTTCACAATACATGTGGGTAGGAGCAGCTTGTCACATTATAACAAAGCTATTTGGTTAGGATATCAAAACAAGAAGTTAAATTATATACATTACTCCTGTTCAGAGGCGTGTCTAATCCTAGACATCTATATGGAATGATAAATACATTCCCTACCCCTCTCTAACCAAACTAAAATACACCTCACATGTAGTAATGGGCAAATCCATTCAAGTATATAACTTAGAAGATAGTAGTCAAATCCTAGACTACTTTTACATGTATACTTCTGTCCTATTCTGGACTACTTTCATATCTGTATAACCTGGTAAGACTATTAAGACAACAGACATTGGAAGAACTTGGAACACATCTTCCAGTGGGAATTTATCATCTAGCTTGGCGAAGAATGCTACTATCAATATATCTATATCTATGCATATATGTATGCAATCATTTAATACTCTGATAAATTATGAAACTTGATTCTTCTGCAGGTAGAATGAAGGCTCACAATTATTCTATATCTAAGACTACATCTCATATAAAGAGATGATAAATAAATTAATATGTTCGCCAACATAGATGCTATGATTTTACCCACATTATCTAAATAGTCTTAATAAAATGAAACATCATTCTTTGTGTTTCTTACCAAGTCCTAGCAGGAATCTCACTTCTGCTCCTAGGAAAGCTGGATGTCCATCACCATGGCTTTCATCTTGGGTAGACCCCTCAATCTTGGATGTAGGCTGGAATGTAGGAATGCTATGCTTCCTCCTTTGTTTCTTAGCTTCTCCTTCTTGCCTCTCTCACTTCTTCCTTCCTTCCCCCTTTCTCTTTTTTGATGCTCATCTATCTAGGGTAATTATCTCCCTTGTAATCTAACATTACCACCCCCTGGATTAGTATTCTCCAATCACTTAAGGGGGTGTAAACATATGTAATAAGATCCTATGAGATCATGTTTACCCATAATGCAACTATGGAGGATGGTGTAACGATATCCGTCTCTGGATGGCACGGTTGTGCAAGCTATTAACACCATACCATAAAGACTTAACTAGGGTATTTTTGCATCATATACATTTGACCCTCGTCGTCGTAAATCAGAGATAAGGATAAATGTAGACATTTTGTATCAACTAAAGATAGACAACTTTGAGTCTCATTGACACTATTGATCTATGGGCCATTATGGTATGAATGGGCCTTGTTCTCTAAGACATGTCTGGAGAATCCAGTGTACTCCTTTATAGATAAGACCACATTTGTGGCAATAATTTTTAAGACACAATACTCTGTGTATTTTTACACAAACTGAGTTCCTCACAACCTCATCTTGGCCTGTCTCAGTCACATAGCAAAACTTTGGTTCATGTATGTTTCTTAAAGACAATGAGCATGCATTTTGAATATAATATGATTAGGTATCAATATATATACCTATGAAAATGCCTGACAGTATCAGACACCAAAAAGTATGTTTGATAAAGGATTGCGGGACTCGGACCGGTGCTGGAGGTGCAAAGGGGGCTCAGGGAATTTGTCCCATATCTTCTGGTCTTGCCCAAAGATACGTTCTTTCTGGACACATATTTCAGACGCTATTAAAAGTATTATAGGTACCGAGATCCCGCTCACGGCCTCTTTAGTGCTGCTCTGGCTCCCCACCCCTGCTTTCACTCCATCCAAGGGAAGCCTTTGCACTCATCTGATTCAGGCGGCTAGACTGCTGATTCCCCAGAGGTGGTTACAGACAGACCCACCCACGTTAGACCACTGGATTCACAAAGTTGATCTCATCTGCCGGATGGAGGAGTTGGCGGGCTGGGAGGCCAGGGAGCACGGTAAATTCAGGAAGGTTTGGGAACCATGGATAAGGTATAGGGAAAAGTAGGGATACCGAGTGTTCCTCTACTCTAGCTCAGCTAGAATAAGGGCATATTGGTGCCCCATGGGCTCTCTAATTTAATCCTCATAGGGTTCAACCCCTCTTACTTTTGATTGACACGCTCTGCTCTGATGCTTTGCAGCTCTGACCGACAGACCAGGACATACCTGTACTCCTCCCTTCCTCCCCTCTCTCCTTCCCCTCTCCCTCCCGCTGCCCTTCCCGGTTCCCTCTCCCTGGTTTTTCCCTGATGTTTTGAATTTGTTGAACCTACCAGCCTTTAATGTGTAACTTTACGGCTTGTCTTCTGTGCAGGAACACACTTACTCGTGGATGCTCCGCTTAATGATCCTTGCACGTTTCTGATTTCTGCTATTAGTGTACATTCCGCAATGCACCATGTCTGTATACTGTTTCTGCTACCCTTTGACTTATTGTATCTGAGACACATTGTCTGTATGCTCTTATTTTCAATAAAAAGACAATGACAAAGAACAGAGGACATCAATAGTATTAGATATACATAGAAAATATATAAAACATATAAAAATATATACATATATATAAAACATATAAGATGTTTCAGGAAGGATGTATCCATATCAAGATAAAAAACCATATGAGTAAAAACACATACCAGAACTCATATAAACGGATATCATATAAAGATAAAAAATTATAAAATAAAAATAAAAACACAGTAAGGTAGACTAGAAAAAAGTATCCATGAATAAGTGTATACTATAAGAATTGGAACTGATCAACAGTTAGTATATTCTAACCCTTCGTTGAGGCCAAAAGGAGACAGAGTGTTTAGGCGATAAATCCAGTACATCTCCTTGCGAGATAACTGTTGATACGGCTGTGGGACCCATTCCAATTGGGTGACTTTTAGGAGGGTAGCGTTACTTTCATGATGCTCATAGAAATATCTTGAGATACTATGTGTCATGATATTTCGGTTGATATTAGAGCGATTCTCGTTAATTCGCTCCCTCAAAGATTGTGTCGTCCTGCCTATATACTGAAATTTGCATGGGCATTCCAGTAAATAAATGACATTTTTGTGGCGTAGTTCATAGTGTGTTTTTAGGGTGAACATCTCGTTAGACCCTGGAATGTTCACTTTCTTTCTGTTATGAACAATCATGTGGCAACATTTACACCTTTTGGTATAACATTTGAAGGTTCCCTTGTTGCTATTTTGTGTAGCCGCAGCTTTTTTTGTGTGGCCGTTTCCCCTTAAATTAGGACAAGAGGGTGCAAGAATGTTTTTTAGGGTTGGCGCCCTCCTGAAAGTCAAAGACAGAAAGGGTCGTACAATATCTTTAAGGATTGGGTCTTTTTGAGGGATGTCCCAATGTCTTGTTAATATTTTCCTGATTTGTGTATGTCTGTTGTTGTATCTGGTGATAAGGTTGAAGTGGAGGTCTCTTTTTGTATCTGGTTTAACTATTTTTGGTTGTAGAGCTTCTTCTTGTCCCAGTTTCAGAAGTTTTTTCAAGGATCCTTTATCAAGGCTTTTGGATAACCCTTTTCTTTAAAACGGCTCTGAAGAATTAATAGTTGGGTTTTTAGGGTGTGGTTGTTGGAACAGTTCCTTCTAATCCGTTTCATTTGACTGAAAGTTATATTCTTTTTCCATTTGGCATGGTGACAGCTGGTGGTAAATTCTAAATAGCTGTTAGCATCTACTTTTTTTAAAATGAGTCTCTGTTATTATCTTGTTGGATTTGGATTTTAGATGAATGTCCAGGAAGATCGATTCGTTAGGATAATGCTCTAAGCTGAAAGATAGTTCTTTGCAGAAGGATAGGAGCTCCTCCGTGTTCCCATCCCAGATGAAAATAATATCATCTATGTATTGGCAGTAAAACATCATCTTTGGGTCAGAGAGAAGGCCATGTTGCTCCTCAAAAAGACCCATGAATAGGTTGGCATACGATGGGGCAAACTTGGTCCCCATCGCCATTCCTTTATTTTGAATGTAAAATTTGTCTTTGAAGGTGAAATAATTGTGTTGTAATATGAATTCTATGGATCTAAGTATGAATTCTTTCTGTAGATCTGGCATATCGAGGTCCTGGCCAAGGTAGTGTTTCACAGCTGCAATTCCTAATTCATTCCTGATGTTGCTATATAAGGAGGCAACATCAAGGGTTACCCAGATATATTTATTCTGCCAATGGAATGTTTTCAAGAGATTAATCAGATGGGCCGTAACCTTAAGATAAGATGGGAGAGATTGAACATGTTTTTGTAAGAAGTGGTCCACATAGGCTGACAGGTTGGAGGTAAGTGAATCTATATCGGATATAATTGGTCTACCTGGAGGATGAACTATGGATTTATGTATTTTTGGAAGAAAATATAATTTGGCGATAGAGGGGTGAAGAGGGGAAAGGAATTGTATTTTCTTTTTGTCAATGATGTCCGAACTATACCCAAAGTCTATTAATTCTATTAGGGCTTTCTTGAAAATCCCTGTAGGATCCTCGTCAAGGGTCCTATAGTACTCGGGATCCCAAAGGATCCTATTAGCCTCTTCCAGATAGTAACTAAGTCCATGATAACTACGCCCCCACCTTTATCAGCACTTTTTATAATTATTTCTTTGTTATTTTTCAGGCTCTTGAGGGCCCTTTTTTCTGAGGTAGTAAGATTCTGGCGTTCTACGGTTTTGTGTGTGTGATTCTCAGTGCACATGTTCTTTAAGTCATCTAGCACCATATTGTAGTAACTCTCTATATGTGAACCGCTATTTTCCAGAGGATAGAAACTGTATTTATTTTGTAATTTAGACAGTATAGAGGTGGGTGAGGGGAGGGGTTTGTCTCGGCGCTACTAGGTGCATCCGAATTTTGGTTCATGTACATATTGGCTTCATTTTTCGGTCTTCCAGTGCTTTCCTTTTCTACAGTGGATGAGATGAGTTTCTTTATTTTAAAATGACGTTTCAGAGTAAGCTTTCTAATTGAATTATTGAGATCTCTGAATAGCTCAAAGGGGTCAGGTGCATTGGTGGGGCAGGAAGATAGCCCTTTACTAAGTAGTTTAATCTCATTAGGTTTTAGGGTATACTTTGAAAGGTTAAATATTCCTTTTTCACTCTCTTTCTCGTTGTTATTGCTTTTAATAGTTTTCTGAGTATGTGTGTGTACGTTTGGTGTAGTAGGGACCTCGTACTTTATTCTAAATTCCGAATTTTTTCTTTTTTCTTTTCTAGTGCATTTGGATTTACCTCCTCTGCATCCTCTAGTTGTTTTTTTTTTATGTTATCCTGAGGAGGCTAGAGAGATAAAAAAGTGCATTATGTTGAGGTTTTGGCAATTGATTGAAAGGAGGACCATGTCTTTCTCAGGGGAGGGGTCCCTAAAAAAGGACTTTCAGATAAATTGGGTGGTAAGGCTAAGAAAGTTTCTGAATGTGTGGTAGAAATATGTAGAAATGTTTAGGATCGATTCTATTTTGGTATCCTCTGTCCTGGTCATTTCTTGGAGAGAGCAAGCTGTCGGGTTATCCTCCCGTGGTGAAACTGATATATTCTTCTCAATAACATTGATAGACCTCGGTTCAGGAGTAGCATAAACTGACAAGGACTATCAGTTGATTTTTGTTAGGGCTCTCCATAGAATTGGCGTCATGGAGATTAAGACACTTCTCCACATTAAGGTGGGATGGTTCCATTTGTGTAGGGTTTTTATCTTTTGGCAAGCAAGGCAGTGGTGGGGAACTGTTTTCAAAACCAATAGGGAGGGGCCAGTGGACACCATTTTTCTTGATTGATGGGCGAGATTCTTTAGTGGGACGGAAATGACTATTATTAGTTCGGGCCAAGTGTACCGATGGTCGTTGGGTATAGTGTGTCTCTCTGTAAGGTTTGGGGCTGTGGGAGGGGAGAGGAAGAGAAAGGTCCAAGGTGTTAGACCTATAGTGGAGTCTTCTCTCCCATGGTCTGATCTTATTCAACCTGTAATCTGATATGTCCCTAAGTAGTTTCTTACACTTGGTCCGTACCTCATTATATTCATACCTTCTTAGGGTTTCCTGTCTAGGGGAGATTCCTAAAGGGTCTTCTTTGGTGCTCTGCCTAACTGGAGGGCGTGTCAACTTCACCATGTGGTCTGCCAGATCTTTACATATAGATTTCCTCTTAATCCCCAGAATTCTTAAAAACTCTCTTGAACATACATCACTGACCTTTAGCCAATTATTTACAAATATATTGTCATTATTTAATGAAGGTTTTAAAGACAAGATTGATATCACAAGAAAGAAAATACCAATCGATTTCATTGTGTAAGTAGTTCTTGGTCACTTCAAGTAGGTTTTCCTCATTCATCTTTGTAGAGGTCTCATGTCTATAATTCTCCATCTGAGACCAGGTCTCCACAATGTTCGAATACAATTCGACAAACTCATCAGTTGGTAAAACTGTTTTGATTTCTCTCAGGATTCTCTCAAATAGGTGTGGTAGGTCTTAATCAAGATAATTCCAGTCTGAGTCTGCCACTGCTCCCACAGGCTGAGGCTGCCACCACCATGCTTTACTTTAGGAATGGTATTAGGCAGGTACTGAGCAGTGCCTGGCTTCCTCCAAACTTAATGCTTAAATTGAGGCCAAAAACTTCAATCTTAGATTCATCAGACCAGAAAATCTCGTTTCTCACAGTCTGGGAGTTTTTTTTGGTGCATTTATCCAAACTTTTATGTGTCTTTTACTGAGGGAAGGTTTCTTTCTGTCCACTCTGCCACAAAACCCAGATTTGTTGAATGGAGCTGTGATGGTTGACCTTCTGGCCTTTCTCCTATCAGCACACAGGATCTTTGAAGAGTCAGATAAAGGAAGAGTCCTGGTAGTTCCAAACGTCTTCCATTTAAGAATTATGGAGGCCATTGTGCTCTTGGGAACTTTCAGTGCAGCAGAAATGTTTTTGTACCCTTTCCCAGATCTGTGCCTCCATACAATCATGTAGTTGAGTTCTACAGGCAATTGTCTCCTCTCTGTCTTTCCACATCATGTCCAATCAACTGAATTTACCACAGCTGGACTCCAAAGTACAAAAGCATCTCCAAGATGATCAAGAGAAATGTGAGGCCCCCAGAGCTAAATTTTATAGCAAATGCTCTGAATACGTATGTCCATGTAAAATTTTACTTTTTACTTTAAAAATAAAAATGGAAACATTTCTAAAATTCTGTTTTCACTTTCTCATTTTGGGGTATTGAGTGCAGATTGGTGGGGGAAAACTTGATTTTATTAATTTTAGCACAAGCCTGCAACATAAAGTGTTAAAAAAAAGTGAAAGCGTCTGAAGATTTTCTGAACGAACTGAATTAAAACGGCCCAGGTTACTAAATTTAATGGGGTTGTCTGATGTCAGAAAAGGTTCATCATTGTTTTCAAAATGTAACGTGAATGAACCTACTGATACACTAAATGTCCTTGCGGTCCCAGAAGAGGAAACTCTCCTGTAAACTGTAACAGTCTGGGCAGAGAGCTGACACGGGCAGAGAGCTTCTCCCCATCCATGGTTGCCGGTGACCTGATGAAGGACTGGCAATTCAATAGCTAAGACTTATTCTTCATCATGGCCGATGCAGAGACACAGATGGCTTAGCTAAACACTGAAAAAAATATGAAACAGCGGCACTCACGTAGCATAAATTCTTCTTTATTTTCTCCCAAGACGCGACGTTTCGACTTAACACAAGTCTTTTTCAAGCATGCTTGAAACATGCTTGAAAAAGACTTGTGTTAAGTCGAAACGTCGCGTCTTGGGAGAAAATAAAGAAGAATTTATGCTACGTGAGTGCCGCGGTTTCATATTTTTTTCTGCTATAACGGGGATCAGACCAGGATCCAACATCGCTGGCACCGCCGGACATACTTAAAAGCTGAAGCTAAGGTAGTGCTGCCCCTTACTTATTTTTTGTGCTGTATTAGCTAAACACTGAGCCACACAGCCAGCTCCCTCCAAACATCACGACACACAGGGGACGGGAGGAAGCTTCTTGCTACTGGTGCCTGCTGGGCTTTGGGGACCATGTGACAAGGAATGAAATTGTCCCATTTGTAAAGTTTTCAAGATGCTGCTAGTAAGTTAATTTATTTAGCAGTTGTAAAACAATACTGAACCTTCTGCCGTTAAACCGATCCCTTTAACAATGCTTGATTAATTATTCCAGGTGCTATTGGGAAGTTCCTCTATTGTTTTGTAATGCTGCACACACTCATTCTTCCTTTTTGCGGTATTATTCTCCCTCAGTAACACACCCATGGTGTATAAAGTAAGAAATTAAGTGGAAGCTGGGGCAGTACAGTATTAAAAAAACATGACTGCTTTCTTCTGAAAACAGTGCCACATCTGTCAACAGGTTGTGTGTGATATTGCTGTTTAGGCTACTTACACCAGTATTTTTGCTGGATCCGGCAGGGCTCAGCAAAAACGCTTCCGTTACTGATAATACAACCATCTGCATCCGATGTGAATGAATCCGGTTGTATTATCCTTAATATACCCAAGACGTCAATGTTTATTCATGAGCTTTATAACTACTAAGGGCACTACAGGAGGGCATTATTGCTACTGGGAGCACTACCAGGGGCTTTAATTCTATTGTAGCAACAATGGGAGAGCATTATACTACAGTGGCCAATATAGGGTGGCATTATTGATACCGGTGCACTATAACGGAGTACTATAACTGTTGAGGGTACTCTGCTTAGCACAATTTTTTTTTATAGTATTAGTGCTTTCCAGGGGACTAAATGTATGGTACTACTATTTGTACAGTATAGTATTTAGAGGCATTGAGATGCACAGCGGACATGGTATTAGAGTAGCAGAAGGATTACACTGTTGAAGCACCAGGTTGGAGAGTTTGTTGAGAAAGTGAGGAAGGTAATGTAAAAGTGAGGAACGTAAGATGTTTGGGTGGCAATACTCTGAAAAGATGAAATGTGTCTGGAAGAAGTCGTTATGGTGATGTGGACGAAATGGAGATAATGAGGAAAGAGATTGTTTACAATCAGAGGAGACATCATTAAATTTAATAGGTATGTAAAGCTGTATTCTCCTGTGTGTTTGATAGAACTGAAAGGCCAGGCAGGATGCTGACGGTAGGACTGGCTGAGTGCTGTGTCCCACATGTGCCAGTTATTTGAGGCCGCTGGAACAGTATCTTGTGCTGCACTGTGATATTTGGTTCTGTTGGGGCAGTATTTTGTGCTGCATTGTGGTATTTCTTGACTCTGCCAACTTGTGTTGGCCCCACCTTCTGCCACTTTGGACCCACTTACAACATGGAGCCACTTTTAGTTTTGAAATCCACAACTGGCCATGCACTTCTTTTAAAGACTGTTCTGTCTTCATACACGTTCACACAGTGTGCAGTCTGACATTCAGCATAAACAATTACTGTCTTCAAAATAAGAGGACTGTTCTTTGAAGTTTAACTTGTTTATTGGTAAAACAAGATTGTTGATTGGTAAAACAGGATTGTTTGGTAAAACTTCAAGAATACAAATAGCAAGTATAAGTATAAAGTATAGATAGCATGTACTATAACATTTGCATTAGCACTGAACCACATGGTAAAATGGCTGCCTGTACATAAGATTACATGTATATCTAACAGTAGTAACAACTCCCTGAGTATCAATTATAACTAGATCAACAGCTCTGCATAACATGTGTCCCCGAAACAAAGATAGATCTATCATTAGATATGCTTTTACAAGGATGGTGGAGTTTGAGATGGAGATATGCAGGAGGACAGCTCTGCTGATGTGTCCTGGAGACTGGAGGCTTCTCTTTCCCAGGATGCTTTGCACTCCCACAATGCTTTGCACCACTCACAATACAACAGTCTTTGTAATAGAAAAAACTAAGTGTAATACAACTTAACACCACTAGATGGTGCTAGAACCACACTAAGCACTACAAAAATACCAAAACCCTGGCAGAATGAAATAGAATCATTCTCTAACTCTACTGGGCAAAACAATGACAGCCCTATCCAACCGGTCTCCCCATTAACATGTTCTTTCAATAAAGGAAAGAGAGAAGTTGGTTGCCGGACACCTAAACCACTGGGCTAGCATCTGGCAGAACAAAAGATTGACTGAGTTAAAATTGAATATGTCCAACCTCGTTCCTTTCAATGTCTCCTTATGGCCAGAACAACAGGATACAGGCTCAAGCTGGCATGTGATAGGGACACAATCCATCTGTCAATAAACATACTGTAATTAGATACCATGGTACCATTGTCAATGCAGAGAAGAACATTTTATTGGCACTCAATACACTTAAGTGGAGCATGTAGACCATAAATACTGAAAAGGTTTCTACATGCAAAGTCACCAAAACACAATTACTAGACTAAGATTAGAACATAGACAAATATATATGTCTATTGCTATTTGGTCAGTAGATGGCAGTGTAGTTCATTCCTGTCTCTCAAATCATATTCTATGAATGGCACCAGTAAGAGACAAAAAAAAATATTTTGAATGCATCGACTTGTATACAACACAAGTTTGGAAACAACTGCCATTATATAATACAAGATGGCCAAGCATATATAATGTAATATGTAATTCCTAGCAATTCCTATGGTGTGAAGATGTCATGGCAAAGCTCCGTGCTCACCTCCATCCCGGGGCGGGCACCGTTGTCGCCTCACTCATTTAGCTTCTGCCAAAGGCCGACCGCCAGACTCCTGTGTCCCATGGTACAGGCTGCAGCCTGACTGCTAGATCTCTTTCTCTGTGTGTATTTCTGTCTTTTCATTGAACCTCCTGGCTGCATGCAAGGGTTAATTCCCCTTTTTGCTCTGAGTTCAGCTATTTGACTAATGAGCCCATCAGCCCTCCTATATATGCTGGTCTGTTTGTCCCATGGCTTGCCTGACCAATATATTTTATTTGGTTTCACTTGCTTACTCCACTGTGCAAAAGTGCTATAATCCGTTTGTGTACTGACATATTGATAATCTGGTGGATAGGTCATCAAAATATTAAAGCTTGGCAACCCCTCTACGTAAGGGTACTTTCACACTTGCGTTAAAGTTTTCCGGTATTGAGTTCCAGCCTAGGGGCTCAATACCGGGAAAAAAACTGATCAGTTTTATCCTAATGCATTCTGAATGGAGAGCATTCCGTTCAGTATGCATCAGGATGTCTTCAGTTCAGTCACTCTTACGGTATTTGGCAGCATTTTCTCAGTCCAAAATTCTGGAACACTTGCCGGCATTTTTTGCCATTGAAATGCATTAATGCCGGATCCGGCATCAAGTGTTCCGGCAAAACGGATCTGGTTTTCCGGTCTGCGCATGACACCGTTTTTCCGATGACACCAGAGAGACGGATCCGGTGTTTTAATGCATTTGTTAGACAGATCCGCATCCGGATGCGTCTACAAATGCTTTCCGTTTGCACACGGATTTCCAGATCCGGCAGGCAGTTCTGGCGACGCAACTGCCTGCCGGATCCTCACAACGCAAGTGTGAAAGTACCCTAACACTCCTTGGGTTTAAAAGATAATGTTCCACCTTGTTACCACTTAAGCTTTAGGTATTGTCCTCCCTTGGGCACAATTTTTGCTAATTTTAAAAGGTTCAAAATTCTGTGATGATTAATTTTATAAATACCTTTTTAGAGGATAGACCCCTGGTTTTCTAATGCAGGCAGTACAAATCCCCTGCATTGATAATTAAAGGGGTTGTGCCATGAATTTAAATTAATCCCTGTCCAGAAGAAAGAGCTAGGCATCTGATGGGTGGTGTCAAACTGCTATTGCTGCAAGCCTAGGAAGAGTGAGGAAGAGGATGAGAGTGGTAGTGGCTCTATCGTTCAGACAAATCACAGTGGCAATCCTCACACCAATGATCACTAGAACAGTGACATGAGGGAGCATGCTTTCTTTAGCGATAGTGTTCAGAGGCTCGTCTGAAGCAGTTCTTTGTGGTGTTGAATATAATTGCCGACACACCACAACCCGTCTGTGATGCGGACCCAATGGGAGCATTAATTGCAGATCTCGGTGCCCTGCAGAACACGTGATGACCTTGCAACAGCAAACCCTGACCAAGAGATGCCAATGCACACTAGAACAGGGGACTAGTGCTTAGACACCCTTTCCCGCTCGCTCAGTGCCCACTATTATCTCTGAAGGCCTGATGTCAGAGCAAATAGGAGAGACCGCCTGGACCACTCCTGTAACTGCAATTGAAAGGCAGTGGCCACATTAAGGTGAATGCATTTGTTTTATTACACGCCTTAGGCTGGGGAAGGAAATTGAAGCGTTTGGGTGAAATCCCAGTCGAAGTCTTCAAAACCAACAAAGTCTTCAAAACCAATTTCTGATTTCCGCATTTTTAAGACCAGCTCAACTGGAAATTTTTGGAGCAATGCAGGATCAAAAGTCATTCCTCGGAAGAAAATGTGGCTCTTGAATTGATGGAGATAACGGAGCCTCTGTCTTGGAACTTTGCACAGAAGCTAAAAAGATAATGATATTTTATATGAATAAAAACTCTCAGGTATGACACACATTTTTGGCCATGGATTCTTAAATAGTCCCTGTCATCAGCATCAACCCTATTAAACCAGGCTTAATGACTGATAGGTTTCATCTGATTGATTAAAATGATACCTGTCCTGTCAAAATAAGTTGCAGGGTTCCCATAAAAATCAGAACGGTAAAGCTGAAGCGCACTGAAAGTCCAGGGCCCACCCTTTGCTAAAATGAGGCCCTCATTTGCATTAAGAATAAAAGTCTTTTTTTTTTTCTCAGGAACAACACAACCAATGTTGAGAAAACAGGTACCATTTTAATCAGCAGAATCAGCCCTACCAAGCAGTATGTCCAGTTAAATAGGGTTGATCCTGTTGCCAGGTGCTCTTTAAACGGGTTTTCCATTTAAGACTATAATACCAATGGCCTATATTTAAGTTAAATCATAAATATCAGATTGGTGCAGTTCTGACTTTGGCATCCCCATCAATTAGTTGACACTAGTGAGTACTATGCCTTTTCATTGGTTACCAGGGCATAGCTCCATGATTTTGGTAGTGGCTGTGCCACTATTGCAAATCAGTGCAATTCCCTTGAATGGGACTAAGCTGCAGAAAGATGCAATACCAAGCACAGCCATCACCAAAAATCGGATGATCATCAGTGATGCCGGCAGTCAGAGCCTCAACAATCTGATATTTTTTTTTATCAATTGTCTTTTTATTCATAATGCCTGAATATATGTATACAATAAGCAGTAACATTGCATAGCGAAATCGATTAACAGCTAGATGATCAGCAATTACAAAGGTTCAGACAATATACATTTTTAGTATATACGGAAATCAAGGAGTGTTATAATACACAGCAAACTGCAGGTTTCGTCGAAGGCAATAAGAGCGTATTCTGAAACATTATGGCTTTTAAACAGGTATATAGAGTTCAACAAAGATACAGCTATGAAGAACTAGAACAGTCCTCATGCGGACATACATAATATGTGTGATATAGAATCGTAGACACCACAAGACACAAGAGGGAATAGGGGAGGAACATTATACCGTGTTCTCTGCATATTCATCCCAAGGTAGCCACACTTTGAGAAATTTATCAGTAGTGTTGTTATTGAGTGCTGACAGATATTCCATCCGCCTGATATCCATGATACAAGAAATCAAGTCTGAATGAGTTGGTCTATCTTGTCTTTTCCAGAATTTAGCAATAAGACGTCTCGTCGCTGACAATACATGTAGCACTAATACCATCGGCGGCATATTCAACATATATATATATGGATTGAGAGGAAACTTTACATTAGTCAGGTGTAGGAGAAGGCTGAGTGTCTCCCTTTATAGGGGAAATATAACATGACAATCCCAAAAAATGTGAAATAAGGACCCTGTACCTGTACCGCACCTCCAGCATACATTCAAAACAGCTGGGTTCAGACATGTGAGCATCTGGGGTGTATGGTACCAAAACATCAAAAGTTTATATGAATTTTCTCTATAGGTCACACAATTAGATGTCATCGCTGCCCTCCTCCATATTAGCTTCCATTCACCTGGTGATATGTCTCTTTCTAAGTACCTCTCCCACTAGGACATGTAATTGTGCCGTGTTACCTGTGGAGGTCCTGGTGTTGAGAGTATAACATATATGTCAGATATAAGACCTTTAGTGGAAGTTGATAGTTTACATAAGCGTTCAAACATTGTTGGGATCGATACCTTCGTGCCATTAAATAAGGTTCTAAGGAGGTGCTGTAGTTGTAAATGCTGCCATTTAGAAGAGTCGGGTAAAGCGTATTTTCCTTTCAGTGTTTCAAAGGGCAAAATCTCAAGGGTCCTATATTCCACTATATCCGCAAATCTAAATAGCTTGTTGGAAAACCAGGGCTTAAAAAAGGAGGGTTGCATCCCCGAGGGGAAAATATGAACGAGGTCATGGAGGATTTTTCTGACACTAGGGTAAATCTCTGAGTACAGCACTTCCAAACATTGTATGTCAGGGTCATGGGACCTAGCATCTGGGTAACACAATTTTTTGGAAGTGGCGACCACAGTAGTGCATTTGGGTGAATAGAGGCCAACCATAGCTTTTCAATTTCCATCCATCTAGAGAATGCCAGTAGAGAAGACCTATGCGACGAAGATGAGTCGCCCAGTAGTATGCAGTGACATCTGGAAGCCCAAGCCCTCCTTGTGTTTTGAGGTGTCTTACCGTCTACCTCTCTGTTGCCGACCCGGACGCCTCCACCCCGCCTCTTCTCCTTGCGGTCTCCCGCTACTGGACTCCACCCGGTACACTGCCTGGTGCTCTCCAACGCAGGTGAGCTAGCACTTTATAACAGAATAACCAGCCTGTTAAAATGGAGTCCGCGATCGCTACCCTGCGCAAACAAGTCTCCGAACTTCAGGAGTTTGGCACCACTGCCCAAGAGGAAATTACTCAACTTCGAGGCGCAATCCAGAGCCAACAGAGGGAAACTATAGACTTGCAGCGTCAACTACTGAACGTACGCGGCGCAGTCACAGACACCCGCATGCCTCTCCCGTCAAAGTTTAACAGTGATCGGCGCCAATTTCGGGGTTCCTCAACCAGTGCCGTATTTACTTTCAGATGCAGCCGGGCTCCTTTACCTCGGACAGAAAAAAAATCCTGTTCATCATCAACCTTCTAACTGATGAGGCCCTAGCATGGGCATCCCCATATGTGGAATCCCAAAGTTCCTTGTTGAATAATCTAGACAACTTCACCACAGCCATGAGCCAAGTCTTCGACGACCCTAACCGCTGCGCGACTGCCGAGGCTAGGCTGCACAGTCTACGGCAGGGAAGACGCTCTGTAGCCGAATATACCTCCGAGTTCCGCTACTGGGTCACGGACACCACCTGGAACCCAGCTGCCGAGAAAAGTCAATTTCACCGCGGACTCTCCGAACCCATAAAGGATGAGCTCGCCAGGGTAGACGCCCCAGACGATCTGGATGATTTCATCCAACTGTGCATCCGGATTGGCCGCAGACTTGCGGAAAGAAGGAGAGAAAGACTCTGGTCCGTAGATAACAGGCCCGCTTACCCCTTCACTCCAACGACTCAGCCGGCTCACCAACCCTCCACCGAGCCGATGCAGGTCGACGCACTGCGCAAGACTCTATCGGCTGCTGAAAAGGAGAGACGACTGGCCGCAGGCCTCTGTCTTTACTGTGGCGAGCCAGGACACTGGACGCTATTAGGTGCCCCTATAAGACTCGCCGAACCATCGCTGTCACAGAATTACGAGAATTACAACAGGCCACAATCTCACCCTTGGCCTTTGAAACCATGGACACTACAGGTACCGGGTCCCACTTCATTGTATCCATCCTTATCACCATTGGGGAACGACAGCTTCCCTGCTCTGCAATGCTTGACTCGGGGGCCGGCGGGAATTTTATGGACTTGACTTTCGCCCATGAGAACAACATACCACTGGTAACCAAGGCAGCCCCCATCGATCTGGAAACCGTCGATGGGACCCCGCTCTCTTCTGGGCCGGTTACGCACCAGACTGCTGACCTTCAACTCCTCATCAAACCCGATCATCAGGAGACCATTCACTACTCCCTGATCGCCTCCCCTAAGTTTCCAGTGATCCTAGGCATCCCTTCGTTGGCCACCCACAACCCCTCGGTGGACTGGGACGCCCGCTGCATACGATTCCACTCAGACTTTTGTTCTCAGAAATGTTTACGTGGATCCGTCCCTCCTCTGCCAGAAGGACCTACCATATTCGGACTAACCACCAAGGAACTTTTACCCCCTCAATATCGGGAGTTCCAGGATGTCTGTGACAAGAGAAATGCAGATAAACTGCCCCCGCATCGGCCTTATGACTGCCCGATTGAGCTGCTACCTGGAGCTGAAATACCCTTCGGCAGTATATACTCCCTCTCCGAACCGGAACTTAAAGCCCTGAAGGAGTACTTAGATGAAAATCTAAAAAAAGGTTTTATCCGACCTTCCACATCTCCTGCAGGGGCCCCCTTCTTCTTTGTGGAGAAAAAAGACTCTTCTCTACGCCCTTGCATAGATTATCGAAAGCTCAACAACGTTACTGTGAAGAACCGGTACCCTCTCCCCCTGATTTCTGAACTCCTTGAGAGACTTCGGGCGGCAAAAGTCTTAACTAAGCTCGATCTCCGAGGAGCCTACAACCTGGTCTGAATTCGGCCAGGAGACGAGTGGAAAACCGCCTTCCGAACTCGCTAAGGTCACTTCGAGTATCTGGTCATGCCTTTCGGCCTCTGCAATGCCCCTGCTACCTTCCAACATTTTATCAACGACATCCTCAGGGACATGCTTGACCAATTTGTGGTAGCATATCTGGACGATATTTAGATTTTTTTCAGAAGACCTTGAACAACACTGTGGGCATGTCCGCAGGGTGCTGCAGAAACTCCATGAACAGTCTCTCTATATTAAACTGGAGAAGTGTGAATTTGAACAGACTTCCACCCAATTCCTCTGTTACATTATTTCCCCGGAGGGCTTAAGTATGGATCCCCGGAAGATCCAGGCCGTGACTGAGTGGCCCGCCCTGAAAAACGAAAAGGAGGTCCAGAGGTTTGTAGGTTTCGCAAACTTTTTTCGGAAGTTCATCAGGAACTTTTCGAAAATCATTGCCTCAATCACTCAACTAACAAAAAAGACTGTCCCCTTCGTGTGGACCCCGGAGGCACAGGAGACCTTTGCTAAACTGAAGTCCCTCTTCACCTCTGCCCCGATCCTGGCCCACCCAAACCCTGAATTACCATTTACGGTTGAGGTGGACGCTGCTGTGGGCGCAATTCTGTCTCAACGTTCAGGAGAAAAGATGCTTCTACACCCTTGCGCCTTTTTCTCCCGCCAGATGTCCCCCGCTGAACGGAATTACGACATCGGAAATAAGGAACTGCTGGCAATCAAGGATGCTTTCACTGAGTGGAGACACTTGCTGGAGGGGGCCCACAATCCCATCTCTGTATACACCGACCACCGGAACCTAGAGTTTATCCGCAGCGCCAAGAGACTCACCGCCAGACAGGCCAGGTGGAGTCTGTTTTTCTCCAGATTTAATTTTGTTATCTTCTATCGCCCTGGGTCGAAGAACGGCAAAGCGGATGCTCACTCAAGGATGTTCTCTGAACCCTCTCAGATCAATGAGGCTCCGGCCAGTATCCTTCCCGACAGAAGCATCCTAGGAGCCACCTACTCAAGGGAACTCCTGGGTTCCCTCAAGGAAGGGTATGAGAATGATCACCTCCTCACCTGGAGATGTAAACCTTACTCTCAAGAGAGGCTACTGGGTGTACCGGAATCAGCAGTTGTACGTACCAGAATCTGCACGACTTGACGTACTTAAACTCAACCACGATTCCAAACCAGCCGGCCATCTGGGTATCAGAAGGACCCAGGAGCTCCTCTCCCGTTTCTTCTGGTGGCCAACTTACAGAGAAGATACCAAGAGGTTTGTCTCCTCATGCAATACGTGCGCCCGCAACAAGACCCACCGCTCCTTCCCCGTGGGCTTGCTATGCCCAAAGGTTCCCTCCCGGAAGTTGGGACAAAAATACATGGGTCTTTTCCCGATCTCGGCTCGAATCAACGAAGTCGCCTTCCGACTTGACTTTCCCGGCTCCATCCGAGTGCACCCGGTTTTCCACTGCTCTCTCCTGAAACCATATGTTGAGAACACCTTCCCAGGCCGCCACCCCCCTCCTCCTCCGGTAAGAGTACAAGACAGTACAAAAAAAAAAGCAAATAGTTGCATTAATGATATGTATTAGCCACCAGAGCATGACCTAAAATATTTAGCACCATGGCAAACAGTGAGTCAGTAGAAATCAGTTTTACCTACCTACAGTATTATGTTATGGACAGTGGTTGGGGGGACTAGAATTCTTAAAATGTAGTACCTCTTTTAAAAGGTGCGATAGTCCTCGGCTAACAGTCTCTGGAACTTCATATGTTGCATTATTAACCCTTTCCAGCATGCTTATATGGTCTGTGGTGGGGGCAACAGGAAACTGGAAGGAACAGAAGAAGAAGGTTAGTAAGAAGTAGGCGGCAGATGACAGGATCAGACTACACAGGATGTACTTGTAGTCTGTTAACATGGAGACACATAGATCTGCACAGGAGCTGTGGACACAAACCACAGGGGATTTCTGCTTTATATGTCATTTTAGATACATTGCAGAAATAACAATAAATGGTTGTGAATGAATACATATCCTTTAAGACAATATTAATTAACATTTATTTCCTCACCTTCCCAGCTGCTAGTGCAAATAATAGAACTCCTAAGGAAAACCAGTCCGCAGAATGGCCATAAGGACCCCCGGAAAGAACTTCAGGTGCTAGGAAAGCAAATGGCAAAATTAATCATTGACTCATTTGTATTGTGTGAATTTATGGATCAGATCTTCCGAATTGTTACTGAACAATCCTATAATGATGGCATTTCATCAGTTTAAATGCAGTTGCACAGATTTCTGCAAAGATTGCGTGAACATCCTTATGGCCTTGCGCACACAGCATGGAAGCACATGGAGTCATTTAGTCTTCTAGAAGCAATGCATAAAGCATGTGATGGAACAGAAAAAACTTTTTATGCATCCATATGAAAGTTCAGCGTATGACATCATAGTACAAGACCTCATGCACTCTTACAAGAGCCTTATATCAGCTCCATAGACAATGGATCCATGACATGTCCATGCAAATAAGACCTTACCCCAAACATCTTGGTGACCTTTTATTTTTTTGCAGCCTATAGATTAGAAGACTGTACTTAAGGTTTTAGTATACTATACAATTGACATTATCTCCAACACTCTTCTGCATGCATAACTCCATAGCGAGTCCCTTTTCTTACCCATGTACTGAAGGGTCCCACAGATGGTATATGCACGCTCTCCAAATGGAAGGTGCCTTGAAAGTCCAAAATCTGACAATTTTAAGTGTCCTAAATAAAAAAAAAAAGTCTTAACAGCAACAATCAAGTACAATTTGGAAAACATTGTTAAAAGTTGGTGAGTATTACGTACCTCTCTCATCTAGTAGTATATTTTCCATCTGAAAAAAAATGTTAGTTGCTAAAAAATGTATGGAAGCTGAACTGGGACAAAGGGAATATGACATTACATGCTGGAACATCAAAAACCCCAAATGATAAAATGATAACACGTCCCACATATGATATGTACAGTATGTATCTGCTCTTTTTGTGGTCAGTGGGCTTGATATACAAGACAACATGTCTCTAATAGGGTTGTCCAAACTAAAGGACCCCTGATCATATGTCATTTGACAGCACTGTAGGGGTCAGCTCAGAATAACTCCCTCTTTTAGCAAGAGTGATGGTGACTGCAAAGAGTAAACCCCACACTAGACAATTCGGTGAGATCAACTATTACATAATTGCCTCTTCCTTTAAATGAAAGGCATGGGGGAGATGTATCAAACCTGGTGTACAGGAAAACGGACTTAGTTGCTCATAGCATCCAATCAGAGTCCACCTTACATTTTCCAAAGTAGCTCTAAAAAAATGAAAGGTGAAATCTGATTGGTTGCTATGGGCAACTAAACCAGTTTTCCTTTACACCAGTTTTGATAAATCTCTCCCCAGGTATCATAAAATTTACCTGCAACAAAATGTGTGGCCAACCACAGCTACCAACGAACTGGTATCTAGAGCAGTTGCAATCATAAGGGGGTTGTCCAGGTAAAAAAAAAACCTTTAAGGCAATCGTATATACCGTATATATGTTAATTATATTTCTGGTCCTTGACCTTCCAATTTTCCATAACATGTTTATTTACCATGGGTAATGTATAGGTAAAGTACCCTCCGTTTGGTTCTTCTGCTGTGGATCCACCAATTCCCATTTCCTCTGCATTCATCTACAATGGCTGCCATCTTCTCAGACTACCTCACTGTACTTTGGTAGTCTGAGACACTCCTCCCTGCTCTCGCATAGGCCAGCCCTGCTAATGTCAGAGTTATGTTAAAAATTTGTGGAGAACCAAAGGTTTCCTTTTGTAAATTATTCATTCAATGTTTTCACAATGGAGGCTGTGCGGTGAGGAGACAATCAATCCTTCATGATAGTGTGTAACCTTACCTTAACATCTCGATGCATGATGCCCAAATCATGAAGATACACTGTGGGAAGAAAACACACAGTTTATTAGTAGCCTTTTATATTATGGAGATAATAACATGCAGTACTAGTGTAGTACTAGGGGGTACTACAATTTTGTAAATAGTTTGGTATTGCTTTATATTGTTATGTATTTTGTATGGAGTGAACCCAGGGGCGTAGCTTTAGGGGGTGCAGCGGTAGCAGTCACAACAGGGCCCAGGAGCCCAAGCGGGCCCAAAGACCCTTGTGCCACATAAGAAGACACCGGTATTATAGAAAGTGCATGCTAGTCAAGTTACACCCCTGGCTGGAGGGAAGGAATTAGGTGAAGAATTTGGCATGAGGGGGGTTTCCGTTTCATTTTTTGCCTCAGACAGCGTGAAGGCTATGTGTTTCCCTTCCCCTGACCAAAGCACTGAGGGATGGGGGCCCCCAGCTGAACTCTTGCACCAGGGCCCATGAGACTTTAGCTATGCCCCTGAGTGAACCAATACTAGTAGGGGCTCCATTATGACTTCTGCAACGCAACCTCCTGTGCTCTATGCAGTGGCGTGCCCAGGGGGGGCGGGGGGGGGGGCGGTCCGCCCCGGGTGCCGGCTGTCCGGGGGGTGCCAGGGAGAGGGACTGACAGGGGGGAACGGGGAAGTGCTCAGCGCTCCCTCCTGTCATTCCCTTGTAGCGTGACCAAGCTCTGTCAGGTCCGGGTACAGAGAGCATCTGTCTCCTGTACCCGGCCGGACTGACAGGAAGTGCGCATACAGCTTGCGCTTCCAGTCAGTCAGCCCGGGTACCGGAGACAAAAGCTCCTGTACCCGCCGCAATGCTCGGCCACGCTACAGCAAAGGTAGGGAGGGGGGATCAGAAAGAACATGACAAGAGGGGGTCAGAAAAAGCATGACAAGATGGGGGGATCAGAAAAAGCATGACAAGATGGGGGGATCAGAAAAAGCATGACAAGATGGGGGGGATCAGAAAAAGCATGACAAGATGGGGGGGATCAGAAAAAGCATGACAAGATGGGGGGAATCAGAAAAAGCATGACAAGATGGGGGATCAGAAAAGCATGACAAGATGGGGGGATCAGAAAAAGCATGACAAGATGGGGGGATCAGAAAAGCATGACAAGATGGGGGAGTATGAAAAATTACTATGTGGGGGCACTACTGTGTGGTTGGGGGTGTGGAGGACACTACTGTGTGGGGGCAATGTGGCGGACACTACTGTGGGGGCAGTATGGGGGACACTATTGTGTGGGGACACTACTGTGTGGGGACAGTGTGGCGGACAATACTGGGTGGGGACAGTGTGGCGGACACTACTGTGTGGGGGCAGTGTGGGGACACTACTGTGTGGGGGCAGTGTGGCCAACACTACTGTGTGGGGGCAGTGTGGGGGACACTACTGTGTGTGGGGACAGTGTGGCGGACACTACTGTGTGTGGGGACAGTGTGGCGGACACTACTGTGTGGGGGACAGTGTGGGGGCACTACTGTGAGGGGGGCAGTGTGGCGGACACTACTGTGTGGGGGACAGTGTGGCGGACACTACTGTGTGGGGGGCAGTGTGGGGGACACTACTGTGTGTGGGGGCAGTGTGGCGGACACTACTGTGTGGGGGCAGTGTGGCGGACACTACTGTGTGGGGGACACTACTGTGTGGGGGACACTACTGTGTGAGGGACAGTGTGGCGGACACTGCTGTGTGGGGGACAGTGTGGCGGACACTACTGTGTGGGGGCATTGTGGGGGACACTACTGTGCGAGGGGCAGTGTGCGGGGGAGTGTGGCGGACACTACTGTGTAAGGGGCAGTGCGGGGGACACTATTGTATGAGGGGCAGTATGGCGGACACTACTGTGTGGGGGCAGTGTGGCAGACACTACTGTGTAAGGGGCAGTGTGGGGAACACTACTGTGTGGGGGGCAGTGTGGCGGACACTACTGTGTGGGGGCAGTGTGGGGACACTACTGTGTGGGGGAAGTGTGGGGGACACTACTGTGTGGGGGCAGTGTAGGGGACACTACTGTGTGGGGGCAGTGTGGGGGACACTACTGTGTGGGGGCAGTGTGGGGGACACTACTGTGTGTGGGGGACAGTGTGGCGGACACTACTGTGTGTGGGGACAGTGTGGCGGACACTACTGTGTGTGGGGGACAGTGTGGCGGACACTACTGTGTGGGGGACAGTGTGGCGGACACTACTGTGTGGGGGGCAGTGTGGGGGACACTACTGTGTGGGGGGCAGTGTGGCCGACACTGCTGTGTGGGGGGCAGTGTGGGGGACACTATTGTGTGGGGGCAGTGTGGGGACACTACTGTGTGAGGAACAGTGTGGCGGACACTGCTGTGTGGGGCACTACTGTGTTGGGGACACTACTGTGTGGGGGAAATTACTATATGGGGGCAGCGTGAGAGGCGTTGCTATTGGGGAGGCATTGTAGGGGCAATTCTATTATTTCTGGGGATAATAATAGGGTATTATTATTACTGGGGGCAATCTAGGAGACATTATAACCTCTGTAGACACTATAGGGACATTTGGGGTCATTTATCAACCTGGTGTACAGTAGAACTGGCTTAGTTGCCCCAGCAGCCAATCAGATTCCACCTTTCATATTTGACAGCTCTTTAGGAAATCCAGTTCTACTTTACACCCATTTGATAAATGACCCCAATTATGTCTATTAGGAGGTTGATGGAAAAACTGAGAAATCTAACGTGTCTGTGTCACTAACTGTGCAGAGACGAAATGCGACTGAAATAATGTGTCTTGGCGGTCTGGGTCTAACGAAGGAGAAGAGGAAAGAGAAGGTCTACATGACAGGAGATGTCCCTGATGTAAGAGGTATGTGCCCAAGTAATGGGGGGGGGGGTGCCAGAGAAAGGACCCGCCCCGGGTGCCAAAAACCCTGGGCACGCCACTGGCTCTATGTCCAGCTAAGTTAACTTACCTAAAACAGAGACCAGTTCAGCAGCAAATAGCCTTATTGTGTCTTCAACGATGTACTTGGCAGACATCCACAAGGAATACAGGTCCCCGTAACTACAGTAGTTGCACACTGCCATAAAGAGACACAGAATGTCACAACATTGTGTATTAGATGGTATTACTGCACTGAATAGATGCCAGATTTGTTATATTCTGATATGTAAACATTAACTGTAGTACCGTAATTATATTAACAAAAATTACCCCCCCCCCCAACAGCAAAAAATGAATTGTCACATGCAAAGAGCTCATGCACTCGAACGTATGTATTTTAAGGTCCGCAAAACACAAATGTGTGATGTTCGTGTTGCGTCCATTTGTTTTGTGGGTCTACTGTAACAATGCCAGTCCTTCTCCTCAAAACAGACAAGAATAGCATATGTTCTATTTTTCTGCAGAACGGACTTGCGCACACACAGAAATGGAATGCACACAGAGTCATTTCCTTTTCTTTGCGGACCCATTGAAGTGAATGGTCTGCATATGGGATTTAAAAAAAATGGAACAGACACGGAAAGAAAATATGGTTGTGTGCATGAGCCAGAATGAATACTATGCTGATCTATTTCTATGGTCCAGTAAAATCTAACATGAAAATGAGTCACATAGCAATCCAGTGTATGAAATGTGTGATCTCATAACTCACTGATGAAGAGGTGGCTCTGTCCCTGCCAGCTCTCTCCCAGGCATTGGATGAATGGATGCTTAACCTCCCTCTGGAACCAAAGAGAAACCTGTTATTACTGATGAACAGCACATAATCAAATAAGTCTTAGGCTTCAGTTACATAATTACAAATATACTGTAGGAATATAACACAATTTAACACAAAAATGTTTCACCTAATACCCTATTATGACATTTTAGAGGAGTATCCTCCATACACCCCTACCCTCATCTGTTAGCTAGAGCAGAGAGAGGACACAAACAAAGGGCATAACTTGATCTGGAAGACACAACATGTCCATGCATTACATGGACAGTCTATTGATTTTAATAGTAAACATGCAATGCTTCATTTCTCCTGTGGGGGCGTCCTTTGCTCCTTTCCGTGGCCCCGCAAAAAAAATATAGCATGTCCTATTTGTGTCCGTTTTGCGGACAAGAATAGGCATTTCTACAATGGGCCGCTTTCCGTTTCGCAAATTGCGGAACGGAACGCGGAACAGCTTCCGTGTTTTGCGGATCCGCGGATTGCGGACCGCAAAACACCTACCGTCGTGTGTATGAGGCCTTAATGACATGGTCATCTGTCTGTTCTCAGATGAGCTCAATATCTCCACATTCACTGCCCAATTGTCACCCTTCCCTGTATTGCGAAGTGAATTGCATAAAACAACGGTGTATATCTACACTCAGGGGCATAACTACCATAGCGGGAGACCATGCAACTGCTATGGGGCCCAGGACAATAGGGGGCCCAGTCTTAGTTGGGATTATCTCCTCTTCTACTGGAGGTGAAAACTTGGTCAGAACTCTACCTTCTAAAGGAACAACTTTTAGCAAATGAGGCAGTAGAAACAATGGCCCAAGGGTCATGGAAAAGAGTTTAGACAGAAACCCTTCTGTCCTGTGTGGGGGGCCTGGTTTGATCCTTGCTATGGGGCCCTTACTTCTCTATGTACGCCACTGTCTACAGTCAAAACTATCTTGTGAAATGTAATAGATATATGTGAGAAGATTACGTTGGTGAAGTCTATGACCTCACATTATCACTTTCCATAGTGAGCTCAGTCCCCTTTGGTACTGCACAGAGATTTCAGTTACTGAAAATCTAACAGCATTCTAAAGGTCTTTTTAGATTATCTGCCAGTAAATGAGACGAAATCAACGATTAGCATATCCAACTATGCTCATTTATTACATTTTTAAAGAGGTTATCCCCTATTTAGGTCATCAATATCAGATCGAGAAAGATCATCAATATCTGATCGTGGGGGGACAACTCCCACCACTCCCACCAATTAGCAGTATGAAGAGGCCATGTAATGTCACATTCATCTGTCACATGGCCTAGGCGAAGCTCAGCCCCATTCAAATAAGTACTAAGATATGCCATCAATGTCAGATAGGGGCATTATATGTCTCTCCTAATTTTGACCCTGTTTTCGATTACTCTTTGCATCCCCGGTCATTCTGGTAGGTCTCCTTCTAGCCAACCTGCACCAGTGTTCTGCTACCTTACTCTGCAGACGTAACCTGGGTTTCTAGCAGTCAAGTTCATTCGGTCTTGCCTTCTTGCCTTGGGCTTAGAAGAACCCAGGGGTATTCTTAGCTTCCTACCAATTGTTTTTTCCCTGCTGTTCTTGTTCTAATATTTCACAGACCCCCGCCAGTCTCTACTTTCTGATTCCCATTCAACACACAGGAAATTATTTCTAATTATTATATTATTATACACAATTCACAGCCTTTTTTTTTTTTTAAAGACAATGGCTGGACAATACTTTTAATCAATCATATGTTACCAGGAACAGAAATCTCTCATCAGTCATCATTCTGGAAATTAGATGCCAATGTGATTTTCTCACACGTATTAATGACATACCAGAATATAATTTTGTTATGATTTCCCTCTGTATACAGCAGTTCTATCCACCCAGAAGAGCAGTTGTACCTGTATGCTGACCTCCTCCTTACATTGTCTCAGTGTGTTGCGACGGAGAACCTCTCCTTTAGGTAATACCTGAGAATAAATACAAAACTTCACTTGGCGACCAGGAACACATAGGTGTGGTAAGTGTGTGTAAATGGGGAAAATTGATACCTTTAAGGCAAAGATCTTCTGTTCAGTACAGTTGAGCACCTTGAGTACTGGACCCAATGAACCTTTAGCAACACAACCTAAAATCTACAACAGATAAAATATTGGTTATTTAACTAAATCGCCCAGACATGATAAAAAATGCATCACACTTCTTAGTTTGATTGGACATGATTAGAGACGAGCGAATCGAAGCTGACGAAGTGGAATTCGATCAAAATTTCTGGAAAAATTTGATTTGCACTGAATTTCCTCGCGATTCGTGGTAATGAATCGCATTTTTTCCTAAAATGGCTGCTGCACGTGTAAGGACTTGGAGCAAGGAACTCTGGGAAGGTGGGATCACCCATAATGCCATTCATGCAGCCAGCCCTGTGATGTCACAGCCCTATAAATACCCTCAGCTATCTTGGATTCTGCCATTTACCAGTGTACATAGTGCAGGAAGAGAGGTCGGCAGGCGCTAGGGACAATGTTAGAAAAAACATCATTGTGCTAAAAAAAATTATTTACAAGTGCAGGGAAAGATTATTCAAGGTTTAGGGAAAGGATAGGGAGGAATCATTCCGCAACATTTATGTTGAATAGGGTTCAGTAGGGGAGGTTACAGCCTGGGTAACAATCCTACTACACCTTGCTGCACTGATTGGGGATCCAAATTGCCATTATACAGCTCTGTAATTCCAGCAAACCGTTCTTATTAGGGTGCAAGTGCTGTTTGAAACAGGCATTAACAGGGTTTATTACAAGGAAATATTTCTATGTTTTATTTGCCCCTGTGCGGTGCAGTTATATGTTCTAAAGCATTTTTTGGCTTGTATTAGTGGGAAAAAGGGCTAAAATTACAGCCCTTTTTTGACGTGTATTAGTGGCAAAAGTAAAATATATTTGCCGTTCAGCGGTGCAGTTATATGTTCTAAAGCCGTTTGTGAAGTGTATTAGTGGAAAAATAAAAAATATATTTGCTGATCAGCTGTGCAGTTATATGTTCTAAAGCTGTTTGTGACGTGTATTAGTGGAAAAATAAAAAATATATTTGCCGATCAGCGGTGCAGTTATATGTTCTAAAGCCGTTTGTGGCGTGTATTAGTGGAAAAATAAAAAATATATTTGCCGATCAGCGGTGCAGTTATATGTTCTAAAGCCCTTTTTTGACTGTATTAGTGGAAGAAAAAAGGGCTTATTAGCCATTGTGTGTTAAAGTGATAAAATGACAGCACTTTTTGTCGTGTATTAGTGGCAAAAGTAAAATATATTTGCCGTTCAGCGGTGCAGTTATATGTTCTAAAGCTTTTTGTGGCTTGTATTAGTGGAAAAAGAAAAATATATATTTGCCGTTCAGCGGTGCAGTTATATGTTCTAAAGCTGTTTGTGACGTGTATTAGTGGAAAAATAAAAAATATATTTGCCAATCAGCGGTGCAGTTATATGTTCTAAAGCCGTTTGTGGCGTGTATTAGTGGAAAAATAAAAAATATATTTGCCGATCAGCGGTGCAGTTATATGTTCTAAAGCCCTTTTTTGACTGTATTAGTGGAGGAAAAAAGGGCTTATTAGCCATTGTGTGGTAAAGTGCTAAAATTACAGCCCTTTTTGTCGTGTATTAGTGGCAAAAGTAAAATATATTTGCCGTTCAGCGGTGCAGTTATATGTTCTAAAGCCTTTTGTGGCCAGTATTAGTGGAAAAAGAAAATATATATTTGCCGTTCAACGGTGCAGTTATATGTTATAAAGCCTTTTGTGGCGTGTATTAGTGGGAAAAAAATATATATATTTGCCGAACAGCGGTGCAGTTATATGTTCTAAAGCCATTTGTGGCGTGTATTAGTAGAAAAAGAAAAAATATATTTGGCGATCAGCGGTGCAGTCATATGTTCTAAAGCATTCTGTGGTATGTATTAGTGGAAAAAGAAAAATTATATTTGCCGATCAGCGGTGCAGTTATATGTTCTAAAGCCGTTTGTGGTGTGTATTAGTGGAAAAAGAAAAATATATTTGGCGATCAGCGGTGCAGTCATATGTTCTAAAGCCTTTTGTGGCCAGTATTAGTGGAAAAAGAAAATATATATTTGCCGTTCAATGGTGCAGTTATATGTTATAAAGCCTTTTGTGGCGTGTATTAGTGGGAAAAAAAATATATATTTGCCGAACAGTGGTGCAGTTAGATGTTCTAAAGCCATTTGTAGCGTGTATTAGTGGAAAAAGAAAAAATATATTTGGCGATCAGCGGTGCAGTCATATGTTGTAAAGCCTTTTGTGGTATGCATTAGTGGAAAAAGAAAAATTATATTTGCCGATCAGCGGTGCAGTTATATGTTCTAAAGCCTTTTGTGGCCAGTATTAGTGGAAAAAGAAAATATATATTTGCCGTTCAATGGTGCAGTTATATGTTATAAAGCCTTTTGTGGCGTGTATTAGTGGGAAAAAAATATATATATTTGCCGAACAGTGGTGCAGTTAGATGTTCTAAAGCTGTTTGTGGTGTATATTAGTGGAAAAAGAAAAAATATATTTGGCGATCAGCGGTGCAGTTATATGTTCTAAAGCCCTTTTTGCGTGTATTAATGGGGGGGGGAGGGCTTATTAGCCGTTGTGTGGTGAAGTGAGAAAATTGCAGACTTTTTGGGGGTGTTTTAATTTCTATTTTATTTATTTATTTAATCTAACCTTATGTCAGAAAGAGAAAAGCCAGGCCCTGCACAGGAGTGACAGAGGCCTAAAGGTTTTGGTGCAGGCACAAGTCGCAGCCGAGGAAAAGGGGCCGTGGCAGCAGGGGTCACTTCGAGAGGCCTGAGCTCCCAGTGTCAGCTAGCGGTTGTGTCGTGACTACCAATCCAGCGTTTTTTGAATGGTTGACTCGATCTTCGACTTCGTCGCAAGTGACATCAGACACCCCCAGCCAAGTCAGTGGGTTCGTCAGACACAACCCTTAGTTGGCATGGCCCTGTGCCCTCACCTGTCCTCAACCTGGCATGTAGTGATGAGTAGAGTGGTGTGGGAGCTGGTTTTGCGAGCGGTGAGGCTCCTGACCCAGAGACCGTTGAGGAGGATATCAGTGACGTGCAGACAGTACTCAATGATGATGATGTAGCTGATCGCACTTGGGAGCCGGGTGAATTAGGGGCTTCATCATCATCGGGAGAAGAAGGTGGCAGCCTGCTTGTGAGGCAGCGACGGAGCAAGCAAGTTGCTAGCGTGGCCGGGAGTCAGCAGGGTGCCAGAAGTGGGAAGTCGTTAGCCAAATGTGCCCGGGGTAGACAACCCGGTGCAGAGGAGCCTACCTGCCCAGAAAGTAGTGTGGCATGGGCTCACGGAAGCAGTGGCGGTAGCAGTCGGTCAGTGCGTAGTGTTGTGGGTAAAATCATCTACTCGGCGGTATGGCATTTTTTGTTAAGCCGTCGGAGGAGGTGAACATGGCCATGTGTAGAATCTGTGGGCATAAAGTGGAGCGTGGCCAGGGTGCCAATGTTGGCACCACGGCCCTGCATCAACATATGCAGCGTCACCAAATTGGCCTGGGAGAACCATGGCTCCGATGCGGTGGTCCATCCTACCGCAGCAACTGCTGCATTACCCAGTGGCACGCACCTGGTTTCAGGCAGTCAAAGCTCTACCACCTCAGCCGAAGGGAGCTGCCTGTCCTTCCCATCATCTGCTGGCCCTCATGCTCCTGCTCCTCCTACTCCTCATCAGTCATTCCGTCAGCAATCGATCACCGAAGCGATTGCCAAGAGACAACAGTATGCGTGCACTTATCCAACAGCGCAGAAGCTGAATGTCCAAGTTGCTGGTTGCTGGACTCTGCACCTTTCAGAGAATTGATGGCTTGTGCCGAGCCGAGGTGGAGAGTCCCAAGTCGTCATTTCTTTGCCAAAAAGGCAGTACCAGCCCTGCACACACATGTAGAACAGAAGGTGGGCCAGTCCTTAAGCCTCTCGGTATCTGCCAAAGTGCACAATAACGCCGACGTGTGAAGCTGTGACTACAGTCAGGGACAAAACATAATTTATGGTCCTTTATGGCGCACTGGGTGAATGTGGTTCCTGCACAGCCACACCAGCAACTTGGCCAGGTGACACTGCTTCCGACTCCACATTGTCACGCCGTTGGTCCTGCAACAATGTCTTCCTCTGCCTCCTCATCCTCCACCGTGTCCTCAGCCTCCACTGCAGGGGCAATTCACAGTGCCCCTCCAGCATGCCACATGTGCAGGGCACGGTGGTGTCACGCTGTCCTGCAACTCGTTTGTCTGGGCGAACGGAGTCACACAGGGGAGGAACTGCTCCGTGTCCTTCATCAAGAAATCGAATCCTGTCTCTCTCAGCGAAAACTGAAAATTGGAACCATGGTGAACGACAACGGGAAGATCATGGTGTCGGCGCTGCGTCAAGGATGGCTGAGCCATGCGCCCTGGCACACGTGTTCAATCTGGTTGTCAAGCGGTTCCTGAAGTCTTCCACCCATCTGCAAGACATCCTAAAAATGGCCAGGAAACTTTGCATGCATTCAGCCACTCGTACACCACAAAGCACACCTTCCTTGAGCTGCAGAGGCAGAATGGCATCCCCCAACATAGGCTGATATGCAACGTTTCCACCCGTTGGAATTCCACCCTCTATATGTTGACTATACGAACAGAGAAAGGCCATAAACGATTTCTTGATGATCCAAGTGGACAGGAGTACTCTCCTGTGTAACTTCGATGTCAGACAGTGGCAGCTCATGCGTGACACCTGCCATTTGCTCAGGCCCTTTGAGGAGGCCACGTTATTTGGCAGTCGCCAGGACTACGGGAGGAACGATGTAATTCCACTACTTCATGTCCTGAACAGATGCTGGTAAATCTGGCTGGTCAGGGGACTGGAGACGTGGTGCCTAGGGATGAGCGAACCCGAACTGGATAGTTCGGGTTCGTACCGAATTTTGGGGTGTTCGGGACCCGGACCCGAACTTTTTCAAAAAAGTTCGGGTTCGGGTCCGTTGTTCGGCGATTTCTTCCCGCTTTCTGAAGGGCTGCACAGCAGCCAATCAGCTAGCGTTTTACTTCTTGCCCTAAGAAGCCATCACAGCCATGCCTACTAATGGCATGGCTGTGATTGGCCAAGTGCAGCATGTGACCCTGCCTTTATTTAAGCTGGAGTCACGTAGCGCCGCACGTCACACTGCTCTGATTAGTGTAGGGAGAGGACGCAGCTTCTGTGAGGGAGAGATTAGGCAGGGAAAAATCAGCAAAAACACCTAATGAAGTGATCTGTCCTCTGTCTGGGTGCTGGGGCCTAAATAAATGAAAGTGGCCTTCTCCATTGGTGGGTGACATGATGGCCGATTCTCTGCTATGAGACCTCTCTCCTCCGTCTGGGTGCCAGGGGCCTAATTATCGAAAAGTGGCCTTCTCCATTGGTGGGTGACATGGCGCCTGATTCTCTGCTATGCGACCTCAGTCCTCTGTCTGGTTGCTGGGGCTTAAATAAATGAAAGTGGGCTTCTCCATTGGTGGGTGACATGACGCCTGATTCTCTGCTATGCGACCTCTGTCTGGGTGCTGGGGCTTTCTCCATTGGTGGGTGACATGATGCCTGATTCTCTGCTATGCGACCTCTGTCCTCTGTCTGGTTGCTGGGGCCTAAATAAATGAAAGTGGCCTTCTCCATTGGTGGGTGACATGACGCCTGATTCTCTGCTATGCAACCTCTGTCCTCTGTCTGGGTGCTGGGGCCTAAATAAATTAAAGTGGCCTTCTCCATTGGTGGGTGACATGACGCCTGATTCTCTGCTATGCGACCTCTGTCCTCTGTCTGGGTGCTGGGGCCTTAATAAATGAAAGTGGCCTTCTCTATTGGTGGGTGACTTGAAGCCTGATTCTCTGTTATGGGACCTCTCTCCAATTGATATTGCTTAATTTTTATTTATTTTATGTTTTTTTAATTAATTTCCCTATCCACATTTGTTTGCAGGGGATTTACCTACATTTTGCTGCCTTTTGCAGAACTCTAGCCCTTTCCTGGACTTTTTTTACAGCCTTTTTAGTGCCCAAAAGTTCGGGTCCCCATTGACTTTAATGGGGTTCGGGACGAAGTTCGGGTCGGAACATTTTCGGGAAGTTCAGCTGAACTTATCGAACCCGAACATCCAGGTGTTTGCTCAACCCTAGTGGTGCCTACATCTCATGGCCACATGAGCCCTGTGGGGGCTGAAGTGGAGAAGGAAGAGGAGGACATTTGAGCACAAGCAATGTGTAGCAAAATGGGTGGATTTTCTACACAGGTGACAGGAGAGGAGGAGGAGCAGTACCAGCCAGAGGAGCTACAGGGCGATGAGGAAGATGAGGCAGAGTACCCAAACACACCGTGGCAGTATGCAGTGGAGATGGAGGAAGGGAGTCCCTCCGAGTCACTTGCACAAATGGCCTGATGCATGCTCACTTGCTTGCGTAGTGACAGCCGATCTGTCACCATTCGGCAGAGGAATGACTTCTGGCTCTCCACCTAGTTGGACCCTCGCTACCAGTCCAAAATGGGGGCCTTTTAATACACCCGCTGAGAGGGAGGTCTGACCGGGGGGGGGGCCCTCTGCGCTCATGTTCCTCTGCCATGGCTGCTGTGGTAGGGTGGGGGGAGGGGTAGGAGAAGTTTCAGCTCCATCAGCAGCAACTTGAGTCTAGAGTCGCTAATGAGCAGTTTTCTTCACCTGCCTAGTGAAGAAACTACTCACCACCAGCAGCAGGTAGACCTGGAGCAGGACCTGAAGCAGCAGTTGGTGGCATACTTGGACAGCACCCTGCCACACCACATTGAAGATCCACTGGACTACTGGGCAGCCAAACTGAATTTGTGGCTGCAACTGGCAGAGTTCGCCCTGGAAAAGCTGTCCTGCCCATCCAGTAATGTGGCATCAGAGCGGGTGTTTAGTGCCGCGGGGGCCATAGTTACCCCAAGAGGAACTCGCCTGTCCACCCAAAATGTGGAGAGACTGACCTTTGTCAAGATGAATCAGGCGTGGATCAGCCAGGATTTCCATGCTGCCTCACCCAAACCTTAACAAGAGACCGGTTTCTTCTGGCTACCTGCCTCAGCTACTATTCTGATGCTGCCACCTGCCTGGTGCCACACAACTGATGCCAAGTGCTCCTTCTTACACCCACCATCGTCAGCGGGTACTGTTATTGCCACCCACCTTCACACTCTGTCACCGGGTCACTCTGTGGTCTCCTCATACTGCTGCCACCTCCACATTATGTCAGCTGGCCACTCTATGGTCTCCTTATGCTGCTGCTACCTCCACACTATATCATCTTGCCACTCTGTGGTCTTCTCATGCTGCTGCCACCTCCACACTATGTCACCTTGCCACTCTGTGGCCTCCTGATGCTGCTGTCACCTCCACATTGTCACCTTGCCGCTCTGTGGGCTTCTGATTCTGCTGTCACCAACTAAACTATGTCACTTTGCCACTCTGTTGTCTCCTCATGCTGCTGCCACCTCCACAGTATGTCACCTTGTCACTCTGTGTTCTCCTCATGCTGCTGACACCTCCACACTGTGTTACCTTGCCACTCTGTGGTCTCCTCATGCTGCTGCCACCTCCACACTATATTACCTTGCCACTCTGTGGCCTCCTCATGCTGCTGCCACCTCCACACTCTGTCATTGTGCCGCTCTGTGGCCTCCTGATGTTGCCGCCACCTCAGGACTCTGTCATTGGGTCACTCTGTGGTCCCCTCATGCTGCTGCCACCTCCACACTATGTCACCTTGCCACTCTGTGGCCTCCTGATGCTGCTGCCACCTCCACACTATGTCACCTTGCCACTGTGTGGTCTCCTGATGCTGCTGTCACTCCACACTATGTCACCTTGCCACTCTGTGGTCTCCTGATGCTGCTGCCACCTCCCCACTCTGTCACCGGGTCACTCTGTGGTTTCCTGATGCTGCTGCCGCCTTTACACTATGTCACCTTGCCACTCTGTTGTCTCCTCATGCTGCTGCCATCTTCACAGTATGTCACCTTGCCACTCTGTTGTCTCCTCATGCTGCTGCCACCTCCACAGTATGTCACCTTGTCACTCTGTGTTCTCCTCATGCTGCTGACACCTCCACACTGTGTTACCTTGCCACTCTGTGGTCTCCTCATGCTGCTGCCACCTCCACACTATATTACCTTGCCACTCTGTGGCCTCCTGATGCTGCTGCCACCTCCACACTCTGTCATTGTGCCGCTCTGTGGCCTCCTGATGCTGCTGCCACCTCCACACTCTGTCATTGTGCCGCTCTGTGGCCTCCTGATGTTGCCGCCACCTCAGGACTCTGTCATTGGGTCACTCTGTGGTCCCCTCATGCTGCTGCCACCTCCACACTATGTCACCTTGCCACTCTGTGGCCTCCTGATGCTGCTGCCACCTCCACACTATGTCACCTTGCCACTGTGTGGTCTCCTGATGCTGCTGTCACTCCACACTATGTCACCTTGCCACTCTGTGGTCTCCTGATGCTGCTGCCACCTCCCCACTCTGTCACCGGGTCACTCTGTGGTTTCCTGATGCTGCTGCCGCCTTTACACTATGTCACCTTGCCACTCTGTTGTCTCCTCATGCTGCTGCCATCTTCACAGTATGTCACCTTGCCACTCTGTGGTCTCCTCATGCTGCTGCCACCTCCACACTGTGTCACCTTGCCACTCTGTGGTCTCCTGATGCTGCTGCCACCTCCACACTATGTCACCTTGCCACTCTGTGGCCTCCTGATGCTGCTGCCACCTCCATACTCTGTCACTGGGCCACTCTGTAGTCTCCCCATTTTTGGCATTAGCAATACTGATAGATTACTGACCAAATGCTGACCGAGGGAAGGCGGATGCTCAACAGACAGGATCCGTTTTTGGGGGTTATTGTACTGACGGATCAGAGGAAGGGCAAAATAATCAGTCACGTCAACACAAACTTACTGCTGACACCCTCTCCACTCTGTCGGGGGGCTCTACTTGTATAAGCTTTTAATAGAACAGGGTTTGTAGACATCTATGTGGAATCAGCCGACGATGGTGTAAAAGGAGCGTGCCTCTTCTTGGCGCTAACATCGACCTGTGAGGCTGAGTTCATACTTGAGTTTGGTCAGTTTTGGCCCCGTGACTGCCCAAATAAGTGAAGTGTGCCGTGCTTCTAAGAGTGACCACTGTCATCTGCATGTCATACGGACTCACAGTATTTTTTCACTACCACAGCAGACTCCCTATGCGTGTTACTGCAAGGCACAGTGTTTTACACCACTATAAAGGCTCTCTGCAGCCAGGAAATAGCTGTTTTTTAACGAAATTCGCCTCGAATAAATTCGGATCGAACCTTCACAAAGATTTGGCGAACCGGCGAATCAAGATATTCCTTTTTCCTATCTTCTAAAATACTGCTTTCATGGGTGATAATGGATGCCATTTCTTCAGCTTTTAGGAGGCCTTTCCATTTTTAAAGGGACACTATCATTTTTATCACAACCTAACAGCCTATATTTGAATATTCTATGTATGAAATGCTCTTCTGTGGACATCTTTATCTAGGCTTATTAAGAGAACTATAGAGTTGCCATACAGTTATCCCAATTCTATACCTACTATTGGGGTAAGCGAATTGCGCTTTGGAATCCAAGAATCTAAGTCGATTTGTTCCCCAACTTCATTTCAATGCTGTACGGAGATGGATTACATATCTATATTGGAGTTTACTTTCTCTGTGCTGATTGCTACAGAAGGACAATATTTTGTACTTAATTTTCAATGGCATTGTACTTTTTAAATGAAAAGCAGCCAAAAATTCTAAAAAAATTTTTTTTCTATGAATATTGAGTTTTAAAAATACTCCTTCTGATGGAAGTGTCATAAAACCTTTCAATATACTTTTTGGAGGAATTTCTAATTTCATTTGTTTTAGAATTCTGGCAGAATTAGTCACAAAATTTGGCGCACGCTGAGCAAGAATGTGTGGCTTTTTGTGATTTTATGCTGCTCTCATGACTTTTGAAAAGTAGGTGGACAAGTGGGCACGGTTTTGTACGTTAACAAGAAGCATGCGAGATCTATCAACTCTTAGTCAAATCTTACTCCAGTGGGAGAGGAGTGGAGTAAAAACTGTCATGTTTAAAAATGGGCCAAATATATCAAGCAGGATACGAGATTTGAAAAGTTGCCTCAAATTATGGCGATGCAGACTCAACAAAAAGTGACTTAGGCCACATACAGACGAACGCATCCGATCCGCATTTTTTAAGGATTGGGTGTGGACGCATTCATTTCAGTTGGGCCGCTAAAATTGCTGACAGCATGTGCTGTCCGCATGTCCTTCTTGTGGACCAGAATTATTTATTTATTTTAAGCACTTATATAGCGCTACTACATTCCGCAGCTTTTTACAGACATTAGCATTACTCTGTCCCCAATGGGGCTCACAATCTAAGTTCCCTATCAGTATGTCTTTGGTGTGTGGGAGGAAGAAGTACTCGGAAGAAATTCACGCAAACACATGGAGAACATACAAACTCCATGCAGATGTTGTCCTTGGTTGGATTCAAACCCAGGGCTGCAAGGCACCAGTGCTAACCACTGAGCCACCATTCTGCCCTATAGAATACTGTAGGTATTTTGACAATGGGGCCTATGGAAAATGAGGGATGCACACAGCTGGTATCCATATTTTGCGGATCAGCGGATTGCATGAGCCCTTAATAGATTACTCCTATGATAAATTCCCCTTTAAATGTTTCAATTGCTCCCTGTTTTCAAGATCTCTATCAGGTACAAATGCACAAGGACTACAACCTTTAGGCTACATAATGCCGCTGCTAAGTAGAAAAACAGGACCATCTGCTGCTGCTGGATAAAATTCAGGACCACAAAATGCACTTCCAATATCACAGTATATGCCAGTAAATCTTGTGCATGCAAAGCCTGACTCTGCCTGTTAATCAATATGGCACTAGGTTTTAGTTCTTAATTAGCAAAACAGCCCCGGCCAGTGGCTAATCGCTACAGTGAAAGTAAACAGGTTCTGCTGACGTCACACTATTGGACGGAGGCTTTTGAAGCTCAGACTTGATCCCGTAGATTTTGTATTATACAGATTCCTTACTCAAGCATCCTCAACAAAGAAATGCATGTATTCCGAAACGCGTAAGGGTAAAGAAGTCTGAGCTTTGGGTAAAGAGTCAGGCTTTGCATGCGTGAGTATTTTATGTTGATATGTTCAAGATCTCTGTTTGCTGTCAGTGAGTGGTAATTTTATTTTTTTACATCTATAGGCTGAAAATCTACCCTGATGAACCTACATAGATGTATAGTGTACACCTCATTCCAAAAGAAAGAACTGTGATACCAATAGCAAGTAGTACAACAGTCCAACATAACCAAGACTGTTCTAAGCCTCTGGATGTAAATAATGTGTCACGTGCCGGGGGTCCAAAGCAGACTTCCGGGATGTCAAATGAGCAGGTAACAGGCAAACAGAACAGACATGACAGAAAAGCAGGTAAAACAGAAGTGGTAACGATACCAGAGGACCAAGTGTTTCGGCGGACTACAGCAAAACCCGGATGGCGGAGCCTGTGAGTCCTGTACTGCACAGAGCCCTGGATGGTGGGGATGACTGGGCCGAGGGTGCACTGGTCGCACCTCCAGGAAGGTCCCGGTACACTTGGCACCTACCTGCCAGGAACAGGATGGTGAACCTCCAGCGTAACAGACAAACAGAACCAGAGGAACACACCGGGTAGCGATTCCCACTCCGGGGAAGCCAGGAACCTCCTTCCGGAGAAAACACGGAAGTCAAGTACAGAAGCAGTTTAGTACTGCCAAACTATAGAGACATAACAGACGCAGTTGAGCACTGCTAGGCTATCAGATGCAGATATGCTCTGCTAGGTGATACACAGGACAGAAAGAGCATAACAGACGAGAACATAATAAATCAGACAGAACAGGAACAGAACATGACATATGATGCAAAACCAGATGACACCACGCCGAAGGGTAACACCCCCAGGAACGGAAGTAAGGTGTTACATCTAGCAGCACAGACAGGACAATGGACAGACTGACAAAGACTGACCGGACCCCCAGAACCACAGCTCACAGGTCTATATAGCTGGGTAACGAAGCACCTGGCAAGCCACACCTAGGCATAGCAGACAGGGAGTGTTAACACCATCCGCACCAGAGCTCAGAACAACAGGACACAGGTACAGAACCGGGTGTTGCCCCTGGCAACCGGCAAACACGGATACAGAACTGGAACAGAAATGCAGAAACAGTCAAACAGGTACACACGTACACGGGCAGAGTACACACTAGACACCGCAGCCAGCACGCAGCCCCTAGCAACCAGCCTGCACAGGATTTCAGCCTGCAGCAAGTACGCAAGGGAACGTGCAGCCAGACTACACGGCAACACACGTCACGGTGAACCGCACCGTGACATAATGTCTGTGTTAATTCGCTGAAAGTAATCAGAGATATTAAAAAGGGTAAGAAATTAAAACACCTTCAAATGTCTTAAAAGTTGCAGTACTTTAAATTATACAGTGATACAAGGGGTATTCTAAGGGATAGGTGACAAATATTAGATCATTGGGACTCACACAAGCATGAGGAAACCCAACTCCCCCATGTCTCCATGCTAGCATGTCAATGGTTAGGGAAGTTACACTGCAGAGGTGGAAGAGTATGTACACCGATGCTACATAAAACTCTGTGAAAGGTACAGAAGCAGCCAAGTGAGAGCCCTTTTTTGTACATAACATAGCAGTCTAGGCTCTGATGTTGAACAATACTTAGTAACATCTACATAGAGTTCATTCATTTTAAAGATACCTTTAATTCTGGCTTTGTAGTCGGGGACCAAACTGGGAACTCTGGCAGGAATATGGATATGCACTGTGGGAGAATCCGCTCCGCTGCCTTCTCCTCTGGAGGGCTAGTCTGATGAGATGTCTTAAGTTTATTCTTTACTGTATGTCCAGTCTTCCACAGTTGGCCCAGTCGTGATGGAGTCTGAAGGTCCCCATTCCAGAAACCTTTCCAGGGAGGAACCCACAGGTTGGGTGACAAGGAGGGGAAGCTCTGCCATACACGGAGAAACGTAAGATAGCTAAGAACACATATTATGTTATCAACCACCACCACTCTAAGGTCACCAGCACAGGTGTGTGGCTGAACAGACACGAATTGCTGCAGCATATTGGCACCAAAATCCGCACAGTCTAAGGCCCCTTTCACACGGGCGAGTTTTCCGCGCGGGTGCAATGCGTGAGGAGGACGCATTGCACCCGCACTGAATCCGGACCCATTCAGTTCTATGGGGCTGTGCACATGAGCGGTGATTTTCACGCATCACTTTTGCGTTGCGTGAAAATCGCAGCATGTTCTATATTCTGCGATTTTCACGCAGCGCAGGCCCCATAGAAGTGAATGGGGATGCGGGAAAATCGCAAGCATCCGCAATCATGTGCGGATGCGTTGCGATTTTCCCGCATGGTTGCTAGGATACGATCGGGATGGGGACCCGATCGTTATTATTTCCTTTATAACATAGTTATAAGGAAAATAATCGCATTCTAATTACAGAATGCAATGTTCCCGGGCTTTAAAGGGTTAAAAATAATAAAGAGTTAACTTACCTTCTCCCATTATGCGCGCAGAGCCCCAGAACGTCTTCTCTCTTGATAGTTTGGATGCTTGAGGACCTGTGGTGACGTCACAGGGTCACATGGTCCAATCATAGAAGCATTTGAGTGGACCATGTGACCCATGTGATCCTGTGACATCACGGCAGGTCCTTCATCCAACATTGGATGAAGGACCTGCCGTGATGTCACAGGATCACATGGGTCACATGGTCCACTCAAATGCTTCTATGATTGGACCATGTGACCCTGTGACGTCACCACAGGTCCTCAAGCATCCAAACTATCAAGAGAGAAGACGTTCTGGGGCTCTGCTGCATAATGGGAGAAGGTGTTAACTCTTTATTATTTTTAACCCTTAAAGCCCGGGGAACATTGCATTCTGTAATTAGAATGCGATTATTTTCCCTTATAACTATGTTATAAAGGAAAATAATTACACATACAGAATACTCATCCCGAAACCAGACTTCAGTGATGAAGTCTGACTTCGGGTCTGGGTACCAAGCATGCGGATTTTTTCACGCGCGTGCTCAACGCACTACAAACGTTAGCACACGCGCGGAAAAATCGCGGCGATTCCCGCAACGCACCCGCATCTTATCCAGGCGTCAAACATGACGCCCGTGTGCAAGAGGCCTAACAGTTGTATTTGGTGAGGTTTTGTCGCAGATCTGACCCTTCCATTGAAAAGGATGCGGATTTTCCAGCAGTTGTTGCTGCATTTCCACACTAAAATTTGGACGTGTTACTTGCCAGTTTTTTTAGTTTTTTAAATCTCATGTTGGGACTGTTTTGAACTGCAGATTTTCCACATGAAAATCAAAACAGCGTAGACATACCCTATAGACTCTCTCACCCACAATTTTTGTCCTGGTGTGTTGTTTTTTTTGGGGGGACAAAAAAGGACTCAAAAAATGCCCCTGAATTGTTCAGCGGTTTTTGAGACCATTTTTTTGCCTTTAAAGTGTTTTTTAGAACCTGGCATTGATAAATCCCATTTTAGTCTGCCTGGCCTTTTTTTTTTAAAGACAAAACTATTATTCCCCACTTGTAATGTCCTGACATTAGTAAAAAGACAACGGTATGCAAAAACTCCATTTAAAAAAAACACCTACACACCTTAGACATGCTTTTATTTTTTAGAAAAATGACAGGCAATTAGGGGGATAATGCCAGACCAGGGCCTGCAGCAATTTGAAAGAAAACCACCACTACAAAAAATGCCTCTTTTTCGTACATTTAAAGGGGTTCTCTGGGCTTTATAAATGTCCAAGCTTTCTTCTATCCTGTGGATGAAAATTTAGTTACCGTAGCACTTACCCATCGATTGTTTTGCTGATGCTGCCGTCTCTGTTGCACTCACACAGGCAGCATCAATAAAGCATTGGACAGGTAAGTACTACTACTGACTAAACTGTCTTTCTTTCACAGGATAAAATAAAGTATATATTTTTTTAAAAGCCCAAAGAACCCCTTTAAGATATTCCATAGACGTCTATGAAACAACAGGAACTGGCATTAGCCTAAAAAACACAACATAGTCCCTTAAAAAATGCTAGTAAAACAGTCCAAGGGGTCATTCACACCTTCAGAGAAGCTGCAGTGGTTTCTGACGCGGTTCTTAACTTTAGAGAGCTAAGCCATGAGTGGAACATGCCCATCTTGGAACAGTTGCGGCTTTAAACTGCTGCCCATCAATCTGCACTACGCAGCCGTCTATGCCAAGATTCCACCGGCAAAAAAAAGTGTTGACTTGGACATGGCATAAAAATGCCACAGCATCCTCAAAAGTGAAATTGCTTCTGCAGATTTTTTTGGTGTATTTGCTGGGGATTTGTTATTATCCAGTGCGAAATTTCACGTGGCATTGAAGTCGATGATTAAATAAAATTTGTCACCCGGAATCGTAGTATTTGCACCCACAGGAATGATTAATGTAAGTTTTTGTAGTTATTTTTTTCCTCTAGGAATATGTGCCATATGTAAATTCACCTTTCGGACCTGTTCACATGGAGTTTTTTGGCGCTGATTTTGGAGCGTTTCTGCCTCAAATTCAGCTCCTAAAAAAAGGCCTCAAAACAGCGTCCCGAAGGGAAGCCGGGACTTGCTTTTTTTTTTACACATGTAAAAAAGAAGCAGTGTGCTATATTTTGGGGCAGAATCAGCGCTAAATCTCCCTTCGAAATGAGTGGGAAGCATAAAAAACTGCTCAACATGTATGCTCAACAGCTCAACATGTAAGTCCATGCGGTTTTTGTGCTTTTGCCACTCTTTTTTTTTTATGGTGCAGATCTGAGTGACGTGTAGTAGAGTGAACACCTATTGGTTAAAAAAAAAATGCGTCAAAAAACTGCATTAAAAACACGGCAACAACCACACAAAAAAACATCTATTTTGCACGTTGAAAAAATGCATAGGGATTCTGCGCTGATCTTTTAAGTGTATTTTTCAAAATCAGTTGTGCGAACTGGCTCTCAAAGCCTCAATCCAGCTGCTAAACCTTATAGGAAAGAATACATTGAATGTGCTATCATTATGCAGAGACGAAACGTCTAGTGTCCTCTGCTCAAATTCCCAAAAATCGACAGATGTACTGGAAATTTTAGAATTTGTAATTACTAACATAAAAAAATTTACATAAGCTTCCATGTGTTTATATGTTTCTTCCTACCTTTGTGTCGCTGCTTGCGGCTCCCATTTCATCGCTCCTATCAGTTTACATGCTAGGAGAGGATTTGTTTTCCTGGCCCCTCTGGACGGTTTGCGATCTGTGTGTGGGGTCACGTGCACCATTAATCTGCTTTAGTCTGACAAACAACTTTAATCTGCTCCTAAGCGCTGGTCATTACTTATGCATCTTTCTAGATTTTTGAAACCTGTGACTTCTCTTTTACATAACAGGCAACTACGGTGCACTTAGTATTTAGGGCATGTGATTTCAGAATCTCTTGTCAATAAAGCCACCAGTTTACCAGCATGAAATACCGTAAAATACTATTTCCAGATATACATGCTGTCTTACCTGTATCAAAGCAGTTGCATTTTTTTTTTTTGCAACATTAGGGGAGATTTATCAAATAGGTATAAAGTAGAACTGGCTTAGTTGCCCATAACAACCAATCAGATTCCACCTTTCATTTTCTAAAGGAGCTCTGAAAAATGAAAAGTGGAATCTGATTGGTTGCAATGGGCAATAAAGACAGTTTTCCCCTATTACTAAAAAAAAAAAATCGGTTAGCATTTTTTGTGCAACATTGATTAGCCATGTGCGCCACAACGTAGAGGTACTTGTGTTTAGATTGCCAAATTGTAAATAGATGCACTAACTGTTTGACAACATATTTATGAATGTTTAAATGGGTTGACCACTTTCTGGTTACTGATGACCAATGTGTCTGTAAGATGACTATACTGCACTTACTAATATAGCTTTTGTTAAACTTTTGCACTATTTTCTATATTTAATAAGGTATGCCCTCCTTATTTGACAAGTCTTTTGTGCTGTCCACACAGAGGTCCTGTCCATAAAATGGCTACTGATAGAGGGCCATGTGACCAGGCAGATCACCTCCATGTGATGCCTCCTCCATTGATATACAGTGAGAAAATTGACAAAATAGCACATGAGCATAGTTCTGTCCCAACATATATGACTGGGTATAATGATGACCCTTTTAATACAGTTGGGTTAATGGCCCAGATTTACTAAACCTATAGATGGCGTAAGCTTAGGCTACTTTCACACTAGCGTTTTGCCTTTCCGTTTGTGAGATCCATTTAGGGCTCTCAAAAGCGGTCCAAAACAGACCAGTTTTGCCCTAATCTATTCTCAATGGAAAAGGATCCGCTCAGAATGCATCAGTTTGCCTCCGTTCAGTCACCATTCCGCTTTGGAGGCGGACACCAAAACACTGCCTGAAGCATTTTGCTGTCTGTCTGATGAAGCGGAGCCAAACTGATCCGTCCCCATTGACTTACATTGTGTGCCAGGACAGATCCGTTTTCTCTGACACAATCTGACACAATAGAAAACGGATCCGTCCCCCATTGACTTTCAATGGTGTTTAAGACGGATCCGTCATGGCTATAGAAGACATAATACAAACGTATCCGTTCATGACGGATGCATGCGGTTGTTTTATTGTAACGGAAGCGTTTTTGCAGATCCATGACGGATCCGCAAAAAACACTAGTATGAAAGTAGCCTTAGACTGGCTGTCTAGATTTGCACCAGATTTATCACAGGGGCTCAGGCTGGATGATACGTCTCGTGCAGGGAGTGACACTTTTTTCTGACTCTATACCAGCTATTGGTTGGCTTACTTTGAGACAGATTTCTACACCAGAATTGTGACGCTAAGAGTGGGTTCACATGACATTTTTCCCATCCGTATACAAAAAACATATACAGTATCTCACACAAGTGAGTACACCCCTGACATGCTTGCCTACAGTCAAGCATGTTGGTGGGGGTGTCATAGTTTGGGGCTGCATGAGTGCTGCCGGCTGTGGGGAGCTACACTTCATTGAGGGAACCGTAAAATGCCAACATGTACTGTGACATACTGAAGCAGAGCATGATCCTCTCCCTTCGGAAACTGGGCCACAAGACCCCAAACACACCTCTAGGACAACCACTGCCCTGCTAAAGAAACTGAGGATAAAGGTGCTGGACTGGCCCAGCATGTCTCCAGACCTAAACCCTATTGAGCATCTGTGGGGCATCCTCAAACAGGAGGTGGAGGAGCGCAACATCCTCCAACTCCATGATGTCGTCATGGAGGAGTGGAAGAGGATTCCAGTGGCAACCTGTGAAGCTCTAGTGAACTCCATGCCCAAGAGAGTTAAGGCAGTGCTGGAAAATAAAGGTGGCCACACAAAATATTGACAATTTGGGCACAATTTGACCATGGGGTTAGACATGAATGCAGGAGGAGCACTCTGCAAACCAAATAAAGTACAAGAAAGTATTCTAATGCTAATGCTAACAGGTAGAATTTGATAATGGGTTCCTGTCTTACAGAGATCGCCTTGACTTGTGGCAGACGCAGGGCCGGTGCAAGGATTTTTGCCGCCCTAGGCAAAAGAAAAGTTTGCCGCCCCCTTAACTAACGCCAGTTCTCTCTCCCCCCCCCCCCCTTGTCATTCTCTCCCCCCTCTTGCCATTCTTCACACCCCCCCCTCTTGTCATTCCCTTTCTCCCTCTTGTCATTCCCTTTCTCCCTCTTGTCATTCCCTTTCTCCCTCTTGTCATTCTCTCTCCCTTGTCATTCTCCCCCTCCTTTGTCATTCTCCCCTCTCCCCTTGTCATTCCCCCCTCTTCTTTGTCATTCTCCCCCTCTCCCCTTCTTTGTCATTCTCCCCTCTCCCCTTCTTGGTCATTCTCCCCTCTCCCCTTCTTTGTCATTCTCCCCCTCTCCCCTTCTTTGTCATTCTCCCCCTCTCCCCTTCTTTGTCATTCTCCCCTCTCCCCTTCTTTGTCATTCTCCCCCTCTCCCCTTCTTAGTCATTCTCCCCTCTCCCCTTCTTTGTCATTCTCCCCCTCTCCCCTTCTTTGTCATTCTCCCCCTCTCCCCTTCTTTGTCATTCCCCCCTCTCCCCTTCTTTGTCATTCCCCCCTTACCTCTAGTGTAGCGCGGCCGAGTTATGCTGCACGGGTACAGGAGCTTTAGTTTCCTGTACCCGGGGGACTGACATGAAGTGCACATTGTGCGCACTTCATGTCAGTCCGGCCGGGCTACAGGAGACAGATGCTCCTGTACCCGCGGACCTTAAACAGCTCGGCCACGCTACAATGAGGAACTGACAGGAGGGAGCGCTGAGCGCTTCCCTCCTGTCAGCTCCTCTCTTCTTGCTGTGCCCGGGCGGTGCGCCCTCATGGACGCACCAGCCCGGGCAGTGCTGCAGCCGCCAGAGGCTCTATACAGAGCGCTCGGGCGGCTGCAGCATGAGGCAGGGCCGGCGCTCCTAGCAGCGCCCCTTCCCAAGGGGCGCTCTACGCGGCTGCCTATTCCGCGTATAGGACGCGCCGGCCCTGGGCAGACGGGCCCAAAAAATTTTGTACAAAATGTATTTGCCAAGCATCTCATTTACAAAATAAGCATAGCATTAGTATTAGAATACTTTCTTGTACTTTATTTGGTTTGCAGAGTGCTGTTGCATTGTATGTTTTACCTTGTGTTTTCAGCCATAGCAACATGCACCTGTGCATTGGGATGTGCTGACTTTTTTTCTTTGCAGTTTAGACATTAGTGACTGTATGTTGAGTTATTTTGAAGGCACACCAAATTTACATTGTTATACAAGCTGTACACTGACTACTTTACATTGTATCAAAGTGTCATATCTTCATTGGTGTCCCATAATAAAGATATAATAAAATATTGACAAAAATTTGAGGGATGTACTCACTTTTGTGAGATACTGTACGCTAAATGGATGACATCCGTTTACCATAGAGTTACATTGTAAAAAAAAAAATATATATACTTTTTTTTTTCTGGCCTTTTTTTTTTAACGGACGCATAAAATGCGATGTGAACCTACCCTAAATAGCGCGTCTTAAATGAAACTGTAACTAGTTTTATGAAGCTAGGTTCAAACAGCTCCAGCTCATGCCAATGAGTCCTGATATTTATGAGCCTTCTGCCTCCTGAGGTGAAACGTGCATCGACGTGCCAGCGCTTGGGGCTGTATATGTCTGTAATGGCCATGTGGCAGGATATGTATACGACTTTGGAGGTCTTTATATATTATTATTACTCAGGAAGGCCCAAATATGATTCATTATGATTGTGGGTCTGTCTATTGTGAATGTCGAGAATAAAGATAGGGGGAATAATTGAGGGATTTGAAAGAAAGATTGAGTCCAGATCTTATATGTAGTTGAACAGCAGCTTTACTTGAATTAACGTTCATCAGAAACAGTCTTCAAGCTTTGTCTTGGTCCCAGCAGACTTAAGCATTAAACTGGCAGACTTCTTCAATAACTCTGCTTGCTTTCTCTCTCTCTCTGCTCTACTGACAGGCTAATACTTTTACTGCATTTCTCTCTGTAGTCTGGCTCTAGATTATAACTTTCCTCCTGGCTCCTGATGCTCTAAGCTTTGGACTCCATGGCCAGCGGAGCTGAGGCTCTGGCTGGCTTGGGAATGTCCAACAGAGGCATGCCCCTGAACTCCTTCCCTTAGCAGGGGGTAAGCTAGAACTAACTGGGACTGGTCACCACCCTTCCTGCAGGAAGTGGTACTCGCCCACATCTCTCCAGAGGGGGGTTAGAATGAAATAGTAAGTTCCATTCTATCTACATACAGCTCTGCCATCTTCGCTGCCTCCTGCTGGTGAACCAGGCACATTACATATAAACAGTTGCATAACAACATTATTAGGAATGCACAGCGTGGAGGACCTGGAAATAAATATATAGGTGACATACAGGTTAGACCATAAAAGATAGTAGCAAGGTGCAAAAGTGGTAACATTGTAGACCTGTAGACTTCAAAAGCAGCTACCTGCAAGCAAATACTTTCATTCCCCGCTCCTCCCATTTTTATAGAAATCCCTTTTTTTTTGTGGGGTTCAATTTAATTAAACAGCATATATGAGTGATTACGTCACAATACCAAAGGTGTGGCAGCAATATACCTGTGTGTATTAAAGTGAAATTGAGCGTCAAGCCTCATTTGTAAATTTTTAGGGGGGTTCAATTTAATTAAGCATATATACATTATTACTGCATGAATACCAACATTTTCACACTTCCATGAATAGACTTTGCCTTGCTGGTGGTGCTCCATCTTGCCACTGTTGCTCCATTTAACTGGGAGTGTTAATGTTAAGGATCGTCCATTTACATATATTCAGTTTCCACACGGTTGTAATTTCAATCTTTTTTTGGGGGGGGGGTCATTTTAATTTAGCAGCAAATATACTTGATTACTAAACCAATACACAGGGTAGTGCACAACATTATCTGAGAGGACTATAAATGTCCAGGTTACAGAACGGTTTCAAACGAAAGACCCAGAGCCAGAATGTGGGTAGTAGCAGCACCAAGTATTTGGCCAGAAGTAGTGGCAGCAGTAGTACGCTGCAGTTATCCCTACTGGCTTCGAGAAGGTACAACATTATAGTTGAGGAGAAAGAGGATAAGATTGTCGATTGGATCGCTTCACAGATTATGCCCAGATATATGCCCCCTTACTGTAGCAATGCCTAGATATGTGCCTCCTCACTGTAGTTATGGCCAGATATATGCCTCCTCACAGTAGTTATGGCCAGATATGTGCCCCCTCACAGTAGTTATGGCCAGATATGTGCCCCCTCACAGTAGTTATGGCCAGATATGTGCCCCCTCACAGTAGTAATAGCCAGATATGTGCCCTCTGACAGTGGTTAGGCTCAGATATGTGCCCCCTGACAGTAGTTATGGCCAGATATGTGCCCCCCCCCCACAGTAGTTTTCCCAAATATATGCCCCCTCACAGTAATATGCCCTGATATATGCCCCCTCACAGTAGTTATGCCAAGAATTGTGCCCCCTTCATAAGCAGTTAAAAAAAAACTCCACATACTCACCTCATTCCCCAGTAGCAGCAGCAGGCAGGATCCACGGGGGAGAATAATGCCGCAGGAAACCGACAAACTTCTCTCTGCTTCATCATTACAGGCAACTGTCTCTGCTTCTTATGGATACAGGGACAGCTGCCAGAGAGTGGGGCATACCGCATACCTCCCCCGTAGCGGGACCGCGGGACAGCCTCTGAAATCTGGGAGGTATGTCATAGACAGCCTTGTATGTTCCAGGCTACACCGCTCTTGCTGCCGCATGCCACTATTGCTGCCGCATGCCACTATTGCCACTATATCCATACAGTACCCTTTACACATCCATATTGCCCTGCTGCTGCTCCTAATTAAAAGGGAGAATTTTTTTAGGCACACTTGTGCGTGTCATATGGGTAGGCATTCTGACCCTGTTAATTCATAATTTTTGGATGCTTGGTCCCCCAAGCCACTTTTTGTTTGTGTTCTTTTTATTCCATAACACCGTGTTTGTTTAAACATCATCTGCCCCCGATAAGGGACAATTTTTGGAAGCTTTGGAATATGAAAAAAATTCATTAAAAAAATGAACAAAAAGAGAAGTTTTCCTAAAAATTCTAAGAGTTCTAAGAGTTCTAGGAGGCTAGAAGGGGTTATATACCATGTTCCCCTGCAATTGGAGAAACTTCGGTTCAGCCTGAACCGATTTGGGGTTCGAAACAAACTTTTTCGAAAATTCGGCCAACCGTCCCCGAAATGAATCTTGACTGATTTGCTCATCTCTAGTTTGTGTCCAGTCTTGTACAGTCTTATCCATATTGATGTTTCATGAAGGGTGTCATATATACTATTCTTGGTTCTAATTCTATCTGTGGTTCTAATTCTATCTTCATTGTTGGCCTGTCTTGTCATCTTAGTTTCAAATTCTGTCTTTTCTTTGGTCTGCATTGTTCCCTCCTACTGTTCTACCCTGTCCTTCTTGTCCTGGCACCCCTCAGAGTTAATGTAGTAAGTAGAGTTGAGCGGACACCTGGATGTTTGGGTTCGAGAAGTTCGGCCGAATTTCACGAAATGTTCGGGTTTGGATCCGAACTTGACCTGAACTTGACCCCGAACCCCATTGAAGTAAATAGAGACCCGAACTTTTGGGCACTAAAATGGCTGTAAAATAGCCCTGGAAAGAGCTAGAGGGCTGCAAAAGGTAGCAAAATGTAGGTAAATCCCATGCAAACAAATGTGGATAGGGAAGTGACTTAAAATAAAATAAAATAAATAAAAATTAACCAATATTAATTGGCAACTGTTTTTTCGGCCTAAAACACAGCTTTTTCCAATAAAACCCCAAAATGCAGTTTTTAACTGCTGTACATTAAAATAGATATGTATACTATGTATGGACACCAGATTTGGGGACCCAGAACACGGATTTGGTCACCAAAATTGCTTTGTGAAGCAAGAATATTGCTTTTTTCCCCACAAAAAAGAATAATGCACTATTTCTCAGCTGTAATGTGAAATCGGTATTTAAGCGGTGTATTTCAAGATGCTCTGTGGATCAGGATTACCACTTTTTTGTCAAAAACATACACTTATGCCTGGAATTTGGCGAATGGAGTCTAGTCCGAATCTCTATCTGTCTCCCTCTTGGGTGAGACATGCAGAGAATGAGACAAGAGCTGGATACTCGGGGTATGTGCTTGGAGAGAGAGACTAGGGTCGTTTTCTTCCTCCCCCTCCCTCCTCCCCCCCTCCCTATTCCTTTTCTTATTCTTTTTCTGCCGTCACCTTTTATGTTTATTATTAGTTCACATTTTACACTTTCTAAAGGTGTACTCTGAGCCTCATCAGAGTTTGTGTTTTGCAGCTAAGTGGACTGATTCCCGTTATTGTTGCTTGAATTGTGACCTATTTGACTGTCCATATTTTCATCTTCTAAATATATATTGTAAATCTTACATTGAAAACTTATAAATAAAGAATTTACAAAAAAAAAACAACATACACTTATGCTGTATTTCACAGTAGCAATGTTTAAAATTGGTGGTTGGAATGGGTATTTCTCGCTCATATCATTGGGGGACACAGGACCGTGGGTATAGCTTGCTGCTGCCACTAGGAGGCGACACTAGGCTGAAAGCTGTTAGCTCCTCCCCTGCAGGCTATACCCCCTCCAGCCTGGAGAGAGCATATCAGTTTTTAGCTTAGTGTCGTAGGAGGCAGACCTACCTGCTTTGCAGAGTGGCGTTTGTAATTTTATTTTTAATTTTTTGTTTTACACAGATTACTAGAAGGGGGCACAGGGTCGCTTGCGTCCCTGTCTCCCCGGGAGGCTGGCCGGTGTACATAATTCACCGCCTTGCCTCCCCCAAGGAGTTAAAGCGGACCAGGGCAGCCTCGCTCCCCTGCTTTCCCCCAGCAAAAGGGCCACCCTCTCTTCAAGCCCTTTCCTGCCCGGACCCCTGTCGCTTGGTGCCAGCGGTCAAAGGGTGGCCCTGCTGGTGCTGTATCATAGGGCGAAGAACACAGATGAAGACAGGTGAGTATGACCTGCTCCATCCCCCTGGGCTAGCAGTGGCACTTTTCATATACTATGGGCTCTCCCCTCCACTCCACAAGGGAGTGTGAGCCTCCTCTGTCTATCCGGTGGCCCCCCGGCACCTTTCTCTCGGCGCGGCAGCACAGTGGTTATTAGCCCTGGGGCGCTCTTCAGCGCCAGGGCACTTCATATTGAGGGACACTGGGCGTCTCTTTATTCATCCGCGGCGGTACCAGTACCGCTGCGGTCGGGACCGGGGGCACGGGGAGAGGTTCGGCCATTTGTTCATGGCCGCAGCATCGACGGTCACGTGCACCGGCCGGGTCAATCACAGTGCGGGGGCGTGGCTTCCTCACTTCAGCCTTGCGCGGCTGCTCTTGGACTCGGGGGGGCGGGCGTGGCTTATTCTCCCGCCCTAGCTCGGTTTCCTGCTTCTTCCCTCGGCGCTGCTTGGGTAGGACACAGGACCTGGGACCTCCATACTCTGGTAGGCGATCGCTACCCCCATCCAGCAGGAGATTTGAACATGTCTGACCCGGACACTGACCCCCCCCCCAGGCACCCTGTAGGACCACCTACTATGCCTGCACTTCGTGCTCGGCAAAATTCCCTCGTGGTCAGTCACTATCACTGTGCTCTGCATATCAGACACCTGCACAGAGCCATCCCCCTAGGGCACAACAGCCCACAGAAGCGCAGGACCGTCCTGTCCAGGAGGAACCAGACTGGGCAAGGTCCCTGGCAGGGGCAGTGGAAGACCTCTCAACGATCTCCCATTCCACCCTTTCATTGCTGGGTCATTTGGTAGAGAAATCGCCACCGGCGCAATCCGCACAGTCCAGTGGCGCACAAACCAGAGGCAGACTTCCTAGTAAGCGTCCCAGAGCAGGCACCCGTTCCTCCTCTGACGCCTCAGCATCCCCCCTTGCTCCTGGCTCCCATTCACAGGCATCCTCCTTTTTAGGCGACGGACTGTCAGAGGGCGAGCTTGGGGATTCGGATGCAGATTTGGACCTGGAGCATTCCTCTCAGATTGCATCCATGGTGGATAGCCTGATATCGGCAATAAGGGACACCTTCCAGGTCCAGGAGGACCTTCCCTCCACTAGCCAACAAGGGGTGTCATTTCAGCGTGCGAAGAAGACGCCCGAGGCATTCCCATTACACGACGACTTTTCTGCTGTTGTCACGAAGGCTTGGGACCAGCCAGGTTTGCGTTTTATTGTTCTGAAATGCCTGGACCTACTCTACCCTTTTCCACGCGAGTCCGTGGACAAATGGTCCTCTCCACCAAAGGTGGACCCACCAGTTGCTCGCCTGGCAAAATTCACAACCATCCCGGTGGCGGATGGCTCTTCCCTCCAGGATCCTGTTGACCATCGCATAGAGTCACTCTCTAAGTCGGTCTTTGTGGCAAGCAGTTCGGCATTGCGTCCGATCTTCGCCTCTGCCTGGGTAGCCAAAGCGGTTTCGGAGTGGTCCCTCCGTTTGAACCAAGACCTAGCGTCCGACCTTCCCCCCGCTGAACTTCAATAGTCAGCGCTCCAAATTTCTCAGGCGAGGAAATATCTCTGTGAAGCGGCTCTGGACGCTGGGACGATGGTCGCCCATTCCTCGGCCCTCGCAATTTCTATACGCCGGGAGTTATGGCTCAAGGCCTGGAAGGCTGACTCTTCCTCTAAGCGCTCCCTTTTGAGGCTCCCGTTCGCAGGGTCTCAGCTATTTGGGACCAAACTAGATGAAATCATTTCGGAGGCGACGGGTGGAAAAAGCACCCATCTGCCCCAGCCCAAGCGAAGCGCCCTTTTCAGCCGAGGACTTCGTCTTCTCGTTACCAGTCCTTTCTCCGGTTTTCGGGCACCCGTTCGGCACCCACCTCAACGGCGGGGCCACCCACTCAGGATCGGCGGAAAGGACCATCCTTTAAGCCCCAGCAGGCCTGGCGTCAACGATCTCAGCATGAAGGTACGTCCCCACCCTCACAGGTGGGGGGGCGTCTCCTCCTGTTTCAGGAGATTTGGCAAACCCATATTCCAGACGCATGGGCGCTCGAGGTTGTCTCCTCAGGCTACAAAATAGAGTTCAGGTCCCTTCCCCCAACCGTTTCTTCCTCTCCCAGCCCTCCAGGGACCCCGTCCGGGCCGCGGCCCTTCTACACGCAGTCCAGTCCCTTCTCTTACGGGGGGTAATTTCACTGGTTCCTTTGGAGGAGCGGTTTACAGGTTTTTATTCCAACCTGTTCGTGGTCCCCAAAAAGGAGGGCGATGTGCGGCCAGTACTGGACCTCAAGCTGTTGAACCATTTTCTTCGGGTTCAAAGGTTCAGGATGGAGTCCCATCAGGATCAGATTCCTGGGCATGACATTGGATTCCGGGGCTGCCGTGGTACGTCTACCTCTCGACAAGAGGTTGGACATTCAGAAGGCGGTGCGTCTGCTCCTCTAGCGCCGCAGGGTGTCGATTCGCAGTTGTATGCGGGTACTGGGTCTGATGGTGGCCTCCTTCGAGACGATCCCATTCGCCCAATTCCATACCAGGGAGTTTCAGCGGCTCATTTTGTCCACTTGGGACAAATCCCGGGAATCTCTGGACCTCAGGATATCTCTGTCTCGGCAAGTGCGCTCGGCTCTTGGCTGGTGGATCGTACCTGCCCACCTGTCCTCGGGGAACTCCTTTCTCCCAGTGTCATGGACGGTGATTACGACTGACGCCAGCCTCCGCGGCTGGGGAGGGGTCTTCGGTTCCCGGACAGCTCAGGGAGTTTGGTCTCCATCGGAGTCCAAACTTCCCATCAATATTATGGAACTCCAGGCCGTCTACCTCTCCCTCTGCCATTGGACCCCCTACTTGCGGGGCCGTCCGGTCAGGATACAGTCGGACAATGCCACAGCGGTTGCCCATATCAACCACCAAGGGGGGACTCGCAGCGGGATGGTGATGATCGAGGCCGCAAAGATTCTGCAGTGGGCGGAAGCCCACGTTCCGGTGATTTCGGCAGTATTCATTCCGGGTGTGAACAACTGGACAGAGGACTTTCTCAGCCGCACGACGGTGGACACGGGGGAGTGGTCTCTCCATCCGGAGGTGTTCGAGGACCTTTGTCTCTGGTGGGGACGCCCGGAAGTGCACCTGATGGCGTCCAGGCACAATTGCAAGCTCCCGTGTTTTCTGTCTCACGCAAGAGATCCGGTGGCGTACGACGTGGACGCCCTCGTGGCACCGTGGGACAGCTTCTCGTTTCTGTACGTGTTCCCACCGTTACCGCTCCTGCCTCGGATACTTCGCAGAATCAGGATGGAGGGCATACAGACGCTTCTGATCGCCCCAGACTGGCCTCGTCGAGCTTGGTACTCAGAGCTCATTCTTCTTCTAGAGGACGCGCCGTGGCCTCTTCCACTCAGGCCCGACCTGCTCTCACAGGGCCCAGTCTTTCACCAGGGTTTAGCTACGCTACGTTTCTCTGATGCGGTCATTCGCACGATGAGTAGGGCTAGGAAGCCCTCCTCCGCCAAGATCTACTATCGGACGTGGAAGTCCTTCCTAAAATTTTGTGAGGACCGAGATCTTTCTCCCAGGAAGTTCTCCTTACCTACTGTGCTGGCTTTTCTTCAGTCAGGTTTAGAGCTTGAACTAGCTCTGAGTTCGCTGAAAGGGCAGGTTTCTGCTCTTTCCATCTTTTTCCAGCGTACACTGGCAGCGTTGGGAACGGTCAAGACATTCATACAGGGAGTTGCTCACACCGCAGCCCCTTATCGGCCACCACTGCATTCCTGGGACCTGAATCTGGTGCTGGTAGCGCTCCAGTCCGAGCCATTTGAACCTCTGCGACAGGTCTCCCTCCGTCTGCTCTCCTGGAAGGTCGCGTTCCTGGTGGCGATCACCTCCATTCGGTGGGTGTCAGAACTGGCGGCTCTCTCTTGCAAAGAGCCCTTCTTGGTGTTCCATCAAGACAAGGTGGTGCTCCGGACAGTACCGTCTTTCCTACCGAAGGTTGTATGTGCGTTTCATGTTAACGAGGACATTGTTCTTCCCTCTTTTTGCCCTGAGCCTTCTCATCCTCGGGAGGTTTCTCTCCACCGTCTGGATGTGGTACGGGCCCTGCAGATCTACCTGTCAGTGGTAGCCCCCTTTAGGCGCACGGACGCCCTGTTCGTAATCACGGAAGGTCCTCGTAAGGGTTTGGCGGCTTTGAAAGTGACTATTGCTCGGTGGATTAGATCGGCCATTGCCGAGGCCTACCGCTCTAAGGGCAAGGTACCTCCGCCCGGTATCATGGCTCACTCTACCAGGGCGGTTGGGGCTTCTTGGGCTCACCTCCACCATGCTTCGACGTCTCAATTGTGTAAGGCAGCAACTTGGTCCTTTTTAGACATCTTCACGAAATTTTACCGGGTACATTCTTTCGCCTCGGCGGATGCTGCTCTCGGCCGCAGAGTTTTGCAGGCCCCAGTATAGCGGCCTCCATGAGGGAGTTAGTCTTTTCTGGGCCGGTTGTTGTTTTCCCGCCCCGGGGACTGCTTTAGGACGTCCCGCAGTCCTGTGTCCCCCAATGATATGAGCGAGAAAACGGGATTTTTGTGAACTCACCTGTAAAATCTCTTTCTCGCTTTTTTCATTGGGGGACACAGCACCCACCCATTTTTTCTTATTGTTATGAGTCCAGTGGGTCCGAGTTGCCAGTTCGGGCTGGTGTCTGGTTCGGGCTTTGTTCGGAAGTGGCCCTTTCTTGTTGAGTTTTGTTTTGGTTCTGTTTCTCCTACTGCTGAAGCACAAACTGATATGCTCTCTCCAGGCTGGAGGGGGTATAGCCTGCAGGGGAGGAGCTAACAGCTTTCAGCCTAGTGTCGCCTCCTAGTGGCAGCAGGAAGCTATACCCACGGTCCTGTGTCCCCCAATGAATAAAGCGAGAAAGTGATTTTACAGGTGAGTTCACAAAAATCTTGTTTTCAGACTGTTTGGTGGACCTTGAATAAAGTTTTTTTTCTATAAAAAACAAAGAAGCACTATTTCCCTGCAGAAATATAAAATATGTCGTTGGACGGTGTATGCAGAACTGTTTTGTGGACAAGGAATACGTTTTTTTCCCAAAAATTACACGGATTCTCTATTTCACCGCAGAAATGTCAAATATATATTTTGGCGGTGTAAAATAGGCTTGGTGGACCAGGATGACCACTTTTTTTTTAACTAAAATACACTGATGCACTATTTGATAGCTGAAATGGAATATATGGTTTAGTGCATTGCACCACAGATCCCAGGCTAGACAAATGGACTATGTCACCCCTTAAACATACAAAAGGCAATATAGGGGACTTGAGCAGCCAGAAAAAAAAGTTTTTTTTCCTTCACTGAGCTACAAAATAGGATTAGGCTGATGTCCCTGGCTGGCTGGCACACATGCAGTACACTGCAGTGGCTAATATTGCCGCCGAGCACCACCTCAGTAACAGATTGATTACAAAAAAAAAATTCCCTTGTCCACAGGCACGTGACGTCAGTGAGTTCTGGCCGCCCGCCCTGCTCTGCCTGCTACAGGACATTTAGTAAGTAGTACAGATGGGGCTGGGGATCGTATCGGAACTTCAATGAAAGCTATTATTATAAAATGTTTAGGCAATAAGGAAGTGAGTGAGCGGTGGAGCCGGAGTACAGTGACCGCATCACCCCGCCGCATTTGCATGACACCGGCCCCTCCCACAGGTTTACCGTAGCTCCGGTATTTTAGGGCATCTGTGGATGCCACTATTATGGGGTGGGGGATATGTGGATGGCACTGTTATGGGGGGGAGGGAGATCTGTGGATGGCACTGTTTTGGGGGGGGGTGAACTGTAGATGGCACTATTATGGGGTGGGGGATATGTGGATTGCACTGTTATGGGGTGGGGGATCTGTGGGTGACACATATATAGCAGTGCCATCCACAGATCCACCCCCCATAACAGTGCCATCCACAGATCCCCCTTCATAACAGTGCCATCCACAGATCACCCCCCATAACAGTGCCATCCACAGATCACCCCCCCATAACAGTGCCATCCACAGATCACCCCCCCCCATAACAGTGCCATCCACAGATCACCCCCCGTAACAGTGCCATCCACAGATCATCCCCCCATAACAATGCCATCCACAGATCACCCCCATAACAGTGCCCCCTCAGATCCCCCCATAACAGTGCCCCCTCAGATCCCCCCATAACAGTGTCATCCACAGATCCCCCCATAAGAGTGCCATCCACAGATCCCCCCATAAAAGTGCCATCCACAGATCCCCCATAGTAGTGTCATCCACAGACCACCATTAGGTGAAAACCCACCAAAAGCACACCTTTTGGTTAAAAATATTGTTTTTCTTATTTTCCTCCTCAAAAACCTAGGTGCGTCTTATGGGCCGGTGCATCTTATAGGGCGAAAAATACGGTATGTCAAATAAAAATATGGAAAAATGAATGTTGATAATTTGTCTCTCCTTCCTGCTGCTAGAGTTTATTATAACTAAAATAAACAGGAATGATGAAACATCTGTGGATAGGCGTTGATCTATCCCTCAAATTGTAGTAGTTTTACCAGTTCAACGGGTGAGAAGTATCCTGAGAAATTGTGGGTGGAGTTTCGTGGCTAAGCCGGATGCAAACGTCTGCCTGAGCTCTACCGATGGCCTTACCAGACTGGGCTGTAATTAACATTTAGACCTCTTCAATATGGGCAAAACAGCTAAAGATAGATCCAAGCACTCATAGGGACGGCTCCAGCCAAGGTGAAATTGAGCATTTCATGAAGAAACCACTGGCTGCTATGCCGCACATGGCATTCAAGATGGCGCCTGTCAAACAGAAAGATCTCACAGCAGCAGGAAGGGATGATACGGAGGTGGATGGCGATAGTTGGATGATGTGGCGCTGGGTGACGATCAGTTAATATCCAAGTCATTTCTCAAGACCCTTCTTTTATCGTCCCTGGAACCTCTGGTTTTGTGAAATAAAGGCAAGACTTCTGGCAAACGCACTCGAGAGTAGAGGCCCTCGAGAACTCTCAGTCGGCGGTTGTCGACTTCAATACAGCGGTCTCCCTTAACCTGGAACATTGCCAGGCCCATGTGAATTGCTTATACTCCATGCTGGAAGAGCAGGACAATCATGGGCCCTGTAATAACTTGTGGCCCAAAGGCCTTCCTGAAGTTGCCTTAGATGTGCTCGCACAAACGTGTTTGCATCTTTACTAACCTGCTGGACACAGATGCAGGGTATCTTACTATGGCCCAATTATATAGAGCATTAAGATCTCTCCCAAAGCAGCATGAGAGACCCAGAGATATAAGTTGTTGCATGGTGAGTTTCTAGACTAAAGAAAATATACTGTCTGCGTCACGTACTGTTACTTCTTTGGACTATGAGGGCTTGGCTGTGGCCACCTACCAAGATCTGTCCCGACCCCTATGACTTTATATAAGCTAAACCATTTGTGTTCGATTGGGAATCCCTTTGGGTCGATGGTCAACACTCCTGGCCACAAGGTGTAGATCAGAGCACACTCGGTCTTGCAGCGTATTTATATGATGCCCTTGAGATAGAAGCTTTGAATACAGCAAAGAGAAGCCAAGTATGTAGATTTCTGCACAAAAATCAGGTGGGGATAGCTTTCCTACAGGAGACACATTTTAAATGTAAACATGTCCCCATCCTTTCTAAACTCCTTTACAGTCTATGGTTTCACAGTACATCTCCTCATTCTGCATCGTGTGGGATTAGTGTAGCTATACATAAAAATATTCCCTTTGCTGTGCATTCAACCCTAGTTGATGCAGATGGGAGGTATATTTTTTTAAGGGAGTCATAGGTCCACAGACTTTTACCATTGGAAATATATACGTAACTAATGCTCCTCAGGCGGAGTGGTTACAAAATACACTTTCTCTGTTTAGGGATTTTGCTGAAGTTTGTACTATTCTGCGTGATAACTTACAGAAGAACTCCTGCAAAACATTTTATTCTCTGACCTGTTAGAAAGGTACATGATGTAATTCAGGGGTGCACAGCCTTTTTTCGGTTTAAGGGCCGCATTGTCACATCGCTGTATTTCAAGGTGCCACAAACAAACAAAAATTGTCAATTGGCCCTCATTTGCATCGGGTTATTACACAAGCCAATGCAAAGTGAATGGGGAGGAATGAGCACTACCACAGTCATTCCTTATTGGCAGTCTATCCCTTATTACACCGTGAGATGTGCTGCCGATAATTGTACATCTTTTATCCTGATAAAATATGCAAATCAGCCGACAAACGAGTGATTCCTTTTTTTTTCAGCTCATCAGCGGCACGATTATACCTGCCAGATATCAGGAATGATATCCCAATAATTGATCCTAATATCATGCAGTGTAATAGGGCCTTAAAGGAATTTCCCAGTAAAAATGATTTCTTAACAAGTTCCTGCAACACAGCTCCTGAAACTGAAGATTCATACGTACTTTCTCCCCATCACTCCGGTCCTCTGCACTGCCCCCACTGCCTCCATCTTCTGCTCCCTGTGCTGTTTACACCTGGCAGTACATGGGCATAGTCACATGCACCTCTCCAGCCAATGACTGGCTTCAGTGGTGATGTGGCCCCAAGAAGCACATCACTTCTGAAGCCAATCATTGACTGGAGCTGTGTATGTAACCATGGCTATGCACTGCCAGGTGTAAACAGTGCAGGGACCGGAAGATGGAGGCAGCGGGGGCAGTGCAGAAGACTGGAGCAGCAAGGAGCTGGTAAGTAGGAATCCTCTATTCCAGGGACTATGCTGCAGTAACTTGTTAAAAAATTATTTTTACCAAAAAAAAACGTAAAGTGGCGACGTATCCATCCTGCCTCCTATTAATAAATCAATTACTACCTCCTGCCCGCCAGTTACAGGAACCATGCAATAACTGGTGAGCACTTTACCTTACCAGTGGGGAAAGCGCTCATAGGTTAACACTTTAATGACCAGGCTTGAAAAGACCTTAATGACCAGACACCATGGTTCAAACAGCTGTAATTTTTTTATTTGTTGAACTACCAAAATAATATTTGCATAATTTTTTTACGTGACACATAGGGCTTTATAATTTATTTTTTAGTTTTATTTGGGGGAAACCGTACAAAACATTTTTAAAAGTTTTTTTTTTAAACTCTAGCTCCTTATTCTTTAAATATGCAGACTGACACCAAATAAGTCCCCTATTTTGTGTCGGTCCTTTTGTTATACAATATGTATAGTTTAAAGTGAATAGGGCGATTATTTTTTATGTTTTTAACTTCATTTTTAATATATTTCTGCTACATAATATGTTCCCCAAGAGGTCCTAAAAAACCATTGGGGGACACTAAATTTTTTTAAAATTTTGCACTTTCCTTTTTTTTTTCCTTTTATTTATATGTTATTAATATTTTATTTATCTTTTTATAATTGGTTTATTACTTATTTTTTTATTATATTTTTCCCCACATAATATTTCCCCCAAGAGGTCATAAAAAGACCATTGGGGGACAGTGAACACTTTTTTATTTAGCAATTTTTCTTTAAAATTTTTTGTTATTTGTATTTCATTATTTTGTAATTAGAGTTGAACAAACTTGTATTTTAAGTTCAGCGTCCAAAGTTCGGGTTCAATGAACCCGAACCTTGGACAACACTAAGGACCTGGGGTGATGTCACCGTCATGTGATCAGTGCAGGGGGCGTGGCTCAGTACTGGATCACCTCTTATCCAATCCAGTGCTGAGCCACGCCCCCTGCACTGATCACATGACGGTGACATCACCCCAGGTCCTTAGTGTTGTCCAAGGTTCTGGTTCATTGAAGAATCCCCTTATGGATTCCAAATGCCGTTATGGTCCGTGGTGGTGGAATCCATAACTGGATGCTTCGATAACCCGAACCCGAACTTTGGACGCCGAACTTAAAATACAAGTTCGCTCAACTCTATTTGTAATTTTTTTTTTTTTTTTTTATTATTTTGGAAATATATTTTTTTCCACATAATATGTCCTTCAAGAGGTCATAAAAAAAACCATTCGGAGACACTCTTTTATTTTGCAATTTTTTCTTTTCCTTTTTTTTTTAAATTTGTATTTTATTATTATCTTTTATTTTTTCATAATTTTCTATTATTTTTTTTATATATATTTTGGCCTAATAATATGTCCCCAAGAGGACTTTTTTCTTTTTCTTTTATTTGTATTTTATTATATTTTTATTTTATTTTATTGTGTTTTCAATATTTTTAAATACATTTTTAACTTTGGCAGACAATGAGCCTTTTTTTGCACTATTTCCGTTGTAAATGGAAGCCCCAGTTATAGGGTAAACCAGCCTGCTATGGGAGCTTTGTACAAGGCAGAGCTGTTCAGGGTCTACCAACCCTGCAGCTCTGCGCTCCTCTGCCCCCAAGACTTCCGGTGATCATGTGATCTCGAGGTCCAAACTTCATAGAAACACAAAGGGGGGTTTCAGTCAGCACTCCCTGTATGCAGGTGCACATAGCTAATGGCAGGTATACATACAAACAAAAAAAATGCAACAGCACTCTGCAACCAGAACTCTGCCCAAGATAGAAGCCATAAGAGGACATAGTGTACTAATCCACGCCTGCAAACAGTGGAGACATTGGTTTACATTTTGATCAAAAGGTAGTAAGCCCACTCACCCCTTCACGGTTGTCTCCTAGAGTGGGTACTAACGCTAAATCTGACCTGTAATAGGCCATGACAGTCACATAAAATCCTCCTAGCGCTAAATATTACCTGTTATGGGCCACGACAGCCACATAAAATCCAGGGAGTGTGGGCCATGCATGCATGCTGGAACAGACCACACTTATTAACCCCTTCTGGTGCTGTAACAGCCTCCATTAGATCCAGGGATGCAGGTACCAACATGCATGCTGAGCCCACTATGCACTCCTCCTGGAGCCAAAGGGCTACTAGCAGGTAATGTGAGTACACATTCAGCTTTATACTCGCTCTGATTAAAAACCAGCATCTAGGGCAGACAAACTAGTCGGGGTCCAAACTTCATAGCGCCCATTGAGAGCTACGCCACCTATCTGAGGAGAAGGCAGACGCGTTGATAAACTGCTTCTATTTTCTCCTCAGCTCCCCTGCTGACACTATGAAGTAGGAATTGTAAACAATCCCCACGTTGCACTTCTTGCAGAAACACAGCTGATCACTTGTTTTGGACTTTCTAGCTGACAATGACAAGCTGGTAAATTTCCATAGTTATCATAAGTAAGAGTATGTTTTGAAGGGAAATTACCACTAAAACCAGACAGACTGACCTTTTGAATGTCTGGTTTTAGCTATCTTATTATGTCTGAAGACTTGTTTTTTTCTGCAAAAACAGCTGTGTCATCCATTGAGTATTATTGAAGTTCTAATGCAAGTCTATAAGAGACCAGAATTGTAACATTGTATGTATTTGTTTGGGTTGGGTTTCTTCATCCCTCCCTCTAGAAGGTTCTAGTTTAGCCAGAATGTATATAAGGAGAGCAGTCAGAGCCCCTAGTTTTCTGTAGATAGGGATCAATACTTATAAGATGAGGCTCATGCCAGACTGCATGAGTGACCAGAATTAGTCACTGAGATAGGGATGCTGAGCCACAGATCATGGGTCACCAACCCTGTGACCAAATTGCCAGCTGGACTACTGAGCCACAGAGAAAGAGAGGGACAACTAGCTCAATTAGCCTTTTCTCAGCATCAAACCCTTCTTTTGCCCAGCAGGAGATAGGAGAAGCTAGCTCTATGTCTTGTCTGTATTATTTTGTACTTGAGTTCCTCCAGTAAAGAAGCACGCTGGTTTACTGCAGACCCTGATTCTCAGTACTCCCACTCGGTTGCACCACGCCTTACCATCCCTTTCGGAGAGTAGCAACACATGGTAATACCTTGATAGGGTCCAGGTGAACCAGCTTAGCATTGGGGCCACCCCAAACCTGGCTACTGCACATTACGACTTCTTCACTTGCTTTAGTATGTGAAGCACTCTTCTATCCTCTTGGTTCTTTTTTGATCGGGTGGATTAGCTTTCCTTGACCAGAGCTCTTACTATATTTGGCATTCCAACATTCCAATTTAGCACTGCAATCATGGCCATTAGAGATGAGCAAAGTTCTTAAAAATTTGATTTGGCTGCTTTGTGGAATTTTACAAAAAAATTGCTTTGTGACAAATTACTTTGTCGTGAAGCGCATTTCTTTGTATGTAGCGGGCACAATGACAGGGAGCACCGATTGCACCACCCTCCATCATTGAATCCCTCAGATGCTACGTTCATTGCTGATCGCAGCATCTGAGATGAATATTAAGGCCTTTCAGGGGTTGATCAGTTAAAAAAATAAATAATTGTACTTACCTTATCCATTTGAGCGGGAAGAGGCTGCCATAGCCATCTTGCTTGAAGATCCAGTGCGAAATACAGTGCATAACTACTGTGAAGGGGGCACAAGTGGGCATAACGTATGAAGTAACACATATCTGGGCATAGCTACTGTGAAAAGGGCACATATCTGGCCATCATTTGTGAAGGGGCATATGTGGGCATAACTTGTGAACAGGCACATATCTGGGCCTAACTACTGTGAAGGGGGCACATATCTGGTCATAGTTTGTAAGCAGTCATATGTGAGCATAATTATGAGGAGGGCACAAATCTAGGTATACTCTAAAGGCGGCACATATCTGGGCATACCAACTGTGAAGGGAGCAGAATGTGTGCATAACTATTGTGAAGGGGCACATCTGGGGATACCTACTTTGAGAGGGGCACATATCTGGTGATAACTACTGTGAAGGGGGCACATCTGGGCATAACTACTGTGAAAGGAGCACATATCTGAGCATAACGTTATGCACAAGTGGGTATCACGTGTGAAGTGGCACATATCTGGGCCTAGCTACTATGAAAGGGGCACATATCTGGGCCTCATCTGTGAAGGGGCATATGTGGGCATAACATGTGAAGGGGCACATATTTGGGCTTAACTACTGTGAAAGGTACACATCTGGGCATAAATATTGTGAAGGGGGCACATATCTGGTGCAAACTACTGTGAAGGGGGCACATCTGGGCATAACTACTGCGAAAGGAGCACATATCTGAGCATAACATTATGATTTTTAAATATTATTGTATTATTTACAGATAGAACGTTTTCTCTTTTTTGCCATTCTTCCACTGTTAATTATAGTGAGGGAAAGTGGGTTCCATCACTGCAGTTCATTGAACAGTAAATCGCTATGCAAAACCAGCTTTCCACACAATGGGGACCACATTTATCTTTGAATTAGGTTAGTTCTAAACCTTCACAGGCCACGCCTGACTGCACCATAGTAGGTTTAGTTAATTTTTATTATGAGATCAACACGTGATCATCGTGACATCATAATATAGTTTACTAGGCAGTGATGTCACAATTATACCAGAGGCCACATTAGGTGGTGATCAGCTGCTTGACCCTTTAGAGTTAGTGACGGAGACACACAGCATGAACGGTTTGTACTGTAATATTTTCTATCCATTCTGCTTTCTATATAAGGTGGGAACAGTCTCGTTGTAAATTCTGTACATGAGACATTGACTGTGTATGGGACCTTATACTTTTGAACCTGTGCTGCACGTAGCAAGAAATCAGACCACTCTTGTAATTTTGTATCCCGCTATGGTAAGCCTCGATTCTGATTGCTATCGGCAACACAGGTTTATTCCAATTTTCCACTATCTTACAAGATAAGTGGCCTGAGAAGTAAAGAAGAAAATGTCACCTTATCTCAATTATATTCTTAAAGTGATTGCCCACTTTTTCTAATTATAATTTAAAAATGATTCAGATTTCAAAATAATCTATATAGAAAAATGATTTGAAATATAATTTTCTGGTTGCCAGTAGTCACCACTAGAGGGAGCATACTGCAGTGAATTGCTCTCCATGATAAGACAAGATGCAGTAAGCCCCATCTAGTGGTGGCTGAAAGCACTCAGCATGTTATTTTAAAATATATTTATGTGTAAAGGGGTTTGGAGCTGTGTATCTGAAAAAACAGAGCTCTGATTACTATAAATATATAATAAAAGCTAAATTGTGGCCCTAAAAGTATTTGATGGATAAATGCTAGACATTTAGTAAACCTGAGCCTTCTAAGGTTCCATTCTTGTGTCATTTGTTGGCATGACCTCTTAGAATGATGACATCATAATAAAAGCGTTTCTAGGCAGTGATGTCATAGTTATGGCAGAGGGCACAGAAGGGGCTGATCAACTGCCTGAGTCTTTGCGGGTTAGTGAAGGAGAGAGACAGGATGTCAGGTCTGTGCTGTCATTCATTATAATGTAGTCACCAGAATTACTGATCTACGCAGGGCAGGGTTCTGTGAACATTTTGAGTTAATATCTTTTTGATGTTTTTTGATATGGAAGATCTATATTTTGACATTGTCACCTATATCAAGCAGAATATGGATATGATGCTTTTAACAGTAACATAGTTTATAAGGCTGAAAAAAGACTGTCCATCCAGTTCGGCCTGTTATCCTGCAAGTTCTTATACAGAAGTATTTTTTGCTTCTTGGCATCTCATAGGTGGGGAGGGAGCGTGCAGCTACTTCCTGCTGGAAGCCATTTTTTACCTTAGGCAAAGCTTCTATACAGCAAACAACACTCATTTCACCAGAAATGCCTGTAGATGTGCACCGCCATCATCCGGTATCATGATAATGATGAGTACTATGGCAGGGGTCTGCCAGCACTGGTCATGGTATTGTAGTAACACTTTGCATTGTCGAAGCGTTTGGGAATTTTCTGGCCATTAATTGTTATTTTTGTTTTATTCCATTGCTAAACAGAGATTAATATTGCGATTGCGGTTACGACTGCAGCTGTGACGGCTATAGTAGCCGCGGGTATTGGCCTATTGATTTATTTCAGGTAAGTTCCTGCATTATTACACATGACTCATCTATCATATACACAAAAGCCTTATTGATTTACATAATGATGCAACCATTTCTCTCCACACTTAGCCTTCACCTGGCGTCTATTATAGTCCTGCACATGGTAGTCAAAAGCAACGTCATAGGAAAAAACAACCCCATGCTAAGCAATGGGTCCTCCTGCTCTGGTGTAAATCAGCCTTGCCTATCAACCCTGCAGCAGTTTCTATCTACGCTTGAAGATGTAGCAGAGTGGAAGCACTATTACCAACAACCCAGTGCAAAAATAGCAGGGGTCTATTTGCCCTCTGCAAACGTCCCACCACGCAAGTCTTTACTAGCCCACACATACATGGTGACAATTGTCGGAAAAAGGCTGGCACAGTGACAACATTTTGGTCCATTAGTATATCTACATAAATGCTATAACTATAGAGTATTCTGCGGGATTATCATTTAATATCTGCTCACTTTTTTCTGTGTTAGGAAGAAGAGGAACATCTATAAAAGGTTGCAGGACCTAGAGACGGCCTCAACAGACGAGTCATGTAATTCTAATTTATAATGGATTTATCAGATTTTGTTTAGTAGAATAAATGCAAGGAATGTTCTCCTTGTTTTTTAGTGGCTGACGAAATCCATCATCATGTTTCATGTGGAGGGAGAATGACGGCTAGGGTATAGCATCAGGTAAGAAAAATATAATCCTCCTGGTGGTCCTAATTAGTACTTAGATCTAGTTACTGTAAGTTTCTGCAGCAAATCTGCAAAACCCATAGAGGCAAATTCAAACTAAGTTGTGTGAATTTTTGTGCATAAAAGATTGTCCTGTTAATGCCCCTGTGGAAAAAAAAGCTCTTTTGTCTGATCATTGGCATTCTCTCAACACAAAATTGAGTACAAATTTGCCTCTATAGATTTCCCTACCAATTCTTACAGATTTGTGGGTGCAGATCGGCTAGATAATTTTTGGAATGTGTGAACACAACTTCAGTGCTGTTTATGCTGATTGATAAGGCATCATTAGAATGGTTAATGCTCCAAATCACTTGTATAACCACCTGTTTCTGCCTGCCTCCACTAGAGGGAGCACACTACATATCTGCTTGTACAGCTTCCATCGATCACAAGATGAGCTGGTATTAGGTGGATGATCTTTGTGTGTATTATGTTGTGTTCTTTCTATGGCTTTCATTTTTCTGTTTTTATTGCAGTTTTAAATACCTTCAACACCATCACCATCCATATCAACACCATCACCATCCATATCAACACCATCACCATCCATATCAACACCATCATCATATTCATCATGCCTTGTATAAACAGTACAGATAGAAGAAAGATTAAAGCCAGATGGAAGATACAGCGGCCATTCCACTTCACAGAAAGATTATCTATCTACCTATTATTTTAAAAATATGCATTATAATAATACTACATTAAAGAGTTTAAAAATTGGCACAGGAGCAATTTAGAGATTTCTGATTGCAGTTGCATAATAGAATAGTCTTCAGTAGTTAATAGTACTATTCCTCATCAATGGTCCTTATTCTCAGGTATTTGCAGCTCAGCTCCTATCCAATTTATTTTAACTCCTTAGTGACCACGCACATTTTTTTCAAAATTACATCCCAAGAGCTATAACAATATACCTTTATAAGGCCTTATTTTTTGCAGGACAAGTTATAGTTTTTAATTTACCATTTTGGGTACATATATTCATTGATTAACACCAGCTATCTGTCTTAAACCCCCTTTGTTTACGTCAGTATTGGTGGTCACTAAGGGGTTAAATATTATTGGAGGCACCAAAGAAGGAGGAAACATTATATATACCTGACACATGCACCACAGAGGGGGCATTATTTACTGGGCCACCAAGGAAGGGGCATTTTTGTTCAACAGTTTGTATCAAAATTTTGGTGTATATAAATCAAAGAGCAAACAAAGAAACAAAACATCATCGTAGATAGTATGTGGCATGTGACAGATAAGCAGTATGAATGATCAATACAGATACCGTATATTTTTTTGGAGGTCTACAAAATAAAGTACAAAACCTTACACACATTAGTGCACCATTGTCAAAATAAAGTATCAGGCAATGGAGTAGCATGTGAACTTGACAACCACATCAACCAACGATTGTAGGAATAAGGGTCCATTCACACGTCCGTTGTTTAGTTCCGCATCTGATCCCGATTTTTCGGACTAGTCACGGAATAGTTGCGGACAGAATTTGGACCCATTGATTTTCAATGGGTCTATAAAATATGCGGACAGCACAAAGAGTGCTGTCCGCATAATTTTCTCAGTACATAGTGTCCGTAAAAAAATAAAACATGTCCTATTGTAATCCGAAAATTGCGGTCCGTTGTGCAATGCAATGTCAATGGATCCGC